>OV743437.1:20087500-21287500 GCA_928269145.1 Agriphila tristella
CATTGCGTCGTGTCCTTTAATAGATAATACTCTTACCAGTTACAGTGAGTAATGTATGTCATTTGGAAAAAGTATCAATACCGTGACTAGATTAGATTAAAGTTGGTAATGATGTCGGATTGTCGGCCATGATTGTTGGGTAGCGCGTCATCGGATCACGTGTTCGGTAGAGCATTGACCTTTCCAGTGTTTTGGTAATACATCATGCCATCTCGCGAATCGTTTGTACACCTACCTACATCATAGCAAAAACACATCCTATTTATTTTAATTCAACAAGACATTTTTGAGATTAATCTTGCTTTAAAGCTCTATTTATCAACAAGCGGTTGGTTAGAGAATTAATAAAATTGTAACATTTTGTAAGTAAAACGAAAATATTGTTTTTATGAAATATTTTTGGTAGGTAGGTACCTACCTACCTACTCAAATGCCTACGGCTACCACATGTATCGGCACGGAATAAGTAAATAGGTACCTAACCTAGTAATACCTGCTAAGGTATTATAGGACTCTAGAAAGAATCAAATAAGCACAGATTATAATAGGTAGGTAGGTAAAATAGTTAGAAGTAAATACGTAGTGATTTTACATTCTCTTTGGTTAGAAGTTTGATAAATTGTAAAAAAGTTTGACTTGCCCACGTCGCATCGGCATGATCGGCATCATGATGGGTGAAATGAAAGCATCAACATCAAACTTGGTCTAGCGGGTCTATCGGCTAAAAACAATTTTACAGATGGATGTAATACATTGCAACTTCTTTTTGGCACAAATAAAAACTTACCAAAGAAAAGTAGCAATGTGGCACAGCACATTCATATTCTGTCAAATCAAAGCTTAATTATATTTAGCCGAAAGATAGGTCCAGGCGCAGGCGTAAGTACCTAAATCCCTAATCGAAAAATTCAACACTTCATTCATAATCATAAGTTATACCTATATTATAAGCTTATATCTTCTTTCTTATTTTTTAAATTCATTAACGCTTTTATGTTTCAAAAACAAAATAAGTAGGTACCTACCTAAGTACTATAAAGACTCGATCAAAATTCACAATTCATTTAGGAAGATATATATTAAGTTTGAGATCCAGTGAGAAATAGGTAGAGACATTCATGTTTTTCAAGGAAGTGCGCTTATAATTTGTAGGTATTGTAAATTGTATCAAATTTATAATTACAAGCTGAATGCACTAAATGAATGAGCTCATGGACAATTTACGAGAAACTACGGATTTCGTTATACTTATTTAGAAACGATAACTCAGAGTCTTCGACTCTACGTTAGGTAAAGTGACGTCACAGTATTTTTTTACATCTTCAAAGGTCTTGCGGAAATTGCGGTTAGATTTTGTCACCAGGGATGCATTGTTTAGTTAGAAAAGTTGTTACTCATCATTACTACATAACAGGGTACAGAATATTTAACTAAGCAGTTAAAAGGTCGTCTCTTAAAGGACGGGATTTTTTCTCGAATATTTTTTTAACATCATTTTTCATTTTTTACTGTAAGTTGCAAAGCAAAAATAGCGATCATAGGGGAATCCACTCCACATGGTTCAGACAACAAACTATGTAGGTAGCTACCTACTTCTAAAAGACTTTTCTCATATTTTTTGTTGACAGCGGACTATGAGTAAAGTTATTGCATGTCTTTAAGTGCTAAATAATCCTGTTCAACTCTTTTCACAACCTGTACCAGCAGAGTTCGACTTTGTAGAATCGTGACGTGATGCTGGTCAGCCGTGCGTGCAGCAAACCATTTGATTGGTTCCCGTCCTCCCCTCCCACACTTAAAGTACCTATTTTTCTCATCAGAATCACTTTAGAAAGACCAGGCAGACATGTGTACAATAATAGGACATGTACCTAATTTTAGAACAAAATCAAAGGGTGAACAATTGAACATATACCACAGAATACATTAAGTATACCAACAAGCCCTATTCCTAGTTTAGATTCTCTGAATTCAAAACACAATGATAATTTTTGACCGTGACACTTTTGTGTCCGAAGAATTTTCGCATGATTTGGTCATAGCCACTGATTAGGCACAGTCTCATTTCCTATTTCAACGAACACAGAGTCACCTCCTTCAATAGATACCTAGATGAATTAAAGTTTTTGCTAGTTTCCATTAAATGCAAATTACAGATGAAATTGATCGATCTACCTGCTTGCTAGTCAAGGTTTTTATACAATTGTCTGATGTCGTTTTATCCGATTGGTTTTCATGAACACTTACTAAAAGGCATTATGTTATTATTTTTTGCTTTCCTCAATTGGTTTTTTTTAAAACAAGTAAAGCCATTATGAGAATTGTCTACTTCTGAATCTTACGTGGCGGAGCGATAATCACCATAATAAATAATAGCAATGTTACCTACATTTATAAATTGAAAGTCATTAATATCCGTTATGGCAAATTTCTTAAACAAAAAAGCTCTTACGCGTTCCATTGGACATTTCCGAATATTTAAATAGGCTAACTCCTACCTACATACCATGTATGATTTATTATTAAAAAAAAATTGGCTAGTTGCCATTATGTTTCTTTATTGTGGTTTTGCAAACCTCAAATAGTTGAATAAATTGTTCACATAATACCGTACCTTTTCAAGACTTCAGTGGAAGAGTGGAATAATTGCAGATCTTTGATATGTCACTTCACTTACCTGAAACAAGACAAGAAGATCAATTAGAACTCTGATGAGTAAATATAAGTATTTATATACAGCCTACGATACGTTTATTAGCTAACAAGATATAAAAACCTCATCTAGTTTCTTGATACAAAGCATCAGGATGACAAAGCTTATTTTTCTCAGTACTGTGTATGTATACCCAATGCAAAGCAGCTGCTAGGTGTTTGCGACCGGTTTCAATTTTTCCTGAGTTATTGCACCATTTAGAGCCGGCTGGGTAGGCGTCGTTGTCGTGTTTTTACTAGCGATGTGCAGGCGCATAAAAAGTGGACTCGGCAGAATAGTCTGCTCAAGCGCAATTAAGACCAAGGTCTCCAGGTTATCAAACCCATGTCGGCATGTCGGCGACTCGAAGCTGGTCGTGCCTTAGTGTCGTCGCAAAAAATGAAGCGTATAATGAAGCCGGTGGTATTAAAGATAATAGCGGGGTTAACACAACTGTTGCAAAGCCCTCACAGCCCCTTTCTTTTTAAAACATAATTCAGACATCACATTTACATTTTACATACCTGCTTAACTAACCAAGGTATTTAACCTTTATGTTACTGGAAAGGCAGGTTCATTTAAAGACGTATTATTACGTACACATATAATATATTAACCTACCCCACGCGGGAAATTCCAAAGACATAGTGGGTCAGTGAATGGTTCTGGCTGAGGGCCATGCCCAGGTACTATAGGAAGTCAAGGCTATAATACATCCATTGCATACGAAATACTGAATCCTGTTCGTTGACTCTGCTGCACTTGACAACCACTGATGTCATTCGCACTAATGTGACCTGCTAAGGAACCATGTTACCGTTCTCTGCAGTCACACGAACGCTTACATAATGCAACCTAGACAATATATCTTAACAGTAGGCGAAAGTAGTCTTTGTGTAGTGCTCTTTAGTTTTACTCTTGCTTAAATTCCCACATAACACCTTTCTACAGTAAGCATTGTTATGAAGTTAGAAAACGATGTGACAGTAGGAATAGTAACCTTAAAAGCTAAATGTTAAAGCCGAGTTTCAAAGCTAATTGAAGTATAGATATAAGTCGTTTTCAATGTAACACTTTCAATCTACGTGATGCAACTATCGAGTCCGAGTAATGATATAAAATTCTGAGCTTGAGGGACTGCCAGCCATGTATTGTAGTCTGGATATATATGGCTATCTTTGTGTGCGAAACCTGTCCTTACTTAACCTATACTTAATGGTTTATCTAGCAATATCATAACTGTACTAAATAGGCACGATCTATCTGATTCTGAAGATGTTCGTCACGAATCAATGTTATATTCAACTTTGAGAAGAAGGTAGCGAATGAAAATAAACAGTTAGTAAAACACTAAGTATAATAGGGACTAAGAGACGTGGTTTGGGCAATGTTACGGATATTATTATCTTTCAGTGCCACAACATCTCCGAAAGGATATTAATCTTAATTAAAGTCAGCAAGATGTAATAATTGGTACCGGCAGTGCTTTACGAGCATATTTACGACGTTCTTGAACGATGAAATTTTATTTTTGCGAAGGAAACAAACTTAAAATATCGATGTTTGCGTTACGAGTTTATTCAAGGTTTTATTGCTGCTGTGAACAAACATCCTCATACAGTCTCGTCAGGAAATTAACGCTGATATTAGACATTTTGAGCGAAATTAATGTTATAAATCCTTATTAAAATTGAGCTGTTTACTTACAGCTGGTGTCGGGAACTTTGAAAGTTTGACAGCTTTCTCAGAACGGGCGCTTCATGTTTTCGAAACTTTTAATTCATCTATTAAGTATAACACTGTTTTGCTTTGAACTCTATTTAATTTGTTAATGTGACTTACCAAGCTACTTTGTGTCCTTAATGAATTTACTTACGGATGAACTTATAATGGAATAAAACGTTGAAAACCATACTTATTGCCTAGAGAAGTTAAGTAATTTCGTCAACACAACGATTATAGTCCACTAGCGGCCGCCCGCGGTTTCACCCACATGTTTCCCGTTCTCGTGGGAATATCGGGATAAAAAGTATCCTATGTTTTAATCTAGGCTATCTAATATCTGTGTGCCAAATTTCAACCAAATCCGTTCAGTAGTTTTTGCGTGATTCAGGAACAAACATCCAAACCCACAAACTTTCACATTTATAATATTAGTAGGATTGTGACATAAATGAGAGTACTTATAATGAAAAAATAAGTGAATCTACTAATCTCTTAATAAAAGGAATAATGTTTTTGTGAAAACAGTACAATTACTGAAATTGTCATACCGAAACTAAATTCAAGACCTAATCAAAATAACTAAAAATCCTCTTCAGCTCCGTGAATTCAATTGTGACAAATAAACCTTTTCCGTGGAATAAATTTGCAATTGGGTCATAGTGTCTATGATGCAGCGGACGCGAACGACGATCGACCGTTGTATGCGCGTGCGCCGCGTACCGATGCGGGTGCATTCGTTGTGTAAGGCAGCCATTACATGGTCATGCAAGCGTCAGTCAAATTCCATCAGTCATGAATTACGTTTGACTGATCAGTCAGATGGAAAGAACAAATCACATCATGCAACCATCAGTCACTACATTACACGGTAGGTTAATCGTCAGTCACAGCCCGTGACTGTGGTTAAACTGACTGTTGTGTCCACTATCCAAGTCTTGGCTCGCCAATGCACCACCACACGTCCTCACTCTGTCCCGCCATGACAGACAGTGAGTGTCTAGTCTGTACCACAGATCAGACTCCCGACCGTGACGTGTGCACACGAGACAAGTGAGTATTGACATACAGCCAATACACTACATCCCTCCTTTTCTTTAATTGTTGAGAAGGACACTAACAATATAATGGTTAAATAACTGCCCTAATCACTTTTAACCCAAAACAATAACAACTTAATTATATTCTGTCATCAAGGAGAACACAAGGGATTTTTTTTCCTTTGGTTGATTTCGAAGCTAATTTTTGAGCTTTAATAAGAATTTTACCGCTATGTTCAGCAACTATTTAATTAAAAGCATTTCCTGGTCTCATCAGTTTAGATTATGGCATTTACACTTATTCTATGTAAGTATAAGTACGTTATAAAGATAGTTTTACAATTTGGTTGTTGTGCTTGTTTAAAACTTACTTATTTCCGGTTCTAGGTTGTCAATGTTTGCTTCTTTCTTTTTACCTACTCCATATGCTGTTCCTTCCCTTGAAAAAGAATGAAATACTTACCTTGCTGCGTAATAGATTACTGTTACAGGCTGTGCCGAAGCTGGGCTGCCAATGCTATAAGGCTGAAACTTCCCTTTAGTGAGATACGTTAGGATTATTCCGGTAGGGTCTCCAATAACCCTTGATGGCAGCAGAATTGTAGAAATCAAGCGCCGTTTTGCTAAGTCCATAGACGCCTGGTTCAAGTCATATTAAAAACCTGTAAGCCTAGGTTTTCACATTAAATAAGTTACATTTAATGAGAGCTTTAATCTTTTCAACTTCCATGTACGGAGTAGAAACCTGGACCATACTAGCCAGAGAGAGATATTCATTCGAGATGTGGTGTTAAAGACAAATGCTTGAGATACCCTGGATGGCTTAAACAGAATACATGCTAAAAGTTTGAACGCGTATATCCAACCCACCGTATATTTACACCGCGTACTTTCATACTTTGCGTAGAAGAGATGAAAGACTTGAAGATCTGATAGTGGTTGGTGTAAAAGCAGGCAAGAGAGCCTGAGGTCAATCGCTAACCACTATGACCAAGTAGAAGTAACAACCTCCTCAAGTAAGTTCCTTCAGGCGGAGAGCGCAATCTCTGCAGCCATTGATCACGATTCCCAGAAATGGAGAAACGATCAGAGAGAGAGAGAGAGAGCTGAAACCCTATCCAACGGCATCGTAGTGAGACTGCACGTTGTTGTTTTCGACCATAACATAAACCTAGCATACAATCCAATTTCCTAGTTTAATGTGGGTATTCCAATAAAAGTTTGCATAGATTCGTTAACGGAACAAAATAAGTAAATTTAACGTATTAGTTTAAAAATCGTATCTCCATATACTTAATTACAGCCGGCTAATGTAAAGTATTTGTCTTGATAGAATCTTATTAGGTACAATTTGCAGCATTGCATTATTACGCAAGCAACAGTATGTCAAATGTCTAAGTAACTACCTATAGCTGAATATTCTTTGCTGTATATTATGTATGTAAATCCTAGTGTTTCTACCTTAGCTGAAATCTAAAGTCTTTCGATATTATTTTCTTCATGAGTAACTACTTAGTCAGGCATTATTATCTGCACTACGTTTACGTAATAACACTTTATTTATAACTAAATCGTAAAGAACAAATTATTTACAATTATCTATCATATATTCACACTTCACACTTACAATATTTTGAATCTTTGGTAGATTCGGCCCTGCCAGTAATTAATAAAGTAGACTGTTCTTTTGTTTCAATTATTTAAGGTACCTACATACCTTAAGTACATACTTACAACGAGTTTGTTTTAATTATATTTTTTTATACAAAAATGCTTATTGCACAAAAATACAAAATTATTCATCATAATCTCTATTGTAAAATTAGCGTTTGTAAATATGTCATCTTTACTGGACAGTGTAACTAGGATTGTTAATTTTATATTAAAAATAAGTATGCGTTTATATTTAACTAGAATTTATAATCTTTTATTATTTTTTCAGAGCATAACCAGTTTTAATATTCAGTATATATCACTGTAGTTTTGAAAGAATAATGTTTTGTCATGTTCAGTTTCGACCACGCGGACGAAGTCACGAGCAATAGCCAGTATTTAAATAAATAAACGTAGTTTGTTTCATTGACCCACTGAATGGTATAAGAGCATAAGATGGTTCTAGATTTAAGCAAATTAAATATGGTTCTATGATAATGGTGTGTAAAGCTTAATTAATATCTCGATTTAAGACAACTTTAAATTATTGAGTTTTCAAATTAACACTCTCACATTGCATGCCGGATAGGGCAAAACGTTAATACTCCATTATTTTTATAAACCCTATGTAAGTAACGCTATAATAAGTAAGACTGTTCGGCAATTGTTTGTTATTTTTATTAACAACTAATTTTTTGTGGTAGGAACTCAACTCCTTAGTACTTAGCAGTAGTCAGGTATATAGTACCTTAATTACGATTAATTTCTGTTATGAGACGAACCTGTCACAATAAGAACTTTCTGCAGGTTTTTTTTTGTTGTAATTCTTTAGTTAGTATAGTAACAAGGTACATACCAGCACTGACAAACGAACATGTCGTAGCTTCATCAATGTTCACAAATGTTTTTAACAGCCTAGAATAGACTGGATAAAAGACTTTGAGTTTAAGATTGAACCTCATAAGGTTTTTAGATTAACATTGTAAACTTTTATTCCGCAACGTGTATTCAAAACCTTTGCTTTTCGTTACTTCATGATTATGCCTCCAAATGCATGTAGCATTATAAGGATTATGGAAAAAACATATTTATAAAACGTTTGACGTATAGTGAAAACAGTATTTAAATCAATTGCGTAAATAATTAGAAGTGAGTCAAAGTGGCTCAATAGCACAGTCCTATCTTATATTATACCTACTGTGACAGCGACAGGCATACAGAAGCACCACCGACGACGACGGCGACGACGCGCAGCGGAGGTTGGGCGGACAGATCCCCATCTCCCCTTTATCCAGACGATTCTTCATAAAATGTTCATTTTAATCAAATCATCATCCCGTGATTATGACGTCCATGATAAGCCTATGACACCACGTTACCCTAATTTTAAGCAAAATTAATTACTTAGGTAGGTACCATAGGTGATCCGTGATCTAACTTACTTATTAATAAGATCATGAGATATTAAATCTTTGATTAATCTATTTAATTAATCTGAGTGTTTTAGAACATATTAATGAATAAAGATTTAACTTTACTACCTTCTTTATTCGTTAGTCTACTTGTTGACATAATTCATTTCAGTAAGTAGTACAGCGGCAGCCCGTTTCTCCCTTTAAATAGTACATTTCTAGTAGATATTTACCTATATTATTGTTTCTTTTTAAATTTAAGGACTTTTATCTTAAATAGACACATGTCAGTCTTGTCATAAACCTTAATCTATATTTTTTACATTTATTTTATCTTACCTTAGTGTATTTGAATGTGTTGCAATATTTGTAAAGCCCGAAAATCCGTAACAGATTCCTTTTTTAACAAATTTAAGTTTACTATACTTATTTGTTTGCCATTGCTTTCCGAAATAGGTAAGAAATACTTACCTACTTGTCAAGTTCCTTATTTAGTTTATTCATCTAACTTGGTATTGCTCTAATTTTATAGTTTTATTTGAAATTAATATGATTTTTGCAATATTGACAATAAATGGCGTTAAATACAATTAACTTTTATGTAGCTAAGTAACGTTTTAAATTTGCTGTAGTATTGACTGTTTAAATACCTCTTAATTATTGTCTCTTCATAATAAGTTATAAGTCACTCATTTGGTTTATATATATTAAGGTATAAAGTTGCTTTCTTGAATTTTACTGAAAACATCAAAGGAACTTGTAACTTCTAATTTTGTACTATATTTTGATTCTGCGTCAATATTGTAGTCTGTATTCAGGTTCATTATTCAGTCTGTATTTCACCAAATGCAAAATACAAATAATTTGTTTGTAAACTTAATTAATAGGAAGTAATACCGATGATAATATGAAAGTTTTAAGTTTGTACCATATTCAGTGAACATTATACCAACACGTTTTATACTCTAACAGTATAATTATAAGTATTTGCAATATACCCCACAAATATGAAAAATATCAATCTGTTATATTTTTCTTCTATTTGAATTAGATGAATCATTATATCTCATTTAATGATTATAATCATGGTTTAGGTCCTTAATGAGTCGGGCCTTTCTACAGGTGTCTTTCGTACACCTTCATTTGCTATACAGCAAAATGCATAGGGTATTAATAAAGCTTTGTACTTAAATTACATTTTTTCATATGCTTAACGTGGAAAGTTATAAATTACTCCCACCAGTTTTCATTTAGAGCACGGCCACTATTGTACTTAACTTTCTCAAGTGTCAAGGTAGCCATTCTAGTGGACTTTAGTCTGTAATATTCTTCATAGTTTAAAATGGATCAATTTTATGATCAAAACTTTAACTGCTTTGATCAAGACATATTTAAACATGACAACTCACCTAAGATTAGTCAATTTAATGGTCCAGATCTTTATTTACTTAGCCGTTGCATTAATTTAATAGTCAGAACTTGTCTAGTTAAATAATTCAATTTTATGATCAGAACTTTGTCTGCTTTATTTTTTAAATTTGATGATCAGACCTTGTCTGCGTAAGTCATTCAGTTAAGCGACCAGACTTTTGTCTGCTAAAATGACTCACAATTTAATGACCAGACCTTTGTCTGCTTAAAACACTCAATTTAATGACCAGACATTTGTCTGCTTAAAACACTCAATTTAATGACCAGACATTTGCCTGCTTATGCCACTCAATTTAATGACCAGACCTTTGTCTGCTTAAATGATTAAGAGTCATGTGACCAGACCTTTGTCTGCTTAAAACACTCAATTTAATGACCAGACCTTTGTCTGCTTAAAACACTCAATTTAATGACCAGACCTTTGTCTGCTTATGTCAATCAATTTAATGACCAGACCTTTGTCTGCTTAAATTACTCTTAATTTTGTGACCAGACCTTTGTCTGCTTGAAACACTCAATTTAATGACCAGACCTTTGTCTGCTTGTGTCACTCAATTTAATGACCAGATTATATCTGCTTAAGTCCAATATCTGCTCAATTTAATGGCCAGAAGCTATCTGCTTTCCCAAAATAATTTAATGGTCTGACCAAATGTGACCAATTTAATTCAATATTTTAAACTATAATTTAATGTCCCATTTACATTAGAGTTCTTACTTTATTACCTCATTGTCACAACCATAAAGTTCAAGATCAAATAAGATGCAAACAAGGAGAGAGACGACAAAAATTGTAACTCATCTCTGAATTTGGTTGGTCTGGTGTGGTATCAGGTTGTAAGTTAAACATGATTATTTGATTCACTGATACATATACTAAATAATATACTAGAAAAATTACGACTCGCACCAGATCACTTCTCGGACGGGAATCGAACCCGGGACCTTTGGATAACCCCGGTCCAATGCTCTGAACGCTGAGCTACCGAGTCACTCATATTATTTAGTACTTATACTATTATTTAGTATAGTATGAAAATAGCACTTTGAATGCAAAAATCTCAAATTTAAGAATCACTGATACATTTTTTTAATTGAAGGCAAAACTGTGTGATCGACTACTAAATAATTTGTGTTGCCTGCCGGTGATTGAGTAACGAAATGCATGCTTAACCTTGTTATAATTCAAGTTAACATTATCTATAAAAGGTTTCGTTAACTTAACAATATGAAGAATAAGAAGAGCGATATTAACGACAACGATCATAGTTACTGGACTTGTATTTGCATACAATGCTAAAGCAGAAATCCACAATGCTGTAGCTTGCTTGTGCCGTCTACAGCTTATAAACCAAAGGCTGGAAAATTATTGGACATCGCTATTCCTTTCCTTTCTCCTTTTTTTTGTATTTTTTATCGATTGCGTACCTTTTTATCCTCGTCGCCAAATGTTGTGTCCACTATCCAAGTCTTGGCTCGCCAATGCACCACCACACGTCCTCACTCTGTCCCGCCATGACAGACAGTGAGTGTCTAGTCTGTACCACAGATCAGACTCCCGACCGTGACGTGTGCACACGAGACAAGTGAGTATTGACATACAGCCAATTCACTACACTGACAGCAAAACCTACCGTGTAATGGGTGCCTAACGCATTGTCCTCGCCGCGGGCTAAGTGCCATGACATAAGGCTTGTTGCTACCCAGCGAACTAAAATCTATGGAAGTGTAATTCCTAACAAATATTAAAAAAATGCCACCACGGGGCCGAAAAAGTACAACCCGCACAGCTTTAGTCGGGCCAGCGGCGCACCCGGTGACTGACGTAAGTGTTCTTTTCAATAATTGCAGTTTGTACTGTAGAGAAAAGATAGAAAGAGAGAGGTTATTAGAAATGACCGTCCTGTATAGTCAAATGATGTAAAAGATGCAAAGAAGGCAGTAAAAAGATGCAGAAATAAGTATAACGTATCTTATTTTTCGATTAAGTATAGATATATACAAATTACTAGCTTCCGCCCGCGACTTCGTCCGCGTGGATATTAGAGAAAATCCTTAGGGAACCTTCAACCAGAATCCGACCAGCCGATTTTATGCGATTAGGCCGGTCCCCACCAAGCGCGCTGCCTCGCGAGGCAAAACGTTTGCCGCGTGTGGCAGGCCTCGCACGAGGCTGCGCGCTTGGTGGGGACCGGCCTAATCGCATAAAATCGGCTGGTCGGATTCTGGTTGAAGGTTCCCTAAGGATTTTCTCTAATATCCACGCGGACGAAGTCGCGGGCGGAAGCTAGTTTATTACAACAATCAGAAGTGGGTCCAGAGATATTAGTAGTATCCTGTTTCCGTTTCTTTACCGTTTTCCGTTCCCGTTTGGTCCCGTTCCTGTCCCCGGTTTCCGTTCCCGTTCGCGTTCGCTTTCGAGCGATCGCGTTTGCGTTCCCGTTCCGTTCCCGTTCCCGTCCCCTGCGGCTGAATCATGTCCACCGTGTTGGACTTCAAAATAAATGTCATTTTCGCATTCCTCATCCCATAAAACCTCAAGAACAACATCCACATCGAATTTCATGTTTACTTACCCCATTTACCCCCTAAGGGATGATTTTCAAAATAATAAAATATATATTTGCCTATTTATTTTTAGACATGCTTCTAAGAATTTTAAAGTTGTGATGTCTATTTTATATTATTTTTCCATACACAATTTGCACCCCATTTTCACCCCTTTAGCGGTTAAATCATGTCCTCAGTGTTGTACTTCAAAATAAATGTCATTTTTGCAATCACCATCCCATAAAACCTCAAGAACGACATCCATATCGATTTTTATGTTTACTTACCCCATTTACACCCTAAGGGGTTGATTTTAAAAACCACAAAATATTTCTTTGTCTATTTATTTTTAGACATGCTCGTACGAAGTTTTAAGTTGTAATGTATATTTTATATTGTTTTCCATACCAAATTTGAACCTAATTTTCACCCCTTTAGGGGTTAAATCATGTCGACCGTGTTGGACTTCAAAATAAATGTCATTTTCGCAATCGTCATCCCAAAAAACCCCAATAACGACATCCATATCAATTTTAGGTTTATTTACCCCATTTCATCCCCATAGGGGTTAAAATACTACTAATAACCATATACGTTGCGTTATATTTCCATCCATAAGCCTAAATTATAAATTTAGCGATTTTTACTTTGAAAATTAAGGATTTTCTTCTATACTCAACTTCATCCCCCTTTTCACCCCTTCGGGGGTAGAATTTTGAAAAACGATGATACACGTATTTATTTATTATCGATTATCAGCCTAAATACAAAGTTTGAAGATCCTAGCATCAAAACTGAGGGACTTTCATACAAACTTTCATCCCTTATTTCGTCCCCTTAGGGATGGAATTTTCAAAAATCCTTCCTTAGTGGATGCCTGCACTGTATAAAGTACCTGTGTGCAAAATTTCAAGTCTCTAGGTTCAGTAGTTTGGGCTGTGCGTTGATATCTCACTCAGTCAGGACTTTGAATTTTATATATATAGATGGTCACTAATAAGAAACCAGTGTTCAGACGCTTTGTGCTGCATAATTAAATGCCAGCATTTTTAGCTCTATCCACTTAGCTGTACTTTTCGTGTGGTGCCATTTTTTGAGCGGAATGCTTATTCCATAGATTTTAGTTCGCTGCTGCTACCTAAGATTTTAATTTGATTATGTAATTTGTAAGGAGGCAATTTAAGTGTGCATGATCATGGACAGTTGGAGAAACAAGACTTTCAATGGGAAGTTTAAATTACAAGTATCGTTATCAATTTTTTTAACGAGAGGTATTATAAAGTATATAGCTGTTAAATTAAATATAAATAAATTGATCTATCTATAGGTCGTTTACTTAAAGTGTATATCAAGTCAGTACAATTTTAATACTATCATGGATACTTGAATGCAATTTTCGTCCATATAAAGATGCCGACATCTCACAAATGAGTGCCTTAAAAGATTAAGTAAGTATTGGCTGGCATTTCAACTAAGCTCCTCTGAAAATTGTTTTGAAACAAATTCTTGAACAGTAATTTCTCAAGATCAGCAGCGAACAATATCCCACATAGTATGTCGTATTTCTTTCAAACGTTATTTATTTTTAGGCACTTGAAGCAACCGCCTATTCATTTCTTTGACACGAGCCGTGTCGTCTGTCAGGGGATACGTTGACTCCAGCTCTAGCGAGTGAGTGTTATTTGCCAAAAAACCACCAACACCCAAGATAAACTAGGAATAGATTGACATGCCACATCCACCGCATCCTTGCCAACTTTGCAATTAGACACAATATGTTTTTTTGTTATTAAAGCCGCACATGTGGAAGCTATTTTGCGTTTGCAAGGTTTTTTTTGAGATCATATTTAAATTTATTTTCGACAACTTATTATCTTCTAGCTATTTTAGTCCCTTCAGAAAATATTGATATCTAATTATCGTAAAACCATGCAAGTAATAATATTGTATCTTCTGTAATTTGAGAACTCAAATATTTATCAAATTTTGATAAAGGGAATTAATTATTTCAAATCCAAAAGTTACACGAGTCGTTATACCTAGTATAAAAAACCTGCCACGTAGTGACAGAGAGGTATTTAATCTCACAACCATAACGCCATTTGCAAAGCAATTAAACTGACCACAATCAAATAAACTTCCGCAGCAACGAAGCAGGCTTCAATTTGCAAGGGAGCAATAATTGCGGAGTACCGAGTTAGACATCAGACCAGACCACCGCGAATAACATTGGTAGCAGCTCAAATTGAAGGTAATTATATCTAATTGCCAGTCACGGTCATGGCCAATAAGCACCAATAAGCAATAACATGAAGGTGGGACTGAGGATCAGCGTTAATATCCATCAAGTCTCATTAAATTCGATTTATCTCCTTGTAATTTGAGAATATTGTGCTGAATTCTCAAGATGTCTAATAAACGTATTGTTTATTAGCATTTGCTTGAACAGTGCTCCTAATAATATTAGTACTCGTTTATTGTGAGACAAAAACTAACGAATTAGGACCAAATATTTCATCATCTTTGTAATATGAGAATAGCTAGATTTTGCGAAATAGGCACAAAATATACGTACCTACATATCAACTTTAGAAATCTTTGAGAGAAATTTGTAAAATGCTTTTTAGTCTATTCTATGATACATACTTACAGATGACCCAAATAGTAGAAATAGTAGAATCTGTTCGATTGGTTAACAAAATTCGTGGAAGCCATACATTTAAAATGTACAGATATTACAGTACCTACATAGTGTTAAGACGATTGCCAACGAACGGTTTTTGACAGATGCCTGACTACCAAACGGCTGCCCCACTTGCACTGGACAATAGCCAAGGCCTAGTCTAGCCGCAGATAGGGTATTTGCAGTTACTTCGATTCTTGATCCTGCAATACCTTACAGCTATATCGAGATTGAACTGGAGTTTGACGTAATGACGATTCTGCTGGGAGATTTATTATCAATAAATAATGTTTTATGTTTATTGCAAAGAGCTTTTTGAAAGGACGTGAGGGATCGATCAAATTAGGAATACTCTTTGAAAGTAAAATTGGTTTCGAAAATTAATTGAAGCTATAACAGTGGATGACAGTAAATTACCATGATATAGGGATGCAAAGGGAGGTCTCTTGTGTCATTCTTAATGACGATCAAAGATATCTGACGACAGATAAGATAAATTAATAATTACTGTTTCCATTTAAAACTATCTTATGCTATGTTAGCTAATGTTGGTTTTGAACTTCTAGTAACAGTGATAATATATAACGACATCCTCTTCGCAATTGAATCCGTCGCCTCGGTGAACGCGGAAAAGGAAACCTAATCGTTTTTGCAGTCACGTATCGAACAGAGTCAACATCACTGCTTTGATTTAGCTCGACGAATGCTTGTGCAAATGGCATGGAAAACATAGCAATAGTTGAGTTGTAACACGAGGCTGGTTCCATAATTCTCGCGTCGCGCGGGTCACGGGCACGTCCCAAGGTATTTATAGCGTCGTAACTAGCACCGATGATTGGTCGACGTAAACTGTATAAGTTGCATTACCAGCCACAGCCATTGTTCGAGCTAGGAATAAAAGTAAAAATGGTCTAAGCCGTGCCGCTGGCAAATGCACTTGCCACTTTTCATTTATATCCCATAATTTTACAACCGTATTGTTCTCCGTCTAGAATTCGATTATTATAAATTTCCTTCTGGCTTGTACATTATTGTAATACACACCATATTTTAGAAAGACTCATGAACAATGTAGTTTACAGGTTCTTTGATTTGTTGTAGTATTTGCAGTCCTATAAAGCAGGGGTGGCCAACTTGTTTAGGGCTGCGATCTACTTTAAAATTTCCTGGCCTATTGAGATCGACTTTGAAGCATTTTCATTTTTGGGGTATTTTTCACGACAAAACTGCCGCACCGCTTCTCGCACCGTTTTGTTGCTTTTACTTTGCTACCACAAGCAAAGCACTTTTTGTTATGTCTCTCGCGATCGACTGCACTGTTTCCAAAGATCGACTGGTCGATCGCGATCGACTTGTTGGCCACACCCGCTATAAAGTATTTCTTCAAAGTTTTTGTAGTGCAGATACAACTAACTATACGTGATTGTTGAGGTCAAATTAGATAAATATTTTTCTGGTTGTGTGTTCGGAACGGAACGTGAACATTGCCATACAAAGTTATTCCGCTGATAATAATGTTGTTCAAGCAATATCTAGCTAGCGTAATACCGCGTTGTTCTAAAATGTGAAAATGCTGTATGGAGTTTTATACGTATTGAAACGTTCTACGTTATTCTTGGTTTTAACGTGTTTTCTTAATGCTGAAATGTTTTCAAAGATAAAAAATCGGGATTACTGCCAGATGTCGTCGAACTGTGATTTATTTTGGATGTTAAATGTAAAGAGGAGTTGTAATTACAGTATGCAATAAACAATATTGGGTGGTGAAACCTTTTGGTTTTTAATTATTGCGGTGAGACACAATAGCTGAGTGAATCGGCTGGCCTCTGGTGGTGCCCTTTAATCATGATCTGTAAATCATTTGCGAGGCGTTCGATTCTTACAATCTACATAAAAAATAATTATTACTTGCCCCGATTCGATGTTGGTGTCTGATTGTCTCGAATATTGTATGAAATGAGAACTTTTTATGCGCTGTTTTTATTGTTCAACAACGATTAATGAACAAGGAAGAAAAGGCTTGAGAAATTCGTATTTATTATATTCGTTGGCCTGTTATTTTGAAAGGATTCAATCTTCAAACTTTACGAACTATTCTTTTAGTTTTATCTAACATTATTTGTACATATGCGATTATTGAAGACATAAAGGCAGATCACGTACACGCCACATGTGAAGTTTTTTTTACTGATGCCTTTATAGTTTACACTACATCATTAAAGTCTGACATTTCAACGGCTTCTATAGCTTTAATTACCATTTCATTTTCTGTCTTTGTTTTTTATATTTCTGAGTTCATCTAGTGTCCTTCTCTAACTATGCCATTTATGTTCAATTACACAAGTGCTAACGTATGTATGACTTTAGCCGTTGTCGTAAAATTTAAATGGCTTAAGTTTAAAAACAACTCACGTCTTTGCCGTAAAGGAAATGTACCCATTTATATAAATACTTGATGGGTAGGTGAAGTAGTATTAGTAATGCTAAACGCTAAATGCAAGAGCTAAATGATAAAATTCATAATTCGTTAGTTTCATTATTTCCTTTGGAAATCTTGTTAAAACTTGGTTTTCCACATTTATACTCGTAGACTACTTATTTAAATTTTATGTGTAGAGTCAAGCTTACTTCTACAAATATAATTTAATTAACCTTACCTTAATTAGTAAGAGGAGTTGAGTTTCTTTTTCTAGTAAGTAACTATAAAGTTTGATAAAAAAATTGCATTGTGAAGGCAAAAATCTAAAATCAATAGTTATGTTAAATAAATAGATTCATCAATACATCGATGTCCTTCGATGTCACATTTATTATATTATGTCAGATGGCATTGTGCATTATACTCAGTCAAATCGTTAAATGTTTAGCGTTTCCTACGTCGTATAATATTTTATACACCGTCATTTTGTAGTCGTTTTAATTAACTTAAGGGTGTGTTGTACCAATGAAAATAATCATTTTTGCCCAAGAAACATGGGTCGAAAAACGACAAAAAATTTTGGGTCTCCCATACTAACTAGACAACTAAAACATTTTATTAGTATGGGAAAGTCACATTTTTTTGTCGTTTTTCGACCCATGTTTCTTTGACAAAAATGTTTAGTTCCGTTAGTAGAACACTCCCTTAAGTTAATTAAAACGACTACAAAATGACGGTGTATAATAGTCAAACGACAATTTCAATTCAAGACTAGAAAACCTTTAATGATTTGAGGTTCTTGAAATCTCTACGATATTAAACGCTTTTAACAGAGATGGTTAGGTAGAAAATCTAAAAATACCGGTACCTAATAATTTTCTTGAGTCAGTCTCTTAAAGAAAAGGAAGACCATGAAATTTAACATTTAAATTATAATTATTATAATATTGTATGGTATCGTATGCGATTTAAAAAAATGCAGTCCAAATTATTTTTAATAATAAAATGAAGTCTTCTTTCAGTAAAATGACATATCTTCAAAATTCAAGGTACTTTCCCTCAGTGTGGCAAAATTTTAGGACACCCTACCCTATACAACAAAATGAGAAAACCGTTTCTTCGGACCATCAAACTGAACAACTTTTACTATGGGACCAACTCTGAAATCGCGAAAAAAAAACAGTTGCTTCATACATTTTTATATTTTCGTTATTAATTTTTGTATGAAACAGCAGCTGATTTTTTTTCGCGATTTCAGAGTTGGTCCCATAGTAAAAGTTGTTCAGTTTGATGGTCCGAAGAAACGGTTTTCTCATTTTGCGTTAATTCATATTTTACACATATTGTATTTACATACATAATAACTTGCATTTAAATTATGCAGAATTGCTCAGTTTTAAATAACAATAGTAGGAGGATTAATGAATCTGAGGCTGGAAACATTATAAAGTGCGTCAATTTGATTCAATTATCCGATGGGCAGTGGGTGGCTTGCGATTCAAAAGAATATAATTGCTATATAAATGGTTCTTTATGAATTATGTACTTTATCCTTCATCTGTCTTTTGATGTAGGTGGGCTTATAAACTGTAGTCAATTGTAATAAATATTACAAATATTTTAGAATCTATTTTTTCCCTGTCCAACATAATACCTACTAACTATTAACTTTTTAGAGGCATTTGTCATTTTGCTTCTCAAACTCTCGAGGAAAAGTTTAATTCTCCAGAAAGATGTAGATATGTGGAAATGTATTTTAGTAAATTCTCACTAAAATGAATGCGAAAGTCCGTTTGTTTGTTACGCATGATCACGTCTTAACTACTGAACCGATCATCATGAAATTTTACGCACACGTCCCAGGGTTACAGAGAAGGACATAAGATACCTTTCATCCCGAAAAAAAAAACATTCCTCGCAGACGAAGTCGCGGGCGGCCGCTAGGTACGTTTTTCATCGGTTGTAAGATTAATTGTAGAATAAAAAGTAAGTTCACTACGTATCGTTTTCTTGCATTACCTACAGGTAAATCAAAACGTAAATGATTTTTTAGAAAATGGCAAAAAGTTATTTTGTAAATTGTAGTGTATGTAAAATGTTACATTTTGGTGCAAAACTTGATTTTCTTTTGCTTATAACTTAGGATTTATAATGTTTTGTGCGATCTCTATATGGATGATTTATCCTTTGTGACCGATTTGCATACTTGGTTAATTTTTTTACTAGAAATGAGAATATAATTATTTGGTGTGAAACTGTGGACGACATATTCAAAAACTTTACAGATTTCTTGATACTTATACATATTTTAACTGCCTGTGTTTTTTTACATAGTTATCTACCTATATGTTTACGTATATGTAAGGAACTATGGAATAGATAAAGTACTAATTTTTTTCAAATCTAGTAAGCTGGTTTACTAGTACAAAATACAAATACTTACCATTTCGGATAGAAATTGTGAGTAAGCTTCTACTTCTAAAATGCTCCAAAGCTGCCAACGAGCCATTGTTTTTTATCAATGGAATGCAGACGAGCACGAGGTGTCTAATTTTGTTAGACCGTCACCGACTCATGTTCGACCCATTAGTGCAGTCGGTTCAGACTCTTGAAAATGCAATAACCGATATGTCGTGTTTTGTTCGTAAAGATATTAATGACTTAAGAGAGCGTGCAATGCCCCCAAAAATTTTTCGATATTATTGGAAACATTATCCGTTTCTAAAAGATTCCCTACTTGCCAATAAACTGTTTTTTATTATTTTGGAAAATTATCTAATCACAAAACTAGAGAGCTTGCTAAGGTTTTGTTTTTATTATAGTTTTAATATTATACGTTTATTAATGGTTGGTAACATCGAAAAACTTAAAAATTGGAGTTCACTTATGATTTTATCTTTCTAGAAAAGTTTTAGCTGCTTCTGTCAATCACAAAACTGAGTATACTATACTGTCTCAGTATTCACATTATTCCTTTGGGACCTAGGCTATAAATCAAGTAAAACTGTGTTGCTCAATTACTACCTATGTGTTAATTTTCAGTTTTTAACACGTTTTTATTAGGTTGCTTTCTCGTTTGTGTGTTTGTTTGTTTCTCCACAAAGTTTGCGAACGATTTTATATTAGCTTCCCGATGAGCTAGAGACTTGAAACTTTGAACATAGGTCAGAACTGGAAGGCAATTCAATATTATGGTGTCATTGAGCTGATCTGATGATGAAGCCGGAAGAAGGCCACAGGAACTCTATGATGAAACCATACAACCCCATCGTGGTTGGACTCATTAGAATCGTCTTGACGAGTACTCTAATGGGAGATGAAGTCCAGGGTCTGATGATGAAGCTGGAAGGCCATGCCATAGGAACTCAATATTGGAACCATGCAACTCCATCGAGCTTGGGCTCATTTGAATCATCTTGACGAGTTCTTTGTTGGGAAATAGTTTCCAGGGTCTGATGATGGAGCCGGAAGAAGGACACAGGAACTCTTTAATAAAACCATGTTACCCCATCGAGTTTGGACTCATTTGAATCGTCTTGACGAGTACTTTATTGAGAAATAGTTTCCAGGGTCTGATGATGGAGCCGGAAGAAGGCCACCGGGACTCTGTAATAAAACCATGCAACCCCATCGAGTTTGGGCTCGTTTGAATTGTCTTGACGAGTGCTCCGATAGGAGATGGTATATTTTTGGTCTTAGCTCGTTAAATAAAAAGCAGAAAATAAAAATTTACTGAAAAAAAACCTTTTTTAAAAACACGTTTTTAAAACGGATTAAATTATTACAACAAAAAATCGGACTAAAAAAATTAAAACGGTCTAGTAAAAATAGACTAAAAAGTAAAAAATAAATTCTTCTGTAAATATTTATAACACTATAATATTTATACCTACAGAAAATTTAAACCTTAAAACGTGGGGCACATGCTAAAGACTACATGGATGATAAATTTTATAAAATGCGCCCCACGTTTTAAGTTTTAAATTTTCTGTAGGTATAAATATTATAGTGTTATAAATATTTACAGAAGAATTTATTTTTTACTTTTTAGTCTGTTTTTACTAGACCGTTTAAATTTTTTTAGTCCGATTTTTTGTTGTAATAATTTAGTCCGTTTTAAAAACGTGTTTTTAAAAAAGTTTTTTCATTTCAGTTCATTTTCATTCATAGTTGTGTTGGTATGTTACAGCTGCACTACATATTGGCCCATGGTCGGCACAATTTATGTAAGTCTTAGAATAATAACGATGTAAGTTGATGCTTTTGAAAGAATCACTTTGAAGCATTTGTTACAAAACCGGCAACGTACGATAATTATATTGTGCCGATCATGTAGTGGGCCATATGTAGTGCCGACATTACACTATTCATGTCTACCTACTAAATTTTAATCAGCTTATTCGATACGTAATCTTAGATCAATTTAAGTGCAATGACAACACAGTAAATATACTTTTACTAGCTTCCGCCCGCGACTTCGTCCGCGAGGATATTTGGAAAAATCTCTAGGGAAACTTTTAACGGAATATGTTTTAATCCATAAACTATTTGTGTGCCAAATTTCATCTACAAATATCAAACTGACAATCTTTCACATTTTTAATATTAGTAGGATTGGGACAGTTCATCTACTATGGATTTAATTTGATGCTAATAAAAATTTATTTAAACAAGTTTCAATGAAGAGTTTGATACTTTTCTTCAAATCACTATCTTAGTTTTCTGGAACAAAATTTTTACTAAGAACGTCGGTAGTTGGTAGAGTTGCTATGAAAAAATTTGCATAGCATAGGTAGGTACCTATTCTGTGGCATGGCCTTCTCTGTTCACATGTGCCTACATTGTTTGCAGATGTGACGGATAGCACTGAACTAGAGTTAGCATGTTCGTCGTGATTCAAGGCAAGTTATATAACACCGCAACCAACTGCACATTCCACTCAGAGGCATTTTAATCTACCATGAAGTATATACCTATACGAACGGTGAAACATCGAGAGATTCGTCACAAAAAGCGTAAGTATAACCCTAGAAACGGTTAAGGTTAAGTAATTTCAGTTTTAGGGCTGATTTTAAATTTAGCTGCAACTATATTTGGTGGGTTAGGGTAGGGTGGTCGATAATGAACCACCCAAATTTCAAAGAGCTGTAACTTGGGTTTTCCAAGTCCGATTCATATGATTTTTGGTTACAATCATAAAGAATTTTATTGGCTGTAGAAGCAGTATATTATTTTTGTCCAAACTCAAGGCTGTATTATGAAATCTTGTTTTTTAAGAAAAATGAGAAATGGTTCATTCAGTGCACCCGGTGGTACTTATTGAACCGGGGGCTGGTACTGAATGAACCAAGGGGGGACTTAATGAACCATGGTCGTTACAACAAGCATAATATTGATATTTCTTATTTAATAATGAAATAAAACTATGTTTTTAATGTCAAGTATTTAATAAAGATCCTTGTACTATAATAAAACCATACAATATTTTACTTTGTAAACCCTAAGAGAGCGTTTTAAATATAACAATCACATCTGAGAGCAGTTCAGTTGACTAAACTTTAACCAACTAATAATTAAATATCGTATTTTAATCAACATTACCTTACTAATCACCATAATTATCATTTCTGTAAGTCTGTTCTCTCTTATACAAATTTAAGCGGAAAAGAATAGCTTTGGAAAGTAAATTCAAAAGTGACATATCAACGGTTAATTTATAAATAGGCAATCTACGAATATTGCCATCTTCATTTTATATCAGCATTGTTAACACCTCCTGTGTCGGGTTTCTTTGACATAATTTTTTTTACTTTTAAATTTAAGTATGATACAAAAAAGTCACATTTTTCGTCATCGTCCAATGTCTATCAAGTTTAGATCATCCCTTCCTGTAATATAAAAAATAAGAAAAACAACAAACACATATAAAGCATTCTAATAGGTAAAACAGGAGATAAGTAACGAATTTACCAGGGATGAGACTATAAGAAACACAGGTGGTACCTAATGAACCAGTGGTTCATTAAGTACTACTTCAAATTGGTTTATCCTGTACCACCCCCCACTTATACACTTTAAAGTTATGTAACTGCCTGTACAACCACGTGAAGCTTATTTTTGTTACTGTGGTAAAAAGCGCAAACAACAATCAATATATCACATTAACTACTTTAAAGCTACTATTCGCAGAAACGAAATAAAACCAAATAATACTCACCTATTATTTTCTACTTTTTTACGTAAAATATGCATACCACCGACGCGAATGCGTGTCTTTTGCGCTAGCTCGCTGGCGACTGGGGAGGGAGGGGAGATTCTATTAGAGGCTCGCTTACTATGATTTGCACCAACTGGCAACGTCACGTTTCCGAGAAATTTGGCCGGTTCATTTAGTACCTCTGGTTCATCATCGACCACCCTACCCTACACTCTTTATTCTTGAAAAATGAAACAAAAACATAAAAAATGTTTTTCACGTTTTTTCACAATTATTTTAGAAAACTTTTTTCATAATCAAACGACAATAAGTTTGTCACTTCACGTAAGTATCTGACAATCACAACAAATCTTGGAATTCGTTTAAATCAACACGATTTTCCAGTTTCCTGCTTCCCTGCAATGCAATTTTAAAAGCAAACAAAATAAGTTTTAAATAGTTTCATGTGACGTGTTGCAAAACATTACTATCAACATGTTTCTCAGTGCAAACCTGGTGTTTTCAACATCAGTCATTTTTAATATCCTTACCTACTGCTGGGGCACAGCACAGGCCTTCCATATGGTGGATAAGGAGGATGGGCCATAAGCCATCACGCCGCACCGGCCCAATGCGGATTGGTTAACGACTGCAATTGAAAGCGGGGACTAACGGTTTATCGTGACTTCCGTAGCACGGAGGAGCTCAAGAATACTCAAGATAATACATTTTTGGTCACCCATCCCATGACCGACACTTTCGAAAGTTGCTTGACCTCCGTAATCGCAGAGCCAGGCGCTAAATCACTGATGTTACCGAAATCCTCCTTCTAGCCTTGAGTAGTAAAATTTATGTTGGTTGAAGTAAACAAAGAACAGCAAAAGTTATTGTTAAATTACATGACATTTACCTAGACATCTACTATAATACGTAGCCTTCAACGGCCAGCACTTGTTTTCCTCAAACTTTATACGTGCTCATACAAGATGTTATATCATAGATCAAGTTTAAAAATGTTCTTGTGCAATCTTCAGAATAGCAAAAAGAACAAATGGCTAACAAATTAAACTAACAAATTAAAACCTGAACATAACAAGTTCAGCATTAAACGTCAAAAACCTACTCAGAGTTCATATATTGAACTCTGTGGAAGCGGGCCAAGCGGTCGCTGGCGTCGTCGGCACAGCCTTGACCCGCCGCCCGTATGCGTTGACTCGTTGACTCAGTGCTCGCTCATGCTCATGGCTTACAAGCGTGACCGCGCTGTCTGTGACACTCGCAATATCTCTGACATTGACTGTGTAGGGAAACAAGGGAACAATCCAGAATAAGGCAATCTACTTGTGGATCGAAAAGTTCCTCAAACAAAAAAGAAACAATACAAATCGCGACTGGAAATTTATTGGACAATCATGGATAATATAATTAGAACAGCTCTATTAGATGCGAGTTTGTAATCTTCATTATTGTACAAGTACTCATGTTCAGAAAAAGCCAGTGGGTACCTAAATCACAATCTTACAATCGCAAAACCGCAGACAGACATAATGCAAGGACAAGTGTGTGTAACTTTGATTTGAACACAATTTCCAAACCTTGAAAAATATCTGTTTACATAAACAGAACATGGTTTAATTTCCTCCACGTGGCTGCGCAATAAAAGATTCATGTAACCCTAAGTTGAGGGACGAAAAACGTTAAGGAAGGTCGAGAAACTCGAGAGACAAAATACGTAATAGCTAAGTTCAGGGACCTTGATTTAACGCATTGAACTCTCATATTGTGCGATGACGCAGATTACAACCAGCACACCTGAACTATTATTACAATATTTGCTAAGTACTTCCACCAATTTAGCTACTTTGATGATTTAGCAGAAACATTGTGATATGATAATGGTCACAATTTATAATACTTTTATCAGTGCATTAGGTGTGACTCAAATCAAATCCAGCATTATTTATAATCGATTATTTTTTAAAGTTCACTACACTACGGCATCAATGTAAATAATTTCATGACTTTAAGAATAATGTGAAAAAAAAACGTACAGGTTTGATGCTTGAATAATTAACATAAACTATGACTGACTTATAACCAAACTCACAATAGACTTTGTACTTGAAGGCGAATGAGGAAACACAAAGGTACAACTAAAAACGTCAGTTAAAGGTTAACATAAAGTTTTAAGGCTTGCGTATTTGCCGTAGCGTGTCAACTACGTTACTAACTTGATCTTTTAAAAGAGCATCCTGCTTAAAGGAAACTGGGCCGCAAAACGAGGACAAGGCTGCCGAGGACATATTATTCTATCAAACACTTCACGCCCGCTATTTCTGGCTCAAGCTGCCCTCGAGGCTTATTTATGGTCTCCAATCACACTGATTAATGTTTTCAGAACACGTACTGCTGCTGAAAATTAAAACCAAGATACCGTCAAAGTTATCTAACCTCTATAGACGCTGTCTGACCGAAAATAAGTATCCTTATGAGCGCTCGTAAAAGCATTTCCCAAATTATCACGCCTTATCGCCGAGGTCAACCTTGAAGTGCCTTCGTCGGCGACATATTATTTACCCAAATGACTTGAACGACAAAAAAGCGAACGAACATGATAACTGACAACGTTGAACGCGATAAATGCCCACAAATTTTGGTAAAGTAATGCCAAGTGATTTCTTCCGCATCTTGGCGAGGTCGCGATTATTCTTATCAAATTTGGCCTTTATGGAAAAAACAATTATGCGTTTTGTTATCTAAAGCCTTCTATTTTTTTGTCAAATCACAGCCTAGGTCATTTATTTACTCCAGACGGTTCTGATGATTTTGCAATTTTTTTAAGTGATACATTTTTGAGTAAGTGTACTGCAGTCTTAGTGCATGATGCTCTGACTGCAGTTAAGTAAGCACCAAAGGGCTAGTTACAATAACTCAAACAGAATACACAGCTGCTATGCGATAAAACTAAAAGGTCACTAGATTCTATTTTCAGCTTACGGCATTTACATCTTGTAACCTTTATAGTAAATAAATACACCATATAAACAATTATAATAATTATGTAGACAGACTACTACAATTCAATACGAATGTAAACCTGTCGTCATGAACATTCTCTTATGTCCTCTACTTATGAACAAAATGGTCGAAGCTTTGTCAACTGCTCGATTGATTTTCACAATATGAAAAGGACCTATCGCACTACCTAATATGTTTTCGTATCTATTAAAAGATGAATTAACCCTACAAACAAGTTATTTATTATATTTCTTTTTATGATCTATTAATTGAATTTAAGTATCGAAGTAAAATTTCTAAAATAAAATTCGTATATTAAATCAAGAACTGAAACACTAACTTATATTGTAAATCCTTAGATGTATGTCATCTATCTGCACGTAAAATTTTATCTTCTCTCTCATATACGAGTGTTACGACAGCGAATATTTACATTCAATTATTTCTCTGTGGTACTGAAACTTGCTCTCACTTCACTACGTTTACAAATGTCTGATGCTCAAAAATATATAGTCAGTAAAAGGCAAAATTGGTCTGAAGGTCTCATTAAATTAAAATAAACAAGCACTCGTTGTATTAAACGGCACAATCAGTCGCCACATTCAATGAACTTGCTTGCAATATCAGTGCCATTAATTTCAAAGAGTACCTACATCGTTCACACATTTTTCATTCACAACATCGTTGGAAATAGTTAATTATTTCCAACGATAAAACAGTGTCATTGTCTGTTTGCATAACAACATAGACTAGATCAGGTATATGAAATTGTCATCGCTTAGTGCATTCAACAACCTTGCGTTATCTCGATTCTGTGCCCTTGGTCCAGTTACTGCTATCTCGGGCACATCGACTATGATAAACGTTGTTTGTTTCGCATTTTGCACGTTCATAAACGCGAGTAGAATTTGCAATGACCAGTAATTTAATATTGCTGTAAATAAAAAGCTCCTACATGAGAATTGCCAGATATGGCGTTTCTTGTACGTGTTTTGATGCTTTTATTGGGATATTTATTTTACAATGTTTTAACACGAGTAAAACGTATTCGTATAGGTTGACGTAGGTAATCAAATAAACTTGTTGTAATATGCAACTAACAAACTTGCAGGTGAGTAAATAAATGCTCGCTCAAATGAGCGGCAAGGCATATTGTACCTTGTACCTAATAATTAAAAAAATATTATTGAATGCAAAATCATTGTATTTTTCCATAATAACATTTCTTTAAGTTATTTCTATACCAAAATAAACAAGCACTTGTTAATTTAATTAAAAAGTTAAATCAATCAATCAGTTTGAAAATAATACAAGTTGACCACAAAAGCAACAGCTGCAAAAACATTTGGCTATCACAAGACTCAATCGACACTACGTGATTCGATTTAGATCTTGCTTTTTTTGCTCAGGTTTCTTGACTTGATTCCGTATTTGATATGCCTGACGAAATTTACAATTCACATAAAAAAACAACCACAATAAACACAGACGAAATTATGAGCGATTAAATTTTTGTTTATAATGATAGTGTAGGAGTGTACGAACTAGCGGTAAAATTTTCAAACAATGAAAATACTGAGCTATTTTTTAAGTGCAGTTCTTCTAATGCAAAAGACATAGCGTTCAAATTGCGATGGTCTGTGTATGGAACAAACATGTCGGACTCGGATACTGTTATAATATAAGACATAACTCATGCAAGGGACACGGCGGCAGGAAGTGCAACCCTATTTAATAAGCTAGCTAACGAATTTTATTAATAGGTAGTTAGTATTTTCTTCGTTTCGTACATAATGTAGCTTGAGTATTTTTTATTCTTTGAAACGAATAAAAACACAAGAGATGGGTATTGTGTAATATTAGGATTGCCAATAGCAACATTTAAAACATGAAGTTAGGTACTTGTAATACTAATAAGTAAGAGAACTACCACTTAAAATTACTTTATTAGCCCTTCAACCTACTACTGTAATAAGGCTGGTGACAATACCTAGCTATCTAAGGAGAAATGGAATAATAAAGTTCGTGAAAGCCTTACAGAAATATAAATATAATTTAGAAGTAACCAGACTTCTCACTTCTAAAAGGGTTAAAAAGTCAATTTTGAAAGATCCAAATCATAGAATAATTAAAAGATCGAGTGATAAAAATATCATACAAAGTGGCGGTGTTTTTATGCGGAGATCATACAATGCAGTGGACAATGCTACACCTGCGCCGCCCCTAGCACCTGTATAGAATTTATAAATAGTGAGATACATGGACACGCAACAAGCTGAGGATAACAAAATAAAAAAGTGTGGCATGGCAGCTGTAACATAAGCTGACATATTATGACGACCTTTGTAGCTGAAAGCTGTTAAAACTTAACTGTACTTTCGTATGCGGTACATGTCATTGCTGAAGTGAAATCGCCAAATCTTAGGTAAATTAAACTTTTACAATACCTTTTAAGTAGGACCAACCTACTAGTTAGTGAGGCACATAGAACATTGTGATTTAAACATGGCGCAGGCAGTAATTATACAGATTGATGCATCGAATGACCCCGCACAAGATAGGGTAATGAATAAGTCGACAGTAACGGTAGTCATACACGTCTGTATATTGAGTAGTGGTAGCAAGTCAATAGCAGCTAATAGAACGTCAAAGAGCGATGTAAATGAAAGAACGTTGTGAATGTTTTAGCTGCTAGAAACAAAATCTTGAAAGAGCTATTCATCTTCCCTTCCCTTGCTTACTTGGGGGTTTGAGTCTATCGCTCTATTATGAAAGCCAATTCAATTTGCCTTTTGTGATATGCCAAAAGTTTACGTGCTTCTGATATTATTAATTTAAAACTATCTTTACGACGCTTTTGTAAATACTAAATAATTTTGCACCTATATTATTTCATAAGTTAATTTGACAAACTTTCCTAACATAATTTAATTCAATACATAATCCCACACTCCAACCGTTGTCTCCAAAGGTTATAAGTCAAAGATATTCGAGCTAAAAACAGTTTTATGACTATGAAGAAAGATAAAACGAGAAAAGTGGGAACATTACTTATAAGCGAAGCTGTTATTTGGATCTAGCTTATTTATTTAGACTTTGAGCCTATGCTTATTTTTATTAAAGAAACCTTTAATAGGATAAAGATACATTGAGTCTTTAATGTACAATACCGTTAATCAATAATGGCGCTTGTTTTTCTGAATAGCAATAATTCTTAATAAATAAAAAATTCCAGGTCGATAAAGTCAATTACTTACTTTAATGATGTTAAACACTAGTACTTGTTTATTAAAGGAGAATTCTTATAAAATGAGTCAGCATTAAATTAGCTTTTCAACAAAACTTACAGTAGAGGGAAAATACAGGATGGAAACAGCCAATTTAATAATGTAAGTAAAGAATAAGGTACTTTGTACTATTACTTATTCTGTGGTAAGGTAGCATTAGCATAGCAAAATTAATTAAACTTTTGTTATTTGAAATCTACCCAAAAAATGCTTCTATGAGGAGTATAATAAGGTACTAGTGTATTTTTTACGGCTAACACTCGAAATGCGGCTGAACCTGATTTTACCCAACTTAAACTAGGTGTGACCGATCTGCTTTACTCCTGTAGGTTCCGAATATAGGTTAGAAGTTTAAGGCGAGCGCGAACTGCAGCGAAGCGGGAGCGTGAGCCTTAAATTTCGAGGTTATTTTTTTTAACAGAATTAACTTTCTTAATACTTCATAAATTACCTAGTTTTAGCCGGCTACACCTAGTATTAGCCCCGAGCATAACGGCTACACCTAGGTTTAACAAATAGCTACCGACTGTACCTAGTTTTAGCCGATTAAAACTAGGTTGAGCCGCACTTCGGGTAGGGTATTAGCCGTAACATATTGCACTTGTAATCCAAAAACGATACCGTTAAAAAGTGGGTTTAATTGAAAAAGGTACTACATGAGTCGGCAAATATTTTAACTCCAACAAAGGTAGCATCTAAGATGAATTTCTCGAAGTACATAACGGTAACAGAGTAACGAGGGCATCTAAATACCCAGCAACTCCGAATTTAGAGTCGGCTGCTCCAAAAGATTGCGTGTCGTGGATTACAAAATTGTAACGATTTAGAGGTATTTAGAACCGGTTGGAAGCAATCATTTTATATGGAGCATTGACGAGACTGCGGAGTAGGAACCATTGAAGTTAAATCTACTAGTGCTGATAAAGATATTAAAAATCAACGTGATTATATGAATTTTGAAATAGGCAAAGTAATAAACTAAAGCAAAACTACTAGTGAAGAAGCTAACGTTTTGAATAAAAAACAAGTTTTTTTCGCAAACAAGTGTATCTCGAACCTCGCATAATTTAAAAATGTATTTGATTTATCAAACACGTTGGTGGCAAAAAATGATTTTCAAGTTTGAGTTCATTAGCACATAATTCATCAGTGTTAAGTTGAGTCAATGTCAACAGATACGTCATTATTACCATGCAAAAGGCTGTCGATGCGGTTAAAATAATCTTGTGCAAGAATTATTCCTATACGGCATCATCGGTTCTGATGACCTTAACAAGTGCAATAAATTGTGATTTATGGTTGAACAAATCATTATTTATTGTTCGGTGTTCGATTGTTATTGTTCAACCATTGCAATAATGTGATGGCACCGGACAATATAAATTATTTTTTTTATCTTGAATTAAAGAATATGTCTTCAAATAAGTTTAATGTATTCTTTTAAAAATATTTATTCCTAAAATTAATTTAATTTGCCGCGAATATATTTCGAATGAATTCATTGTGCCAAGCCATCAGTTTAGGATGTAATTCACGTGGCCACTGCCTTAAGTGCACAAGGAACTACGTTTTTAGATGTCATGACTTTTATTGTTCTTTTAATGGGTTTGCGTCATCTTTTATTACTCAAACTAAGAAGGTTTTAAATCCATCTCGAATCATTAAACAAAAGCTTAGAGCAAAAGAACAAAAGCATGAGTTAGTATTTCTAACACAAACTTCACGTATCTTAAATTGTTCTTGATTTGGTGGTTGCGCAAGCAGGTAACTCGCTGACCTGAGCTGGTAGTGCACCAAGATCTGTGTTTCGCTCCAGTGCGGCACGTGGTATGGGTTTTTCAGTAAACACTAATATGCTTTCATACGAACTCCTAATGATACATTCGAAAACATTATTTAGTTTTGGTGTCTTGTGATTTCAGTTACAAATATACCACACAACTTCCTGCCTGACAACATTAATTAACCATGGTGAAGTAAACAATAGAGACATCTTACGAAAAATTGTGTACTTATCATAAATTAATGATAAAGTATAGTTTGTGAATTTTGTTTAGTTAGGATGTCGTTTGATAGAGCTTCAGATGATGAGACAGGGATCTGCAATTTTCGTAATAGGTGTGCAACTGTGAAATTAATTAAATACACAATGAAAACAACAAATGTTACCCACCGACGATTGAAAAGATAGCAAACAAGGGCAATGAATTATAATACCTACCACTTTTTATTACGGTATAATCCATTTTGCATACACGTAGAGAAACGCACACATCAAAACATGTCTAGTTGATATTAAAATGTGGTGTTTGTATGTATTGTATGTTGATATACATTTATCGATGTATTTACAAATCGGGTCCGTTGCCCTCTTGACTACCCAGTGACATTGACGAAGAAATAATGATAACACCAGATAAAGTAACTTCATAAATTCTATAGGTAATCAAATAGGTATGTTGCATGATTTGGGTAAAGTTTGAATTTTTATAGCAAAGACATTAAAAGTACTGATGGATCAATTGATAAGGATTGTTAAACATTTGAATTTTGAATATAATCTGATTAAAAGTTCCGATTAAGATAATTTCATTGCGATTTATTGACCGTTAAAGGAAAATGGTGTTAGTAGTTATCGAGGTCTAGGTTTGTGTTATCTTCTGCTGTTTCTGGTTTAAACACTGCAATGCTTAGTGCTCGTAATTAGGGTCAGGGTAAAGTATGTAAATGTGGATTTATGTTTTAAAACACTGCATTTATAAAATGTTTGTATAAATGTTGTTTAATTTTGTTGAATTCTTATCAACAGATGATGATAAAACGTCAGTCTAATTTATATTCTATGACTTTTCATTCCCCGATGATATTTTATGATAAGTATTATGCATGATTTTTAACTATTTCAAGAATTTTATCGGTTTCATCAATGATATTAAAATTCTAAAATCATTGGGTTTAATCGCAGAAATAAATACTGGCCGATGTAAGTATAAATAAAACGATAACATCGATAGCTTGATCGAATTCGATTCATCTACAGACCAAAATACGAGATGACGCAACCTCAAAGTTTAGTGAACGCGCGGCTCCACGCTGTGCCCCTGCGCACGACCGCCGATCTAAGCAGTGTTTTTCAAGGTCTGCGCGCGCACGATCAAGGCCAATTGTGGCGCGAAATCTTAAACGGATGACGGCATTATGGACGGTTAAATTAGGTTCTAATTCCCTTACATTTTAAAAAAGTTATTTGGTATTTGAATTTTAAAAAAGCTTCTGACTGACACCGCATACCTACCTACTTACTTTACGATAATAAACTTACTGCCAACCAAATGTGCTTAAAAATACGAAGTATTGCATTGAGCTTTATAATGTTACTTTCATAGGTAGCTCCTGGTTTTCCTATCAATATTTTTTATATTACCATGAAATCATAATTTAAGAACGATACAATAGCGAAAAAATAACATTTAAGTAGGTACATACAACTTAAATGTGAATTTTTACATTACCTTGCTTTGTCACACAGTCTTGTACAATGACGGGAGGAAACGGATGTTTTTCGTTTTGTACCCTTAACACAAAAATTTAAGTTATTTAAACTGTATTTTTAGTGTACAAACTGTATCATTATGCACAATAAAAATAATAATTTATTTAACTGAAAGCTTACCACAATAATTTAACACTAGAGAAACACTACATTGTACTTAAAGTGAACTCAAGCAGACTAAATCATTTGAACGTAGATAATAATATGAATGATTGAAATTTTGGAGGACATTGGGTCGCCAACGGAATTTTGGAATCAGAATAATTTGCATTGAATTATCACAGTATTGTAGAAAAATAGGGAACCGACTGACCAAGGTTGGGAGACTATTATAACATTGAAATTAAAAAGTTAGAAAAATAATATTTCAAGTTTCATCACATTTGTGATTTAAATCCAGAATAATTTTATTGTTATTGATAATATAACTCAGACTTTATTAAGATATATTGGGATTTACAAATTTATTTAGAGTTTGAACAAATTGAAAGACGACAAGAGATAAAAGAAGAGGTGCAAAACTTATTTAAATAAAGTTTTTTCATTTTAAACTATAGTTACGAGTACGTTACGTGTGTGTGTTTTTGAATTTGTTTCTTGGGATTTAAAGCCTTATCAATGAACTCCGATTCACTTTAGACTTAGTAGAGATTGGTAAAGGTTTTTTTATGTAGATTCAACAATGTTGTTAGTTGTTAGGTAGTAAATAGACGCAAATATTCTAAAATGTATAATGCAAGCACTGAGGTAGGTATAATGTGTCTACTAGAACGTACTATAGATCAGTGAATGCGCAAGTGTAATCGAGAAATTTCTATTTGTTTACCTATTTCAATTCCATCCAAGGTCCTCAACAGTGACTACGATACGAAAAACAATTTAATGTATACTTAAGCATCCACCTAGAAACAGACGAAAAGTAAATTGAATCAATTAGAAACAAATCCAATAGAGAAACAATTTCCTTTAGTTATTTGAGCAGCATGGGCTTGGAAACGCTTGAAGACATTTCAGTAATTAACGAAAATTTGTTTATTCTTTAGGGTCAGCTCACACCGAGACGCGACGCGGCGCGACGCTGCGCGCACATTTTTCATAGAGCGACTCAGAATATACTTTATTCACTACACGAAAAGATACACATTACATTGTGAGAATTCAGATTACGTTGCACCACGCAGCACTGCGCCTCGAGGTGCCTCGCGGCGTAGCGCGACGTATCGTGACGCAGCGGTGCATCGCCGGTACGCGCGGCGTGCAAGAGCGGTGCTGCGTCTCGCGGTGCCGCGCGACGCAGCGCGACGCCGCGAGGCGCAGCCTGAGGCCGCTGTGGTGACTTCTCTACTATTTCCGTCCAGACTTCGTTTAGAATTGACGCAGTTCGGTCGAGTGCTCGATTGAAAATATAATGATAGACTGGGATCTTGTTATAATCGGACTTCTCGCAGAAGAGGAAGAGGAAGAAGTTTACAAAAATAAAATTAAAAAGAAGACATCACACAGGAGTATTTGGGTGCATAATTTATGGAGAAATAGAGGAATTCATGGCGAATTTCATACTTTGGCTTTTGACCACATTGCCAACTATCCAGAAAAGTTTTATGATTATTACAAAATGGACTACCAAAAGTTTCAAAACTTATTAAATGTGTTGCGGCCATATATAGAAAAACAAAAAACTAATTACAGGCCCACTATCTCGATTGAAGAGCGGTTATCTCTCTGTCTTAGGTAAGTAATGCTAATGTACTAGGTACTTAAGAGTTTGTACTCTTTTGCTTTCGCTTTTTTTACAAATAAATAGAGAAGTGACTTTGGTCTCTAATCTGTTTTACATCTGTTAATGAACTTATCTAATTTTGTGCATATTTAGACAGTGCTTACAACAATGCATCATTAATTCCTTCTGTCAGTTTGACGTGTTTTATAGCCTTGCTTGATGCAACAGGGTGATGAGTCTGTGATTCGAGTCGGCGCACAGTGTGATATTTTTGAAATCTAGCTTGACAAAATTATTTCTTGCTCTTAAATACCAAATAATATATTATATAATGGATTTAAAGACATTGTGATGATTATAGGCTTGTATTTCAATAAAATTTTATGATTTTGATCACTGATACGGCTTAAGTATAATTAAAAAATAATAAAATAATGAGTAAAAATTACATATCACTCAGAGTCTATCTCACTAGTATCGGTTTCGCTACTAGGATTTTCGTAAATGTCATCATACTCTTTGGTTGTGCTCTTCATTTCTAAAAGCTCACATACTTCTTTCGTGATATGGCCTTCTAAAAGCTCACATACTTCTTTCGTAATATAGTATATTTAGTATCAGCATTCCACCTGTGCGAAGCCGGGGCGGGTCGCTAGTTTCAGTTATTAAATAACAACATTATTGTAGATAGGCAAGCTCTTTTTTATTACACTTAATAATTTTTAGCTAAAGTAACAAAATCAGGAATGTTAAGAAACTTAAAAAAATCACATATTCTGTCGATTTCACAATTATTATTAATTAATTATTGATATATGGTGGCTTATGGCGACGGCGTTAGATTTTCGTGATCTCGTAATCAGTGAAAGGTGCATCTGTTATTTCAGTTTCATCATTACTGACGGATGATGGCGTGTATGTGTATGGTGCTGATCTTCTGGCGGCCTGAAAGTTGCTCATGTTTGATGGCGTGTACGTGTCGTTTTTTTCGGTTTCGTAATTGGGAAGGGGTGTAGCGGTTATCTCAGTATTATTATTACTAACGGATGATGGCGTGTACGTGGGTGCTGATCTTTCCGAAGCCTGAAAGTTGCTCAAGTTTGATGGCGTGTACGTGTTGTTTTTTTCGGTTTCGTAATTGGGAAGAGGTGCACCGGTTATCTCAGTACTATTATTATTGACGGATGATGGCGTGTACGTGTATGGTGCTGATCTTCTCGAAGCCTGAAAGTTGTTCATGTTTGATGGCGTGTACGTGTCGTTTTTTTCGGTTTCGTAATTGTGATATTGTGAATATAACAAATTAACTTCTTCTTGTTCTGTCAATTTTAATTCTGCGTCATTAACTATCTGGAAGATCTTGCGTTCAATTTCTGCCTTTATTTTATTAGGCATTCCTTTGACTTTACTTGCCATGCTTTTAAAAAAATAATCCGTAGAGTCCTCTTCCTTTTTAGCCTCAATGTAACGGGATAATATTTCCGATGCTCTAGGCTGTTGTGAAATATTTCGTGTATGTGATGGAGACCGTGATACAGAACCCGGTCGTGATACTGGTGAGTTAGCTTGTAATGGTGACTGTATAGATTGCGAATCATCATTTATAGAGTATGTAGATGAGTCATCTAGATTTGAGACCTGGGAATTTTCTTGCACAACATATTTTTTTAGAAATTCCAATTCTTTCTCAAATTTTATGGGCTTAGCCTTCACTCTGGCAGAACCACTTTTTCCATCTTTTCTTAAATTTATTGATCGTCTATAACTATCACGGATTTTCTTCCAGCGCTTTTGACAGTCTGGTGCTGAAATAAAAAATAAAATTATGGTATATGTTTTCTGTAATAATACTGACATATATTTATGCAGGATATCCCAGAAATCAACGTCAACCCGGAAACGACTACGTCGAATTATTATCCATGTATCCATGGAAAATCTCGTGAAAAAATTATCAAAAAATAACTGTAACATAAAGTGAAAATCTTAAAAAAATAATCAGAATACTCCGTAGTTAGTTAATTAAAATGTCTCACTGTAGTTTAAACTATAATTTTTTTCAGGTTTTTGACTACAGCAATCAGCTTCAAGTCTGTAGCACAAAGCTATCGCATGGGTTACAGTACCGTTCTAACAATTATTCACGAAACCTGTGCTGCACTTTGGAAAGCATTGCAACCTATGGTTATGCCAAAACCAACTCGAGAGCTATGGGAGTCGATAGAAAAAGATTTCGATAGCATCTGGCACTTTCCTAACTGCATAGGAGCTATTGATGGAAAGCACGTCAACATAAGAGCACCTTGGAATAGTGGAAGCCTGTACTTCAATTACAAAAAACACTTTAGCACTGTTTTGTTGGCAATAGTAGATGCTAAATATAGATTTGTTGTTGTTGACATAGGATCTTATGGCCGAAACAGCGACGGAGGCATTTTATCTAATTCCAAATTGGGAGTGAAGCTACAAAGCAATCAATTAGGAATACCTCCTAATAAATGTTTGCCGGGTACAACATGTAACGCACCTCATGTTTTTGTTGGAGATGAGGCTTTTCCCCTGTCTCAAAACATAATGCGACCCTTTCCCAGTGACCAAGTCTCCCATGATCGAGAAAAAAAAATTTATAACTACCGCTTGAGCAGAGCAAGGCGCATTGTGGAAAGTGCTTTTGGAATTATGCAGCAGAAATTTGAAATTTTTCAAAAAAGAATAAGAATACAGCCGAAGTATTTAAACAACATAATTTTAGCATGTACATGTCTACATAATTACATGCTAGACGACATACCCGAAAACATTTCATTACCAAGAGACAGCATTCTACAAAATTTATTAGACACCAGCCAAATTGATGATGAAGAACCTATGACTATTCGAAACCATTTTAAAACCTACTTTAATTCTGAGAATGGTTCGGTCTACTGGCAAAATGATATGATAGAAAGATGTTAAGAATAGGTAGGTAACAATAATTTCAAAAACCAAGGGAAACCTGTTATTGGCTTTATAACTGTATAATTGATTGTCAATTTATATGTATTGTCACGCTGTTGGTTTTCTAAATAAATAAATAAATAAAACAGACGATAGCGTCGATGTAGGTACTGCAAAAACCACACCATGCGATTTTATCAAAGTTTATATTATAATGATGTCCTTTATTATATTTCTTTGACTAATTGTGTACCTACGTATGTACATTAAATGTATTTTATGATATTGACTTGTTTTATTAAAATCGATTAAGTAATATTTACAAAGTTACTTACCCGATAAACCCAATTGTTCACTAATTTTGTCCCATGCATTATTTTTAGCATTTCTGTCACTATAGTGTTTTGACGATACATTATACAAACACTCGTAGCGCTGCACAAAAAAAATTAACTTCTCCTCGATCTCCATAATGCACGCACCCGCCAAATATACGTCGTTCTCGTGCGCTTGCCAGTGGTAGACTGCGGGAGGGCGCGGGCGGGGCCGCGCGGCGCCCGCGGCTAGTAGATACGTTCCGCTGCGCCTCGCGGCATCTCGCTGCGCAGCAAGGCGTCGTCCTGCTACGATTTTAAGATGCGCCTCGCGACGTTGCGATGCGTCTCGCGACGACGCGCGGCGCAGCGCGAAATCATTGGCCTCTTTGAGTATCGTCGCGTCGCGTCGCGTCTCGGTGTGAATTGACCCTTAGAGATGGCTATCTAGCTAAAAGATCGATTGGAGGATCAAGAATCGATATTCACAATCGAGCCTTAGGGTCAGCTCACACCGAGACGCGACGCGGCGCGACGCTGCGCGCACATTTTTCATAGAGCGACTCAGAATATACTTTATTCACTACACGAAAAGATACACATTACATTGTGAGAATTCAGATTACGTTGCACCACGCAGCACTGCGCCTCGAGGTGCCTCGCGGCGTAGCGCGACGTATCGTGACGCAGCGGTGCATCGCCGGTACGCGCGGCGTGCAAGAGCGGTGCTGCGTCTCGCGGTGCCGCGCGACGCAGCGCGACGCCGCGAGGCGCAGCCTGAGGCCGCTGTGGTGACTTCTCTACTATTTCCGTCCAGACTTCGTTTAGAATTGACGCAGTTCGGTCGAGTGCTCGATTGAAAATATAATGATAGACTGGGATCTTGTTATAATCGGACTTCTCGCAGAAGAGGAAGAGGAAGAAGTTTACAAAAATAAAATTAAAAAGAAGACATCACACAGGAGTATTTGGGTGCATAATTTATGGAGAAATAGAGGAATTCATGGCGAATTTCATACTTTGGCTTTTGACCACATTGCCAACTATCCAGAAAAGTTTTATGATTATTACAAAATGGACTACCAAAAGTTTCAAAACTTATTAAATGTGTTGCGGCCATATATAGAAAAACAAAAAACTAATTACAGGCCCACTATCTCGATTGAAGAGCGGTTATCTCTCTGTCTTAGGTAAGTAATGCTAATGTACTAGGTACTTAAGAGTTTGTACTCTTTTGCTTTCGCTTTTTTTACAAATAAATAGAGAAGTGACTTTGGTCTCTAATCTGTTTTACATCTGTTAATGAACTTATCTAATTTTGTGCATATTTAGACAGTGCTTACAACAATGCATCATTAATTCCTTCTGTCAGTTTGACGTGTTTTATAGCCTTGCTTGATGCAACAGGGTGATGAGTCTGTGATTCGAGTCGGCGCACAGTGTGATATTTTTGAAATCTAGCTTGACAAAATTATTTCTTGCTCTTAAATACCAAATAATATATTATATAATGGATTTAAAGACATTGTGATGATTATAGGCTTGTATTTCAATAAAATTTTATGATTTTGATCACTGATACGGCTTAAGTATAATTAAAAAATAATAAAATAATGAGTAAAAATTACATATCACTCAGAGTCTATCTCACTAGTATCGGTTTCGCTACTAGGATTTTCGTAAATGTCATCATACTCTTTGGTTGTGCTCTTCATTTCTAAAAGCTCACATACTTCTTTCGTGATATGGCCTTCTAAAAGCTCACATACTTCTTTCGTAATATAGTATATTTAGTATCAGCATTCCACCTGTGCGAAGCCGGGGCGGGTCGCTAGTTTCAGTTATTAAATAACAACATTATTGTAGATAGGCAAGCTCTTTTTTATTACACTTAATAATTTTTAGCTAAAGTAACAAAATCAGGAATGTTAAGAAACTTAAAAAAATCACATATTCTGTCGATTTCACAATTATTATTAATTAATTATTGATATATGGTGGCTTATGGCGACGGCGTTAGATTTTCGTGATCTCGTAATCAGTGAAAGGTGCATCTGTTATTTCAGTTTCATCATTACTGACGGATGATGGCGTGTATGTGTATGGTGCTGATCTTCTGGCGGCCTGAAAGTTGCTCATGTTTGATGGCGTGTACGTGTCGTTTTTTTCGGTTTCGTAATTGGGAAGGGGTGTAGCGGTTATCTCAGTATTATTATTACTAACGGATGATGGCGTGTACGTGGGTGCTGATCTTTCCGAAGCCTGAAAGTTGCTCAAGTTTGATGGCGTGTACGTGTTGTTTTTTTCGGTTTCGTAATTGGGAAGAGGTGCACCGGTTATCTCAGTACTATTATTATTGACGGATGATGGCGTGTACGTGTATGGTGCTGATCTTCTCGAAGCCTGAAAGTTGTTCATGTTTGATGGCGTGTACGTGTCGTTTTTTTCGGTTTCGTAATTGTGATATTGTGAATATAACAAATTAACTTCTTCTTGTTCTGTCAATTTTAATTCTGCGTCATTAACTATCTGGAAGATCTTGCGTTCAATTTCTGCCTTTATTTTATTAGGCATTCCTTTGACTTTACTTGCCATGCTTTTAAAAAAATAATCCGTAGAGTCCTCTTCCTTTTTAGCCTCAATGTAACGGGATAATATTTCCGATGCTCTAGGCTGTTGTGAAATATTTCGTGTATGTGATGGAGACCGTGATACAGAACCCGGTCGTGATACTGGTGAGTTAGCTTGTAATGGTGACTGTATAGATTGCGAATCATCATTTATAGAGTATGTAGATGAGTCATCTAGATTTGAGACCTGGGAATTTTCTTGCACAACATATTTTTTTAGAAATTCCAATTCTTTCTCAAATTTTATGGGCTTAGCCTTCACTCTGGCAGAACCACTTTTTCCATCTTTTCTTAAATTTATTGATCGTCTATAACTATCACGGATTTTCTTCCAGCGCTTTTGACAGTCTGGTGCTGAAATAAAAAATAAAATTATGGTATATGTTTTCTGTAATAATACTGACATATATTTATGCAGGATATCCCAGAAATCAACGTCAACCCGGAAACGACTACGTCGAATTATTATCCATGTATCCATGGAAAATCTCGTGAAAAAATTATCAAAAAATAACTGTAACATAAAGTGAAAATCTTAAAAAAATAATCAGAATACTCCGTAGTTAGTTAATTAAAATGTCTCACTGTAGTTTAAACTATAATTTTTTTCAGGTTTTTGACTACAGCAATCAGCTTCAAGTCTGTAGCACAAAGCTATCGCATGGGTTACAGTACCGTTCTAACAATTATTCACGAAACCTGTGCTGCACTTTGGAAAGCATTGCAACCTATGGTTATGCCAAAACCAACTCGAGAGCTATGGGAGTCGATAGAAAAAGATTTCGATAGCATCTGGCACTTTCCTAACTGCATAGGAGCTATTGATGGAAAGCACGTCAACATAAGAGCACCTTGGAATAGTGGAAGCCTGTACTTCAATTACAAAAAACACTTTAGCACTGTTTTGTTGGCAATAGTAGATGCTAAATATAGATTTGTTGTTGTTGACATAGGATCTTATGGCCGAAACAGCGACGGAGGCATTTTATCTAATTCCAAATTGGGAGTGAAGCTACAAAGCAATCAATTAGGAATACCTCCTAATAAATGTTTGCCGGGTACAACATGTAACGCACCTCATGTTTTTGTTGGAGATGAGGCTTTTCCCCTGTCTCAAAACATAATGCGACCCTTTCCCAGTGACCAAGTCTCCCATGATCGAGAAAAAAAAATTTATAACTACCGCTTGAGCAGAGCAAGGCGCATTGTGGAAAGTGCTTTTGGAATTATGCAGCAGAAATTTGAAATTTTTCAAAAAAGAATAAGAATACAGCCGAAGTATTTAAACAACATAATTTTAGCATGTACATGTCTACATAATTACATGCTAGACGACATACCCGAAAACATTTCATTACCAAGAGACAGCATTCTACAAAATTTATTAGACACCAGCCAAATTGATGATGAAGAACCTATGACTATTCGAAACCATTTTAAAACCTACTTTAATTCTGAGAATGGTTCGGTCTACTGGCAAAATGATATGATAGAAAGATGTTAAGAATAGGTAGGTAACAATAATTTCAAAAACCAAGGGAAACCTGTTATTGGCTTTATAACTGTATAATTGATTGTCAATTTATATGTATTGTCACGCTGTTGGTTTTCTAAATAAATAAATAAATAAAACAGACGATAGCGTCGATGTAGGTACTGCAAAAACCACACCATGCGATTTTATCAAAGTTTATATTATAATGATGTCCTTTATTATATTTCTTTGACTAATTGTGTACCTACGTATGTACATTAAATGTATTTTATGATATTGACTTGTTTTATTAAAATCGATTAAGTAATATTTACAAAGTTACTTACCCGATAAACCCAATTGTTCACTAATTTTGTCCCATGCATTATTTTTAGCATTTCTGTCACTATAGTGTTTTGACGATACATTATACAAACACTCGTAGCGCTGCACAAAAAAAATTAACTTCTCCTCGATCTCCATAATGCACGCACCCGCCAAATATACGTCGTTCTCGTGCGCTTGCCAGTGGTAGACTGCGGGAGGGCGCGGGCGGGGCCGCGCGGCGCCCGCGGCTAGTAGATACGTTCCGCTGCGCCTCGCGGCATCTCGCTGCGCAGCAAGGCGTCGTCCTGCTACGATTTTAAGATGCGCCTCGCGACGTTGCGATGCGTCTCGCGACGACGCGCGGCGCAGCGCGAAATCATTGGCCTCTTTGAGTATCGTCGCGTCGCGTCGCGTCTCGGTGTGAATTGACCCTTACGTGTCGTGTCGTGAAGAAATATTTAGTGAATATATTTTTGGAAATCCATAATCTAGTTAAGTATCAAATTAATGGTAGATAACCTGAAACGGTACCTACAGATATGGTCAGAATTTCAAAATATATAATAAACTAGCTTTTGCCCGCGACTTCGTTCGCGTGATTAAGATAGTTGTGCATTTATTTTGAAAGTCACGGATTTCCAATATACCTAGGTAATTATCAGTAAACCTTATTTCACACATTTAAATTTTCCCATAAAAAAATCATGTACAAACTGAAACACTCTGTAGCACCCTGTATAACGGGAATTTTCCAAAACCCTGGCTTAGTGCTTACCAACACAATGAAAGGAATCTACCCTCCAAAAATGGTATCTCTACCAGCAAAAATGGTTCAGCCCCATACAAATCCCCATACCGATCGGAACATCCTGTAGCACCCTGTATAACGGGAATTTCCCTAAATGATTTCTTAGTGCTCACCAACGCCATGAAAGGTATACCCTCCAAAAATTGTGTCTCTACCTTCAGCCATATACAAATCCCTATTCAAACTGGAACACCCTGTTGCACCCTGTATAACGGGAACTTTACAAAACGCTTTCTTAGTGCTCACCTACACCATGAAAGGTATCTACCCTCCAAAAATGGTGTTTCTACTTCAACCCTATACAAATTCTCATACAAACTTAAACAACCTGTAGCGCCCTGTATAATGTGAATTTTCTAAAATCCTTTCTTAGTGCTCACCTACATCATGAAAGGTATCTACCCTCCAAAAAAGGTGTCTCTACTTAGACCTTATACAAATTCTCATACAAACTTAAACAACCTGTAGCACCCTGTATAACGGGAATTTTCTAAAATCCTTTCTTAGTGCTCACCTACAACATTAAAGGTATCTACCCTCCAAAAATGGTGTCTCGACTTCAACCCTATACAAATTTTCATACAAACTTAAACAACCTGTAGCACCCTGTATAACGGGAATTTTCTAAAATCCTTTGTTAGTGCTCATCTACATCATAAAATGTATCTACCCTCCAAAAATGGTGTCTCTACCTTCAGCCGTTAGGGCTCTACGCTTATCCCAACAATTAATTAATGAATCAATCAATTTAGAGTTTTATATGTATAGATTGGTTGGTCTCAAACGTGTAAAATTTTTAATCGAATGGCTTTAGTATCGAAATTTGAAATATTCGATCAGCTTGAATTCTTGCGAAAAGACAACAATAAAAAATGTGGGTTTGGCGCTACCAGAGATGTTAAAATGTTTAGACGATCGTATGGCATATTAAATTGAGTCTTCCTGTTTATTCAACAGCTTATCTGGATCTGGTATCTCCATCGTCGTTTTAGTGCAAAATAAAACAAATAACTCAGTGAACCAGTCATGGGAAGTGAATTTGATTTTTTGTTCCATCAGAAGCGCAATTGTAACCGACCACGGATCCGTGATGAGCTTTTTGTTTTTGTCTCACCACTGGAACTAATATGTACCATAATGATTCTACCATCGACCATTTTAATTTGCAAGACGTTGGGTTTGCACGTAAAGGCTAGTTGAGCAGCTTATATGGTAAATTTTAATTTACTATTACTAATATTGAGGTTAGATGACTTCGATCATCTAAATGATCGAAGTTAGATGATAATAATAATACTATACAATTTGATGGAACACTATTTAATTTCTAGATACATTTTTGTTAATTGGTATTTCATTATATTTAACTAACTCTTTAACAAGACACGATCAGAAAGATTTTTTTAAAAGAATATTGATTTGAAGTATTCTAGATCTAGACGATAACTAGCCTTTTACTTTCATAATATCCTGATAATTGAGATATCTTTTGTATTAAACAATATAACAAAACCCCCAACCCCAAGTAATGAATTAATACCATACAATAAGGGTAACATTCTGACGATAACAACAAGGTTTTGGAGTGGTTTTTATTATAAAGATGATCGAAGTTATTATCAGTGGAAATGGAAAGCGAGATAACTTTGTCTTTTTGGCGAAATCGTTGACAAAATTGTGAATTTGCGAAAGCACCTATTTTTCAGAATCTTATGAGTGTCTCTATAAATAATGTAATAGGGTTCCTTTGATTTAAAACAATATGTTCGTTGTCACTGTAAAAAAATTGGAGTTTACGATAATCCATTTGGTTTAGCTCAAATTTCGCAGCGTTAATGGTGTGTTTAGTCTTGGTTATGTCATATTTCATACCATATTTCGAGTAATCTTTTAAGACAAAAATATAGGGTAAATAACTGTCTATGTAAAATACGGTTCTTTAATATTTGAGAGATTAGGTATTTATCTTTTATAAGAAGTATCGAATGCAAAGTTATCCCAAGCTTTTTTGAGCTAACACATCACGGAATACTCTATAAAATCTGAAAAATAAGTGTTAATAGGTATAATATATACGTCGTTTAACACACTTTGAACACTATAGGTATCGGGAGATAGTGAAAAGATTTTGAACCATATACAAATTATTCGAACTAAAAATAGCTAGGACCTATTTTTTTCAAAGATTGTTAAATATAGGTACTGTAAGTGCCAGTACGTGGTTTGGTTACACTACATAAACCATAAACAAAATTATGATATTTTTTAGAACCACGCACACTGACACTTGGTTAACGAAATAAGATTGGTGAACACTAGCTAGCATGTGAAATAAGGAAAGAAATTCATGTATTGTAAAGCCGTGGTCATCGTTAACATTGTCATCGTAAATTGACGATCTCGAAACGAGCACGATGGTGCTGTGCTGTTGAGTAAACCTACCGGTTTACATAATATTTAGATCCTACGAGGATCGATTGACGACTTTGAAATGAAGAAAACAAAAACAAAACTTTTTTTCGGAATATTTTGTTTTATTTCTCTACATACTCTTAGTGTAGCTCTGCGTATTCAGTCCAACGAAGTTTCTATCTCTTTAAATTATTATTTTTTCCATTCATCGCCTGAAAACTGGTAACTGAAATGAGGGCCCATTTCAGACACCACCTTTTGGCTTGATGAAAATCTTCATCAAGCCAAAAGCTCGCCAAGACATTTATTCAAGTTTGGTAGGAGAAAAAAATCTCAGTGGGTTATTTATTTATTTATTTGGTTGGTTGGTTTATATAGTTGAATCTAGAGAATAGGAAGGATTCGCATCGTCATTCGATGAGTTTTGATGTCATGTCATGAATGCTGCCGAGAGGGTCGACAGGGTCATTAAGAAAAGTTAGAAGTCGCTTGAGCTTTTTGTTTCCAAAAGTAATAATCTTTTGCCGAATTTAAAAACATGTAGTGTAAAGATTCCTTAAGGAGTTTCTTTTTAAGATACAAAAATAAATTATGATAAAAAGTATTTCTTCTTTTCAAAGTCATGGACTTATCAATCCACCATCGTTTTGTCATAGGACAGGAAATATGCGTTTATAATTTCATGAATGCCTTAATTTTAGTATTCATAAGAATTATGGAAGTATGTAAGGTTTTTGGGAACAACGGCCTTCGATTCATCTCAGTACCGTATTTTTTTTATCTTCGCATTAAGTTACGAACCGTTACTTCTCACCTTAGTATATAGTGTGAAGATGTGAATAACAAACTAAAAATAAACCTTCGTAGTAAAGTGTTACATTTCATAACTACTATGGTGTCTCAAGTTTAGGTTGGCAGTAGCCCCGATTTGTTTAAGATTATGTTACTCTAGGTATGTATTTTACTAAAATCAAAATCTTGTCTAGTCTATGTTTGAAAAGATTATCAGATCTTGAGAAAACAATTACCTATCGTTCATTGATGTTATCATATTGAAATTAATTTTGAGTTATAATTTTACATACGTTGTGAAAACCAATGGCGTTGCTTTACTTGATTCTATTTCTTAGAATCGCTTTCCTTATGCTCAACGGTAAAGTATGCACCGTAAGCTGATTCATCGCTTCCTGTTCTGAATTTTTTCGCTGAGGTAGACACTGGTAAGATTAATGGCTAAAAATTAAGAGTAACGAGAAAGCCATACGAGCTTAAATTTGAACTATATCATCACTTACAATCTCCAATACAAAATGTAGCCGGTATTTACCTGTGGACAAAAACAGAATCATATTAAAATTCACGAAGATTGGGACACCTTCACAAATCAACACCAAATCTGACATTTCAATTTTAAACATCCATCGACGAGCTAAGCCGATTAAAATATTTTGGATCTGGTTCGGTCAAAGTGGTGCGACGCTAAAATGAGATTTACAAAACTATTTCAAGGTTCGTTTATCAGAACATCACACATTCTAAGCCAAAAGCGTATATTTTAAAGCCTTTCAAGCTAGTGATTTAATTTCGTTGGAGGTTTGACTTTCGTCAAAAGTTATCCGTGAATATACAAGTGAAGCCTTAAAAATAATTCGATACGGCCAAAACAGGATAGGGGTTTTCACGGTCAAACGGTGAGGCGGAGACCTTGAGAGGCATCGTAATAACAAATATGTGGCTTATGTCGGTATCCTCAGCCAGGCACCTGATCAAACATTTAGGGAGATAAGCTGGGCACTTGATGTGAGACTCAACAGATAACGGCGTCTTCCTGACTCTAAGTCGCCACTCGAGACTTAAAGCATTCAAAAGCATTTATCGATAAAAATCTAGTCTCGTGTTGCTCATACAAGTATTCATGAAACTCCCATTATGAACACATCTGAAATAATATTAACATAAGGAGAATAAGTGCAAAAGTTTTCAATGCAAAGTCTGACATTTCCAGCGAACTGCTACTGTTAACTGAAGTAGGGCCTTGGTTTACAAAAGGAAACATTCAAGGAGCTTGAGTAAAAATCAAAACATTGGACGTCTTTCTTTTCATATGCAAATGGGCAGCGATTCCTGCACTTGATACACACGAGCGGGAGGAAGCTCATACGTGGTGGGTGACAAAGAATATTTAAAATATTCTGAAAAGTAGTGACTAAGAATAGATAGGGTCTAGTAAAGTACATTTCGCTAATTTATCTGAAAAATCTAGAACTCATTCTGTTTCAAAGGTTCACTTCCAGAGAGTTCTAAGAAATGCTTCAGTTTCTTTGGTTTGTTAAATGAATGCCTGACTGAAGTGAGACAGTCTGTTTTTATAGCCGGCATTGTATAGGTTGTGTTGTGCGACTGCTTAGTATGCAGCGTGTCTCCATAATGGAGCATAAAAGGTGATACAAAGTAGACAGGTAAATAGGTATGAGACGACCGAGATAAATGACGGTCGGTAGGATGCAAAGACCATCACCCTGAACACGCACTGAAGTGCCCATAATGGATTACAGAAGCATACTCGTTAGTGATTGGTGGTTCAATTTGGCGTAAACAATACGGGGAGTGTCGAATGTATAATAAGCTGACGAAATTTACTATTCCATGTAGTAACAGGAAATGTAAAAGTTATACTAATATATATATTTTAGATGGAACTGAAAGATCGTTTTAATAAGTTCGAGAAGCAGGAATCGACGTTCTTTTGTATGCAGTGCAGGCCGAAGCCGAACCAACACGGCCATAGTTAAAATTTCAATAGCCTAAAGCGAGGTGGCCGGCACGTGTAACTTTTTGTGCAAAACTCCTTGGAATTTTTTGATACTGCGGCGTAAAAGGTTTGGGTTGAATATCTTATTATGCAACATTTTAATGGGTTGATGCTTGGTTGATGCCATAGAATTTGTGAGGATTATGCTTTCGTGCTAATAACATGCCCATCAAACCATCGGTAAGTATTGGGTGAGTGGTGTTTTGATATTTTTTTAAGATCCACGTTTTTAATGTTTAAATCGAACCATTCATATTTTTAAGCAATGTGTTTGAATGGACGTAAAACGATAGTAAGACGTGTAAAAGCGAATGTTTCTTCGTTACCGATGGCGACGTCTCCTCGTTGGAGGCAGAGAGTGAAGCAGTTGTGGGCAGCGTTGGCAACTTTCTATGCGACCTCGAAATGCTGCATTCACTTTCCTCACGACTCGACACCGGTTACGCAACCGACACCACGACATACATATTGCCGCGACTGTCGTCAACATCGAGTTTATGCTTCTTGTGGGAACCACTACCACCATTTGACAATGAAGTGGTCAAACAGCTCATTAATGTGCACTTAACAGGATATTTGCTCAGCAAACATAAAAGCTGTCCATAGATTACATCACGTTTGGTGCGACAGACGAAAATTTAGCAGGAATGTGGATTGGAAGAAGGAGTTAAAAAATAAGTTTGCAATTTATACAAGGGGCAGATAAAAACGCCAGGTGCCGCGCCTCTTGCGTCCAAGGTCAGCGTTTCCTAGAGCTGCATATAGGTTTCTTTTTATTCGTTGCATGTTCCTTCGGTTGGCTGGACTCGCGTGCGACCAAACCAGTTTTGATGCTGTTCTCCATTCCGCCCGTAAGGCAGAACGCCCATTACGATACAGTTTTTATTTCTCCATTTTAATGGAAGCTTTCCAGCCAGTTATGGAGTATGCTTAGCTTTTCAATAAACAGTTTGCAAGTCTTTAATTCTTCAATTCCGTTGATTACACGTTAATTACAATCGACAAGTAAGCATTAAAATTTAATAACATCATTTTCATTGGAGAAAATAAGAAACTTTTCTCTACTTATAGCCAAATATGGTTGTAAGTTTTATTGTGGTAATCAAAAAGCAATGACTGCAGTATTATAAAAAAAAATGTTCAGTCCGGAATCGTGAGAGCCGAGCCTAAAATTGCAGACTGGAAGGGCAATGAGAACAAAACAAGGGGGACGGGCATCAAATTTGGCTGTTTCTTAGAAGCCTTCGACAACTGCAAACCGAGCTAGCAGGAAGTGGGGACGGACTTAGTTTATGTAACCCAATCACCTGCCTCGTTCAAGGCCTTCTCCAACGATTTGGGAAAAAATCAAGGCCATACAAGACAAAATGCGAGCCCAGACCACACTTATTATATCTAACCCTTCCAAAGAGCTCCTACAGCAGGATGTTGCATAAGCTTTGTTGTTTTGTTATTCTCCGTGCAGCGCAGCGTCGCATTTTTGATTAGTTTTTTGTGCACTTTCATGTCTTGAGCGTCTTATTTTACTCTCAGACGAGCTCAGGTATCAAGCTACTAGGAAAGATTTGCAACTGTTTTAAGCAGACTGGATTTTGAAGTAATAATTCCAATAGGGAAAGTAAAATTCTTAATTAGAAAACAAAAACGCGTGAGAGTGTAACAAAGTGTATAAAAAGAAAAGTCATTATGTACTTAAAATAGATCAGATTATAGAGTAAATGAGCGAGTTATTTGATAAACAATTCAATAGTTATAGGATTTGGAAATCTTCTGCGATTCTTTTGAGCCAAATAATGTGAGGATGGCACTTCCTTACTTCCCTCAAAATAAATAAAGGAAACTTGGAAATACTCCTTCCATATTTAAATTATTCAATTCACATGTAGTCACGAGTGAACCAAGTTTGTTGAGATCATCAAACTATTGATGTTCCCACGTCGCCGCCTCGAGTCTTCGTGAGACATACTTAATAACCTTAAAAGTGTGAAAGCGCATCGTTTTTCCTGAGAACTTTAGCTATTCACTGAGACTTTTAAAAATTTCGAGCTTTTCGTCGCTGGTGTGGAGTGGGTGCCGAGGGAAGGAAACTTTCAGACTAAATGACCTGGATACAAATTGATACACCGCAAGCCAAAGATCTAAAAGGTATCTCAACTAAGATCACGCAGACTTAAAAGTATTTTTCCAAGAAAAGATTCTTTCAAAGTCAAATTCCTTGTGCAAAGGAAAAAATTTAAAGTCATTCATAAGCATTTGAACAGAGCCGGGCGTTTGAATTGACAGAATACATTTAAAAATGAACCCATATGAGGAGCTCTGTAAAAAAAACTTCACCGGGGGATTTCCGATGCGAGAATTTTTGGGTGAACCTAAAAAGGGCATCATCCCCTGCATTGCGGGACGCGCGTTGCTATTGGCAACGCGTTCTATCATTGTGCCATTCAATTTATTGTTCTCTCCAATACAGAATCTGTTAGAATAGTTTTAAATAGACATCATCAAAGAATTCAAGCGATGCTGTTGACATTATTTGAATGATTTGGGGCTCGAGTGTGATTTATCGTCAGCTGCATTAGTAAATCAGCTGGACGAGTTACCATTAGGTTCTCTATTATCTTTTTAAAAATTACCGTCCTCCAGAAACCATTGGGCTGTTTTTATGAGACGTAAATGGAAAGGTTTATGTGTTTCCTTTTTTAAAGCATCGTTAAACTCTGCATTCCTTTTGACTATGTTTATTATGACGAAGTCTGATTATGTTTTTGTTAGACATAGGCATCAGGCTCAAAAACTTTTATTAAGTATTTTACTGTATCATAAAATATCACAAAATAAATAATAAAGTACAAAACCGAAAGCGATCACTGTGCACTAATTAGATGAGTAAGAAGCACAAGTACCATTTCTTGTGGTAGTATAATAACACGAAGTATAATGTAGATACTAACGCATTTTATAAATAAAAAGTACTTTAGTCTATAGGTAGGTACCGCAGGTGCAGAGCTAGCGCGTGCGGGAAATATAACATCAACAATGGGTGGTATTTTCGAAATAGCCTTTTGTAAAGAACACCATAACCTTTTGGACGATATATTCTGTGATTTTGGTGTAAAATGAATAGCTATATAAAAACGTATGAAAGTTTGGCATAGGGTGAATATGCCTATTACCAGCCCCCCCAAGGATTTTTCAACTTTGAATCTCTGTTGTTGCCACATTTGCTATCTTAAAAATATTGTTGATACAGTTTTAGGTAGGTTGATTCATCTTTATTACGAAAATAGTACTTAGTTTTACGTAGTTTTGTGGGAAAAAAATAGAGAAACGTTTAAATGTCCGAAAGGCAAAAAACCCTAATTCCAGCCGCCTTTGCCCTAATATCAGCCGCTTTGCTCCCTAATTCCAGCCGGGTACAGGGTGTTCTAAAATAATACAGCCATGTTAGTATAAATTAAAAAAATATAATTTGGTAACTCTCAATAGTGATAATAAAACACTAAAGGCTATAAATTATGATTCCCATAGCAAGTCATTGAAACTTACACCTCTCCTGTAGATATTAATCAATTTAGAATATACATTTATTAAAAATGGCGTAACAAAAAGTGAACTTTGGTTTAATAAACATATTATCAACGAGTATGAAATCGTTTTAATTATTTGAAACTTTTTAAGCGTTTTCCAAGAAGTGGAATTCAATATACATTTTTTTATATTGAAATTATTTTCTGTTTGTATTAGTGAAGAAAAGTATGATTTTAATTATTATTACTTTTTACATCTAATACTTAATATAAAAAAAACAAAATAATTAAAATCATATTTGAGAACACCCTGTATATTGCCGTGAAGTTAGATGACCGGCTGGAGTTAGGTTCTCATACATATCCTAATATCAGCCACTAATTTGCAGAACAAATAACTTAGGAAATGAACATTATTCACCCGGCTGTAATTAGGTCATTGGGTGCAGGGTTAGTAATTCTAGTGAATAGCACTACAAATTCCATCCTTGAGACGAGCAAATTAAGATGAATTTGATTTCTTTAGCGAAAGTTAAATACACAATACCAGCCCCGGCTGATAATAGAAAGTTATTGAAAATCACCCAGTCAAACTCCAGCCCCCCTATTTTTTTCGAAAGTAGTAAATTTAATTTCAAACTAGTAATGTCAAAACGTTATATATCTAATCTATTACAAGTATCAAAGCTTAAAACCTAAAAAAAATGCATCTTGCCTTCGTAAACACACTTCCCAAAGTTCGCATCGATCGAGCTTTTATGCTGTTTTTCAAACATAGTCACCTCTACTCGGTCTCGGTGAACATTATTGCTTGTTGTGTGAGTTGTAGGTGACGTGACGGGGTAATAGTGATTTTCCAACTTAGAGGATTAACTAGCGGTGTGGCTCCATTAAACAGTTTCCGATTTTCACTGTTTTTTAATGAAAGCAAAGCAAAAACTTTTGGGGGCTGGTATGGCTGGAGTTAGGCATATCCACCCTACGAACTATCTTCTGAGATATTATTTTCTTACTATGTAAGATCACTTTTTTCTTCACACATGTATGTAGGTAATGGAGATTCCAAGATGCTGATAATCTACAAGTATAATGCGGCTGCGCCTTCAACCATAATATTTTTCAAAAGATCTCTATGAATTATTTATTCCTCGCGTAGACACCATTACAATTATTTCTTTTCTACTCGAAGGAACAGCTCTTGAATAATAAAAGGTTGGCACTCAGCATAAGAAAAGTCATGGTGGAACATGACCATCGTTTAATCTGAACTTATTTTTTGCTTTCAACGATTACATTAATCCTACTTTTTATATAAAACTAAGTATTTTTTTATAAAAAAATCCTCGGAATTCAAGATAAATCTTTACCTTTCTTTCCTCAATTTACGAACTCGTATTTACGAATTATGAAAGGATTGGAATTCCAACAAATTTTACGACCTCCTTCGTGTAATAAAGATCTTAAACTTAAACCTTGATCTTTATCCTGGCCTCAAGCTTGAGCAAAACGTTCGATTCCCTCGCCTTTCACCGTGTCGCCAAAGAGTTGGATGTAAACAACCCGGGTGAATGACCCGGGTTCAACTTGACACATTTTTGGTTGGCCCAATTTCGCGGGATCACCGACCTCGCTTGCGCAACGGGAAGCTTACCGGCTGCTGATTTGAATAGTGAGTTTTTGTAGTATTTTAACACAAATCCAAATTAAAATAACATTAAGTAGGTAAATGGTGCTTAAAGAATTTATAATAGAAACTAGGAAATTCGAGTATTACTAAAAAATAGAATTATGCAGTACCTAAGTATGTAGGTACTAGTGTTTACATGAATTAGAAATCCAAATGGGTTTCTTTCCGGTCAAAATAAAAAAATGTGATTACCTACCACTATGTCAAAATGTTCAGAGCCTTTTGAATAGTAAAACAGGCATGAAATAAAATTACTTGTGAAGTAGAAATTAGGATTAGTTTTGTATAATTTGTTTATTCTTACGTCTTCTTTAGAATCAATCTTCACCCAACTCTTTATTAAAAAAAAACAATTAAGTACCTATAACAAAAAAATGGTTTTCCAGTTTTCCACAAATACTTGCCTAGACTACGAAAGAAATTATTAATATTAATGACAATTTGATTTAAAAAGACAACATTTTTTTAAATTTCAATTTTAAAAAAGACGTAGGTGTGACATGAAATCTGTCAAAAGTTGTTTACTAAATAGAACAAGTTAGGATAAACAGGCTATAGAGATGTCTATTCTGTAACAAATAAACTGTTTCTAAAAGTTTACAAGTTTGAATAAAGATAACCCGTTCAATCAGAAGCATATAGTTCACACAAAAAAGAGGTCGATCAACTCAAACTTAGAAGTATTAAGAAAAAAAATGATGCCCGAACATTCGAGAAAGTGGTACGACAAAAACATAAAAGGTTCTGTTAAGGTGCAGCGTCCTGTCCTGTCGCTGTCGTTGCTAAGGGTTATTTCCAGTAGCCCCATCTAACGTTTGCCCCCTCTGGAAATAAAAAAGTCTTATTTGGTAAACAAATATGGCGTCATGAGAACCATAGACAATAAAAATAAACCTTATGTTGATTTTTACGCCAATATAACTTTTCTTTTACTTTATTTTTAGAAAAAATCCCAGTTTTCACCGGAGGGCGCAAATGATAGAGGGGGCTGGGAATAAACCGTTGGTAATGGCAGTGTCCCTCAGATTCCGCTTGCGTCACGGGCGGGGTGCAATAAAAAATGCAGGTAGGGGCCCGAGCATCGACCCCAGGCGCTTTTTCGGTGATGACGTCACCGATATAATATTCACGTTTTGCGATTACAAAATGACGAATGTACTTAAATATTTATTTTTAAATTGCAACGTGCCTTTGCAAATAAAAAAATCATCAGACGAAAGGGAATGTAACGGACGAAGGGGAAGTTATTGGGGACTGTTAATTTAATGGTATAAATCAACGACTGTTTTAGAAAATATTAAAGTATTTCTGGACTTTGGACAGACTGAAAAGTATTATTCTAATTTTAAGTAAGTATGGATTTTTTCTGTTAGATTCACTCAAGATCTTTATTACCTACTAATGCGTTAACAGTACACCTATTTTACGTGGATTTGAGGAATCTGCTAATAGATAAACGTAAGAAATAAGATACAGACACGATACAGGTAAACATTCCAAAATAAACAACCACATTCGTGGTTTTGACGTACGAACCGCAATATTCTGAGAACGGCGAGAGCACGCATGCGGATCCGACAACAAAATGGATGTTTTTTCTTGGTTTCCCAATGTGTAACTACACAATTTGCACTAGCGACTCGATGTCAATGACCTCTCGCCAGCTGTTTGACTATGGCAGTGTTCGATGCAAACGCAAGGTAAGGAGTTGTATCGGTACCAGCTCTTTTATTCGAACCATAACAAAAGAGCCGTGAATAATAACAGCATTATTTTCTTTAAAGCCAGTTGCGGTAATGAGGATAGGCCGAGCCAAACAATGGTTCAACGGAGTTTGTCAACATAGGTGTTTGGAAATTTCCTTAAATAAAACGGTACAATATGATTACTTTACTACCGATCTACGATATACAAAGTTACTGCTTACAAAATGTCGGTTCTTGGTCTAAAGTTGTTTTGAGCTACAAAATGGATGTGCTCTATAGTTAAGTTTGAGCGTGGGTCATGAGGAAGCATAAATTTAGAGGAGCCGATAGCGGCGGTGGCGTGGCTCCACAAACCCACAACAGCTGTAGACAACCATACCAACACATGCCCGCACCCCTACTACACTCACACATACCAAACGCAGACGTAACGTAAACAGACGCAGGTTTATGTATACCAGATGCCCCTGTAGAAAGAGATAGACAAACGCTGACTAGAGCGATAGACAAAGAAGTTAGTGAGGGAGGTTTGACAACACCGAGACACGTCTAATTAACCGTCGTTGAAGGTCAAAAAAATAAATGCATCATACATGATAACTAAGTTGAAACTCATGATTCAGTAATGTTACTCTAACTTGGGACAAATGCAGCTGTGGACGCAACGGTATGCAATGTAATCGTGTACATTTCCAAATGGTATTGCCTTATACGGGTGCATGTTAGGAACTGGCTAATAGAAAAATAAACAGTTGCAGTCTGAGGCGAGGCCGCTGTTAATTAACATGCAGATAGTTTAATAAAAGGCAGGAAACAGGCAGCGAGGGGAGTAGGCAATGAGGCAGTAAAAATAGAAGCGGGGGCGACTGGGACGGGCAACAATCGATCCTATGAACAATGCAACGATGCATCGTTTCGTGCCAATCAATAAATAGACGCCACGTAGACCAAACATTACAACCCAATTTCGTGCCGATTCTGACAGACTGATCAATACGTCTATTTTAGAGTTTGTATGGATACTTAATTAAGGATCGTTTGACCTATTTGAAGCGATAATTAATTTTCCTGTTTTTGTATTTACACAAAATATTATTTATGACTCGGATGTAAATATTTTTAGTAATAAAATTAATTTTAGTTGTATATTTAAACAACGTGATTCTATTTTTATCTATAACATAAATATAATCTAATTATATGTCTCAGGCTCATATTTTGAGCATTTTGAGATTCCTAATTACACATGCATACACTATTGCAAATGAGTTAAATTAATTTACTAATTTTCAAAATATTGTACGTTATTTTTGAAGCTCATGTAAAAGTTTTAAAAGAATTTAATTTCATTTTCGTTACATTTCGTTAATCTGCAACGTTGTTGGTCATGATCTTGAAACATGTGGTTAAAAATCGATAGCCGGCAAGTCGAACTCGCGGAAATGAACAGCTCGCACATGTCCCGTCCCGAATTACTTCCATCCCTGTTATTTTCGCTGCAGCCGCAAGGACGCATTGAGGCAGGTCAGTACAGGCACTAACTGAGCCCTAAGTGCTGGGGGAGCAATGTAGGTCATTAAGGGAACCAATTGTAAAGTTTTGCCGAGCGGAAAGCGTTCGCCCCAATTGACCGCATTCGTTAACGTTGGACCTTCGGCAGGCTTATCAGTGACGCAAAAATATTCACGAATTGTGGTAGGTCGGTCGGGTCAATGCACTTTACTGATATCAATATTATTATTATCCTCGTGCAAAATAGTTTTGTTTATCGTGTAAGCGCTGTTGCGTGTTTCGTTTTTCTCATTACCAGTGAATTCTTGATTATAGAAACAAAAAAGCTCGTTTTTAATGACCCTTCTCGAGCCGGTGGGAACACAGCAGGAAGCTCACCACAAGGCACTATAAAAGCACATCTCCGCTCAACCAAGCAAAACCACGTCTAGACGTTGTGTGTATTAACACTTGCATTATAAAATATTCATTTCGTAGCCTTCGCATTAGCTATTTGTGGTCGACGAATTTTATTTTGGTTGCGCATGCGCAAAATTTATCAATGCGTGCATGGTGTCATGTCAAATTTGCTTTTTGATTCGTTTTGGGTTTTGTTGAATTCGATAAAGGTACCCAACGGGTTGTCTGTCTGTAGACTGTTTTATATGAGGCCTGTTAGCGTCCAAATAAAATACGTCAAGATGTTTTACTGCTTTCCTGTGAGTCATCGACGCGAATTTTAATTAAGAATTAATTGCATCTATACAATCTATAGAGCTACGCTTAACGTTTAGCGATGGCATTTACTGGATATTATGTCGTGTATGCTAGACGTGAGTCAGTGTGGTATCAGTGTAACAAGCCTTTTGTTATCGGCGCCGCCGGTGTAAACGACCACAAGTACAAAAGCGGACGAAATGCCCTTCAGTTGACTGAGACCTTGGCTGGATTTAGACGCGGTTCGACGGACTTCACGACGCCATTCGTTTTAGTTTTGATGTTGTTCGGATCTTTTAATGCAGCCAGCTGGATTTCTGCAGCACGGAATTTTAATTGGGATGGTACATTTTTTCCAGTGAATCTTTCTGGGAATTCCGAGGGCGAGTCAAGAGGTCGCCGACCGGAGAGACCTTGGCCGATTTCGAACGCAGGTTCGACGATCTATTGCCGAACTCAAAATCAGGGGAGCGTTTTACAACTTTCGCTGGCGCAATAAAGTTTACTGCGGAATCACTGATTTAGTAGGTACCTAGAAGAAAACTTTGTTTCTCCAGCTCAGCCATGAATCGTTCGTTCAATTTATAAAAGTTTAAAAATAAAGTACGGCCAGATGCTAGATTAACGATCGAACTATAAAAGTAGATTTATTTTAAGATCGAATCAATAATATTTCATTTTCTTCTCTATCTTCTGCGTGATTTCGTCCGCCATGCTAATTTATTTATAATCTTACAAAAATATTTAATTGGTAGCCCAACTAAACAATATAACCCAAATATAGAGTACCTACCTAAGTAGTATTGCGTGGAGTCTGGCTGCACGCAATTTTATGAATTCGTATTGCTTATCTGGTTAGATTGTTACGAATTGATTGATTATGACAGTTAGTTATTTTTACTTTATACTTTCTATAACAAAATTAAAAGAACGCCTTCTTTGACTTAAGCATTCACTAAAGAATTGTTCGTAAAATAAATCACAAACCAAAAAATATTATCCTACTTGTCTTGCACTCGATACAAATGGACTGGGATCTTTAGAATAGGGAGACACAATGGATTGTAAGAAATTGTCAGCCATTTACTATTACAGATGAGATGAGTGATCCCAATGTCGCGGTTCAGACCTTGGCCGAATTTAGCAGGGGTCATTGACCGTTGCAGGTCGCTTTCACCTCGGTGGCGCATGCGCTATGCACTCGCTCGCACTTACTCGCTCAATTTAATTCACTATTTCATTTTTTTTAGCTAGGTACCTGCACGTAACTCTCAACTTCTGTAACCAGACGTATTATAATCTGTCCATTTTAATAATTGAATTCTGAGGTTTCACATTTTTCGAACCAAAATAACCACAAGGTAGTTTTAAGGTGGCACCCTGAGCGAAAGTGGCGCCGCGGTGAAATTTATAATGTAGTATATACAATTTTAATAATGTATTACATGGATTTTTTACGGATTACAAGTGTTTTTAGACGAAATCGTTACATTCCCTCGTAGTCACTGCCAGAAGTAAGTAGATAGCAAAACTGCTAAAAGTGTCTGTTTTTGACACATTTTCTATCTACTTCTACGGATGACTACGAGGGCATGTAGTGATAACTTCTAAAAATACTAGACCTTAGGCCCTTAAAACTCCACGTAAAACATTATTAAAATCTTTTTCTATAATAACGCTGGCACTTAGGTACGATTTAAAACAAACAATTTCGTGAATCCTACTATATATTTACGTCGTCTCTTGGATGGAAGCACGTGGACGCCTCACCAATTTTTCAAAATCAGGAGATTTTTACTGAAAAATAATAAAAAAGTATTCCAAAAATGAAATTTCGCAGTGACATTATTACAATGTTTTTACCTCCACGTGACTTATCTTAATGTTGTAACACGTTGAAAACCAAAAGTATTGAATAGCCTGTCTGAATATCTCGACAATCGAACTTATCAACGATTTTAATTTTTCTGCACCCAGATTATACAAAAATCACAAGTTTTTCTATATCTTAATATATATTTAGAGCTTTATTTAATATTTCCCATTTGTTTTTCATTCTTTATAATAAAAGGAAATGGTAATCAATTCCACTGAATCAATATCTATATGGTATCGGTCTTAGAGTAAGACGGGCTTCTACAGAAAAACGAAGCCTTTGTTGCTCGAAGGTATCGGTCATTGCAGTCAGTCCCTAGACTCGGGATTTTGACATGTGTCAAAATTTATTCAACTCTTGTAATAGACCATAGAACATGAATATAAGATTCTTGTAATAGACAGACTGTATTTGAGATTACATCAACACCTCCTTCAATTGTTTTATAAAATTCATATGTTTATCACAATGATCAACATGTATAAGATTAAGTTAGGTACATCAATTTGTACTGGTTACAGCTTTTGGTAAAATGGTTTAGTAATTAGTAGGACATGGTAATAAAGTTTCATTTAACTGCTTATCCCTTGGGGATCGTATGGGAGTAATCAAGGGGAGCCGTAAACTTGGTATGGTCAGAAAGGGATAGATGATGGACATCTCTCTCCAGTAAGGGGTGTTATTTACGGATTAGGGATAGGGCTCCCCGGACACACGGATATTTGATTGCTGTGGCTGTGGATCTTTAGTGTCGTATTAGTAACTGGTCAATCTTATAAGAAAAATGTTGAACATAAACTTGGAACAGGATCTCGTTTCACTGATTGGTTGGGTGTGATTTTGTAGCAAAATTTGCTACAAAATCTTGTCAGCCTGTTGTCACAAAATTAAATGTTTGAATCACGAAAAAAATTTGAAAAGAATTTCATGCAAAGTAGCTAAATTAACAAAAAAATAATGATTCAGATAATAATTAGGGTAATCCTGTTGACAAAATGGAAAAGCAAACTTGACGTTAACTTAAATTGAATTAAACGTTGTTTGGTTGGAGGTAGGTAGGGCTTTTCAAGTCCGCCAGACTAGCTGCCACAATCTTACCTAGGTCTGACGCCATAGCAACAATTTAAAAATTATTGTGTTCCGGCAGTTAGAGGCAAGAGAGCCAGTTCCTCCGTGATGAGGATTCCGGGTGTAGTGCGCTTCACCTTCGACCTCATCGTCACTTAACATCAGGTGAGGTAAAGGGCAAGCACATACCCGTTGTGCATAAAAAAAAATATAAGGACAACAGCAAAAGTAAAACATGCCATAACCGCATGCAAACAAAAATTAACTTCAAACCTTAATAAAATAGAATTTCAAGAGTAACTAAATTAATTAGGATATTAAGATAAATCTAGTGATGAAAACTATAAGAAAACATTAGATTTTGCTGTTAATTAATAATTGAATGAAAAGTAAAACGTACATTCATAATTCAACAACTACAAACAAAACCATATTACAAACAAACGATTCGGTTTAAATTTTAATTCAACCAAAGATGGTCACGATTTCGGCACAGAATACGGCTCTCGAAATTCTGAAACGATTAACTAGGATGAGATAACTATAAGTACGATACACGTCGATATGTAAACAGTATACGAACGGTAACGTGATATTTGCGATTCGATTGGTCGAAGCAAATATTAGAGGATACTTCAAGTTCCGATATGCTCTAACAAGTGCTTGTACTTCAATCTAACTGCCAATAAATAGTTCGGAAAATCTCAAGCTAGATAGAAAAACAACCGAGTGTGATACTGAATGTACTACTGGCCCTAGAGCCAAATGGCATTTTATAATTTTGAATAGAATAGGAATTAGTATCTCATTGACGTAAGATATCGCAGATCACAGACGATTATGGCCTTTTGAAATCTTTGAAATGTCAATTTCATACAATACACCTAATGTAACTTCCATTCTATTCGAATAATCGAAAAGCCGATGAGGTACTTATACCAAAATGCCACCATGACGATCCGAGTACAGAACCAGAACACAAATCCTATCCAACTACAGCGTGGTGTGAGACAGGGAGACGTTATTTCTCCGAAACTGTTCACAGCTGCGTTGGAGGACATCTTTAAGCTCTTGGACTGGAAAAAGACTCGGCATCAACATTAATGGCCAGTACCTAACACACCTTCGTTTTGCCGATGATATAGTCCTTATGGCTGAGACCATGGAAGACCTGAACACAATTCTCGAAAATCTCCGTAGTGCTTCCCAAAGAGTAGGTCTTAGGATGAACATAGATAAGACGAAAATTATGTCAAATGCCCATGTTGTACCCTCTCCAGTTCATGTTGGGAACACTACACTTGAAGTTGTTAACCATTACGTATACCTAGGACAGGCAGTCCAGTTAGGTAGATCCAACTTCGAGAAAGAGATCTCTCGTCGAATCCAACTCGGGTGGGCAGCATTCGGGAAGCTTCGAAAAATCTTCGCGTCCGACTTACCTCTGCAGTGTCTCAAGACGAAAGTCTATGAACAGTGTGTGTTGCCAGTGATGACTTATGGCAGTGAAACGTGGTCGCTAACTATGGGTCTCATAAGGAGGCTCAAGGTCACCCAGCGTGCAATGGAGAGAGCCATGCTCGGCGTTTCCCTGCGTGATCGAATCAGAAACGATGAGATCCGCAGGAGAACTAAAGTAACCGACATCGCTCGAAGGATTGCTCAGCTGAAGTGGTAATGGGCGGGACACATAGCGAGAAGAACCGATGGCCGTTGGGGCGGAAAGGTTCTGGAATGGCGACCGCGCACCAGACGACGCTCCGTGGGTAGGCCCCCGACAAGGTGGACCGACGATCTGGTGAAGGTCGCGGGAAGCCAGTGGATGCAGGCAGCGCAAGACCGATCGTCGTGGAGATCCTTAGGGGAGGCCTATACCCAGCAGTGGGTGTCGTGCGGCTGATATGATGATGATGAATCGAAAAGCCAAACATTTGTCACTTGTCTAGGCCGAGCTTTTTTTAATTGCATCTTTGCATCAATAATTCTTGAATTTTTTTAAAGATACTTATTAGTTTAAAAATTCGTATTATTTTGTAGAACCATAATTTTTATTACTTAAAATTTAAGTTCGTACGCATTCACCAGTCACTGGTGTCAGCCATTTTACTCGTATTATGTATTTAATTACTTAAAGAAATAAAATGTTAGCGGTATGTTATTTCTAAAAACGGAAGTTGCATTTCAAATGTCTTTGTTATCTTAATTCCCTATCCATTAATAATTTGGATACCCAGAGCAATACCAATTGAAAGAACGGTAAACGAAGAGTAGGTCCTATTTTGAGCCTTGAGTGGTCTCTTAAAATTCAATTTTCCAGAGATTTTTGTAGCAAAATAAATGATATCGTATTATTACGGTCCCAATCGTAAAAGCCCTTAAAGGATAAGGGTGGAGACACAAAGCAAACAAATTGTTTGCTCTAGCTATCGATGTTTGCGCTTTGGAGTGGTCCAACCTTGAAAATGAGCGAACTGGGAATGAACTTTACTGAAAACGTTTTGAGCTAGAAATTACATGAAAATTGAATGTATTAATTCATACTTTCATTAGACAAGTTTTATGTACCTTATTTAAGAATTCGGTTGTTTCAGTTCAATGATAATGGCAGATTATTTCAGACTTACGAGTAAAAAATTAATAACCTACAACGAATTAAAAATTATTGACGCTATAGATCTGCGATCAAAAATAGTACTGTTTTTGTAGGCAATGCACTGGAAACCAGTGAAGAGCAAGACAGTAAAATGTCAAGGCCCTTAAACAGGTTTCTTGATTGAACCATCCACTTAATATTGTACCTCTTTATCAGCCAAGATTATTTTTTTCAGCCATCCTCGAATGATGATCCACAAATCAATTACACGAATAATAACGTATATAACGGGAATTAATTAATTGGGTGGGGTGATTGGAAATAATTAAAGGCGAATGTCAATGGGATACTTAAATACTAAACCTGGCAGCGGTTTATTTTTTGGGCGACTAAATAACTAAACGGGCGACAAACTGTGGATTACGAAAACACGTAAAACGGGCGACTACATGTGGGAGATAAATAAATTAAGTGAGCAGTGAAAATTCTAAATGAGTGACAAAAATACTGAGTGGGCAACTATTATACCAAGTAGGTAACGATATAACTGATTTAAGCTGCCCAACGATAATAGTCACCTTTTTAAATAAAATATATGCCTAAATGTTTTGTGTGCCCTAAGGTTGTCGCCCAAATAGTAATTTGGTCGCCCGATCTGAATAACTAGTTACTCAATTTGTATTTATTTATTTATACATTTAGTACACACAATGTTGAAAGAAATGGTAGTGGACAGAAGAAAAGTACAAGGGCACAGCTTATTTCAATTTTAAGTATTTTAAAGTCACCAAATTTAAACTTTTGTAGTCGCCCTTAGTCCGTCGCCCACTTATTATTTCAGCTATATTCAGTATTTTTGATACCCAAAATGGAAATTTATTGTTACCCGATTAAATACTACCCTACCCATATATAACTAAGTTATTTTTGCTGAAAAATAACATTCGAGAGACTTTTCAAACAGTGCATAGAACTACCAACTTCTATGGATGGTTCATCTGGTGATCGCGCGTATTTTATATTACTAAGGTGTATTGAAAAGTATACATATTACATACATATTGAAACAGAATCAAAATCAGCCCTTGCATTATGAAGCGAAACTCGCAACTCACTTCGAAAGTCACCTCATTTCTCACAAGTTTGATATTAGAAATAAGATAATAATAGGCCCATTTATTAATTGCAAGTGAATTCAGATGGCTTCTGTATTTATTTATATGGATTTTCAATTGATAAAGTAACCTACAATTATCTAATTTCCAATATCAAATTCATGTGGGAGGTGACTTTTGAAGTAAGTTGCGAGTTTCCTTTCAGAATAGAACGGCAGTAAGAAAAAAACAGTTAGCTTTTAGCACATGTAACTTGAGTTGCTGAAAGGAGATGTGAATTGGAAGATGTTTGATCGGACAGTCAGAGTCGGACGTTGCTCGAATGACGTCAAACGTTGTCCACAGATCACAGAAAGAGAATGGCCGTTTGCAAGGCAGGCGGTTGATCAAGTCGATCTTTTTATTTTACTTGAAATCGGTGTCCGTCCACAGGTAAAACAGGTATAACGCTCATATATCGACAAAATTAAAGCTTATCTTGAAAACCTTTTATAGGCACTTTTTGTAACAGGATATCTTTAATAAAATCTTTAGATTAATGTGTGTGAAATTAAAAATATTTTATTTAATTATTTTCGAAAAAGACGATCGATTATTTTAAGTAGCCCCTTGATTGTTATAACTGAGATGAAAAATATATAGCCAGTATTTTTAATTGGTTACTTGCTGTGGGGTTGTTCATTTTGGGAAAATTGGGAATGACAAAACCAATAGGTAGGTTCTAACAGTCGCAAAAAAATTACAAGCGGTACAATAGTATGACCATGAACATCCCTTTTCGGGAAAATCTTATTAGCAACCTCAAGCACGAACATCAATCGGGGAAAAAAACGCGCGTCAAAGTACTCGATAGATAAAGTAATTCTCTAGGGAAATTTCATTTCGCTTTTCAGCGGTAGATGACGCTGTAAAAAATTTCCATACTAAATTACTCTATTAAATTTGTATAGAAAATGGAAAAATATGTTTGTGCTACGAGTACTGTACTATGTGTACCATTTGTGCTACGAGTACTGTACTATGTGTACCATACCACAGTATAAAGTTATTAAAACTGTGACCATACCTTATGCAAGGTATTTTAAAACTTTATAATCCTTACCAATATTATAAATGCGAAAGTCCGTTTGTTTGTTTGTTTGTTACGCCTTCACGTCTTAACTACTGAACCGATCATCATGAAATTTTGCATACACGTTCAGGGGTACAGAGAAGGACATAGGGTACCTTTTACCACGAAAAAAGTATTGTACCCGAGGGAAAGCAAAAACCTTTCCACGCAGATGAAGACGCGGGCTGCCGCTAGTTTTTAATATATCTCATTTACAAATAAGATTATGTCAAACGTAGTTAAAGTTTATTATTATTTATTTAGTAGTAATTCTGAAACCGTCTAATCCATTTCCCACAATCATTTATAAGTACATTACAAAAAGTCATTAAATAAAACTTTATGTTTGCTATAATTGAGTTTTACATTTAGGCCTTCTGTCTATGGCTGGCTTTAGTTGTTCGCTTATAATTACTAGGTATTTTGATTGTTTCAATTTTACTGAATGTATATTCGACAAGAGTAGTCAATATAATCAATTTTATTAAAGAAACTGTTTGTTGTAAACTTTCTCGACTTAAACTAGACTGATTCTAAATAAATCGAAGATATTATAATATTTAAGTTATAAACATTAAACTAATTAAATGTATTATTTTGATAAATTATCCACTCACATGATCAGCGGTCAATTCTTGCCAAAACGCTGCAATCGAGACGTGATTCACGGATATAATTTATCCATAACGACAGACCGTCAAAAAGGTGTTGTCTCGTTCAAACGCATTAAACTGTGCGCTTATTGTATGTATGTTCCTGTCTCTTTTTTACTATCTGACGGTCATTTCGTTCATATATTACTTCTTTGTGCAGCCATTTGTGTACGAGTTACTGACAGTTGAAAGTGGACTTTGTTGACGACTGGATACGGTACACCTTTGGTCAACATTTTTTTGTTTATTTGGTGATATTTACTGTGTTAACAAATACCTTTTGTACTCGTCAATTTTATAAATAAACATACTGCGGGTGGGTGGTAAAATTATGCGAATCTAAGCATTTACGTGGTTTTTTCAGCTATCAAAATCGAAGTGCCCGTCTGTTCCCCACTGGCCACGTCTCAAAAGTAGTTTTGTTCGTAGTTTATGGACAATAAACTAAAGAAAATAATGTTTTAAATGTTGTTTTGTTATCTTAAGAACCCATCCCAAGCATAAAATCTGCCAAATTGCATACGATTTTTAAATGATTGCAGTTTTAAAAGTTAGCGAGGTTCGAATTGTAATGGTCGGATAAATTTGTACCAGGTGTCAAAGTGTGTTTTTCTTAAGGGTAGGTCGTCTCACGGTTCACGGGGAGCGATTTGTTTTGTATGGAAGTACATGGATATCGTGTTTTTTTTATTCGCAAATTGTAACAGGCTGATTTTGAAGAGTTTAAATTTGCTAAATGGCGGCTGAATGTTTTAATTTTGGTGATAACCCCAAAATAAACAGTTTGTTTTTATTTTTTTAATAGTTTATAATTCGCTAGAAGTGTAAAAGGACAAAATGATTTTTTAAACAATAAAAGTTTCTTAAATTACTTACTCATTTTGTTTTCATTCAAGTAGGGCAAGACTCGTTACAAACGGTATTACAACCCTTAAAAAATCCCTTATTGATCCTCGGTTAAAAAATATCCGAAAATACTAAATTTACTTTCGGAGAAGATTTATCCGAGAGTGGATAGGGTTTAAAATTTTATGATATTTTACACTATAATCCTTACATTTAAGGTACATAATCGTATGAAATGGTTTGGTTAGATAGTATTCTTCACAAAAGCATACATAACCAGACACGCACACATACAAACAACACTTGTAAAATATTGTAGTAATCTAAAAAAAAAATTTTTTTTCCACTACGTATAATAGCACCGCACAGCCGCCATGTTGTTTTTTTTATAACTCCACCTTCTTAAGAACACTTGGGCTGACGAGACAAATCTAACGATATCTTAATAACAGAAATCCATTCAGCCGTTTGAAAGATAAATGAGGTAATAAAGAATATTACATACAAACACACAAACATACTTACATACAAGATACGCGCGAAAACAGAATGAATATGACTACGCACACTGTTAAAAAATGGTGCTCGTTTCCAGATCATATTTTAAAGTGCTTTTTTACTTAAATGTAATAAATCTCATGTCAGAATATTCATAATATAGTCTAGTTTTAGTGTAAAGGTCTATTTTTTGTATAAAATAGAAACAGTAAACATAGTAAGCGATTAAATCAAAACTTTACCTAGATTTTTTTAGGGAATTCTTCAACAATTTTCAATTAACGATATTTTTTGTATTTGCTATGGAGCAATGTTTAAATAAACTTTTAATAATATTAAGCAACTATTTTTCATTCTAAAGAGCATAAAATATCAATCTGTTACCGATTTAGATTTCGTGATAATCTGAATATTCTGAACAAAGAGCGAAAAATTCCCTATGCCTACGGTTTGAACGCTCAAAACAAAAAAACTATCGTATTTATTAACACGCACCGAATAGAAAAACATTCTTGTGAATAGGCCTAAGAACTTATCAGAACAGTCGGAACATAAATAAACACTCCACGGTGGTGAAAAAAGTGCTCAAAAGTAACCTGACGCAAAGTGCGCGCTCGCGGCGCAAAGGCGGATCAGATGACCATCCCCGGATATTTTTTGCAGAACAGGTGAGTGGTTAACAAGAACAGCCAGTTACTTGATAAAACAAATGTTAAGTCATTCGAAATAAAACAATTTTTACGGATTACAGCGCGTACATTGGTTAATTCAGATGTTATTTTAGAATTATTTAGTTTTGATTTTTTGGTTTTTTGGGTTCCCAAAAAAAATATTAAGTCATGAAAAAAAGCAAAAAGTAGGAGGAAAATATTACACCATTTACAAAATATAATTCAGAATTTCAGATATACCTAGATAACATCTAGTTTACACACGGAAGATTGTGGAAATATCAATTTTGCGCAGTTTATCGCAAAAAGACAATGGAATCAATTAAGAAGTTATGGTCAGTCAATTCAAATAATTTAGTTTCTATCCCATTTTTATCAAATAATAATTACTTGACAGATAATTCTATCCCATTTCAAATTAAATTCAGAAGATGATGCTAACCTTAACCTGTGAAACATGTCCTAAACCAAAATAAATACAAATTATACTCAAGTAGTAAATAAATTGCATTAATGTTATAATAAGTATCTTATTGATATTAAAATATAAAAAAATACTAAGCTATTCCCAAGCTTAGCTTCAATATTACGACGTAAAATTTTCCACATTTTCAATTTTGTTGGTACCATTTAATTGGATGTTTACTAAGTACCTAATATTACTTACTTCGTTCTATTAATTTAGCGTACCTAACCAGACTGTTGTTTTTAAAAGCAACTCAGACAGGATGGAATGAATACTGATGTATTTTAATGAGAAAGAACTTTTGACATTAATAAATATTTAAACCCGGTTTGCGAAAGCAAAATCTCTTTTAATTTTCTTTTCAGTCTGCATGTTTTGCAACTTCGTTGGAATTAAGTTGAGAAAATGCCCTATTTTCTCGGTGGTGTAAACGTAAAATATATATTGTTTTGAATTTCCATGGTTATTGACGTTATTAGAATAAACTATGTCGGGATTTACTTCTAATAACGTAAAACATATTTATGTAGAGTTTTTAAAATATTAATTATGATAGAAATATGTAACATTAAATGAATTGTTTAAAGAAATTGCAGTAAATAAAAACATCTTCAGCACGAATTTAATTTTATCTTATGCATATTTCTGGAAAATAAATATTATAACAAATGATAGCGGTTAAAGTATGACATTGTCGATTTGTTTCTCACACACAGAGGCTCTCATATCTTCTAAGATGATAAAGATGCTTCAGTTACTTGTCATTATTTTGAATTAAGATCATGATGGCTTACTATCAAAAATATTTTTGATTTTCTTTTCTTAACGTTGAAAAAAGTATCTTAAAAGTGACTCTATTTTAGTTAGCAGGGGGCGTCCATTAATTACGTGAGGTGATTTTGACGATTTTTCGACTCCCCCTCCCCCTTGGTGAGATGTCGTGAGATTTGGCTCGACCCTCTCCTCTCTCAGGTGAGATTTTTCAAAAGGTGTATTTTTAGTGTGATTACGTTAATCTGTGCTTGCTTACTTTGGATTTATTTAAATAAACAGTATTGTTTACCATATTTTGGTATGAAAAATGTTTAACTTTATTTAACCTAGTTTTTTCGCGATACTGTTCCTGCAGAAAAAAATTACGTGATATTTGCCGAGACCCCCCTCTCCCCCACGTGAGATTGTGTGACATTAGGCTCGACCCTCTCCCCCCCCACCCTAAAAGCCTCACGTAATTAATGGACGCCCCCCAGTGTATTTTCGCATCACCAAAGTTATATCGTAGTCTTTAAATCCACTTACAAAGTGGAAGATAATTCCTTTTACAAATACAAGATTCCGAGTAAAATAAATTCCAATCAAGCCATTCTGTTCTCTACAATTTTGTCGTTAAAATGTATAATTGCTCAATTCGTCTGGCCTAACGCCCAAGACGGCCCGAACGACAGCAAATTCCGCCAATTACAGATCGACTGATAACATTGAAAGATGTGTAAGTGAAACAAGCGTTAATCACCATTGTCCAGTAGAGACATTTGATGAAATCGCTTCTGAGAAAAACGATACCTAGTCATGTAGGCAATGTATACGTTATAATAAATCTGTAGAGAAGTTGTGTATGTAGATAGGTACAAAGGAAATTAGTATTTGAAAAAAAAATGGTTGGGGTGTTTAATAATAACCAATAGAAACCATTTCTTACACTTTTGAAATTTTTGTCTGTTTGTTTGTGCATGCATCACGTAAAAAGCCCTACACCAATAATATTGACAATTACATAAAAATATACATTCTATTTTGAAGGACAGTAGAGGCGGATTCCCCGAAATTATTTTTCCCTATTATTTTAATTTCCACATTTAGTTTTTATTTGATTGCAATCGGTTTACTCAATCCTTACTAATATTATAAATACGAAAGTCCGTTACTATCCTTACTTAATATTTTAAATGCGAAAGTCCGTTTGTTTGTTTGTTTGTTTCTTTGTTACGCCTTCACGTCTTAACTACTGTACCGATCATCATGAAATTTTACATACACGTTGTCAGGGGTACAGAGAGGGACATAGGGTAGCTTTCATCCCGAAAAAAGTATTGTTCCCGAGGGATAGCAAAAAAAACTTTCCACGCAGACGAAGTCGCGGGCGGCCGCTAGTCTACCATGAATTCGTTTGTACTTCTCAATAGATGGCGGTATTTAATATTGAAAACTTTAACAACTTATGAAGATAAATAATGTTACAGAATCCATCAGCACCCCTATCAATCTATCGTAAAAAAAAGCGCGTAAAATTTCTCGACAGTGTAAAATATCTACGGGAAATTTCGTTTCGCTTTTCGCCACTAGGTGGCGCTGTACAAATTTTCCATACGAAATTTATTTATAGAAAGTTATGAACATTGCATTAACATAGTAAGACCATTAAATTTAATGATGATTAAGACGCAAGTATACTTTTTATCTCTTAACTTAAAATAAACAATATTTTTTTAAGAAGCAACGTGTCTTTTTGATGCACTGAATAAGAAAAAATAAAAAAAGACGCAAGGATGTCTCAATTGGCTTGTTTATTTCTATAATTAAAAGGAACAACCAGTTCTGTATTATTTTGCTCCTTAATCCCGTTGGTTTATTTTTGTTGTCCAAAAGCTACAGGAATGCGAAAAAGTCACGTTTTACACTTCGTTTTATTATTCGACTATTAAAGTTACATTCTCATGAGCGGGGACATTTGAATGTCACGATCCCTGATAATTATCTATATTCTTTCTATACATAATATAATAAAACTGTAAACTTTAAATGTTTGTGCGTGCATCACGCAAAAATATAGCTAAATGGATTTTGATAATTTTTTCAGTTTGGTAGCTTGGGGTCCAACTTATAGTCTAAGCCATGTTTCATCTAATTCGGGTCTGTAAAGCCAGGGAAACAGCTTGAATGGGGAATGTCTGAAAAAAATCAAATTGGCTGAATATTTTTTTATAGGTAGGAATAAGCTCCCTTAGTAATAGAAAAAAAAATCAGAATTTTCCGTTGCGTAAAAAAAATAAAATCTCTTCGACTTTACAAATGTGTAAAAGTAACAGCAGAATGGAGGTAATACCTTTGCCACCATTTGCCACAACAACAACACGAATAAAAAATAAAAAGTTTTGACATTTTGACATTTGTCATGTTTGAAACTTTTTTTTAATACCATCTTGTGGTTGTGGCAGGTGGTGGCAAAGGTATTATTTCCATTCTGCTGTTACTTTTGTATATTTGTGAAGTCGAAAAGACTTTAATTTTTTAAAACTTTTTCACGCAACCAAAAATTCTGAAACTTTTTTCTACCTATTACTAAGGGAGCTTATTTCTACCTATAGAAAAATATTCAGCCAATTTGTTTTTTTTCGGACATTCCCCAGTCTCCGTAGTTATTGCTTTCATACATTAGGGAGGTCATTTAAACTGGTCATCATATTTTCGTTTTGTTCCTAATTGTTCTAGCGTAGAACCATTGAGACTTTTTCCCATATTAGTGCTACCACAGGACTAATGAGATTAAAAGTCTCCCTTGTTCACCGTAGAACTATCAAGTAGAACAAATGGGAACAATACTAGTATGAACTCAAGTTTTTAATCCTAAAAATAGCTTGAAAAAGGTTATGGAAGGCATTTAGTTTGTTTTAAGGAATTTCTTGAAAATCAAAGTCGTAAATTATAATTTTATACCTATTTAAAATGGTCGACTAAATAACAGCTGATTGAAGTGACGTTATTTTACAACATATTGACATTTAATATTGTAATAAATAATTGTCTTCTTTTTTCGGAAGATATGGATATGCTAGGCTAGTGGATTTGCATGTATTGTCAATGGATTCGTCAGAACGACAACATAATAACGCAAAAGTAGAATTTTCATAAAATACGTTTATGAATAATTAATTAAAGTTATGTATATGACGTTAAATAAGTCTATCAGCATTACTTATAGCATATATAAAATTTACTATTAGTCTATTTTATGTTTTTTTTTCTATGAATAGGGCGGTAAGTTTATAAGTATATTAGTAATTAAAAATATTTGCACGTTGTACGCCTACTTTACTAATAATGATTGATAGCTCTATTGTTACACACTGGTTGTCGAACTTGTATTCAAGTACTTTTAAGTAGTTTGACATTACAAACAAAGAAGTAAGCAAACAAATAATTTTAAAATACGACACTGAATTTTTTGTTTCTAAAATAGTGGTAGAGTAACATCCATCTCTTCCATTTAATTTTACTTGTGTCTGGCACTTGTTTTCTCTTTAATTTATCCGTAATTAAGTTATATTTAATGCTTTCAACGCATTTCTCGTCTGCTTTTTACGACTTTAAACTTGTCGCGTGAGAACCAAATTGGTTTTAAAATAATTAGTTTATTTAGGTTAATATAGTTCATTAAAGTTAATACCTACCGGTTAGTTAGACTTTATTCAGTTCGGATGTTTTTTATCTTTTAATTATATAGGTACTCACTATTTATTTAATGTCTAATAAACGATTTAGACGTAGGTACCTAGACTTAAAGAAAAACCGTTATTCCAGTAGCATTTTTACTGTTGAAAATTCGTAGAAAAACTACCCAGACATATTTTCCCGTTTATTATTATTGAAAGGTTAGAACAATGTATTAATGATTTAACTGTTTTGTATTATAGAAAACAATAAAATTATTTAATTAATTTATGCAAGGTAGTTTTTCTGCATCAAATTTAAGCCCATTAAGAATAAAACCTTCGAACAAAGTACTTTTATCTCTTAAAATACGTTTATGAATAAGTAGTTAATGAAACTTGTATGACGACGACGAAAAGGAAGAAATATTTTGCCTGGCAAACTTAAATTGCTATACTTCTTTTAAAAGTTGTTCGTTTAAAAGACCTTGAATTCACCAATTTTAGGTCATAAATTTAAGTCCGGATGTAATCTAGACGGACCAAAATGGATCGAAAAGTGATACCTATACTAACTTAACAGCTGCCAATAGCTATCTGATCTTTTCGATTCGAAATTTATTGTATTTAAGTATAATGTGCGACAGGATATGCTAAAAATATTAATTTCGAGAGAAGGGCCTAAAATGAATATAAGTACTATTGCTGCTATCAGCAAATAATTATTAAATTGCAATGTAATAGTAGCAGTAATACTAGCGATACATTTAAAAAAAATCAGAAGACTCATCCAAAAAAGCTCGAATTTATATTTATCCTCTATCTCAAAGTACTTATTTATTACTAGCTTCCGCCCGCGACTTCGTCCGCGTGGGCTCTAGGGATCCTATGATGATGATAAAAAATATTCATTGTTTTAATCCAGGCTTAAACAATCTGTACGCAAAATTTTATAAAGGTTCAGGTGTTTTTGCGTGATTGAGAGATGAAACAAACATCAAAATATCCAAAATTTCACACTTTAGGTATATATAAGTAGGGTTGGATTGAAAATATTTTACCAGGAGAAATCTGCGACGTCAAAATTTGCCCTCTACACTCTATTACGTTACGTAGCGTCAGAGTATAAAAAAAACGAAATAAGAAGATAGGTAAGTACTTATAACTGAATGAAAAACATATAAAGAGCGATACTGAAAAGAGCAACGCATTACCCGATTCAATGAAAAGCAAAAGAAGAAAAGATCAATACGATTTCTGTCTTTTTTTCCATCCAAATGTTTCCCTATTATCGGGGCTCCTTAAGAAAATGTTCGAATAAACATAAAAGTAAAGAAAGACAAGGTAATATTATCCTGTTAATAACTTGTATTTATTATTTTATCTACTATGGTACAATTATCAATTTTTTTATTATTTGTTATAAACTCTATTTGCTAAACGTGTTTAGAACATTTTTTTATTTTAGTTCTTTCTCAAAATGAAATGTTGTCCATTCAAACTTGCAGTTGTTACAAACTTTGTTGTTTTCTAACTTTGCATTTCGCAGTTTCGCACTCTTTCATAAGCTTACTTTTTTGTTTTGTTTTTTTATTTTGCTTCGAAGAAAGTGCTTACCTAAGTATTTATATTTTGATGCATTTCTGACACATTATTAATCACCTTGAGATTAAGAAACCTCCTTATAAAGATTTTAATAGTGCTAATAGGTACCAAAAAAGCGGTAAATGCTTGGTAAATGTGTAATACCTTACGTAGTTTAGGTACCTACGTAAGTACCCTAATCAAAGCTTAAAACAAAAAGAGGGTTAAGTACCTATACGTAGGTAATTGGTTTTTTTTGCTGATGATGTAGGTATAACTGAGACACTATTTACTTAGGAAGTTACGTTGCCCAACTTCTCATATAGAGGATTATAAAAGCATTATGAAATAAGAAATAAATAAATCATTGTGCTTTATTAGAGAATATTCTGTCTGTGGTTACTGAGATACGCTGAGTTACGCAAGCACGTAGCGCCATCTATGCATTAAACCGGGAAACCTGGCAGGATTTCAATTTTGCATAAACCAAAACTCTCCAACTCTGTTTACAATGTAAATCGTACTAATCTTTTTCATTTTATAAAAGTACCTACTTAGTAGGTACAACATATACATTTATTAATAAACGACTGTTAGAAAAACATGCTAAAGGTCAACGTTCTTTTGACGAAAATAATGATGTCATTCTTTAAGTAACATACCTACCTACCTACCTAACTACACTACAATTATTAGGTACATTTATCTATATACATTACCTGCCTTATAGGTAAAGCTTGTGTGAAAATAACTTTCTATACCTACATAAATAATAAATAATAGGTAGGTACTAAATCTGTAATTACTGTGAAACAAAATTATAAATAGGTAGTAGATTGGCTCATGATGATGTTATTTTATTACTTATCTTCAATCTATTTATAGTAGGTACCTACCTACGGTGCGGCAACAATGCAACATGGGCCATTACGTATATCATATTATACGCTAAGCAAAGTTACTCTATGTTATGTTGATCATTCTGTTGTGTCACTACGAACTCGAGTGTATACAGTCAAGAACGTTCGTTAACCGCACTGCGCGCCGCGTCACGAACAGCGTGGACTAGTGCCCCCATCTATCGGTCAATGTCGGCATGACGTCGTAATCGTAACTCAGTTCCATTGGCACGTAACAGATGGCGCTACTAGTTTCGACAACGCAAGAAGGTGGGCTGGGATGGGAATGTTGTTTTATTATCATAATGATTAAGTTTTGTTAGGTTAAGCGAAACAGTTTTGCATGATAAAAGGCTTGAACTATTATTATTTATTCTTATGTTATTATTAAATATTACGAAATCATTAAGATAGTGAACGAACTTTAGTAACCTTGAGAAAGGTGGATGATACGATACGATACATAAATACCTATAAGTTTTATTAGTAGGTAGGCTACTGTTTGTGTATTATACTAATTTTGTACCTATTGTAAGTTTTCGTAAGTGTGCTTAATAGTAGTTAGCTACGCTCAGGGCACAACTCAATAGATTCTCTGTTTTTTAGATTTAGGGGCGCTTAACATACATCATTGCGCTTAACATACATCATTGCGCTTAACAAAGAAGTCAATCGGTTCTTGAGATTGAATAGTAATTGAATTTCAACAAATAAGTAATTACAGCTAATTCATAAATAAGTAAGTTACTTACCTACCGTCAACTGTGGCATCTTGACCACATTTTTTCTTATTTTTCAAATAACTTACGACATTTTTTTTTAATATTTTTAATATGATTTGTTTATGACAAAAATACATTCATAATTCATTTTAACTATTAATTTCTTTGATAAACCGTGAAATTGGCGTTCTAGAGAAAGAAATGTAACAATGGTCAAATTGACACAACTTTGGCAATTTTGGCATCTTGACCTATACATCAGTTCTCCTAGATTATTGCATGTTAATTCCTATTTCCGTGTCAATTTGCCATCTTTAACGCGTTATGAAACATGGTAACACTTTTCGAATTTCATAGAACCTAAAAACTGGCAATACTGGATACCTACTTGGGCAACTTGACATACGATTCAAAACAATTTCCATACAAATCCCTCCTGTTGTATAGGGCTCTCAAAAAAACAAGTAAGTTTCAAAATACTATTTATTACTTGAAAATGAAAACTAGGGTTTGTCTGCGACTGCGTCCGCGTCTTGAGAGCATAAGATGTTTTCCTAGTTTAAACAGCTACTTTTGGAGACTATGGAGACAACTGACAAGGGATCCCTGAGTTTCAACTACCTATCTTGGTGTGAAAAATCACGCCGACCAGTCGCTCCGTTGCAACGTAAAGAGCGGACAAACAAATAAAGCACACTTTCATATTCATAATATTAAATTAGTATGTAGGATTAGTCAACTACTTTTTATGTTTAATTTCATGCCAACCATTTATGTCAACCGTAGGCATACGTCCAAGATGCTAATATGCTGGCAATGGTAACATGACCTATAACTTCAACTAACATGACCTAAGCAAATATCTCGGAAGACTGAAATGAAAACGGATATTTAACAACCTAAAATTAAAGTACAGGATTTTTTACATAACATATTAAAATTGTACTCACCTGTGATCAATAGTTTTTGCTATATTATATATAACTATTATATAATATATATATATAAATAATATTTTGTTCGTATAGACCACTCACGTGCCTATGAATTGTCAAGTTGCCACAGTTGACGGTACTCAATATTATAGTTTGCAATAAAAATTATTGAGTTGAGTTTGAGTGTAATAATAAGTACCAAGGTGCCTACTTATAATTAAAAATGTAGAGACTCCACAAGGAAGTTTTTTCTTTCTTCTCTAATTCTGCAATTGTTTTCAAAACAGCTACTAGCATGATTATTTGTTGGTAAGCAGGTACATAAATACCTAACCCTAAAACCTTTCATAAAGTAAAATAGTCTATAAGAGGTCTACATAATGTCCAACGATCCTTGAAATCGAATCACACGTTAATGTAGCGCGTTTCCAAGCTATTACGATCACATAAGTATACATAAGTACATCAGTAGAATAAGTACATTTAACCTGCTCTTCTTACGGTGCAATAAAGCTTATTTTAGCATTACTATATTCCTTGTCCGACAGTACATGTAGTTTACATGACTCAGGGTTGTCAGTTGGTGCAAATTAAAGTGATTTGAAAGTGATCTCATCGAGCACAGGCCATTACTCATTAGATTTCACTCTTGGATGGCCATGTTCCGCGGTTATTTCCATTTTTATCCCGGTTTGCCTATGTAGGTATGCCATTTTCAAAATAGCTACCTATCTTTTTAGATTAGTTTTTTACAGGGTTCTTTAATTTTTACGGGAATCAGCAAACAACTTGATTAATGTCTGTTTTTAATTGCATTTGTTTATAATAAAAATGTGTATACTTTGGTCGGAAAGAAAAGATTTTGTTTATTTATTTCTTACTAAGGAATCTAAACAGACGTCTAGACAGATGCTTTTTTTAATTTAAATAAGTTTAACATCTTTTTAAGTGTACCTTATTAGAAAAAAAAACAAAATCAAGATCGATTTACAATGGAAGGAGCGTCACTATTGTGTCTTACCGCGCCCTCTACCGGCGGCGAAGCGCGACGGTTGGACAATGGATCGTTGCAATTAGTCACAACTTGAAATGCGACACAAAGAGGATAGTAACAATTACAGTTTACATTAATAGATGGAGCTGATTTTCGAAAACTTTAAAGAAATTACCATTCTCCAAAGAACTTGTAATGAATACCTAGACTTTTTCTTTTTATTCTGTGAGCACTAGCAGGTAGAAGTAGTACGTAACACACAATTATAACTTAAAACAATGTCTTGGTTTAATGCTTTAAGAACAATACTAGCAAAGCATGAGACCATTTTTATGCCATCTCAAACTAAGCATGGAAAACTAGTAATAAAAAATAAGTTACTCTATACGAAATACACATAAGTTCAGCGTTAAATATCTTTTTTTTTAATACACTCAAATATGTGAAAGTTTTTTTTAATTAAATCACTAGCAAATGTAACTAAGTTTGATTTCATTTCATAAATAACTTATTATCCTTTGGACAAAAAAATATAAATTATTTACACTAGGTACTTTAAATCTAGTAGATAGGTACTGTGGTGTCTATGCCCGCGTACTGGTCGATATTGCGGTGGCGCGTTTGACATGGATTTGAATTCAAGTTTAAAAAGTTAAGATTCGATTTTCTACAGAGGACTCGGTGCGCGGCCATGGAGGCGCATCCTGGTTTTTATTATTATGTATTCGAATTTAATTAAAAAAATAAAGTAAATAATAGTTTCCAGTCAAAGCATCGGTTTTATTTAAAGTAGCGCTCGCAAGAGCGTTACAAATGGTGGAGACATGCCGGTTTTGATTTTGCCGAAATAGTACCTCTCGTTGGAAGAAAAATCGCGAGTGCCCTTCCGTGAAATTTCAGCTTGGACACAAAAAGTGCTTGAGATGGACAGAAGAAAATTGAAATAAGCTGAAGAAAAGTGTCTGAAGGAAAGAGGAACAAATAAGGGAGTATAAAGTGTCATTATGTGTTTTTACCAATTTTACTAGAAGAAAATTTCCAAATTTATATAAAATGGTTCATACAGAAGAATGTATGTTATGGGAGGAATCTGCAGAAGAATTATTTTATTTAGAAAAATTGCGGATAAGATTATAGAGATAAAAAAATGAACATCAATACCATCAATATGACAACGGATGCCAGGCGTCATGTCATAAGCGTCACACATCTGTTGATTTTATCGATTTTTGAAAAACTAGGAAAATGAAGACGAACACTTTTCCAAGTTTATTCCGGATGGTGGGAGAGAAGTCAGAGAAGGTTACAGGGTGTCCAGTCTTTGTTATGTCCGTCAAAAGATAGGAAAAAATATGCGCGGATGTATTTACATATTTGTGTTTATTATTAGATGTTTGTATGTTTGTTTGTAGGTGTCTTGATGATATTAGGATAGGTAACTGATGTTTTTATAATTTATTAATGTGGTCTTTATTTTTCATAATGAACGTGAGAAAAATATCACATGATGTACTAATATATGAAGGATGTCGTAAGATGCTGAGAAATCCAGAGGCACAAGCACAAGGCAGTAGATGTTGGGGTTTACTGAAAAAATAGGATTCCGATGTCTAAGTTACGTAGTTTAATTTATTATGAAAAATGTTTTGATTAAAAAACGTGAGATAAGTATATTAACATGGTTAGCGACATTGACTATTAGTAAAATATATTTTAGTAGATTGTCGTTTTGAATAGAGGTAATGGGATAGTTTAAAGGTTAGATATGGAGTAGGTACGGGTTGAAGTATAATGAATAAGATGGATAAAGAGTAGTGTTGGATTGGATTAGTAAAATGAGATAGGTAGATCTGGACGACTAATTTTGTTGTTGGGTGTAACATGATAAGGCAATAGCTATTTGTCATGGATTCCTGATTTGGGTTTCACACACTTTAATGATAGAATGTAGGCGGTATAGTATCTGGGTTGTAGATGGTTGTTTGGGACTGTACTTCTGCCATTTACAGAATCTGCCGTTTGCAGAATCTGCCATTTAGCGAAAAAAGCGGTTTGTTATTATTGGTGGCTAACGGGTGGAGTATTTAGTTATATAGTCTGGGATAGTAGGGTAGGACGGTTCGTAAGCAGTATGGAAAAGAGATTAGGGTAAAAATATAGTTTGAGTAGGTATGCAAATAAGATAGAAAGTCATAGTGACATAATGGTTTATTTGTAGTAAAGGAATGGTATAGAAAATAGCAGTTATAGGAGTAGGTTATAATTGGTTAAGTTGGTTTAGGTAGGTTAATAAATTTCTCTCACGATAAGCAATTTCTGATGTAGAATAGAGCGACTATTCTCATAAGCATTTGGAATTACTTAGTAAAAATTCTACCTGAATAATTGATTGGGATTCTGGGGATTGTCTTTTCTTTTTATAATTTAGTCGATAATTCCCTAATTCTATAGATTATGTGGGAACATTATATCTTGAGCATCAAGTCATAATTGGATTAGTTGACATATTTTTGGGATTATTATTTCTGCCCTTGTACTTAAGCCTCTTGATTTCTTGAGAGTTTTAAATATGATGTTGTGGAATGTTTCTCCTATTGATAAGGTTGATAATAACTTCTTTGAGTCTTGTTGTAATATTTAATCTTAAGGATGACTTACACACCCTTAATGAGTTTGAAGTCACTTAGAATATTTTATAAAATATTGATTGATAAAGTTAAATGTTATAAGGGTGGTGGTTTGTAGGTCATGTATAGTTAATGATTTGGAGAGTGGCTTGAATTAGGTATGTGATTTTAGGTTGGTTTTACGCCTACCAAGTTATTCGAAGTAAAGTTGCTTCCAATAGCTAAATCCTAGCAGGATTTTATTTGAGCTATTCTTGATTGTATTTGTCTTATCCAATCTTAGGTAGGGTGTGCAAAAAAAATGTATGGATAGGAAAAAAAAAATTTTTTGCTTTAATTTTTTTTTTCCCCAGGTCGGGAGGAATGTGGTGTCTATGCCCGCGTACTGGTCGATATTGCGGTGGCGCGTTTGACATGGATTTGAATTCAAGTTTAAAAAGTTAAGATTCGATTTTCTACAGAGGACTCGGTGCGCGGCCATGGAGGCGCATCCTGGTTTTTATTATTATGTATTCGAATTTAATTAAAAAAATAAAGTAAATAATAGTTTCCAGTCAAAGCATCGGTTTTATTTAAAGTAGCGCTCGCAAGAGCGTTACAGTACCTAATGATCTCTCAAATCAAGATCAAACCTCGTACCTAAGTGACGCCATTGCACTTTTATCAAATACTTATGTTTTTTAAACGACACTAAACATGAAACGAAGTAATAAACAAAAGTTTATAATTGATGATTAAACGAACTTACCTGTAAGTGAAGTTCCATCACAATATGCATAAGTCACCGATTTTGATGAATTTGAGCTAGAACGCTGCGGACACTTATAAAAACATGATGGAACAGAAAAAAAAAATTTTTTTTTATTATTTTAGTATTATCACACGATGAAATCTGGGGAAAATAACGATTTTTTTTTTCATTTTCGGATATAATGCACTTTACAGTCAGATAGAATATCGAATAAGAAATAATATTTTGTATGACACATATGTACTTAAACGCAAAATTTAGGGAGATAATTGAAGATTATTGGCTAACTCCATATTAAACGCGCCGAAACACACCTGAAACGTGATGTGTGACGTCACCGTTTTGTATGGAGCGTTTTCGGCGGGTGCTGCTGCGCGCTAACTTCAAGTAACTATCACGAGAAAAAAACGCAAGAGAAAAGTTTTAATATTACAGTTAATTTTCTCACGCATTATACTTTTGATTAAGATTTAAAATAAAATTGATGCATATTCCCTATATACTTACAGGTTTTACTAATCTCCAGTACGAATCACGACGTATAATAAAACCGAGGGTACAATTTTCATATTTCACAACTATTCCACAAAGACAACCGAGGCTAAATTGGAAAGTAATGAGAAGTGGCAGATGCCTAGTTTTAATAAGAAGGCAGTCCGTGGTTAACCACCACACTTTCTATCATTTTCTCTGTACCATGTTGTTCAGATTACAAACGAAGTACCTATCTGATAGATAGCTATTGTAAGAAAGTGCCATTTTTTTCAGTCAGTATATAGGTAGGTATTAATTACTACGAATTACATTTATCTATGTAAAAGTGGCGAGGGGTGAATGAAATTATTCGTTAGTAGACGTTCTACAAAAATTTCATAATCTGCATATATAGTGGATCGGTGGAGTGGGATTTCTAAAAGGCAAGCGGATAGGAATCGGCTTGTGCGGATGGACCCTTTGCCACGGGTAGGTAATAGTTTTAATATTTTATGAAAGCGCCAAAAATATTTTTCAGACATTCTTACTTATGTAAGTACGCTTTTTGTGTGCAGTCCTTACCTGTAACAATAAATAAAAACATAATTTAACATAATGTTTTATCATACATTTTATATTGGCAAGAAGAAAAAAATAAGACAAAACCAATATAAAAAGCTTTCACGTAAAATAAATATTATGGTGCATGAGTCAAATTTGCACTATTGCATAATTTTTCATTAAAAAAAAATTCTAAATTATGTCTATCCCTACTTGTCTTATGGTAAACAATCTTCACCCAACTCATTATTGAAATAACCATTTATAAAATACAACAAATGGTTTTCCACACATAGATTACGAAATAGATAAATAACAATTTTATAAAGTTACTAACATATTTTTAACTAACGATTTAAATATAAAAGACGTATGATAACTGCCAAAAACTGTTTATTAAATAAGACAAGGAAGGATGGACAGACTTTAATGTCCTCAATGAATACACAAAACATAATTCCACCATTCTACTTGACTAAGGAAAATTCTGTATAAAAATAAATACGAAACCCCAGTGCAAGGATACTGCAACAATGCTTCTCAAAGGATATACATTGATGTCCCTGAAGAGATTTGCAGAATTGAAATACAAGAGTTGACGCAGTGGAAGGGAACAGGTCCCCGTAGACGAGGAGTTGTGAACAATGAATAGCGGGTTTAAGAAGGCAAGATATAAGTACCGTATAAATAAACCAATATAAGTTTTCAAACACCGACAGAACTTTAAGTCAAAGTCAAAGTCAGAGTCAAATTATCTAGGCCCTAGTAAGATACTATAATCTTTAGCGGTAAGGGCCTAGATAATTAGACTTTCAATTTTTATGTAAGCATCATGTTCTAATAAGTAGTTGTTGGTTTCCAAAAAAAATTATAATAGCAAGTAAATAATATTATATTTTTTACTTCCCAAATCCAAAAATGATTTTATGAATCATTTGAATAACATAAAACAATGTCGATCTCAAATATGATTCCAAAACGAAATGAATTGCGGAAGTTTCATAAATTAATGTCAGTTTAAATGTCACGAGTTTAGGGTTTCTAAAAGATTTCTGCTATAAAATGTTTCATTTACAATCTTGTCTTTTTATAGCCCGCAGGTGAACCGTACAAGGACTTTTAAAATATCTCTCCGGAGCTCATTGTAAAATGAAACGTGCAAATATATCGCTCTTTCGAGTTTGGACGTGGTGAAAATGTACTGTTGTTTTTGTTTACAATTTTCGGTATGTGTACCTAAGTATTTTGATTTAGTAAATTACAAGTGTCATATTGCAGTCGCGGGACCGTTCTGTGGAACAATTTTTAATCCGACTGCAATGAGAGATGTATTTAACTTTTTAGTTCGTTTTGGCAGTGCAGTCATGTTTTTGATATTACTTATTAAAATAATATTTGATAAATTGTAGTGACAAATTATATAGTTTTGAAATGTGCTCATCATGGCCTTTCATTTGATACCCCTATTTGTAATACTTAAAGAAAAAGTTTTTTTTAACATTACAAAATTGCTTCATGCAGCCGACGTATTAACTTTTTTCAAAAAATCTATAGCCTGTGTCACTCGGGGTGATGGGGTAAGGATTCTATCGATACACCCACGAACCTTCAACAGAATACACTCTTCTTTTTTGGGCAGTCGTGTAAACATGTTCTTTCACTTCCTAAAAGCGTTTATCGCAAATTAACGCATTTTCAATGAATTACTTTCTAATATCTTTATTAAATAAAATTTTAAAATAAAGTGACCAAAAATTAAATGCCTATAGAAAGAGTTCTATTATTAACTAAGTTAAAGGGGGCGCGTCGGACTGACTTTGAAACAAATTGCTACTCTTGTATCATAAAAAGCACATGACATTACATTTTACGATCAAAATTAAATAATATCAAATCTGATACGTATGTTAATTTAATACACTTCCTGTAGTAAAAGCACGGCTAGTTATTGAGCTAGAAACTGCCCCAGGCTATGCTCTAACATATTAAGCTATCAAGAACTTATTACGGAACTTATTACTGCCCCTAATGAGTAGGTACCTACATTTGATGCTGAATATTCTTTATTAGCGGAAGTAATTCGAAGGCAAATGAAACCTACAAACTCATCGTAAACAGGCTAACTGACGATGGGATAGTTAGCTGTAGGGATTGAAATTGTATCTGTTTCTTTAGTATGACTCTTAAATACTCCACAAGTAGTCCACTTTGTCGGGTGCTTACGAACGAAGCGTCTTCCGGTGCACGGTCGCCATTCTAGAGCTTTTCCGCCCTAACGGTTGCGTCCCGCCCATTGACACTTCAGCTGAGCAATCCTTCGAGCGATGTCGCATGGATTTCCTTATTCCTATATAATAGGATTTGATCACACAGGAAAATACTAAGCATTGACCCATTGCCCGCTATGTGACTTTGACCCATCTTATGAGACCCACCCATCATCATTCTGTAACTAAAACCACAGATCTAATAAATACAGATTGGCTTTATCGACGCCGAATGTGCACCCGTCAAAAACACCTGAGATCTATTTCGAGCAGCACCGGCACGACCCGAAGAACCGGGTTTCGACCGGGTCACCATAGCAACGGCATACTGACCCACAACGCGTTACCCGGTTGATGTTTTCAGGCTTGTAAACGCGTCGTTACAGTGGTGTTGATGCGTTTGACTGGTTTTATTCGATTATTATTTAAATCGATAGCTTAATCGATGATTTATTTTGGATATCGAGTAAATAGAACGAAAAAAAAGCCATATAAATATAGGAATGAACTACTATATTAAAGTTTTAATTGTTATCCTTTTTTCAGTTTTGAGGTATAATATCGTTTGATCCCTTAAACTGTGTTTCTTGATCTGGTTCTGGTTAACACTGATGCTCTATCTTCTTCTTAGCAAATAAAAGTGACATCATCATTATGAGCAATTTTAGAATAAGGAAGACTGAGTTATACTGGTTAATGGAATTCATGGATTAGTATATTTCGTCGGCACCGAAAATACGTTCTAATTGTAATGGGGTACATACCTATTTAATTAATAGCACTTTAAATTTGATGAAAACAGCTATAAAATTGTATATCAGCACTTTAAAATAATGATAGACCTATTATTTAATATTATCACTACAAAAATAATGGTTTGCATTGCACTATTACAATTTTGTCAGCACTTTAAAATAATAATAGATCTATAATTAATATTATCAAAATAATGGTTTGCACTATAACTGTGTCCTAACTCCAAAACCATTTAAATTCTGTCAAACCATGTCTGACTAATGAGTTGGCAAGATGATAATAACTTGTTGCATAATGCATACACGCCATTAGGTCGGTTCTGGCGTTGTTGGTCGCAATGGAATCTAACCGCCTCCTCAGCAGGGCTTTGAATTTAACGTTATTTTTTCGTTCCTTGATAACGTTATTTTGTTACTGTATAAAAATATTTAAAAGTAATGTGTAATTAACGCATTGACGTTGACGCCGCCGTGACGTGATCAGTCTCTGCGGTAGGTACTAGGTAGTAGAGGTGCTACTCTGCGGTAGGTACCTACCTACAATACGCAATATTTATAAAATTACCGTTAAAAATAACGGTATTTTTAACGTTATCGACATTAATTTAACGTTATATTAAGGTTATGTTATTAGGTATCGTTAAAAAAAATAACGTTATCAAGGTATCATATTGAAAATAACGTTACGTAACGTTATGTTTACTGTTAATTGCGATAACGTTATAAAGCCCTGCTCCTCAGCTCCTCTCGCTGCGCCCGCTCAAGGTGCAAAGTATTAATTTTAAAGCTAAACAATCAAATAATATAGTGCAAAGTATTAATTTTAAAGCTTAGCATATTTATAGTGGAAACCATTATTTTTAAAGTTCATTGTTTCAAGTGTGTTACATTTTTTTAAAGTGCATTTATATATTCCCCATTGTATAGGTAATGCTGTTTTGTATCCACCGACATTGGTTGAGTGTCTTAAGATAATATTACTTTAATTTGTTTTCTCAAAACAATAAAACCTCACTTTAATTGAATTAACTACTTCGGTCAATGAATAGCAAGCACTCATGTTTATGTATCGTAGCTAGATCTAAGAAATAGCTCATGGTTTTAAGATTACCTGCACGCTTTCAAGGAGCGTGCTATGTAGATTTATCTATTAAATATATACTTATCTGATTTCTAACAAAACGTTTTAACAAAAGTCTAATTGTATAAATCAACATCTATCACGAACACTTCCAATGGTTCCAATTTAACAATCTGTTCATGTATGTACCTATATCCATCGCTGCCTTCAGTCATCGAAGTAAATAATTCGTATAGATAGAGCAATGGATGTTCAGTGTAAATAAAATTACAGCAAGATTTACATTAAAAGCAGGATTCTATTTCGATAATTTCTCAAAAATAAACACAGATGACAGGAGGCAGGACATGATTGGATTCTACAGTGTGTGGTCTAGAACCGAGGATAATACAGAAAATAGAGACTCTCTAGAGTATTAGTGTTTATTCTGAAAAGTTTCCAGTTGATTAAAATACGTTACACACAATTAAAATTTAAAGTTACAATTCATAATCAGTGTATTATTCCAAAACGACATTATCGCTAACGTTTCGAACTTATCGTGGTACAGGGAATAATAAAAACTAACCGCAAAACGTCATGATATTATCACTATCCACTAGAGAATTTACTTTTAACTCCTTGAATAGAACCGTTCCCTACTACTTTCACTTCACAAAGCATAAAATCTGTTTCAAATTAATTAAAATCTGTAGCTATTAATTATTAAATATCACAATGACAGTAATCTGTTTACTTAATTAAATTTTATCCACCATGACAATGACATGTCAATCTTCTCCTCTTATTTTTGGTTTGGCCATCTACTCCTATGTAGCGAAGCGACGTGCTTTCCGCTTTGTGTCTGTATTTCTTATTTGTACAATAAATAATTTACTACTGACGAGAAAGTGGTTCATTTCTATCAGCCCGATACAAGTTGTGTCAGACAACCCATAAATTGTCAAAAAGACGTTCCAAGTAGCTCCGAATAAGTACGATGAGTAGTACGCGTGTTGTCGATTGAGTTGAGCGGAACTGTTGTTTGCATTACATCGAATTTACGATTAAGTTTGTTAGAAAAAATCAAAAAGTTAAGATTTTATTTTAATTAGTTGGGACCTTAATGATTCAATTACTAGTGACCTATAGAGGCACCGTTTTTAATATTATCCCCGATTCTAGGCCACACACTGTATATTTGAAGTACCTAAGTATTTATTCAAGTTGCCCCTTTTCGTAATCAAAACTCCGCAGGATGAGATAGTAGAAAGTGAGAGTAATTTCTTAAAAGACTGTTTGTGGCTCAAAATGTTCGAAGATCGATCTCGTTTTCTGTTTAAGAGTAGACTTCTGGCTAAGATACCACATGCATGAGTACCTAGTGTTAGTACGAAATTGCCTTTTATTACACACAATTGTATTAGGCTTATAATTTCTATGCATGATAGTTATTTAATGATATTGTACCACCCGGAGTGTTTTCTATAAGTATTTATTTATTATGACAACCATACCATATCGCGTTCCTTAGACCTTTAGTAAGCTCTTGCTTAACTTTTTTGACAAACTTAATTATCTTAAATTATTATCAAGCTCATGTGTAGCATAAACCAAGCATGTAAAGGCACAACCACCTAAAGAGAACTAATTTCATGGCCCGGTGCGTGAATACAAAGCCGCCATTTGCAATTGACTGTATTTTCTTTATTGGTCTGCGTCAGTGTCCATAATGCCGATTCAAAGTACCTACACTGATATCTTAAATTCATGATAATATAAATTATTATGTCTTTGTTATTTGATGGAAACCGCTGAAGCTGAAAATGGCGTAACGTGTATAAACAATACGTTGGTTAAAAATTAATTGCTTCAAAAAATATTCTGTAAGAAATCAAACGGAATATGTGTTTATGAAAAATATAGGTGGAAATTATACCTGTGTTAATTATTGTACAATAATTATAATAGCCTCGATAAATCGAAACAAAAAACGTCACATGATCGTGGCTTGTATGTAGAAAGATCATGAAAATTGATTTCGATTTACAAACGATTTTAACATTTTCCTCTGTGAAATTTTCATTCCCAACATTTTTTATTTCAGAATTTCAGCTTTTACATCACTATTTTCTTAAAACCAGTCAAGTGTAGTAGACCGTTTTATTAACTTCCACATTTTAATCAGGTACAATATCTCCTTAGAGGAAACTCAATCGCGTTTGTAATGCGGGTTTTTTGCCAAAAACCCTCTGTTGGTAATTGTATTTATTATACACAATGAATCAGGCGACTGTTTAGTTTAAGACTGAAATATATAAAAGGTTTATTCTAAGAGGTTTACTGAAGCTTACATTTATATTTTATATTTAAATACATTTATTTTTACTCGCTTAAAGTATGATAAAGAAAGATGTTCTAAGATATAAAATGTTCTGTGCGATAATGTAAGCGATACTTACATAATAATTAATAATAATAAAGAAATTATATTGTCAGGTATAATAATTAACATTATCATACAATTTGACGAGCCATTTGCACGTTAGCCATGGCTTGCTCGTTACTCCCACACAACAAGGAAGTTCACACGCCATTTGGTCTTGACAATTCGTGTGCTAAAGTTACAGTCCCGGCACGTCAAAATGCGAATACTGGACGTGATAACACATTACTACAGTTCGAATCACGAAAGATGACCACAAATGGCGCCCATCTTTGCGTCATAACTCATGAAAATAAGACTTTAGACAAAATAATGTGTCTTATATTTAATCAATATCGATATATCTAAATGAATATGAAATATTATTTTGTCAAAAGTCTTTTCTTCATGAGTTATGACGCGAAGATGGGCGCCATTTGTGGTCATCTTTCGTGATTCGAACTATACCTAGGTAGGTTCTAGTTATAAATAATTTGACTAAATAAACACGAGAAGAGGTGATACATGGTGCTATATAAAAGTTTCGTGCAGATATTAAATTGCTTTTGTTACCTAGTCCTTAGTTAAAAATCACCTAAAAAGAGAAATATCGAAACAAAAAACCGGCCAAAAGCGTATTGCGGGTCACGCACAGTATAGAGTTTCGTAGACCTTTTATATGGCTATAAACTTATATTTACCCCTGTTTTACACTACTAACGACTATAACTAAGTATAATACCTAACTATTTAAGGCTCTGTTACGCGAAATCATTTGTCTCTGTCTTTTTCTTTACGTGTAAAGAGTAGGTATGTAAAATAACCTCACTTCTGCACGTTTTCGATGTTTTTCGTTGTTTTTTCATCATTATCTTTTGCACAACTATCTTTCTTGAAAAAAAGTTATTGGAGTAACTGCACAGTACGTTATAGTGTATTTTGATGTAGAATTCAATACGTTCCCGCTATTATTTACGCCTAAAATATGGCCCGCGACAAGCGCTTTTGATGATATTCTGATTTTTTTCTACAGTCATTTGTTAGGTTTATGCACAATCTTATGTTTGTAGCAACTAGAGAAACTCTTTAACTTGTCGTATGATTTTTTTGGTGGCTACAAACTTACGTTTTCTATATAAAAAAATGGCCCGCGCAAACCATCTTTTCCCCTTAATAAAATTTGTAGCTACTTTTCCATTGATCGTCTGTTACTCATCAATTTGTAATAGGTACGACCTGGTGGTGACACTTTTCCTTTAAAATTAATTATTGATTTAATTTAAAATGCATTATGTACCTACTACTGTCTAGAATTTTTCCACGTACCCAAAAGCAATCATTTACTTTGTAAGGGGAGGAGGGACACTTGACTTTAACAAAAATGTGTATTATAAAGCTTAATATTTCACAAATGAATCTCTGAATCGAAAAGGATTTTCAGAAACCTACAACACTTTTAAAAGACCTATCCAACGACACCCCACACTATGAGATTAATGAGAAAAAAATTTTCGTCCAAACCTATACATATATACCATATGTATACCATATGTATACCTATATATATATACCATATGTATATATTAATATACATATGCATGCCAAACTACAGCTTTCTAGTACTTTCCGCGGACGGACAGACGGACATGGTGAAAATAAGTGTTCCTTGATGACTCGACTATAGAACCCATAAAAATAGAATGCCAAAGAACAACAATGCCAATAAACAGGTGATCCGAAAACGAATGTACAAGTATACATTATTATAAGATACGTAAAATATGACTTACATACATAAAATATGACTAATGGCAAAGGAAATTAATAAACTATGTTTCATAATATTTTCTTCGTAGATAAACGAATAAATGTAGCGAAATTTGGTTTTAGAGAAATGTGTAGCAAAATCTTATTTACCTTTGAAAAGTCTGATAACTTGGATTGTTTCTTTTTATCACATCACAATTACTTAGAGCACAAGACACCATGGTTCCACGATACCTTGATTTGAAATTGTAATAAGGATTAACAAATATTTTAAGCAAACTGTGATGGCTCATTTGCAAGGCGGGACGCTGGGGGTTATTGCTGTAAAAAATGTTGGCACATTGTCACTTGATTCTTTCTCTTTTTTTCACAGACCGTGTCCGTATGATGTTAACTTCTCTTTTCCACGCTTTGTTGGTCTTCTTGAGCGCACCGAAAATTTTTCTATGTCTATGACAGAACCCTAAAAATGTTTTCAACAATTTTAGCCCCAACCTTCCATATTCTAGAATACCTACTGGCATAGAGTAATGTAGCGTGCATCCTCCGCTACAAGGCCGCCCGTGCTATACGATCTCTGTGGCGATTACACTATACATACCACACAATAAAATTGTCCGTTTCATTCATCATTTTTCACAGTTCATGTACTTGCTGGTTTTCCTGTTCAAGTTGACTGTATGTATAGTTTGTGTAAGAACGATGATTGGTTTTATCGCGATGTCATAATTGTATGACGAAAACAACTAAAAGTAGCTCTCTACTTTCCTCTGAACATGATAAATGAAATGACACATACAAATTAATTTTATAATTGCATGCTATTTTTATAAATGGCGAAACATGTGCATTGTGCACCTTAGTCTTAACCTACCCATTTTATAGCTTTATCTCGTGTCTGAAGTAAGTAAATATTTTATCACTAGCGACCGCCCGCGACTTCGTCTGCGTGGTCAGTTATTTCTCTATGGTACTATGAGATATAAGGTATTCTGTCCGTCTCTGTACTCCTGACAACGTGTATGCAAAATTTCATGATGCTTGGTTGAGTAGATAAGACGTGAAGGGGTGACAAACAAGCAAACTTACTTTCCAATGTATAATATTAGTAAGAATTATATCAATATCATTATCAAAATAGGTCCCTCATTCAAGATGACTCTAAATGAAACAAAACAGTGGAAACTTTGCACGTTTTTTGACAAGTTTTTGTGAACTTCTGCATGACGCTGCGCTATTACCTTGATATACTTGAAAATAATTTTAGTCAAAATACTGTTGGGTCACGATAATCTGTTCGTTCAAAGGAAAGCGGAAAAATATCGCAAGGTGGTAAAAATACTGATCGGTTGATATTGTTTTTCAGGAGTAAGTATTTCAATTTATACATACCTATTCATATAGGTATATTATATATTCATACTTCCCTAGTGTACTTATTCAGTCTCATTCCAACAAATAGAGCACGTTTTCTTTGCTAGTTTTACAAAGTTATTGACACAAACATCGTCTTGTTTGAGATGTGCGGCAAGAACCGGTCCACTTTCACTGTCAGTTTCATAACCTAGTGTGTTTACTCACTGGAGCCGTTTGATTAGTCGATAGACTTGTTGAACTTCAAATCCAGTGTGAGTAAGCCATAATACTTATGGAATAATCGTTCTCTGTGTCTGGGATCTAACCGAATTCGCCTTCATACTTAATTCAAGTACAGCAGTATGAAATGAGTCCAACTTTTGAAATATAATTTATTTAATACTAGCGGCCGCTCACGGTTTCACCCGCGTGGTTCCCGTTCTCGTGGGTTTCTATATTCTATGTTTTAATGTAGGCTATCTACTATCTGTCTGCCAAATTTCAACCAAATCCATTCAGTAGTTTTTGCGTGATTGAGGAACAAACATCCAAACCCACAAACTTTCACATTTATGATATTAGTAGGATTATACATTGCTCCGATTCCAAAGTACCTAATTTGCTAAAGCACTTGTGTTATGGCAAACACCCAAACCTAAGCCAATATAGAAAAGTTCGTTTATTGACCCAGCCAGGGGCCGAACCCGGGAACTCAGAGATGGCGACACCTTAAAAACTGGCGTACAAAATACTCGACCAAGGGAGTTATCGAATTAGCGCATTAAATGCATAAAAATTGATGTTTTTGCTACAATAGGAAATAGGAACAATGGCGAATACATATTTTCCTCAATTGACATTGAATTTAATATTAAACTTTGCGTTGAAAAACCTAGAACAGTATTTTTCTCAACAAGTATTGTCATAATTTACTCCAAAACCATAGCACGAGTTGTAACGAGTTTCTGTACTTGGCAATTTAGATCTCGTCGCGTAAACAGTATATCTTCGTTCTGTGTATTTAATGGACTTTAAGAACTGATATTGTTAACTTTAAGATAGGATACCATGCAGACGTAAACCCTGAAAAATATAATGAGACCTGAAAACCATCACATGGCTGAGAAATTTTGTCTTTTTAATGAGGGCTTTTCAAAATGACAAAAAGCTGTTGGCTCGATAGATGGCGTTGAAAAAAACAGGGGATTCAAAGTATTTTTTACTACCAATTTTGACTTCCCTCTTACCATCAACGCCATCTAGTGAGGCAAATTGATACTTTTCTTTTTTTTAAATGTCAATTTGAAAACCCCTCATTGTATGGAAAACTGCTAAGTGACAGACACAAAATTCGATAATCAATCCAAAAGCAAAAAAATTTCCGGTCTAGGGTTGCCTCAATTAAAATAAATTGTTTTTTTTATAAAGTTATGAATTTCAGGGTAATAATAATTTTCCGGAGTTGTATGAATGCATGGTACTATGTATCACATTTGTCTATATAAGGTTATTACCAAAAATCATGTAGAATGAAAAGAAAGAAAAAAAAAACAAAAAAACAAACTAAAAAGGGAATAAAGCTACAGGAGACGGTCTTCCATATAAATAGGTAAGCAGCAAACTGATTCACGTTTAACCATAAGAATCAATAAAACTGGGTAGAACATATAGTATTATGTAATCTGTGGTAGGTACAGATTTTGTTTTCAGCAGCGATAATATTGTTTAATTTTACTACTCTAACTCTGCTAAATTTATAAAAATATCACGCTACTTATAGAAATGAACGGCGGAGGTTCAAGATTTATTCTAGTCTATAGAGTTGACTAGGTAATCCCAAGACCGATACAGTTGACTAGGTAATGCCAAGAGTTGGATAATGTGATTCGAGGAACTTAGTAGGAATGGACGATTAATTCAGTAAGTAACCAAATCAAATCGCTTTATTAGCAGTTTAGAACGAGTAAAGTCAAAGGTCAGTAGTATAATTATACGCATTTTACAGCGACCAGAAATTAGTAAACACTACCCTATAAAATAAGTAATCCAGAAAAACCGGCCAAGTGCGAGTTGGACTCGCGCACGAAGGGTTCCGTACCAAAAAACGGCAAAAAATCACGTTTGTTGTATGGGAGCCCCCCTTAAATATTTATTTTATTCTGTTTTTAGTATTTGTTGTTATAGCAACAATAGAAATATATCATATGTGAAAATTTCAACTGTCTACCTGCAGTCGTTATTAATATCGAGCAAAAAACGGCAAAAAAATCACGTTTGTTGTATGGGAGCCCCCCCTTAAATATTTGTTTTATTCTGTTTTTAGTATTTGTTGTTATAGCGGAAACAGAAATACATCATCTGTGAAAATTTCAACTGTCTAGCTATCACGGTTCATGAGATACAGCCTGGTGACAGACAGACAGACGGACAGCGGAGTCTTAGTAATAGGGTCCCGTTTTTACCCTTTGGGTACGGAACCCTAAAAACAGCAAAGCAAAAATATTAATAAATTGAGACAGTTATCATAATGATGTATAGCTAGTAACAAATACTGACTAATTTTAATTAACATTAGGAACTGAAAACCACCTCATAAAGTCTGGAAAATATTTTTTTTGCGATGAAAACCCCATCCGATCTTTTGTAATAGTAATAAATAAAAAAATACAACGTGTTAATGAATAAACCCAAAATGGGAAAACCGTATCTTCGGAACATCAAACTGAACGACTTTTACTATGGGACCAACTACCAACTCTGAAATCGCTAAAAATATTAATCAGCTGTTTCATACAAAAATTAATAACGAAAATATCAGAATGCTTGATACAGTTGTTTTTTTTACGATTACCGAGTTGGTCCCATAGTAATTAGGTTATTCAGATTGATGGTCCGAAAAAACGGTGTTCCCATTTTATTCCTATTTTGGGTTCATTCTACACCCTATATACTAATGATGATCTCGCTAATATAAATATAGCTCGCCTTACAGCCAGTCTGAACTGTCAATGGACTTTCTACGATGCAATTTCGTAATGATTGTTATTCGAGTTGGGGCCAAGGCCGGCCGTATCGCACGCCCCGTGCGCCCGTGTGAACTCGATGTCGCAACTACGAGTATTCTAGTGATCGGTATCGTTCGAATCTAAATCGTTAGTTCGTTTGTAGTATGGCTGTTCTTCATTGTGAACAAAAAGTGATGACTCGTGTCATCTTATTTACTATGTGGTAAGAGGAAGACCCTTAGTGAAGTAAGAAGTAAGTTAATTGTCTTCAAACAAACCTTCATCCTACTAATATTATAAATGTGAAAGTTTGTGGGTTTGTATGTTTAGATGTTTGATCCTCAATCACGCAAAAACTACTCAACGGATTTGGTTGAAATTTGGCACACAGATAGTAAATAGCCTAGATTAAAACATAGGAAACTTTTAATCTCGATATTCCCACGGGAATGGGAACCACGCGGGTGAAACCGCGGGCGGCCGCTAGTAAATTATAACTAAGAACCATTTCGATCACGTCAGCTATAAAATAAAGAACCGCATCAAAATCGATCCATTGCTTTAGTAGCTGACTGATACACAAACTCACACGTCAAACTTATAACACTTTGAGCTAAACGTATAATCGTTTTAAATCCTGTGTCATATAAACTTCACTGTAAGCTGCTGAGTGTGAATAATATCGTACTCTAGCTCTAATAACTCGTTGTTCAGTTATATAACGAGTGTTCAATGGGGCAGCCCTGCCAAGTTGGCAAGCGGTACCAGTGGGTACGAGTTTCTTAGTATTGTAGCCTATTTTTGGGAGTCCTTTGATTCATAATCCTTCCTTTTTATAGACGTTTGGTTACACGATTTGATATTTTTTAATTCATTGAGTACATTTGCGTAAGTTTATTTTTATTCTATCTGATTATATGGTTTTTATTTACTTTTTTTAGTTAAGGCGCCTATAGCTATCCACTAGCACCGCCAATTCATTTATTTTTATTATACGTAAACCAGATTATTATTTAAAAACAACCATGCCCTCTTAAACTATCTTATATATTTTTAAATAACTCTTAAACAGTTTTCATTTCTTCTTTAGTTTTAAAATCCATTAAAACCAAAAGTGGCCACCGTCGTTTTGATTGCATTTTAAAACTTTACTAGTAGAATACAAAGAATGAAAAAATGTTAAAGAGTTAAAATTTAAAAAGAATCGTTTTTCTAAGAATAATGCAACAGAATAATAACGTGCTTAGTACTATCTTAATATATAAAATCGTAAACTGAATGACTGACTGACTGACTGACTGACTGATCTATCAACGCATAGCCCAAACCGCTGGACCTAGAGACTTGAAATTTTGCACACAGATACTTTATACAGTGTAGGCATCCACTAAGGAAGGATTTTTGAAAATTCCATGCCTAAGGGGATGAAATAAGGGATGAAAGTTTGTATGAAAGTCCCTCAGTTTTGAAGCTAGAATCTTCAAATTTTGTGTTTAGGCTGACGATTGAAAATTAATAAATACGGGTCTCAGCGTTTTTCAAAATTCTACCCCCGAAGGGGTCAAAAGGGGGATGAAGTTGTGTATTAAAGAAAATCCTTCATTTTCGAAGTAAAAATCGCTAAATTTATAATTTAGGCTTATGGATAGAAATATAAAGCAACGTATATTGTTTTTGTTAGGATTTTAACTCCAAAGGGGATGAAATGGGGGTGAAAAGGGTTAAAAAAACCTAAAAATAGATATGGATGTCGTTATCGGGGTTTTGTGGGATGACGATTGCAAAAATGACATTTATTTTGAAGTCTAACCACGGTGGACATGATTTAACCCCTAAAGGGGTGAAAATGGGGTCCAAATTTTGTATGGAAAAATAATATAAAATAGACATTACAACTTTAAACTTCGTAGGAGCACATCTAAAAATAAATAGGCAAATATATATTTTGTTATTTTGAAAATCAACCCCTTAGGGGGTAAATGGGGTGAGTAAACATAAAAATCGATATAGATGTCGTTATTGGGGTTTTCTGGGATGACGATTGCAAAAATGACATTTATTTTGAAGTCCAACACGGTGGACATGATTTAACCCCTAAAGGGGTAAAAATGGGGTTCAAATTTTGTATGGAAAAAGAATACAAAATCGAAATTACAACTTTAAAATTCGTAGGAGCACGTCTAAATATATATTTTGGGATTTTGAAAATCAACCCCTTAGAGGGTAAGTGGGGTAAGTAACAAAAAAATCGATATGGATGTCGTTCTTGAGGTTTTATGGGATGGTGATTGCGAAAATGAGATTTATTTTAAAGTCCAACGCGATGGACATGACACATATGGACCTGGACCTGGACATGCACATTTAGGGAACGGGAACGGGAACGGAACGGAACGGATCGGAACAGAACGGAACGGAACGGGAACGAGACGGTAACGGGAACTAGAACGGGACGGGTACGGGAACGGAACGAAACGGGAATGAAACAGGAACGTAACAGGAACGGAACGGGAACGAAACAGGAACGAAACTGGAATGAAACGGGAACGGAACGGGAATAGAACAGGATGGGAACGGGAACGGGAACAAGAACCGGACGGGAACGGAACGGGAACAAGAACGGGAACGTAAGGTGTACGGGACGGTTAGGGGACGTTTACGGGACGGGAACGCAGCGGGAACGGAACGGGAATGGGAACGGGAACAAAACGTGAACGGAACGGGAACGAAACGTGAACGGAATGGGAACGGGAACGGAACGGGAATATAACGGGACGGGAACGGGAACGAGAACAGGATGGGAACGGGACAGGAACGGGATGGGAACGGAAACGGAAGGGGTACGGGACGGTTACGGGAGGTTTACGGGACGGGAACGCAAACGGAACGGGAACGGGAACTGGAAGCCTTGTGCGAGGCCCGCCACACGCGGCAAATGTCTTGCCTCGCGAGGCAGCGCGCTTGATGGGGACTCGCCTAATCGCGTAAAAATGGCTGGCCGGATCCTGGTTGAAGGTTCCTTAAAAGGATTTCGTCTAATATTCACGCGGACGAAGTCGCGGGCAGAAGCTAGTTTACAACATAATGATGTTAAGAATATTAAAGAAAACAATACATTTGTTTAAGCAGTACTTATGCAGAAAACTGCACAAAACGCTCTGGCAAGTGCGCTGGCAATTATAATTTCTACAGGTATAAGAATCCTTCAATTAGTTAGAGACTCTTCAAGAAATAAGATAACGTTAGCCTTTTATGAGATGGCTGCAAATAAAATATCAGGGAAATTCTAACGTATCATGAATTCATAAAGTGTGCAGCAAGCTTATTATTACGTCATGTTTATTAATTATTATTATTTTCTATTTATGGTTGCTCCTCGCTTTTTCGGCTGGACATTTTCTACCATTTTTCTTTTGTTTCTTTTCTTTTCTAATTGTTTTATTAGATGGCGTAGAGTCACAAGCTTATATTTGTAATGTTTGTACTAGTTTCAATTAAAATTGTAATCATATAACAATTTCCTGGCAAAAATTGACATGTGGTATACAAAAATAAATTGTGGACTTGATATTTCGTTTTTATGATTGGTTAGTATGTACCTACTTACGAGTATAAATCAATACTTATTATATTGTAACCTGGCAGCTCACAACATTGTAAGCCGACTTGTTTGGTGTTTATGATCCATTTTCTTATTTCACGTTTACCAAGTTTGCAGAATTGACGCAAGTAAAATCACGGGCAACGTCAAAGCCATACATTTCACTACAGAATCAAGCGAAACCAAGATCCATAAAACACTTAGGAATGTCCTTGCTTGTGTACGAGTGTCATCAACATTTCCACACGGCAGATAAATTAAAAAAGAGTCGTATTGTGATACCTTAAAAAAAGTAACTGTCCACAAAACGTAAATCAAGAGTGCATCCTCCCACGCACGAATGAGACGAAACTTTTTTAAAGAATCAAATTAGGATTCTTAAAATACCACAATTCTCCAACGATCTGTGAAATATGGCGCTGACTTTGTTTTTGTCGTTTTGTTGTTCGTCGCGTAGGGTAAAAACGAATCGTTCTTTTGCCAAACTTTATTGAAGTCCGTTTCATATAATTCATCGTGTTTTTGACAGTCAAGAACGCTAATTATAAATCACTTTCTACTCTCTGTATCCGCCGCGAAATCTTGTAAAAGCTAAGAATTTAGTATTGTTTAGGTACCTACCTAGCTATTTTACATAACTTTTAGATATTAAAAATAGAATAGTATAGGCAGTTTTTACAATATTGAATGCATGAAAACTTTGCTTATAATACTTGGCAGAGGTTAAGCTGTTAAGTTTGATGAATAAAAAAAAGATACCACGGTCTTTTCGTTCTTAAAAAGGAAAAGCATCTATTAAACACATTTAGTTAATTAAACTTAATAACTAAATTCGAGTGTCCAGAACCTATGGAATGGCAACGGAAACATAAAATAAATCTTAATGAGAAAATAATGAGAGGCTGCAGCGTAAAGCTTTTAGCGGAACAACGTCGCGGATATTCGGCGGGATAAAGTTATCCCTAATTGGTTCTCCGAAACTTGGAGATGGCCAGAAATAACCACGGGAAGTATGGGGTGTCACAAATTAAGATGTTTTATCCTCGTGATATGATGACATAGTTTTATTGATAACATTTCTTAAACGATATTGGGTTAATTTGTAATTTTCTTAATACGAGTTCCAGTCAGTAAGTGTTTGAAAAAACATATTATGTAATCATTCTTTCATAACTATTTGGTGAAACAAGTGGCTATCTTCAACAGTATTTCTTTTCTTAACTCATGTATATTGAGCCACGCCACTCAGTTAATAACTGACGTGCGGTAGATGGACTGGAGCTAAAGGTCAACCAAAGCCAGCGTTAAATCACATCAGATTTATACTTTCTCGGTTTATTTCGTAATATATTATTGCATTAGTTACTCGCACAATAGTAAGTAATAACAGCTGGCAATAACGACCAAAATATACACAGACAGAGAACCGCTCTTCATTGTTTTAATTAAATCTATATAACTAACTATGCTGCATGCAACACAGAAATTACCAAACTCCGCTACGGCTACTGGCAGTAGATTTTTCCACTTAAGTTAGTGGTAGCACGCGAACTCAAGTTAACCTCGGAGCTAATTTGACTCCACATACAAACGAGCTAATGGAAAACATCACATTTGACGTTAACGATTTACGGACAGACATAATAGACGTGTTATGAATGCCTAGCCGGGAGTCAATGCCCGATGAAGGTTAGGGCTATTTTGAAATCCCAAATTTCTCTCTTAAAATCTAACTTTTACTTCCTCAACTAGCTCACGTGCTTCGTCTGAATCACGCAATAGCAGGTCGTTGTCCTCATTATCATTTTGCACGATAACTTTGATACGGAAAAATTCATCCTCGTCGCTGATAATATTGTTATCGGCCAGTTTTAGAAGGTCTTTCGTAATAGTCGCGGTGGAACTATAGAACGAGGTCAAAGTAGCTGTGTGGTGGAGTGTCATGGATCTTTTTTCAGTGGCCGTGTTATGATAGCGTAAATTGCCACAGTAAACAGAGTACTTGTGTCCTTGGATGCGGATCGTTAGTCTAACCGAGGTCGGAAGAGGTCGCTAACTACTGTGAACATTTTAACAAGTTGACTTTTGTTTTGGTGCATTATTTTTAACTGGATACTGTGACACTGCTAATGACTTTAATTCATATGTTAATCATTGCGTTTGTACTTTTAATAAACTAAACTCTACCTAGCCTGTGCATAACCTGTTGATAATATGTATGAAAATACTATGGAAGAAATATACTATACCGAGCACAGTTTATAACCCACCAATGAGTTAAATTTAATGAATAAACGATTTTTTGTCATCAAGACTATTTCCAAAATCGCAGGCCAAACCATCCGCGCTACTATTTAGGTCTTCTCATAATATATTCTTTCATTAAATTGCATTTTTTCATATTTATTTTAAAACAGTATCACCACTGCTTATTTTATGAGAACGTGTTTGTCACGTTCATCATTAAGTACAGTTTGTGCTGACTCATTATTGCACTGCCCCTGACTATTGTTCTTCAAATCTATAGCAAATAGCAGGTTAGCCGATACCGCTCCTTGGAGGCCATCATTAATGCTGAAGGCTGTTAGGAAATGGACTATTGTGGTTCTTTGTTACACAGTATGTGGGCCGTTGAGAGTCAGCACCCTACTGTTATACAATTATGTGAGCATTAAGTCAAGGGAACCAGGTCAAGTGTGAAGGGCTAACGTATTGTGTGTAGACCAGTTTAGGAGAGAATCCAAAAGATATCGCATTACAGATTAACTTAATACAATTTGTAATACCTACTGTTGTGATAAACCAATGTGTAGGTTACTTATATTAACGACTAACTGCTAGCCTACATTTTTCGGTGGACTTTCAAGGACAAAAAATTGCTGTAGATAGGTATTAAAGTTGAGTATGCTTCATTTAAACCTCAAAATCATACAAAATAGCTCACTATCCGGAGTACCTACTATTTAAATCAATTACCTTCATTAAAATTAAAGCTGAATAAAAATTACTCACTGATGATGATGGAATTGATTCGACATTATTATGTCAATTACATGTTTCACGATTGATAAAGGTCAGCTGATAATTTAGTGTTATCGACCCTAAACCAATGACCTATGGTGGAGGCCAAGACTAAAGTTTTTGTACTAATTCGTTGCTCAAATTGTTATTCTTTGTTTGTTACCTTGGTGAGCAGACTAGTAAAAGAAAAAGGAAGCGTATTACTGATCTCTCGCAATACGACCTTGCTAAAATGCAGAACTTTTATTTAAGTGACTATCTTTTGATTTTACTGCCCTTCAAATAAGCTGTGCTTTTATCTGCCCCCCTTCTCTCGATCCGATCGAATTCACACAAACGTCAAAAATCTGTTATTTTGGTAGGTACATTGAAAACTGTTGCCATAGTTTCCATTGTACCATTTTAACGTTTACTCGATACCAATTCAATCTCAGATTCTCGTTCGTGTATCGGGAGTAACCCCCCAGATCTATAATCATGAGAATTAAGTATTTCTTTAGTATCTTCAAAACACAGTCTGCATTTAGGGAATTATGGTGAAAATTAAATTGAATTGGGATTGATAGTAGATAGTTGACACGGGAAACAAAGGAACCGGAGTCACCTTTCTCCTTTACATGTAATAACAAAAAATGCTCACCTATTTTCCCATTAGGACTGTAAGGCCCGTAGCTGCTCGAAGACAGCGGCGAGGAGTACCCATTGTTGGGGGGTTGCGTCGCGGCGCCAGGGGAGGGAGAGCCGCCGCCCGCGCCCCCCGCCATCCAGTCGCGGACGTGCCCGTTCACCTGATGCCCGTTATGGCTGACCCCTGGCTCCGCTTTCACTTGGTTCGGTAGACCGCGGTATGCCACCTCGTGCTTCAGTTCCATGCCGCTGCTACCGCATGCTGACGAGCCAGCCCCGCCGCCCGCGCTCCACACTTCTGTTGGAGAAACAATGCTTGATTAGCTAAGATCAGAGGCCTAAAACTACGAACCGCGCGCCGCGAAAGCCCGGTCCTGGCCCTTGGGACTTCATGGAGAAGTTAATCTGGCCCTTATTAGGCTCCGATCTCAGATCACTGCGATGTATGCGATATATGGGATCGGAACGCAACCAGCCAACCAGTGTAGTTAGATCGATGCAGGAACGCCAGCGAGACGGAAGAACCCAAATATTATTTAGGAGAGAAAAAGGGTGCTCTTACTAAAATAAAAGTAGTCACAAATGCCTATTTCAGAATCTAAATTGAATATTATTGATACAATTTGTGGTCGGTGGCCAATGTCTTTTATTAAGTAACTTAAAATCATCTACTAACAAGTTTTTTGTATTACCTTACTTTGGTTGGACTTGTTTGGACTTTATATCTTTACAAGCTTTCGTTGAATCAACTTTCATTGGTTAAATATAGTAGCGAAGGCGTGTCAGTTTTCATTCAACACATTAGGCTTTATTTATGTTGAAACCATGTAATTCACTTTACTCTTTATTTAATGAGTTTCATCATTCATATTGTTATGACCATACAAAAGGTTTGACGGAGAATTCTCATGCCTTTGATTACAAATAATCATTATTACTTTAATATTTCTTTGATGTTAACGTATAAAGGATTTGGGTTCAAGCATAGTTCAAGGTTTTTGATTTGAAAAGCTATAGTTTGAGGAACAATAATGTTTACTAGTCCATTGTTGTTCAAACACGTGTCACATTCAAAGTGCTATTTCAAATATGAATTTGTAAGGCTAGCTACAATAATGTCGGTTGTATTTCGTAGTAAAGGGGACTTGCAAGCTAGCGTGTTGTAAGTCTTAATCTTGAACCTAGATTCAGACGATCGGTCGTAAAGTACACTTGAGGATTAAGTGGGATCGCCTCGATGGAACCGAACGTTGGGACGTTAGAAATTGGCCCCGCGTTGTAAGTCGCTCGTAAAACTAGATGCATTGCGCTACCCGACAAATTTTTGAGATATATTTCTTGGATAAGGAATGCATTATGTTGTATGTAACGTAACATGTTTATAAATTCGATCATTTCTCCCTGTGTAGCTTAAAAAAAAGGCAAATTTAAATGGAAATAGTTTTTATCGAGTTGCCACTATTGTCATTACTCCATTTAATTTCAAAATGTTGAATTAATAAGCCTCTTCAAGAAAAGATTCCCATTTTCAGTACTCATAAGAAAACGTGCTATGTATCCGTGACCAAAAGCTCTTTTTTATTTTTGATTGAACTTGATAGAAAGAAGATATAGTTGATGACGCAATAAAATTGTGATGCTAAAAATAATGATAAAACAACACTTCAGTGTATGTCTGATATTTCGGTCTGATATTTTGGAAAGGTTGGATCTGTTATCTTATCAAGGGAATCTAATAATAGGATTTATCGAAGCAAACAAGGAAGGATAAAGGTATTAAAATAAAATATGTTGTTTGTTTGTTTTTCATATAAGAATAAAGTTCTATCTGAACCTCTCCCACCTCTAATATTCTAGATGTCGCATCACTCATGTGAAACATAGGTATACTATATAACGTATGTTACAGGATTTTACGACCAACACAATAAACTCTGTTACTTTAAACATTTTACGAGAAAACATAAAATATAAAAATATGCAAAACACGCGATTTTCCTTCACTACAAGAAATATATGGCTGGGCCATTTAAACCTTTTTGTTTTTATTATTGTATGTCTGTATGGTATTTTGACACCATCTAGTGATGTTATCGCTCAAATGAATTCTGTATCTTATTTTAGGCTTAGTTTGTAATCATCAATCTTATCTTTTTACATTTAAATATCGTAAATATCCTTATGGACAAACATAATAATATTATACGCAGTTAAATTGTTTTTACCCACGACGGACGGAACGGAACGGAGGCGGTATATGCGTTTGGGGTTAGAGGTTGTGTGTTTGTCTGTTACCATTTTCCTCGGAAACTACTAGGTCGATTTCGATGCGGTTTTTTTGCATTCAAAAGGTTTCATTTCAGAGCAGGTTCTTAGACATGTTTCATCGTGGTAGACCACCAGGGGGCGCTGCAACAACCAGATAAGTCATGTTTGTCTATTACCATTTTCCTCGGAAGCTACTGAGCTAATTTCGATGCGGTTTTTTGCATTCAAAAGGTTTCATTTCAGAGCAGGTTCTTAGACATGTTTTATGGTGGTAAATCACCAGGGGGCGCTGCAGCAGCCAGATAAGTCGCACTTAAAAAGTTCTCAAAAACTACTTAACTGATTTCGATGCGGTTTTTCTGTAATGGGTTTGTAGGTTATCGGCTATGGTTCTCAGATAGGTGTTATGGTGTTTAGCCGCTAAGGGGCGCTGCAGTTATCATTTTCCCATTTATCTCCAGAGCGATTTGACCGATTTAGATGCGGTTTTCTATAATAGGTTTGTAGTGTGTCAGCGACAGTTCTTGGTGTTATGGTGTTGAGCCGCTAGGGGGCGCTGCAGTAATAATTTTTCGAACGGTTTCACCGGTTTAGATGCGGTTTTAAGAGTACTTAGATAACGTAAGTATGAATTCTTTAAAAAGTTTAAAATAAAAAAGCAAAATTAATTTTTTTGAAAAAACCCACGACTATTAAAATTGTTACTCTGAATTGAATTTAAAAAGCGTAAAATAAGTTATACGAAAATCCCTCGACTAAATCTGACTACACATAATATTATCCATCTATTCATAAATTGCAAACGCATGAAAAATCCGTCGGGGGCTGCCATTGCCATCTTTCTAAAGTAACTGCAAAATATTAGTTCATTTGGGGGCAGGTAATGGCAGCCCCAACGGATTTTTCTTGCGTTTGCAATTTATGAATAGATGGATATAATATTATGTGTAGTCACATTTAGTCGAGGGATTTTCGTAAAACTTATTTTACGCTTTTTAAATTCAATTCAGAGTAACAATTTTAATAGCCGTGGGCTTTTAAATTTTTTAAATTTTTTATACTTTTACTGATGGAGATAGAAGACTTATCATTAACTATTTAAAATAAATGATCACATAGGTATTTATACTTTTTATAAACAAAACAGTGGGTAAGTCAACAGTACTATTAGGGAAAACTTTTCGATTATAACTTCATGACCACGTCTTGAAGGTCTGAGAAGTCTGGGAAGATGCTTTTTACTTCATTCACATTGACCATAAATTCCTTACAGACCAAACCTATCACGTAGGATGGTGTGTGTAGGTGTTAGCAATTGCCATCATTGAGACTATTTGGATTTAACGACTGAAAAACATTTCTCGAATAGATGCAATTTTGGTTCGAATTGAGTTAGACGTTTTTTTTAATGAATTAGGTACCTACTCAAGTTATTCATCAAAATAAAGTAGATTCAGTTTTTTCAATTATGAATATTTAGCTTTATTCATGATGATATTCAAAGTTCAAAGTTCACAGATTAAATACTGTAATTTTTTTAGATACACCTAAAAAAGAGATACGAATATCAGCCAATGTAACCTTAGCTAAATATGCAAAAGAGGTGCCATAACACCACAGTGCGACGGCGCTGGAGCGGCGCGGTTGCGCAGGCGCAGAGAAAGCGTTCGCGTCACGACCTCGACCAAGTTACCCAGTTGCGCGGTGCACCAACCCACTTACCGTCCAATGTCGCTTTCTCGATCCATCATCAGTCTTATTAGTTTATTTTAATTGTTATCGATACCTATCGAAAACAATATATGTAGTTACAGCTATGCCACAAAATATAGAGTAGACAAATGAGGATGGAAAAAATCTCTGGCCATTCCAGACTCTTTGCATTAATAAGCAGCACAGACTTTGTAGTATTTCTTATATGGTCTGTGTATAGCAGTTACCAAAGAGTTCTTGCGCAACAAAACAAATGACGGTATTGTTTTCGAATACGGCATTTTATTTTGTGGCCATGCATGCCACTAAAGTAAGCAGCGAATTTGTTGCTATCTGGGAGGTGTCATTTATATAGGATCTTTGGAACCCATAATATTTTGCCTCAAAACATGCCTCAAAGGTATATTTAAGTATACCTATGAGACTCGATGAGTTGAAGATTGACAGTGAAGTAAACGGCACTGCTACTCATGTCGGTATAACAGTACGATGCGAGTAAAAGTTATAGAGCGATAGGATAATATTTTCTGTAACAAACTCAAACAAAAGCGTCGAGCATAGAAGCAAGGTTGCAAGCTTATCGGTTTTTTCATCGGATACATTTCTAAGAGTGTGCAGCGGAATTGCACAACCTAATTCCGCCATATCCCTTCTTCCATTGTACTACCAGACGCACGAATCTGCGCCACCGTGTTTGGTGGATATTCCAAAGACTCGCACTAAGCGTTTTGCTTCAAATGTTATCATCCACATCGCTAGAGAGTCTGCCTGAACGGAACTCCTTGCCTGAGTTTGTGTTTCCTGATAGGTATAATCTGGAGGCTTTCAAGTGGCGAGTGAATAGGTTTACTTTCGTTACTTCTAGGCAAGCGCGTTTCATCGTAGATCACATCATCGCTTACTACCACGTGAAAGCGGTCAAGCGCTTGCCTAACTATCATCATAAAAAAAGTATTTGATGACAATAAATATACTAAGTTTGCTTAAACTCGTATTATGAGTACATAACTTTGAATGTTCTCGTACTTTTGATGATTTTTTGATAAAGACGAATAATAAGAACAGTTCTTTTGATATTAACAAAGGTAATAGGTAAGCTTATGCTCAATAATCAAAATTTGTTTCGACTGATGTCAGTGGAACAAATTACTTCGCTGTTTTATCTTCATCATCATCATCATTAGCAACGATTTTATTTCTACTACCCACTTATGCCTTAATATGAAAAGTGTTTTATAGTTTACCCGTCTAAAATAATAACTTATCCGGGATATATAAATAAACTAGCGGCCACCCGAGGTTTCACCCGCGAGGTTTCACCCGCGAGGTTCCCGTTCCCGTGGGAATATCGGGATAAAAAGTATTATATGTTTTAATCTAGGTTTTCTACTACCTGTGTGCCAAATTCCAACTAAATCCGTTTATTAGTTTTTGCGTGATTGAGGAACAAACATCCAAACATCTAAACATCCATACCCACAAACTTTCATATTTATAATATTAGTAGGATATTAATTCTTAACATTTAATAACCCTTAACAGTTAATTAACAAAGAAAACCATATTTTGTCTCAAAGTTTATCTATAATATAATATTATGGTCAATGATGAAAATGTGGCATAAGCTATAGTCATAAGTGTAGATGCAGCACAGAATTTATATTAGTAGGTAAATGAGCCCGGATGAGCTTTTTTAAACGAGTGAACTATAAAACACTTTTCATTGTAAGACATAAGATAATGAGGTAGTAGAAATAAATTTATCGTTGCTATAGTAACACCTTTAAAATTTACCTCAATAGAATTATCAATAAGTTGTACCTATCTTCTATTATTGAGAGTCAATTAGATTCAAATATCCGTTGAAACAAGTCATGCGCAACAAGGCCTCCACAGAATTTTCCTTTGCCTACGTGCCGATACCCACGTAGCTATCGGCTTTTGTAAAAGCTCAGACTTTCACTTTGCCATATTTGGTAAACATTGAATTATTATAACGTTTCGGCAGATGCTTTAGATGTAAAGAGCGCGATATCAAGATCAAGTTATACATTTTGTTGATGGAATGGGATCGGTACTGTAAAAACTGAATACCTATCTACGGGAGTTAAAAAACAGTTTTAAAGTAGCTATAACGAAAATAGTTATTTGTTACTAAGAAGGTTATGTTCTTGTAAAAGCCTCAGGTTGAGTATTGAAAGTAAAAGTACTTATCATTAAAACGTTTACATTAAAAATACATAAATTCCTAGTCCCAGATTCCTATTCAGATTTTCAACTTTCACTCATTTCCCTTTTGCTGTTGTTAGACACTTATATATCTCTAGGCTCCGTACATATTATTATTTTCAATACGCATACTTAATTAAATGTATGTATTTGAATCTAATATGTATATTTACAACAAGTTTCTCTCAAGGCAAGCAACGAACATCACATTATGCTGTCCCGGTTTAAATATATACTTTCGCTTGTTTATTTAATACAGTTTCATTTAATGTCTTATTTGATATCTTATTAGCCAATTGACTTTGAAGTTCCTAGTGGTTTAAAGTTTTACAATTGGGGTCATTGAGAGTGATAAGTACTGTTATAAATAATTAAGACGTTACGCTACTAACAAAGAGATTGTTCTCTTGAGTGCCGCCGGCGCCACCCATAAAATCAAACGACGCTCTTTAATTTTTATACACGGCACCCGAATGTCACCCGCCATCGCCCTGGGGCACACACAAAACAACGGAGCGGCCGTCACATCGTAACAGTCGATATCTCCGTACCTTCAAAGCAAACGTATCTTTTACGACACGAACAATAAACTTTTACAACTCATTACGATAACGTTAAGAATAAAACGTGGCGAGCAATCGAGAGATTCGCTCCACGTCTTCTGATATTCAGGCGCTATTGCTACCTGATTTATGTGAGCCATACACGAGGATATTCAGTGAAATAAATCCGGTGCGGTTCGGTGGTTCGCGCAGAGTATGCGTATAAAGTATCCTTGTGGTCAGCGGATATTTACTGGATAACACGAACTGTAAGAGGTATTATCGGGACGCGAGCGTGTCGGTGTCCTCGAAATGATCCTGAATGCATTGCGGCGACACTGATGTAGTGCCGGAGACAATTTGGCGCCCCTTTACTTTAGGATGCAGGTTTTGCTTTAAAATTTTACTCAATCGGTGCAGCGTAGAAGAATTATAGATAGCTCGGGTGAAAGAATTTACGAGTCTCGCGACCCGCGTAAGATAAATTTGGACGGCCTCGAGTTGCGTCACTACGCCGGCGCGGCCTTGTTGTAGTTTTACGTAGGCATACTATTATTTTACTAGGAAGGAGGGTTCGATAACCGACCGAGGTGGGAATAGACCGTTTGTTGCCCACCATAATTAGAGACTAGGTTTGGTGCAATGGACTTAGCTTCATGCATTATTGAGCTAGGAGTGTAAGCTACTGCGGAAGTGATTGCCGGCAAATTGTGATAGTTCCCACGGGAGTTAAATACGTCATGTACGAAGCCTGCTTAGTTTGAATTAATTAACAATGTACGGTTACCAGGTATCTTTATGGAACTTGCCTAGTTTGACCGCAATAAACCCGTAACCTTATACGAAGTTAAAACAGTGATACTACTAAACTCACTTAGCCATTTTATGAATGCTATTTATGAGCGTAAAGTTTAGTAGGACGTTAAGTTATTTTTAAATGAAATAACACCCTCGGTTAACGACAATCAGCAAATGAGTTTTCCATTAAAATAATTAAAAAAGGTTTTCGCTACTAAACAATTTAATTTGACCTCGAAACATCACGGATATAAGGATTTAAGTAATGGATTGACTGAAAGATCTAAAATCGAAAATTAACTTCCTTAATATGATTTTAAAAATGCAATTATAAGATAAGACCTTACTAAAGTTTTTCTTAAAATGCATACCTACTCAATGTTACCAGAGAAATCGCAAACTGCTTCCACTCCACACTTAATAAAATCGTTCAGATATCATATCAAGGTTATTGTAAATCCGTAGCAGACTGGAACGATCGAGGCGTCCTCTGCTAGCTTCGGTAATGCGATTCTAAACTAGGTTTGTGTAAGTCCTTGGCTATTTTCACCAGATGACAGCTTGTATTTACCGAACTTGTACGAAAAGGGGGGGAAGGGGGGGGGGTTGAAGATCGTAAGAAACGAGGAGGAGAAATCACGTATCTATTTTATAGCATCTTTGAGACTGGATGGGCGAGTTAGGCGAAAGCTTCGTCTGAACTGAATCTGCTTTCCAGTTTTAGTATTTCTTTTCTCTTGCGTGTTCTTTCGTAACAGCTGCGATTCACATAAATAGATAAAAGTATGACTACTTAGAAACCAACTTGGAAAAAGACACCGGTTCATCGAAATATGAAAACTTTCAATTTTTTTTTTATTTTGTATGTATATTTCTGTTTTGCGCATATTTTCACGTTTCATAGTGTGTCCGGCAGGGTAGAATTTGTACCTCTACAATGTAGAGTCTACTTTAGTATTATTATACTATGACATTAGTATGTATAAAACTTTGATAGCAGCAACCCTTTTATAGGCTTGTCATAAAAGGCGGCTAATGACATAGAGATTACATCAAACCCTCCGTGGAACAGAAAATGGACAGCAGTATTTTTCGGTAAAGCGTAGAGATTATGGCAATAATCTCCCGCTTATGGGCCCTCCACAAGCACAGACCCGGCCTCTCCGTACGATCCTGCAGGCCCGGCCTGTGCATGTGGAAGGCCCATTACCTACACTGAAATTATACAGACTATGACTATCAGCCACTTTTATTATTTGTCCCCACTGCTGGGGCACAGGCCTTCTTTATGGGTGGATAACGAGGATGGGCCATAACCCCCTACATGGACCCAATTGGTGAGTGTTAACGACTGCAAATGCAGCCGGAGCCAACGGCTTAACGTGCCTTCCGAAGCACGGAGAAGCTTGAGATAATAAATTTTTGGTCACCCATCCCGTGACCGACCCTTGCGAAAGTTGCTTAACCTCTGCAATCGCTGGGCCAGGCGCTAAACCACTCTTGCGCCATTGAACTCCACATACAGATTAAAATAATGGTTTATTATAATGACGGTATTTTCTACCGTTTACTACGATTGTTTAAGGGGAATATATAAATGCACTTTAGAAATAATGTCACACACTTTAAAATGTTTAGCTTCAAAATTTATTGAATGAACTTTAAAAATAATGGTTTCCACTATAAATATGCTAAGCTTTAAAATTAATACTTTGCACTTTTTAGGTACAATTTAATTGTTTAGCTTTAAAAATAATACTTTGCACCATACAAATTAATTTTATAACTTTAGTAATGGTAAACAGACGACTAGGTGCGACGACGAGCGGGCGCAGCGATAGAGGAGCTGAGGAGGAGGTTAGGTTCCATTGCGACCAACAACGCCAGAACCGACTTGATGGCGTGTATGCATTATTATGCCATAAGTTGTTATCATCTTGCCATTAGTCTGACATGGTTTGACAGCAATTAAATGGTTTCGGAGTTGGGTGGGACACAGTTAAAGTGCAAACCATTATTTTTGCAGTGATAATATTAATTATAGATCTATTATTATTTTAAAGTGCTGACAAAATTGTTTTGTGCAAACCATTATTTTTGTAGTGATAATATTAAATTATAGGTCTATCATTATTTTAAAGTGCTGATATACAATTTTATAGCTGTTTTCATCAAATTTAAAGTGCTATTAAATACATCCCATTGTTTAATATTTTTGCTGTACATACTTCTAAATTTTGATGTTATCTAGATATCGCTCTTCAGTAAAATGTCAGATGCATCTAGGTATTGCGAAACAAAATCTGTTTACCATTAAGATCTTATTAAAGAGCAGGGTATCAAATATGGACACAATTATAAGACGACTAGTTTGATTGTGTTGGGCGCCCGCTTCGTTTAAGTTACGAAATCAATCGTGGAGTACTTTAGGGTTGTCACATGTTTTAAAGAGACAGGAACATAGTTGAGTACACATACTAAATAACCAAAGATAGGATATCTCAACGATGCTATTGCAAGTTTGAAAAACGGCTCAAATAAAAAATGTGGATGAATAATGTGTAAAGATAATTTTTTAATCCTGTTATTTTCTTTGGCAACTATTTCATCAATCATTGCAGTGGTAAGTTTGTATTAGAATTTATTATGTCGAAGCTCGTTTATTATTGTCGCATAACAAAAGGCTGTTTTGTAAACTTTCTTTAGAGTTGGTTTTTTTTTTGGAAAATTTTACCCAACATATTTTATCAGTCTCAGTTCATTTGTGGTCGAATTTTCATTTCTCTCTAATTTATTTTAGTAAAATTACCTACATACTTATTTTTTGTTAGTAAAAATTTTTGTTTTTTATTTTTTGCGAACCCTAACTTAAATTGAAACTTTGAAATACCAACGCGCATTAGTTTGTATTCATTGTTAATCGGATTGTGTTGAAATATATCTAAACAGAGGTTCTTTGACAGATGGACTGTCAAACATCAAGTCATTTTTAAACGAAAGCCTTATTTAAATCATAGTTACCTGATTAAAGATAGGTTACTATTTAGATGTTTTTTAGGACCTTTTGGGCTTTACTATTGAGTATGTTTTTTTTAACCCATTGCCCAGAACTATTTTTTCTTTCCGAATTCTTTCAATTTTGAATATGTGGATACCTGAAGGGTTCTTATGAAGACCGCAAGCGAAGATTTAAGGTGGCAGTGGCGGAATGGTGTTTTTTTAATTGGTCGAAAACGACCCCTAGGTCAAATATGTTACTTAAAATTAATGATGATTAAAAATGCCAATATTTTATTAATTATTTAATTATCGACATAATTCAAGACAAAATTCAGGAATGAAGCTTGGAGGGCCATTTTGCATCAGGAATGAAGCTTGGAGGGGCATTTTGCATGTGGACTGGCACCACATTTGCTGCACGCCGCCGTAGCTCCGCCTCCGCACGGGGCGCAGCGGGGTCTCGACAAGGCCTCTCCGATCATATGCTCTGCATTGTGCCTCCGCACCATGTGTGGTGCGCTGGTTTGGACCCCTCGAGCGGGCCCAGGCTGAGGCCCCCCGGAGCCGCGGCTCCGCAACAAAGTGCGGGCAATGCTCCGGCGAAACTGCGTCTTTCAGTGGAGCATTGCCCGCACCCTGCTGCGGAGCCGCGGCTCCGAGGGGCCCCAGCCCGGGCCCGCTCGAGGGGTCCAAACTGGCGTGCCGTATGCGGTGCGGAAGCGCAATGCAGAGCGTATGATCGGGGGGGCCCTATCGAGACCCCGCTGCGCCCCGTGCAGAAACGGAGCTGCAGCGGCGTGCAGTGGATGTGGTGTCGGTTTGCATGCAAAATGTTTTTCTGGGTTTCATTCTTGAATTTTGTCTTGTATAGTCAGTTTCCTCATTCTCACTGGATGCAGATTCCTCAGCAAGTGGACGTCTCAAAGTTAGACTTGCAGGTGCGAGTAGCTGTCGACGAGATAAATGATGGAAAAATATATCTTCTTCATCTCCGGAATCACCGTCAGATACCTTGCCATCACCAGGAGGGGCAATAAAGACATCAGCACCTAATATCTCATCGTCGGACTCCAAATTTTCCAACTCCTCTATGATATCGTTCGTTGTAAGCGGTCTTCTAGACCTAAAACAAAAAAATGTAATTAAATACACTTCTTCCCAAGGGGTCGTTTACGACCCACAAATGTTTAAGCAACTATATCTATGTAATAAACATGTATTTCATAACACTTTCACTGTCATGAGATAGATAAACTATGATTTTTTATAATAAAAACGATAAAATAGGTGTTATAACGCAGGAAAAAATATTACTTACATTATTCTCAGCAGAACCGGACTTTTTTGCCACCAAAAATCAAGTCGTGACGTGAACTGTCACCAGTAGTAACAAAACTACCCCGCCAATACAATCACTTACTTGTTTTGGTAGATAATACTGTATTTAATCAATAGATGGCGTTAGGCGTCGCAAATAAGTGTTTCGATTTATAAAATAGCTTGTTTCCCATAACCTGTTTTACAGGACAAAAACGACCCACTGGGCATATATGGGTTAAAATAACAGGGATACCTTTCAATGTCAGATAGGTTCCAATTTAAATCTAGCCACTTGTTGAAATAAATTTATTATATTTCATTCATCATTCATCTATTATATTTCTCTAACCTTAAATGAAATTATTGAAATTAAATATGTAACATTGTCAAATAATACAAAAAAAGAAACCTAGAAAACCATGTCAGTTGCTAAATCCATGTTAAAATATTTGAACCTTCTTTACTTGAATAAAAAAAGGTTGAGCAGCTCATTCCATATCTACGGTAGGGTAGCAAAAAAGGTCGGATTATAACAAAATTTACTATTTTCCAGGAAAATAACACAAGATCCGAAAACCAATTCCGATATCTTGAATATTACTTATTTTACAACGAATATTCCCATTTTCTCTCAGCAAAATGCAAAATGGCGCAGCGGAAGCTATGAAACTCATATAGTTTTATTGTTTACCGTTTCGGAGTGCGTTTTCTTAAATTATGGTGCATGTGGACTTCCTTAGTCATGGTAGGTAAGATATGAGGTCATTGTTATGAACGTCGCACTTGAATTATATCGCCTTATACGTCAGATATACCCCAGCTTTTGAAAATGCGGCGTGAATTTTATTAATACAATAGAAATTACATCAGATCTTGTGAATAGAATGAAGTGTGGTTTAAAAAACACATTAAATAAAATATAGTCCAATAACTTTCATAAGATGTAAGTACAATTAGTTAATTGTACACTTATGTCATATCTTATTTAATTAAGAGAAAAAAATACTATGAGAATTATTCTTTTAAATTTGTTGATACGTGTTTGAGCGAATGAAATAGAGCTATGAAAAATGCGAAGCCCGATTATCTAATAAAACTTATTTTTTATTTATTTAGAAACAAACGGTTGTACACATAATATTAACAAAAGTTATAAATGACAAGTTACCCAAGACACATAGTTTCCTTAATGAAAAGCTTAGCCCTAATATTAATGATATTTAGCTGTTTTCCTAAATAACTTTGAAACATAGTGCTAGATTTAAAAAAAATGACACATAAGTAGACTCATTCACTAGACTTCAGAGGACACACGCGCCATTTAAAATCACATCTGCATAAAACATTATGATCAACTGCAGATAAGGTTAAAAAGATGATTTGCAAAGTCAAGGTGCTTTTGAACAACAAGGGATTCTTTAATCTGATTCATCAGCGCATAGGTTCTAGGTTTCTAAGTCGGAATGAGCTTTTGCAAACAATATTGAAAAACAAATAGACACTGGGATTTTGTCTCTATGCCGGAATTGGAGACCTTTGTGCGTCCGGACGAATCGGTCACCTTGCAGTTCGTAGGACGTTGACTTGTGCACTTAGGTTCAAAATTAAATGCGGATGATGTCACAAAACGCAATAGAAATCGCATTAAAGTGGTAGTATTTTTTAAAATTCTTTACCATTTGGACTTATCAGTTTAGGCTCAAGTTAAATAATTTTTAGCCCTTTGATTACTTTGGCTTTTTATTTATTTATTAGAATCGAATAAAATGGTTTTATTATTATTACAACATGAAACAGCATTGAAACAGATGAAAAAGTATAAATAATTTAATTGATGAGACTAACACCGTTAACCACAAATAAGTTTAACAAGTTCAATCGAAACGCTATAACTTTTAAACTACATTCTAAAATTGGGCGATTGAAATGGTATCAGAGATAAATCAAAAACTTTTTTCTGATCTTTAAAATTAAACAAACAAAATCTAAAACTCCTTTGATCTTCATGTTATTCACAACCCTTGTAACAATTACGGAGTATTCTATGTTTAGATCAGAAATTGTGTTCAATAACTTCAGTGAGGTTATCAAAACAAGGGCATCAGGTAACCTCGGAATTCGTTCTGAATCGTAACCTAGGTTATGGACGGTATAAAACCTTAGTTATTTAGCTAAACTAAAATTATTTATGAAGCTTTCATTCACTACAAAGAGAGCACACGCGATCCAAAACGGTAAGTATACGAACAATATTTAGTTGCTACTTACATAATAGGGAAAGGGGTATGTAGCAAAGAGGTCATAACGGTTATATATTGCTCCGGAAAATTTATGACTTTTCAAGCCCTACTTAACAACCACCTAGTATAAATTTATTCTAATCTTAGTCCAACAAAACTTTACGTGTAATGCAATCTTAATACTTACTTTTATTTAAGTCTGTTCTGTAGCCAAATAGAACATTTAATATGAATATAGCGAAAGTTGCCATTAGCTTTCGCTTCGTAGATTAAAGAATAATTATTTTAAAACTTTGGGAAAACTTTTTAAAACATGGGAAATAATTCACAGGCAATAGTGACAGAAGAAAATCTGTTTAAGCTATAATTGCTCATTAGAGCTTAGTTATTCTTTGAATTTGGCGTAACCTTGTTGAATATGATTCCAAAAAATAACAAAAGAAATATGCTCCCAAAATGCAAATGCGAAGATAAATACTTGATGATGAATTTGCTGAAACGATGCAGAAACAAAGAAAACACCTTTTGAAGAAACGAAGAAAATTATACCCTATTGCAAGAATGACAGATAAAGCATTACAAGAATGATAAAGTATAGAGTTTTCTCTTATCGATGCATTTGAATAAACGTACTTTTCTCAAGTATAGAGTCTTGTTCGTAAATTTCACCAAGTTTTAAGTTCTCACATAAAGGCAAGGCACTATTTGTTCCAACGCTCAAGTTGGACCGTTTGCATAATAGTTTTATTCCAATTTCATTTTTGTATGAGCAGTAACATCGAATAATATTCTACATTTCATATTCAACTATTGGTTCGAGAGGAATATAGTGACGTACAACTGTTATATTTATGTGATTTTAAGAATTTATTCATAAAACGGCATTAATATGACATATTTTTTTTTAATTAAGACCTTGATATGGGTACCTAATTAAACTAGATGATAAGATTTTGTATAATGTCTTCAAGAGAGCATTATGAATTAAATGGTCTGGAAGTTGACAATTTGTTTTTAACCGATGAAATAACGAAAACTATGTGTAAATGGGAATAAATAACCAACGAAATTAAATCACGGAACCACATAGCAATGAGAAAATAAAAGAAAACAATCGAATCCTATCGAATCCGGAAGCTTATATAATAAAAAATTTTCACGCCAATCTCTATTTTTTTACTAGTATAACCTGTGAACATCGTATTGAATCACCTACAATTCGTATGATCATCAATTTAACCTTGAGAATTTAAAAATATTTAAAAGCAACGCCATCTATTTAATTAGTTAGTAATAGTTCATAACAATTAAAGCAGCTGAATACCATAACAAAAGCAACACTACGTGTGATTTATTTCATCATTTTTAAAGACCTATCTATAGACACCCCACACGTATAGGTATGATGAAAAAATTTTTTTCAGTTTCATGTATAGCCCCCCTTAATATTTTTTTTATTTTTATGTAAAAACCTTAAAGCGGTTCACAGAATACATCTACTTACCAAGTTTCAACTGTGTAATCTTAATAGTTTCGGAATAAAGTGGCTGTTATATACGGACGGACAGACAGACAGACATAATGAAACTATAAGGGTTCCGTTTTTTGCCATTAGGCTACGGAACCCTAAAAATGCTTTCCGGCAGTTAGAGGTAAGATAGCTAGTTCCTCAGTGATGAGGATTCCGGGTATAGTGCGCTTCCATCTTGGGCCTTATCGTCACTTAACATCAGCCTGCCTAGCATGACCGATTTATATCGCGTGATAGCATTTTGTCGACACTCAACTGTCAAATTCCTTTGTCTTTTTGACAGTTAAACGTGATAAAACGCTATATCACGCGATATAAATCGGTCATGCTAGGCATGCAGGTGAGGTGAAGGCCAAGCACTACCCTGTTGTGAATAAAAAGAAGTATTTGCGCTTACATGTTCACGAAGACAAATCCTTAATATACAGGGTAATTTTGCGACCCCTTTACAAAATCAAATAATAGTTCAAGGAAGTAATAAAAAAAAATTAGTTGAGATAATTATAAATTATTTCTTTTTAAATTCACAGTTTTCAACCACTTTTTATATCCTAAAAATCTAGGCGCGCACGCTCACCGTCACGAACGGGACGCGAGCGGGGGAAGGCGAGTGGCGGGAGGGGGGCTCGCGCGGGTCGACCGTGCGACGCGCTAACGGTGACAACAATTTCAATTTGTGTAGGGAAAAGTTTGGGGTAAAAATGTCAAAAAAACATTTTTGTTTTACTTCATAAATTGATTGTACTGCTGTTATAGAATGACCTGACAAAGTTTGAAAAGGGGTCCAAAAATGACCCGTATATTCTTTTTCTTTTACGCAAGTATGAAAGTTTAACCTGCATTTTATTAGTCATTGGAAAGTGCCTGCACATTCAAATTCGACTGATTAATTACTTGTGTTATCGAGATAGTGTCTTTTTGCGCATATTTTATGAGAGCCGTTAAATCATCGCCCACATGTTAGTTAGTGGGTTTATTGTGTGGAAAGATCGCTCATTTTAAACGGGGTTATGAGCAACCTACACTTGGCCTGACATGTAGGGAATCCAATAATATCTTTGATTTTATTATCTTTGATTGTATTAGGTTGTTTACTGGGTCAGGTACCTTTTTTTAATCGTAAGACACTCGGGAACTTTACCCCATACAGACTCACGCGAGAAGCCTCGGCGTGAAGGTTCGCTCGAGACATCCGAGAAGGTATCTACACTCTACGCGCGATGTCTCGTTCTCTTTCGTCACCCAAGAAAATCATCGGGCAAAAAACCAACAACGAACGGAGAATAGGCGAGAGCGAGAAACTGTTCACATTCACGTTTCTCGGGCAAAGACTTTCGGGTGTTCTCGGGGCTTCTCGGCGTGAAACTGGATGAGGCATGGTTTAGCGTCTACCTACTGATTTGTCACAATAGTAAAATAAAAATTCTTGTTAAGAACATAGGTACACTTACATATCACAGATTCTCGTTTTGATTAGACAAAATTAAATATTTCAAAGCTCCCCAATCATAACAAACGGGTCAAGATAATAAGTGCCAAAATAGCTTGAACAAAACAAATTGTTTTAAAACAACTACCTTATTTGGCGGTATAAGGTGAATTTCACGACCAACGTGTGTCTCCGTGACCGTGCAGTTTACATTTAAATTTGCACTTTCTGGTGTCACCACGAAGTTGCAAGTAGATAGGTAGTGCGAACACTTCTTCACTAATGTCCCTTCTTTACGTACAAACACTTAATAAGTTAACTGCGGTACCTACTCGTGACTTATCTAGGAATTAAGATCAGCTAATTAATCGTCTATTATGCTTTCCTTATTAAACATTTAAAGTATCAAAAGATAATTTTATATAGAGTAACTACCTATCCTAAATGTTTAAAATCGTTATATAGTCACAATCGTTTCGTTCGACGTTTCTGTAAAATTTACTGACTTTCAATAGAGGTCTTAAACTTATTTTTCCTGAAGCCTTGGCTATTTCACTCATTGGCTTCCGCACTTTAACGGTGTGGCATACATCAATATCATTATTGACTGGATAAAGTGCGGAAATCTGCTACTTGAAGAAATAAAACGCACTTTAACGGACTCTACCAGATGCAGATTAACTAGTAGTTCGCACAACAACGTAATCCGGTAACTGACACACTTACATAATGCATCGTATTTCGAAAATAAATTATCAAAGTCTTCGTCCAATTCTGGAAATTCACTGAAACACCTAAATAAACATAATCACCACATATATAAGTTATGTACTGTGTAATTACTCTGTGCGACTGGCCTTCCTAGATTATCGACCTCAAAAACACAGTCACATGTTAATCAGTAACTAAAGTAGGAATCTTCGATTGTTTACGTAACTGCTGTGTCTGATTTAGAAGTTACTTTTATATACACATCATTTAGAAAAAGATATCGTATCGGAAAAGGCTTTACAACCTAAAACGTGAACCATTTATATTTTATCAAAGACGTTCTGTGCTACAAGTGAACTGCGATAGAGGTTTTTGACAGAGGTGCTATTTTCAAACCAATGTTTGTTTTACTCGAAACTGAGTATGGTATTGAATATAACTTGAAGTAGGTACTTCTGAAATTGGTAATTGGAATAAAAATGAGGGACAAAAAGGCTTTACATCGAGAACTAATTATTAAGGCGGTGTAGCTGATGCAAATAACATGGAATGGACATGTTTTCATTTTTTACACCTTAAATCAAAAACCATTTCGAGGTTTTCCAATTTCTGACACCGTACATAATTTTTGCATTTATTTAACTAAATATGTGGAAAAATCCCTGTAGCATCAAGATAAATCGTCGGAATATGCACATTCTTTCCTTATTGTATAATATTCTCTTTAATCCCACCACCCCTTCTTATCTTAAAGATCGTTTCAAATTTTCAAAAGACTCCCATTCCCGTTCTTTAAGGTCATCAGAAAACTTGCTACTGGAAATGCCAATGCATTCTACTGTGTTCTACGATCGGTCCTTTTCAGTACAGGCTGCTCGTCTATGGAATGCTTTGCCGGTGACGATAAGGACTGCTCAATGTCACCACACTTTTAAAAAACTCGTCAAAGAGCACTATCTTGCTTTTTAGGTTATTATTATTCTTATTTTTTTTTCCTAGATTGTCACTGGATTTAAATTTAATAATTACCTTCTCTTCGCACTGTAGGTATACTATATAAGTTTATGTAGGTTTATTTTATTTTGGTATGTAGGTATATGAATAGGTATATATAAAATGTTTTTTTATTTTTATTTAAGGTATATTTGTGTAGGTATATAGGTATTCAAGTTTAGTAGGATTATTATTGCTATTTTATTGTAATTTGCACACTCCCAGCTACCCCATCGCATTTACTTTTATTCCTGTCCATCCCAAGGTTGCCTGGAAGAAATCGCTTTTTAGTGATAAGGCCGCCATTTGTATATATCCCATAAGTTTGTTTCTTTTTATTTGTTCTGTGTGTATGTATACAATAAAGAGTATATAAATAAATAAATAAATAAAATAAATAAAAATTTTGGAAAAGAAAAAATACGTCACTCTTGTTTTCATCAGTAATTTCTAAATAATAAATAAAAACACATGACAAAAACTTTGAAATGTTGTCAATTGAACCTTAAAACTTAAATAAAATGTTGCAATTTTGGGGAGACCATGTTCAGTAGTGGGTGTCATCCGGCTCAATAAAAAACAAGTGGGATACTTTTCCAAAAAATTGTAACTCTTTATTTAAAAAGACTAAAATAAGTTTTACAAAAATCCCTCGACTAAAAGTGATGTATGTACTATACATACTTTATCTACCTATTCATAAATTACAAACGCAAGAAAAATCCGTTGGGCCATTACCTGCCCCCAAATGAACAAATATTTTTCAGTTATAGTTACTTTAGAGAAATGGCAATGGCAGCCCCCGACGGATTTTTCTTGCGTTTGTAATTTATGAATAGGTAGATAAAGTATGTATAGTACATACATCACTTTTAGTCGAGGGATTTTTGTAAAACTTATTTTAGTCTTTTTAAATAAAGAGTTACAATTTATACCGTCGTGGGTTTTTTCAGATTTTTTAATTTTGCCATTTTATTTTAAACTTTTTAAAGAATTCATACGTTATCTACTCTAAAAACCGCATCTAAATTGGTCAAACCATTCTGAAAATGATTACTACAGCGCCCCCTAGCGGCTGAACACCATAACACCAAGAACCATCGCCGACAAACTACAAAACTATTACAGAAAACCGTATCCAAATTGGTCAAACCGCTTTGGAAACAAATGAGAAAATGATAACTGCAGCGCCCCCTAGCGGTTAAACACCAAAACATCTTTCTGAGAACCATCGCCGATAACCTACAAACCAATTACAGAAAACCGCATAGAAATCAGTTGAGTAGTTTTAGAGAACTTCTCAAGCGCGACTTATCTGGTTGCTGCAGCGCCCCCTGGTGGTCTACCACCATGTAACATATTTAAGAACCTGCTCTGAAATGAAACCTTTTGATTGCAAAAAACCGCATCGAAATCGGCTTAGTAGTTTCCGAGGAAAATGGTAACACACAAACAAACAAACAAACAAACAAACGCACAACCTCTAACCCCAAACGCATATACCGCCTCCGTTCCGTTCCGTCCGTCGTGGGTAAAAAGTAACAGTACAGTAAGGAAGTACCCGAAAACCAAATGGGTAGCAATCACATGGTCCAGTTTTACCTAAGTAGCCTAATAAGTTAGCTATGTCAATGTTCAAACAAGACGAAGTGATGTTTCAGATAATAATTCTGACAATACAACTTTCTTTAATTTGAACAAACAAAATAAACATTTGAAAATCTCGATTCGTATGGCTCATTCGAGTCATTATTTAGTTCTGACCCTATGAACTGCGTGTCAATCACGATTCAAACCAATTTAGGTATATTTATGCATCCATCAAGAACCAATCAAGTGTAAATAAATGTAAATCTTATGATAACACAACAGGGGTCAATTTTAACAAGCCATGATTTTCTCTCGACGGTGCCATAGAGACATTAAATTCTAGAAATCTCATAGTCATAAATCGTCGTTGAAAATTAATTAAATTTCACTCTTGGAGCGAAAGAAGAAACAAACATCTCGCAGGTGTTGGTAACAGCATTCATAATGAAGTCAGGTCGATCTAAGCAGACAATCAATCTTTGTTTATAACGAAAACGAATTCTTTTTTGGTTTCTGTAAGGTTTGTTTTTGTTAAACTTGATTTGAGATATTGGCAAGTACAATTATTTATTCTGTGATATTGGTGACAAAGAAAATTAAAATACTTATTTTGTTATTGTGTACTAGGAAGTGAATACTTGAGGAGTGTAGAATTTGACATTTTGTCATTACTTATACACTTTTAAACTTTCGCGTTGCATTGTACTTAATTAAAATTACAGGAATTAAACGCGTGCAAACTACGATAGGTATTTTCACACCTACCTATTTTCCCAACGTTTCAACCGAGTTGCATAGGCCGTGGTCACGGGCTGACTGGAGCTGCGGTGTTACGCCTCCTCCTCTTCGATGGAATCTTTATCCCTACATAATTTGTCATTAGACTCATAAACATAATGTTATTCGGTATAAACAGAGAAATTAGCAGTCACATTGTGACATGTAATTCACTCGAAAAAATATAAGTGTGTCACAATTTTGTTAGCAAGGAATACGATAGTTATTATGATAATAAAATAGCATTGAAATATGATTTATCGATGTCATAAATTCATCACTGTGACGTCCAGAGGATATCATATAAATGGAATCAGAACAAAATATGTTATTTCCTATCTTTACTGCTTCCTCTGCATTAGAATACGTAAGTAGAACTAGCTGTTATGAAACCTACCTAACCTTTTTAAAAATGTAGAGTTTTTATTTTATTTTAACAGTTTCTTTTATATAACAAACTAAAATGCGACACCCCATTAAGGCTGTTAATCTTCCTATTCTTTTTTTTTTTATGTGTAATACGGTAAAGTTTAGTTATGTATATTTGTAATGACAAGAGTTTTGTTACAGCACAACACTCGGTTAAAACATTTTTAATGAGACATAAAGCGCCTGAACGTTACTAATGAGAGAAAAGGTATGGTGAGTACATTAAATTAAATAAAAAAATATTTTCTGAATGTTGTTTATAGTAATGAAGCTTGATATTTACTCAAATTTCTTTTATTTTGGTTGCTTAATTAAAAAAATGTGGTAAGCATCAAACAACAAAATACTTACACAAAATGTATACGGTATAATTACATTTCAAAACCAACCATTATCATTAAACAAAAATCGAATAATCATCGGTGCTTTTAATATGTTTTTTAAAATGATTTTCTTAATTAAGGCTCACAGTTCAAAACTTTGAAATACAATCACTGAAAATAAAATTATTGTACAGAAAATAGAATGTTGTTTTTGGCCGTTCATAATAAACTTTTGTCACAATGTAACTTTTTGAACCTACGCGGAATACGGGAGTATTATTACGAAGTTTGAATGACTGTTTTGTTTTCAACTTTGCTTTGCAATTATTATATAACCATGAAACAAGATGTGAAACGGTGCTAAATATAGCCTTGATCGTACAACATGAACGAATGAACTATCCAATTGACAAGAACGAAGGCCATAATCATTAGGTACAGTACAATGAACCTACGAACTCGTGTGTAGGGGACTTGCGATTGGCAGGGAAGTAATTTGTACCTACCTACGTTTTGTTTTTCAATAAATAGTAGCGCCGCCGCCATATTGAACAAACTAGCGAACTTGACAGACTGATCGTACTCGATCACGTTTGTTAAAAACAACGCTCGGTCCGGTCAGGTGTCGCATGCATGGGTGACCGTTAAAATGGCATTACAACTAAGCGCTTCCGTGCTTCGGAGGGCACTTTAAACCGTGTGGGTCCGGCTATTGTCATTAAAGGCCTTACAGGCGGCTTGATAAACTTTTAACACAAGGTGGCCACTGGCCACTAATCCTCATTCGATAAGAAGAAGATTTAACCAACTAATTTACTAAAATGTAAACACAAAACAAAGAAAAAAAAATGAGTGCGTAGAGCATAACAGTAGAAATTATTATAATCTAACTCAGCACTACGTTTTAATCTTTTAACAACATTACTACTTGAAAATCAACTAGGTACCTACCTACTGAGACTAAGTTTAAAAAAATCATAGATGCAGCAGTTTTCCAACGAGACTGTTTATAAAAGTGTTTTTATTTCTAAGAGAGACAAGACAAGCAAATATACATTTAATTGCTTGTTAGTATAATGTTTACATGTGAGTAGAAATAATTTACAATTGTTTTGAGTATTAAAATCGTCATTATACCTCATATTGACGATTTAAATATACCTAATGTTTCATCAAGAGTTTTCCTGAAAAGTGAAAACGGTTGGAAAATTACTCGCTGTCATTGTTGTGAGACAACAAAGTTTACAATTTCATAATTAATTTCGTGTCGAGAAGATTTAAGTTAATTATTCACGTTGTTAATCAAACGAATGGAGAGTGTTTATAGATTATTAATTTACAATAATGTACGTCAACAGCAAGCATTTAAACAAACAATATCGGCGTAAAAGAACCTACCTATTTATAGGTACGAGCCGTGTGCACTGAAAGCACAAAAAGGCATCTGAAAATGTCCATGCTAAGAATTTGATGACGTTTTTTTCAGGTGGTCTGTTGACCTCTGCTCATTAAATATACTCTTTAATCGAATTTAATCTTTTGTTAGATAGACAGCGAAACGGTGTTGGTTTTCGAGACACGTCGTGGCCCTGATCTGAGGTCTGTGTGTCCTCATTGTAGCGCAGCGTTGCATTGTTGCATCCTTAATGTATGCACAGAATTAGCTTTAGGTATGTAGGTAGGTACGTGATGCATAAAGTTAATATAACATTTTTTCTTGTAAATTTACTTGTAGACTTGTAAGTTTTGATAAACTGGGCAGGGCTTAGACCACCATTACCCTCTTCGCTATATTGTGTGGCTAAACCTGTTTTAGTTTATATATTTAAGCATAATGTACTTAAGTCCCTATTAATGTAACCTTATACAAATGGGTTATGGTGCGAATAAAGGTATTTATTATTATTATTATATTAACTTTAACAGTCGTAGTTTACTCATCAAGCGATACCAAGTCGATTCCAAACTAGTAATGGCCATTGAGCGTCCAAGTCACGTAGCTGAGGCCGTGAGTGAGGCGAGGCGAGGATGAGGCAAGGCGAGGCAGCCGAGGCGTGAATGAGGCTCTGTTGTGTCTACCAGTCTGGCGGTATCGATCTGGCGCCCCCGATTCAGGCAGGCCGACTGCGCCCACTAACCAGATTTACCTTTAACTGGAAGTACCATACTCCTTAGGAATTTGCTTGGAAAAATTTACGTGACTAGGAACTTATCTTGAAAATGATTTCTTAATTAGTAATCTGTTAATAAGCTAATAATATGGGATCCGAGGAGAGTTTAGTCAACCTCTCTTTGGAAATCTCCTCTCTATTTTTTTATGAATATTTTTTAACAATGGCAAGTCTGCCGTACACGTTTGCCGGATTGACAGTTTGTCACTTAAATAGTTATGGATATGGTTGTTGAGGGTAGGAAAGTAAGAGGAAGACCACAGAAAAGATGGATGGATTGTGTGCGGAATGATATGAATGTGAAGGGAGTGGATGAGGAGACGACGAGTGACAGAAATGAATGGAAGAGAATGACGCACTGACGACCCCAAATAAATTAGGATAAGGGTACCTAGAGGAATGATGCTTAATGGCGAGTCTGTCATTGTCAAAAATTAATTGTAAAATTGAGAATGGAAAATATAGATTTTGTGATCAAATTACCACCACCATGGCCAAGTCACGTTTTAGTTTCGATGTTGTTGTCACACAATAATCACGATTAGAAAATCATTAAGTCGTTCTGTCAGCCTGTCATCATCAGTCACGCATGAAACATTACTTGGATACCTCTGTACTTGGCATAGTTTTTGTATTTTGAAAGGCCTCTCATGGTCTCTCAAAAGATCTGTTTGATTTACGTAAATAATAAAGAAATAAGAAGACTTGTTGTGACTTAAAACATTGTATATAGTTTTTTGAAGTCACTAAAATCGCATTTTTTCAGGATCTTAGACAATTTGGTCCAAGGAAATGCACGCAAAATCACATAATATTTTCAAAGTTTTTCAATTAATCACCTGAAATTACTGCTTAACTATAGCTAATTTAAGTGATTAATTGAAAAATGATGAATATGCCATTGAGTGTTTAATTGAACAAAGCTAATGTAAGGTAACCAAAACTATAGTGTCGGTATTTTAAGCCACCTAACCGAATAAAGAAATAATTTAATTTCTAGGTGCAATATAACTACTGTTTTGGTGGAATTTACAATCTACCTCTATAGATTACGACAACTTTATGCCTATGATTGACTAACTTAATTAGGTAGGTACCTATTTTTTCTGCTTCAAATGCTCTTTTTCAAGACTCCTCCCGAACCACTAACTCCATGTTATTTAGGACACTCGGTAAAGCTGCCAGCCTCTAGACAGACGGCAGTCGATAATCACCTTCAATGCAGAAGTTTTCACCAACAACCTTACGTCTTTAATCGCCTCTGTGGTCTAGTGGTTTGCCCACCCATGTAAGACGCAGGGGTTCCAGGTTCAATTCCCAGGGGGGTAGAATTTGTACTCGGTTTGGATGGTGGTAGGGCTTATTTCAAGTCCGCCTGCCTAGTCTACCACTATGTTACTTAAGTCTGACGCCATAACAACAATTAAAAAATTGTTGTGTTCCGGCAGTAAGAGGTGAGATGGCCAGTTCCTCAGTGATGAGGGTTCCGGGTGTAGTGCGCTTCCACCTTCGGCCTTATCGTCAATTAACATCAGGTCAGGGGAAGGCCAAGCACTACCATAAAGTCTACTAGACGTCTACTTACGCGCTGGTGTCGCTAAGCAAGAGTACCTAAATGTTACAGTTCCAACTGATATTTATGATTCGAATTGCGCAAGTTTTTGGAAATCGTAACATCTCGAGCAGCACTCATTAACATTTGGAAAGCACAATTACAAGTGTGCTTCCCAGAGAGCCACCTCCAGAGCCCCTAACTGCATGTTATCTAGGACACTCGGCACCGCTGCCAGCCTACAAGACGGACGGCAGTCGATAAACAACCCTCAATGCGGCACTTCTTGCGCATTTTCACCAACTACAAGTACCTTATTCCTGTTATAGTAGGTCGTAAAGCCTTTAAGGATTATTAATGTTGCAAATAATCATGTACTTAAAAGAAGGTCTGAACAATATTCAAGCTTTCCTCATGGAATATTTACCCTCCTTATTGTGTGGAAAGTTGGACCTTGTAGAAAACTGCTATCTTTGTATTCTTTTACCAAATAACAGTGACAGCATCAGATCAGCTTTCAACTACGTTAGTTTATCATAATAAAAAAATTACAAAAGCTGTTAGGACGGGTTTAGCTTCTGTGTTCACGACTTCGATAGCGTGGTATTTTGTTTCTCGTAAGAATTTCAGAAATTATAACAGCCATCCCGTCTGAGCTGCTACGGGTGAGTCAATTTATTCTAGTATTTTTTCTATTAAATTTCTATTAAACTATCTATCTTAATATAAAAAAAAGGATTGTGAATGCTTAAATCCAAGAAAAATCAATAAGCCATTGTTTATTTTTTAAGGTTCAATTTAACTCTATGCCAGAATTTATCCAAGTAGGTACGTCAAGTAGTTTTTTTAATGGAGGGGCAAGAAGTATACGTTAACATTTATAATACTGTAAGATTATGAATTAAAAACATTGGTTGTGCCTGCAAACCGTACGACATTTCGAGTGTACAATCATTTTACAGGATACGTATATTTATTTATGTTATTTGAACTTCCTTTCAGTATGAAATGATATTTGATATTTTTAACGGATACTAGCGCGGTTTTATTGAAAGTACCTACTTTGGTAATTAGTTGGTATTTTTGGTTTGATTTTTGATTTCTTTCAGTATTTTTCAGGCAGTGACATCATATTATCGTCCCCCAGACGTAGTGAGCTCCTAGCGATGATGTGCACGGGGATTGGGGGTTCATATTTCGTGCCAAAGCATCTGACTCACCACCACACAAGTTAGTATAGGTTTTAGGTAGTGCATCATGATAAGATGGTGACCTGATAATTTGATTTTAAGTTTTTTGAGAACCGTAGCAGCTTGAACACACTCCAAAATAAAATTACGTTTTTGGAAGCACATAACGCATCGGACCGTTATTATTTTTCAGAATATACATATAATAGAGGTATTATATATGTGAGGTACATTGTAGGTTGTTATTGTGAAGGAATTTCTAATAAGACTTCACTTCACGTTCCTATTTACTTATCAATGTTATCGAAGGACGAAAATAAACGAAATTGCGTTTGGGATCGTAAATATTCAATATCACATCTTATAATTCTTTCACGATTCGGAGAAAACCGCGAATCCTTACTTCGATTTGGAAAACGCTCAAGTGTTTGTTGTTTTGTTAGGTAGGTGTCCAATTTCCTTTCTAGTTATTTTTATTTTCCAAGGATTCATGTTATTTCCTGAAGGGATATTCCAGAATTTTTATCATGAAATAATAGCCGTTACAGGATTTCCACTAACTTAAATCAAAATTGAAAGAATGCCTAACTGAAGTTTGATCCTGTTTTTTTTTTCATATGTTCACTTTTTGTAGTAACTACGGTATGTCTCTTATAACGTTTTTCTTTAAGGTTCCATGATAGGTAAACATGATTTGCGCGGGCCATATTTTTATATAAAAAACCGGCCAAGTGCGAGTCGGACTCGCGCACGAAGGGTTCCGTACCAAAAAACAGCAAAACAAATCACGTTTGTTGTATGGGAGCCCCCCTTAAATATTTATTTTATTTGGTTTTTAATATTTGTTGTTATAGCGGCAACAGAAATACATCATCTGTGAAAATTTCAACTGTCTAGCTATCACGGTTCATGAGATACAGCCTGGTGACAGACAGACAGACAGACAGACAGTCAGGCAGACAGACAGACAGACAGACGGACAGCGGAGGCTTAGTAATAGGGTCCCGTTTTTACCCTTTGGGTATACGGAACCCTAAAAACGTAAAGTTGTAGCAACAAAAAAACATACGACAAGCTAAAGAGATTATCTAGTAGCTACAAGTATAAAGTAAATACGTATAAACCTCAAAGATGATTGTAAAAAAAACAGAATATCATCAAAAGCGCTTGTTGCGTATTTTTGGCGTAAATAACAACGGAAAAATATTGAATTCTACACTTATTCTACATCAAAATACACTTTAACGTACTGTAAAGTTGCTCCAATAACTTTTTATCAAGAAAGTTAATTGTGCTAAAGATAATGATGAAAAAACAACGAAATACATCGATAAAGTGCAGAAGTGAGGTTATTTTCCATACTCTTTACAAGTAAAGAAAAAGACAGAAACAAATATTTCCGCATAACCAAGGCTCAAGTTTTATTATAAAAAAATCATATTAAGAAAATAAAGTTTTTTCTTTATTCTACATTCATTTAATGACAATATTGCTACATCAAAGTGAAACTTCATTGAATATTGAGAATCACAATAATTACTTCGTTGGTACCTATTATGAAGTATTCACTTGACTGTCTGCTAAGTTAGAATATTGTTACACTTCTAACTTTGATCTGAAACTTATTAATCCGCCTTGTTAGTCGGTGTTTGATTTATATGTCTGTAGGAGTTTCTTATTTCTCTAACATTTTAATCGCATTCAAATAGAGATTGCCTTCTATTTGACTTATGCGACACTAATTTAAAGTAGGACACTAAATTCTATTTGATTTATAAGATACTAACTTAAAGTACGTGACTCTATTTTCTTAGTTCTAAGTAGGTACTTTGACTATGTAAATCTCATTTACTAAAAACTAGAAAGTAGATTATTGTACGTAAGTCAATTTACCTTTTTAGATTTGTTGTTCAAACAACCAAAGTAACTTTATAAAACTGTTTTCTTCAAGTCAATAATTTTGTGTTAGAGAAACTACTTTGCGCCGTACAAAAGAAATAACGAGCTTGTAACAGAAAAAAATCTTTGTTAGCTGTACAGAAAATGTATAAAGTTTTAAACTAGCAAAAATAGTGACACAAAATAAGAAATAAACAACAACATTAACGACTCGATTGTATCTATCTTCATTTGCATTTAACGCCCAGCTTTCTTTATTTCATTTAACCATGGAATGTTACGTTCCCAAACAAATAAAACGGTAAAACAGCGTCATCTGGTGATTGTTACGCGAACTATTTATGTTAAAACTATAAATTTCTCCTTACTGTTTTGCAAAACAGAAACCATATCCCTAATTGAATTTGTGTTGTTTTTGCTCTAGTGGAAAATTGGCTTTGTGCATTCAAAGAGCGAGCGTGAGAAATTGCAAGTAGTAAGTACAATAGACACAACATATCGCATCAGTACCCTTGCTTTGCAAATTTGGCATGTATTGTTTATGTGTCAAAGCAGAAGACTTCCGTCGCCTGTTTTGTTTAATATGACGCTTTCTGTAGGAACATATTCAGCAAGCGTATCTTATTTACAATATAAAAACAAATTTTCAAAGTGATTGGTGTTATGTTGCTCTGTTTTCGCTACATATTTTGTACGAGATTGTTTTTAGTAAGAAAGTTGGCGATGCAAACGCGAAAGTTGATTGTAATCCTAGCTGGAAGCGATTGGAACGTTCCTTAATATGATTAAAAAATAAAGAGTGAGTACTTACTGTCTTTTAGTTTGCGCCAAACTCTTTGTTCGGTTCCACTTTAAACAGACAGACAGACAGACAGATTCACACCAGGGTTCCTTTTTACCATTTTGGTACGGAACCCTAAAAATCTCTTAAACATTGTGAACATTATGACTTATTATAACATGCAGAAGTTTTGCAATTGGTTAAAAAATAAAATAGGCTTACTTCAATCGACTAATCCTTTAGTTTACAGACTGTAGGTATTTTTTTTATATAATAAGTTCGTAACATAGATCAAAATAATATTTCACATTTGAAATTGGCTGCATCCATTTTCTCTTCTAAAATAAAATCTATATTGGAGTATGACTTTACTTACATAAAGATGCTTTAATTTTCATCACTCAAATAATATTAAACTTGTTATTTATAACACCCACGTCACGTTTCTTCATTATTTTGTTGTAAACTCAACTCGATATAAAAATCAGAAGCGTGATCTCTCAAATATATTTTATAGTCTCGTTTAACGATTTGAAGACAAATATCGCAGAGGGCAGGGTAAAAGTCGCATACAAATAGGGTTGCCCCTTTGCTAACTTTGAATGGTATGATCTTCAAAATAAGCAATACATTTTAGCTATGCATGTTAAGGTACTTAAGCAATTTTTAAATGCTTATTATGTGAGCTTATTTAAATAAATAATTTTTAATTTTATTTTTTTTCATTTAGATTTCCGTAGCCTAATCGCAAAACAGAACCCTTATAGATTTGTCCTGTCTGTCTGTCTGTCCATCCGTATGTCACAGCCACTTTATTCCGAAACTATTAGGATGACACAGTTAAAACTATGGTAGGGTAGAATTATTCTGTACCCCACTTTACAATTTTTACAGAAAAATAAAAAAAAAAATTAAGTGGGAGCTCCCCAAACCAGAGCCGTATTAACCCTGTCAGGGACCCTAGGCAATGCAATTTTCGGGGCCCCTTTTCTTGAATAAAAAGTAACAACTGGTGTTCAACAGAGCCGAATTAACCGTCTCAGGGACCCTAGGCAATGCAATTTTCGGGGTCCCTTTTCTTTATTAAAAAGTAACAAATTGTTGTTATTTAGAAAGGGTACAAAATTTTGGTTCGATGAACAGTTTTTTTCATGGGCTCCTACTGGATGCGGAGCCCCTATGCAGTTGCCTAATCTGCCTAATGATTAATCCGGATCTGCCCCAAACATGGAACTGAAACTGGAAAAAAGAAGTGTTTAATAAACACTTTTCAACTAAAAATTGGTTTGAACGAGATATAGTTTAGAGATAAAGGACATTTTCCAAAACCGCAAATATAACTGTCATTTATACAAACATAAAAAACAAAGTTATTTTTGCAGACAACTATTTTTCAGAAAATGATAGTGGTATTAAAATATGGAATGGTACAAGGTAACTGCGGAACCTAACTGCGCGTGCCGGTTACCACTTAGCCGGTTTTTTTAAAGAATTAGATTAAAATGTAATAATCTACCAATTGTAACAAATGAAAGAAATAACGTAGGATGAAAATCCTTTTTTCCCAACAGTGATTATGAATCACTGGTTAAAATATTCATAGCCCCGCCTGCTTGAGTAACTTTTTTGGGTGCCAATAATGACCACGTTTCTATATTTAGAAAGTATTTCTACCAGCCCTGGATCTCTCCTTCAAGGGGAGCGTTCAGACTATTTACGGTGTGCCTGGGTGACCTACCCGTGACCTTTGACCTCAGAGCCTCTGACCTACATCGAGACAAATCGATACGCATATTGCGAACATTCGCCTGTTTTTTGAGATGAGCACTTCCATTACAGAGTTTGACTGGGACCACCGTGCGTAACAATAATAAAACGGCAATGGAAATCGTGCTTAGCGAATGCTACTTTCTTCGAGCATTCCATTTTCTTTCTCGTTAACATTGTTACCGAATATTTTCAATACCAAGCTTCGCCAAGTTTCATAATTTATGATAAAAATAAGTTATAACCATGACAAATTTATGTTGTAAAATGTTTCTAGTATGATATCTACTTTAATCTTGTTTACATAGTGTCTATCCAGCTGGAAAATGATAAACGAATTTCTTTTATAAAGATACTAGGAAAATATCTTTATTACACGTAAAAGGAAAATTTAAATTGACAAAGATCAGAAACAAACAGACCAAATAATTTGGGGGTTTCTTCCGATGCAATCGAGATCGAGTTCGATTCGAGTAAACGTCAGAATGGTGGAGACCATGAAAACTATTTTCAATGTACCAAAATAACAGTTTTTTGACGTTTGTTCAATCCTGATGTGAACTGGATCCCGTCGAGAGTAGGGGGTTGTGTTATTTGAATGTATTGCAATCACTGTCAGTTTCATACACATAGCTGACGCAGCACGAATAATTTTGATGAATGTCTTTGTTGGGCAAGTGATGGATGTGCACAGATTGTCATATTGAAATCCACGATTGTGATCTTAATAAAACTTATTGGTGGCAAAATTTCCATTGCCTGCATATGCACAACGATAATATTTGTCATAGTCCAAAACAAGGTCTAGCATCAAACTTACGTTTCCATCCAGCTGCGCGTCTTAATAGTAATAAGCAAAAAATGAAGGAGTTATTTTCTCTTACATTCATTAAAAAAATATTATACATAGTGCATTTTAATTGTGATTTGTTCCTCTTAAGAGAGAGAGAGAGAGAGAGTAGAGAGACATAGCTAAGGCTAACAAAATAGTTCAACTTGAAGATGAGTGAACGTTATTTTCAGTCTCAGAGTGCTATACCTGGCGTAGTATATTTGTCACGTTCGACAGACTTGGCAATGACATCCCGTTTACTACCAGTAAAAAGTTATTTTAAAACCTTATTTATATTTGGGCAACTGTTCATTATTATAATATGCGAACCGAACCAATGAATTATTTTATGGCGTGTTAGAGAACAAATTCTGTAGATTATTCGGTGTTTTTTTCTATTTTTCATAAAAACGATAGCCGTTAAACAAAAGATTGTCGTAAAATGAACTTAATATTTATACCACAACACCAATAAATAACGGATATGAAATACAATACACAAATAAGAATAAATCAAAGCAATAATTTCTCGGGACCAATACTTATGCTCATCATAATGTTAACACAACCGTATATGTTCAATGGATTTTGTCAATAAAAAGCTAGGGGATTGCTTTTCTAGTGAAAATTGGTCATATTCACAAAGACTTTTGTATCCATTAATACATAGACGGTACTTATATCTATTCTGTGTCTATAGCCACCTACATACCATACTTACATAGCATTAGCTATTTTTAATGTCCCCACTGCTAAAGCACGCACAGGCCTTTCTTAAGGGTGGATAAGGACGATGGGCCATAACACAGCCCCGCGGCCCCAATGCGGATTGGTGGGTGTTATCGACTGCAACTGCACCCGGAACCAAAGGCTTAACGTGCCTTCCTATTTCCGAAGCACGGAGGAGATCGAGATAATAAATTTTCGGTCGCCCATCCCATGACCGACCCTTGCGAAAGTTGCTTAACCTCTGCAATCGCTGGGCCAGGTGCTGAACCACTGCGCCATCGAACTCCAATCCGCAGTTCAATATAGTAGATTATTGCAATCCTTCTTGGAAAACTACGCAGTTTCAATTTTGAATATGCATCTCGAATGTTTCCTGTCTGTTTTTGTATCGAACTAACCTTGATAGTTAAGGGCTCAGGTTCCTGTTTTCGATGACTCAAGGTTGTACAAAGGAGTCATGAGACCTGTCTTATGTTTTCTTTGATTTAAAAATAAAAAAGTGGGTTTTAAGTCAAACACTTTTTTAAGAGGTATTACTTATAGGCTCGATCAAAAATATCCTAGATAACGCTTCACGAATCACGAATTAAAACAGTGGCTGAATGATCTTCCAATTAAAATTGTTGGTATTCATTAGTACCTATAGCCACCTTTTGCGGATTATTACAATCTTTCTTGGAAAACTACGTAGTTCCCGAAATAAAATATTTTTAACGGACACTAGCGGCAAATCAAAAAATTGAATTAAATACCAACTAATTACCAAAGTACTTTTAATAAAACCGCGCTAGTATCCGTTAAAAAGTGATTTATTTCATGTCTAGTGAGCGCGTGAGCTTGAGGTGAATACGTAGTTCCTATTTTGAATATGCATCTAGAATTAATTTTTTCCTGTCTGTGTTTGTATCGAGCGAGGTGAGGCACAATAGTTAAGGGCTCTTTGGTTCCTGTTTTCGATGACTCATGGTACAAAGGAGTCATGAGACCTGTTTTATGTTTTCCTTGATGTTTTAAAAATACAAAAGTAGTTTTTAGGATAAACACTTTTTTATAATAAGAGGTATTAGGTAGTCATAGGTTTCGATAGCTTTACGAACAAACATCACGCAAATATGGCACCAACTGGAAAATCCTAAAGCAATTCGAAATATTTTAAATTGGTTGCTTACCCAACTATAATAATAACGATTCTTTCCAAATTCAACGTTAATAGTAAGAAACAAAGAAGATAGGTACCTATTATCTTGTATAAAATATACTCCCATTGAAAGTGAGGCATTATTTCGTGGTGCCGTTATAGACTCCGGCCGGATATCAAGAGTACCTAACCTACTCTTGATAGAAGCTTTATATTATAGGTGACAAACATTTATGAGACGATGATATCAATGTAACAAAAAAAAATCTCTTAAGATATAAATAGCAAGTTGTTTTAAGTTAAAATCATATCATTTTGTTAGAAACATTTCTAGACCATACTGCACCTAATACGTATTCGCTTGTTATAAACCCTAGTATGCCTTAAATCAATCTTCAACCTATTTGAAGTCAAGGGCCGAGTATACTCTGATATTGGTTCGGTGGGCCTCAACACAAGAAAAACATTCCATTCTAAACTAAAATTAGATAAAAAGCAATAATATAATCATTGAAGTTATTTATTACTTAATTTTAGAAACTAGAAATTATTTTCATAAAATTTAATCAATGAGACGTTTGACATTGTAAAATTATATTAAATCCACAAAATATGATGTTAGGACACGACAACACGGTAATTTGTTTCAAAACTTCATTCCTCCCCCTTTAATAGAGATATCATCCCTTTAGCAAACACCATCCCGATTCTTATTTACCCGGTCCCGGGCGACTCGGTTTTGCTCTTGAACTCGGTTCGGCCACTTTCGTTTTCTCCGGGAACGACCGGGAAAGCGCCTGACCTACCCGAACTTGAGGCCGCAGATGGGAAGCCGGGAACGATGGAAACTTTTAAAATGATGAATCCACCCTTATCTAAGTTTCATGTTTTTGAGAGTGTTGAGTCGTAGTGTGTAATTAGCTTTAGAATAGAAAATGACTAAAGGAGGCACATTATTTCTATAGGACATGTTTTAGTAATAATAATAACCTGGTAGTGCATTACTTAAAAAAGAGCAATCTTATCCTCACACAAACCTTTTAAATAAATCGATCCAACTAATTAAAATCTTCTAAAGAACCTAGTTTTCATTTCAGAATCTCAATTTCATATAAGTAGAAATATTAAATTACATATATTATAAGCAAAAAATGGCTGTTGAGAATACTTTAATACTAATAATGAAGCTATAAATCATATACATCTAGAAGAGCACATTACCTCAGAATAATAAGATCGTTTTATACCTTTCAAGTAATAAATAAGCCAAAATACTTCCATTGTAATGTATAAGATGTAATAAATAAGCCTCAACACTTTCATAATAACATACCTGTCATTTTCTAGACGTATTATTCCCACATTACTGAGAAAAACACGTCAACCAAACAAAACCCGATATTGCTCCCGTAATTGGCACCTTTACGTTATGACGTCGAGACTAGGGTTGCCATTACCAGACGTCAGGACTCAGGATTTTTCCTGACAAATCAGGATATTTTGGTCCTTATCAGGATTCCGCACGGAGTTGGAAAATGACTGAATTTTTGGAATATTCACTATGTTAGTTTTATTATATTATAGTTTGTACCTTACAGAAATCCATAGACTTAGAAATTTTTTCGCTACGCTCAAGTAGACGGACAATGGTGTGAGTGAGAAACCGTTTCTTACGGCTTATGCGATGTGCGAGAAAGAGTTGAAAAAAAAATGACAGCAGAACCTAGTTTGACTTCATTTATCATCTTGGTGAAAAGCGTCCACACAATTATTTTGTTATTTTGATCGCGATCGGGTTGTATCGGTCGGTGTGTGATTTATGTAGTTATAAGAAACCAAATGGTTTCTTATAACTACATAATTCAATAGTGGTGTCGTGTTCTGTGTTGAATTGTAATGTTACTTACGACAACAACCCAAAGAAATACTCATTTCACTGGTAAATATGATTGTACAAGTACTATTTTCATATTTCATATTTTATTTAAATATATTCCCAAACACACTAAGTTATATACTAATATGATGCTATTAAACGCCTATTTCCTAAATTAAGGCTGATTGCTAAACATTATGTGTTATATAAAAAGATATTACGTCCGTGAACTTGAGAAAATAAGGCGTAGAGATTGATTAAAAAATTATCGATATCGATACTCATGTCGATGATTTCCAATATAACTTTGTTTGTCTTTGTAACACTGATAGTTTTATTTAAAGCTGCTTGTAACCGAGAGTTTTCAAATGGTAAATTATACCAACTACAGTACAAATTTAACAATTATTTCTAGGTTTCCTGTGAATCCAGTGATTTAAGTTAAACTGGATCAATGTCATAAATAAATAGGCAGTGAGCCTCAAAGGAAACCTTAATAATTATTTAAATAAAATTGTTCAAAATCTTGTTTGTAGTTTATTTATTAGAGCAATAATACATTATGGTTATCGACAACCTAAAATGGACTTCAGTGCATCTCTAAAATTCACGCACACTTTTACAAATTTACAAACACTGGCTCATGTCACTTTTGGTGTCGCAGCCAAGCGAACTCTGTTCGTCTATTCCAGTGGAATATTAAGTTTATGCATAAATCTTATAGACCGTGAAATTGTGACATAACAAAATGGAGGAGTTGGACTTTTTGGGTAAAAATATAAATCTGAAGGAAGCAAGTTTCTCTTCTTGAGGCATGGAATGACATCCAGAAGCAATAGTGTAGGAAATGAAGTGATCTTTTGTATGGAGACCTCAACATTAAATCTTCAGTCGATGAAAGTTTGCTGGGATGTAAAATAGTATGAAGCAAAACCGATGTTAACTACAAATATAAAAAAATAATTATTTGGATAATTTAAGAAATATGTTCCATTTATGATACCTTATCATACTGTAAAATTTCTGTAAAAGTACTAAGGATTTACTGTGAGGGTCCACTACCTTTCTTTCCTACACTACAAAGCAATACGGCATAACTTATTGCGCACACCAAAACTTTGTTTTTATCTAAATTTACGTCATAGGTCCACTGTCCACTGTCTTTTCTAATTAATTGTAAAGAAATCAAAACAGCTAACAGTAAAAAAAAATGTAGGTTAGTACTATTATTTATTCTGTGCTTTATCAAAAACCTAAGCACTTGCGGTACAATACTAGAGTGAAGTTGCCGTAGACCACCGTCCATTGTCAAATTAATCGCGTAATAATTATATACTTAACCCTAATCAATGTCAGGAAATTTAAGCAAAATTTAGGCTTGATATCAATGTTGTTTTTAGTATACCACGTGGTAACCCTCGTCGAGTCAGTTTTGTTGCCTCGTCATCAGAAATAAAGAGCTTTTGTGAATTTGTCAATCTTGACAATACACGTGCTATAGTCCTGTAGGATCAGTTTTCTGGAAGATTGATGTTGTTTTCATGTAAATGTATAAAAATATCTGGTAGAATAATACCCAATCCAGTTGTTTCTATGATATAATTATTATTACGAAGCTAATAAAGTAAACGGATTATCTTCTTGATCGATTCGATACAATATTTATTCTGAAAATAGAAATATGAAAATTGGATTATGAATAATATATATGTTATAGTCAAACCCCGAAGTCCAGGCGCTCCTAGGTTTGCCTAGTCAAACCTCAGGTTTGACAAGAAGGCTTAGTCAAAGTCCAAAACTAATAGCGTGATTTGGGCTTTGGCTAACGCATTTATAGCCAAACCTAGGAAAGACTAACTTGGACAGTCAAACACCGAAACGCAATTCGATCAAATAGGGGTTCGACCAGTCAGACTTAAATTAAGTACCTACAGAATATGTTTTTTTTTATTTAAAAGTATGAAAAACACATTCCTTAGAGTGATAATTAAATTAAATTAATAATCTTCCTGTGAAACTAAGATTTCTGTTGTCTGTTAAAAAAAAATTACCACGAAATTTAAAACGATCGCTCCGCTACGCTGAAATTTCTAACCTAAACGTGACCTACAGGAGTAAGGCATATGTATGAGAAACAGCATTCATTTCCGATGTTAGATTTAGTCAAAGCTGCCTTACTCCTGTAGGTCACGTTTAGGTTAGAAGCTCCGCTGCGCTTTGCAATCGTCTTAAATTTCGTGGTTATTTTTTAACAGACAAAAGAAATCTTTGTTTCACAGGAAGATTGTTGATTTAGTTACATTTGTATTCTAAATAATGTATTTTTACACATAAATAACACATTCTGACCCTAATTTAAGTCTGACTGGTCAAACCCCGATTTGATCGTATTGAGTTTCGGCGTTTGACTATCCAAGTTGGTCTCTCCTAGGTTTGGCCATAAATTCGTTAGTCAAAGCCCGAAAAACGCTTTAGTTTTGGACTTTGACTAAGCCTTCTTGTCAAACCTGAGGTTTGACTAGGCAAACCTAGGAGCACCTGGAGTTCGGGGTTTGACTATAACATATCTTTCACCCACGACTCGTCCGCGTATCAAAAAATCCTTTGGAAACCTTTGACCGGGATAAAAAAAGTACGAATATTATGTTTTAATCCAGGCTAAGTATAAACTATCTGCGTGCCAAATTTCATTCAAATCCAGTGCGTTTTTGCCTGATTGAGTAACAAACATTCAAACAACTAAACATCCAAACCTTCACATTTAGAATAAAGTAGGATTATATTTTTTTATTAACATCAATCCTATTAAAAAAAACCCACATCCAAGGCATAAACAGTTGTCTTTAATTGAAACAGTTTTGTCGCCTGTGCCACGCAAAGTTTAACGTACAACAATGGGCAACGTCGCTTAACCAGTTAGCAGCAAAATTCGTGAGCGAGCGTATCGGCCCTTCTCGAACTAAACGTATGTTTTGACGGCGCAGTGTGCAAGCGATTTTAACCGTAGGAATGATTAAGCGACGCTGTTGTCCAATCCATGGTACCTTATGGGCTTTCCACATTCACAGGCCTGGCCTGCAGGACCGTACGGAAAGGCGCGGCTTTCCTGACTGTACTCGTCCGTAGTATCGAGATGTTCTCTATATTTTATCAAGATTACTTTAAAACGGACGGATTAGAGTAGAAAACCAACGAAACAAAAGAAAAGTGCAGTCAGGAGTAGGCCCCGAACTTGAATCAGATTATACAAATGTTTCAGTAAAGATATAAATATCCTTACAGCCGCCTATGCACAGACTGGTGCCTAGAGCCTATATGTAATATGTAACTAAGTAAAACGAACGTTCACGAATGTTCGCAACCGGCCGCACTGCGCACTAGGTGCCTCGATACATCCAGGAAACAACCTAGAGTCCTAGAATGTATCGCAGGGGCGAGGCTTACAACTAAAGGCGACTATCGTGTATCCTATCAAGTAACCTGGATATTTCTAGGCACCAATTTAGGCACCTGTCGGTGCGTTCGCAGCCTAAGTATTGTGAGCTAAGTCAGCGTTGGTAGTGTTCTTCAAAGCTACCAATCTAACATCGATGTCCATATTTTACTGTGTCAAGACGTGATCTTTCTTTTTTTGATCAAGACAAAGAGTTTTCTTTTGATGTCTTTGCTCTCTTTAAGCGTCCGTCAATATTTTTTTGTTGACGTCCCAAAAGTTATAAAATTATATTTCGTTCCAACATTTAATTAAAACGTTTCAGCATAATTAATTAGCATGAGTTCCTACCGGACGAACACAATTTTATGGCGGGAATTTAAATATTTTTTGACGGCTTGCTTTGTAAAATCTTGTTATTAATTTCACCCTTGAATTTTTATCGTAATAAAGTGTGTTTGTTAAACACAAAGTTTAATTTCCTTAGTGTATATTACTGTATAACTTTGTTTATTTTATTGAGTTTTAATATTATTTAATATTATCATCTTTATGTAAAGTGTTTATGTTAATTATTTTTGATATTATCAATACAATTTAATCCAACAAACTCTGTAACTCAATAAAGCCTATGACATAGTATTACTGTTTTCGATCAATGCTGTGTACGTTTTCTAAAGTAGCCTAACAAGTCGCCCGGAAAATCGACCCGTGTAAATGCCCCATTAGTATACCGTACGAAATACGAAGGGTCAAACTTACTAAAAAATATAAGGACTCCTATATTTTTTAGTAAGTTCGACCTTTTCGGCCTTATCCTTATTAATGAATGGCGAGTACTTAAGTTTACACCAGTTTCACCAAAAGTATTGCTTCGTAATAAATATTACTAATATAATATTACTCCCGTTTGCTAGACTTCTTGGACACCGCAGAAAAAAAGGGCTTAAAGAGTTACTATAATTAGGTGGCGAGTCACAATAGAGCTTTTAGGTTGCAGTGACTACAGCTCTATCTATCAGAGCTGCAGAGCCCCAACACGCATATAATTATAATAATACTCCTGTTTGATCTCTCAAAAAGTCGTATTCCCAAGCAAACTTTTTGGTTATACTGGTTTAAACCTACCTACTCTTCGTTTATTAAATACTTCTTAAGTCCATGCTACAAAGTATCGTTTGACCACCGAGCCTCCACTAGCGCCGCCAAACAAGAAAAAATCATTACAACGAAATAAAAATGTTTAATGACATTCTGAAAAATATAAAAACTAGTATTAGTTATAAACTATTTTTGTATGCGTTTTTTTCCTGGTTTAAATGTGTTTGTGTAGTTAAAACCTGGATTAACGCCTAAAATGGCCACTTTGGGCGTTAATCCAGGTTTTAACTACGCGAACACATTTAAACTAAGTATTTGAGGCATACAAAAATAGTTGGTAGCTAATACGAGTTTTATACTTTTCAGATTTTTATTTAACATAGTTATTTCGTTGTAATGATTTTTTCTTTACTGGCGGTACTCGTAGACGCGCGCTGCACCCTTAACAAACAGGTCTGCACGGACCACAAGCGTTAATGTGTGCTGCGATAACATCGCGTGTTGAAGAGCTTGTATAAATTCCAACTCACGACTAATGTGCGCATGAGCAGCCGTTTCTCAACCGATAAGGGAATGATAGAATGCAACCATTCTCTCGCATCATTTGGATTCAACGAGATTTATCTTTATCTCTATATTTATATTTCTGAGCTAATTAATTATAAACGTTTCTTACTTTCGATATTTTTTTTTAAATTACACATTAATTATAATAATTATGATTTCAGTGTTATCATAAAGAATACTAGTAATTTAATTGATAAATCAAAAACTATTTCCAGACTCTACTTATTTTTTCCGGTTAGGGTTTTGTTTGGAACTAAAAACTTCCCTTTATGTTATAAATTAAACTACCGGGTGCCCGCGACTTCGTCTGCGTGGATTGTGTTTTTGCTATCCCTCGGGAACATTACTTTTTTCCGGATAAAAGATATCCTATATCCTTTTCTGCACTCCTGACAACGTGTATGCATAATTTCACGACGATCGGTTCAGTAGTTACGACGTGAAGGCGTAACAAACAAACAAACAGACTTTCGCATTTATAATATTAGTAAATTAAATACGTACGTTCTTGTAATAGTTTGCTAAAATAAGGTCTACATGTTTTAAGATGTTTTTAAATAATATTGTTTAAACAAGTATCGTAGGTAATCAAATATTCGTTACAATTTACCAAAACAAAATATTGTGTGTTTTAAAATCTTCCTGTGTACAATGGAGAGAAATACTATAAAAATAGTTTATGAAAATCAATGGTCAAGCGGAAGTAGGCCGCGCCGAACAAAATGAACGTTTAACGTGGGTTTTGTGCAAACAGAGTTAATTTTATGTATCGCAAATATCAATCTGGTAACAGCATAGCTAACAGATTAATAAACCCTGCCTAGTTTCAGAATGAAACTAGGCAGGGTTTATTAATCTGTTTTTAATAGAGATACGAGCTTATGATTCAATCTGCGAATTGGTGCCTGTATTATGAGTTTGCATTTTTTGCCCGTGACACTACAGCGTGGCACTACCAGTAGTGCCACGGGAAAGTTTTCTTTCCCGTGACTCTACCGGTAGAGCCATGGGTAAAACTATATCTCCCATGACACTACTCGATGCCAGTTGTGTCACAGAAAATTAGATTTCCGGTGGCACTATCGGGCTTTGAAAGGAGTTTTCAATTATATAATAAGTACATTTTTTGTTTTATTCTTCGTAATACGGCACCATAGTACCAGGACCACATAAATATGGCAAGGGTTTATTTTGCACAGTTACGTATTCGAGAGCGACTGTCGTATGCAATTTTGTATGCAATTTGGCACATTTATCAGTAGGGAAGGGCAAAATTATGGCGAAGGTAAGCAGTTCTAAAAAAATATGTGTTCTGCATAGTAAACCTGTGGAGTGGGATTTCTAAAAGGTAAGCCGTTGGAAATCTGCTTGTATGGACCCTTCGCCATTGCTAGCTATACTAAACTTAAAGTTGTCAATTACAGTCGCTGCCTATAGTAAGCATAAAGTCTTAATACCTTTCAATCTAGGCCAGCATTTTTTTCTGTTTTTAGAAGACGTGCAAAGTACTATACGTTTCACAAATCTAGTGCCTTTATTTTTTTTGAAATGGATATGGGCAGAAAATGAAAGGAAAAAGATACTGCTATCTGCTAAACTGTCTTTGAAAAGAAAGAGATCCACTGCCTCCCTGAGAAAGTCAATAAACAGTTATTAAAACTCTTACCTTCTAACCATTGATCAGAATAGGAAGTTACATAGAATTAATTAATGTACTTTACCTAGGTACTTTACTGAATACCTTTAGGTAATACTTCTATTCTAATTATCTGTAGTTTCTTTAAAATGTAATAAAATATGACTGCCTCAACATCTGCCAACATTCCCAAAATAAAATTGCAAAGAAAAGCCATTTATAGTTTTGTATTTTACTTGTTTTGTTGAGTGAGATTCTGGCGTAATGCGTCGATTTCACTGTGGCTGGATGTCTTATGTGCGCATGTTTTCAATGTGGGACAATGTGGGACACATTTGATGTTTGGGGGACAACGTGAGACGCCTGTGATAAAGGGGAAAGTAACGTCAAATGCGGGGCTGTCCCCCCAATCCCCAATAATGCCAGACGGTTGGCAGCCTTACCTCAAAGTTAGTTTCTATCATTCTAACCCATTTGGACAATAAATCACATTGATTTTATTTATTTCAATAGGGAATATGCATCAATTTTTTTTTAATCAAAATCAATAGTATAATGCATGAGAAAATCAACTGTAATATTGAAACTTTTCTCTTGCGTTTTTTTCTCGTAATATAGTTACTTGAAGTTAGCACGCATCAGCACCCGCCGAAAACGCTCTATACAAAACGGTGACGTCACACATCACATTTCGGTGTGTTTCGGGCGCGTTTAATATGGAGTTAGCCAATAATCTTCAATTATCTCCCTAAATTTTGCGTTTAAGTACATATGTGTCATACAAAATATTATTGCTTTTTCGATATTCCATCTGACTGTAAAGTGCATTATATCTGAAAATGAAAAAAAAATATCGATATTTTCCACTGATTTCATCGTGTGATAAAACGAAAATAATATTTTTTTTTTTATTTTTCTTTCTGTTCCATCATGTTTTTACAAGGGTCCGCAGCGATCAAGCTCAATTTTATGAAAATCGGTGACTTATGCATATTCCCTATTGTGAAAATTGATAATGTTTTATTTCAATCATCAAATCAGTTCACGCAGACACCGAGTGGGCGGGAGAGTAACACCTGGTTGGATTTCAAAGTCAAATTATAAGTAAAGGCACCAACCATATTATTATGAATTATTGAATCTATCAAAGGTTCTGACGCATTCTGCATAGTATACGGAGATACAGTTTGAGTTACTGTTCGTTATTTACATTATTTTGGGTTTAGGGTTGGTCCTAAAGCTAAATAAATGTTGGTTCTAAATAAATGTTTCAAATTTATTAATGGCCACGCTATCTCCGTGTTTGTGTTGTCACTGTGTTAACAATACTGCTCTCAATTTAAATTGTTCAATTTAACAAAATAACGGCACTTTTACCTACGTATACAGAGGTTCAATTTCTTAGTGTAAATATACACAAAACTCAAGACATGGAAAGTTAAAATTATTGACGCTTATTTTTCAATAGGCTAACAATTATTCCGCTCCAACTTATATGAAAATAAAGTTCAGTGCCCGGTTTATCAAAACTTACAAGTCTACAAGTACTTTACAAAAGAAAAAAATACAATTTTATGTAAATTGTGTCTTTTTCCAAATAATTTATGAAAGACACTTGTAAAAATGCCGAACACCTTCATAAATAGTCAGGATTTTCCATTGAGTTTTTTACAAGTTGTAAGATTTTTTTACAAGTTTTGATTTTTTTTTGACTAACGAAATCACTAATATACAGGTGAAAATATATTAGTTAAATAAACAAAAACATTTGCAGCCTTCAATTTAACGTGACTTGATAAACGGATTTGTGGATTGATTATTTTCATAAGGAAAATGCTTGTTTTTAAAAATTACAAGACTTGTAAGTTTTGATAAACAGGGCACAGGTTTCAAAAAATGCAACATTGGTTAATATTAGGTACTATGCGAGTCAAATAAGATCTAGTACTGTCAAACGGCAATCTTGATCTTTGTTCCTTTTCTTGCACATCCTAGACACCCTGAAGTGGAAATGAAACGCAAACAAATATGGCCGTTTTGACAGTACTACTTGTACTTGTTTGGCTCGCATAGTATTTAAATGTACATCAAATGCATAAAATGGATCGGATTAAGTATTATTTTAAGCCAGTTGCTAACGTCTTGAGCTTATTTCGCCTTGAAATTCGAGATTTTGGACTGGCCTTATCAGTTTAGTATAACGTTACTTATTCCTGTTATCTCCAGACGATTCCACACCGATGAAATCTGGTCCCCTACAATGACTGTCAAAAGTAATATCGAAGCGATGTTGTGATAGAGATGGCGCTATACGCGATGTATAGCTCTGTCTCTATAACAACATTACTTTGAGCTTGCTATAGCTCAGAGTACTGCCTCTGGTCAACCCTAAGTAATTGATTGAAGTTCGAGTTCAGAACAAAAACAAGTAACGTTCGTAGACTTTATTTGAAATTTAGATGTATGTAATGGACGCTGTGAGTGAGTAACGTGAACGACCGTGTCTATTTTCATTTTCAGTTTTACATTCGTATGTTTTAAAGAAGTTTTCGATAAATATATGCCGCCAGTAGTTAATTGTTGTGTGAGAATTTGTGAATGGCAGGATAATTTTGCTGATTCACAAACAGTCCACCAGTCGGCGCACTACCACTGACTTGGCGCTAGTGTAGATGTAGACCTGTCATTTTGTTGTTTTCTATGCGTGTGTATGCTATCAACTTTTGAATGTTGGAAGCGATTTTTCGTAAATAAAAAATTTTCTCCCAAAACAATTTGGTTTTCTTCAATCTTTGATTCGTTTACTGTCTGACTTCCATAATAATCATTTCAAATCAACCATTTTTAGATATAATTTAAAATAAATGGGAAAATTGGGGATAAATGCCCAAAGGTCTCCAGCAGTAGTAACGCCACCATGAGGGATACATTTTGTGACATGCCCCATTGACTGACGTGGTCGAGGACGACCTAAGAAAATACAATTTCTTTCTATGAATCTATATATAAAAAATATTATCATCAAGTTCTCAACTTGATTATATTCTTTGCTGAGCATTTCGGTTATGCGGGATCCAAATCCACAGCTCAGGGAATTTAGAATGAAATCACGCGGACATCAATAATAATATCACTAAAAAGAAAGATGTATGTATACCTACGTAATAAAATCGACCAGGCTGCAGCTATAATGATTATGTTTGATGACAAATGCGTTTCTCAACTCTAAAGAGGTTGCAACAGAAAGTAAAATCATGAATCACGATAAACTGAAGCTAACTGCTCGTTTACTTTCATTCGATCCAGACAAGAGTATACTTGTAATGGTGGTAGGTAATAGTTGATTAGGCCTAATCCAAGTCACCCTAATGTGAATTACTTGCAAATGCTAATTTGCTATAATTTTCCATAAAACTTTTATTAAGACGTCTTACTCTTTTTAAGTCATCAGTCAGTCATATCAGCCGCACGACACCCACTGCTGGGTATAGGCTTTTCCTTTGTGGATCTCCATGGCGATCGGTCCTGCGCCCGCATCCAATGGCTTCCCACAACCTTCACCAGATCGTCGGTCCACCTTGTCGGGGGCCTACCCACGGAGCGTAGTCCGGTGCGCGGTCGCCTTTCCAGAACCTTTCCGCCCCAACGGCCATCGGTTCTTCTGGCGATGTGTCCCGCCCATAGCCACTTCAGCTGAGCAATCCTTCGAGCGATGTCAGTTACTTTAGTTCTCCTGCGGATCTCCTCGTTTCTGATTCGATCACGCAGGGAAATGCCGAACATGGCTCTCTCCATTGCACGCTGGGTGACCTTGGTGACCTGGGTGACCTTTTTCAAGTAATAATCATAAAATCTTTACACATGACAACAATTTCTAAATATGGCAATATTCCAGTGTCAGTGGAGTAAAAGTAATTTATCGAAATATCAAGCTATGCAATTCTTATGATTAATAAAATCATGTAATAAACAGTTAAAAATAATCATACAGAAATTATTGATTCCGTAATTCGTCCAAGTTCAGTAAGTAATATAAGCACTAGCTGTAAAGTGAAAAAGTACTCAAAATGGCAACTTTTCTAATTTTGCATAACTCTACTTTTAACGTAAAATAAAACGCTGACGCCTTCATTGCAAACTAAAATTATTTAACACTAAAACAAAACACGGAAGAAGTTTTGCGAGAAATAAAAGATCGAAAATATTTCTTTCCTTGAAATGAAAAAAAAGTGGGCAGCGTGAGCCGTGCGCAGGCGGCGAGAAACTCACGCATTCCGGTCGGACGGGCGGCGCGCATTTTCTCCACGATCTATTGGCCGCTCAGTAATGCAGCTTGGGTATGTAACCAGGACCGGATTTTCGAAAAATGGCGTCCTACTACTTTGTTATTTTACTAGCAGCCTGCGATTTCGGGCGCGTAGAATTCTATTTCGTAAATAATGATCTCAGTAATTACAATAACATCATGATTCAGCATTTGATTATATTATGATTTATTTCGTTTTACAAGCTTTTATTTATTTTCACCGGTCCGATGTTTGTTTGGTTTTTTGTTAATTAAAATAATATATCCTCTTTGTGTTCGTCTTATCCTCGTGCCTTTAACCAGAAGCAATAAAAAACTTGCCGGTAAATTGAGATTTTTTCTATATGACAAAATTAAAAGCTAACATTCATACCTGTATTATGAGAAGTACATATTTTCTACTACTCATTGAGGGTAAAAGTGTCCCGATCGATGCCATGTAGGGCTGCCAGACGCCCGGGATTTCCGGGATTGTCCCGGAATTACGAGCCTTGTCCCGTGTCCAGGAATTACACCCTACTGTCCCGGATTTCAAATATCTACCACAAGTTTTTTCATTATTTTACGAGTAGGTTACGTTACGATTCACAATTTTATAGGTCTTTACCTATGTAATTAGTGTTTTGTATGGAGAATTTAAAAAAAGTTGCATTTTCCTTACTAACATTTTCTTAATTTATTAAACAACCATGAAGCGACGAGCGGCTAATGTTTTAAAACTTTTATGCACAAATGTTTAAAAAGTAAGATAACTTATAATATTATGCCACAAAGGGTAAGCGATAAAAATAAGTTTAGGCGAAGTTAAAAGAAATAAAGTGGAAATTTCTGACAACAAAAAGAGTATTTTGTTACTATTGGTAGTTGTCTTGTCTATAATGGTTATTAATTATTCGATATAATATCAATAATTGATGAATATTTCATAGAAATGACGAAGTTCATTCAAACGTAATGTTGATTGCCTAAAGTCTTATTTAATCAATAATGAAAAGCGAGTTTCTGTGCAATTTTTGTTTTAAGGTTTATTTACATGTATGTTAATAAATAAAAGTAAATTTGTATTCCAAAAATATAAATTAGTATGCATTTCTTTCTTAACATTGCCCCACGACAAACCCCCCCCCCCCCCGCTATTCTAGTCCCGGAATTGACGCCAGCTAATCTGGCAACCCTAATGCCATGCCACACTGCTAAGCGACCGACGTAATACAATTACCACCAACACACCATGACGTTTTAATATATCATTGCCAACACACACATAGATTGCCGCGGAAGTATGTAGGACGCCGGCGGCGGCCGATAGCTTATCTCACTGGGTTAACAACCTATCGGCAACACAGCGATATCGGCGCAATCACGACATTGTTATCAGTGGCCACTCGCATCTTCTAGGAGCTTGCAGATTTTAGGTAAGTAAATGCAGCAAGCAGGGTTCCGTTCGAAAACGCGTTTTGGTTTGTACTGAGCGAAACGTAAGCGTTTTTTTAAACAAAATTTTCATTGATTCGTGAATAATTTTAAAGATGCTGACGCGAGCCCCTTTGGAACTATTATATTTATTTTAAAAAAGGTTTTCTATGAAATGAAAAATCCTCTATTAAAATAAACTTAGAAATTAATACGTGCTTTTGAATTGTCTATCCGTATATATATTTTCCTATTGTCTATAACTCTAAAAGCAAAAAGTTTACGTTTTAGACAAAAAGTATAGTGAATTGAAAATAGATAGGTATTTAATAAACTTGAAAGTAAACGCTGACAAACTTATCCATTCCATTGTAATATAAAAATTTATGTTTGCCAAAAAGTATAGAACTTCATCAGTATAAGTGGAAAGTTGCGGCAAAAAATCTACTTAGTTATCTTACTTATAAATTACAACTTTTAAGACGTTTTTAAAGTTGAGAGTAGGTATTGTTCTTGTTCACTCGATGTAATAAGTACACTTTCTTTTTAATTTATTAAAATTAAAGAGATGAAAAAAAACTGTCTGACATTTATCTGCCTGCCAATGCTTTTGTACCTTTAATATTAAGCATTAAAAATATTTAAGTAAACATCCCACTTTCACCGTAAGGGGTTTAGAATAATAATAAAAACATGAAAGCAAATAATAAGATTTCTTTTTCCAAAACAGCATGAAAAACTCAACATTTACATAGTGCGAAATGAAATAAATGTCCAAATTGCGTGCAAAGATCTATTAAGATACGAATCTTAGAGCGATAAAAACGAAAAATATATTAATTGGACTATTCGTATAGCTTAATATCTACCGTTGCTAATTAATAGAGTTACGGCATGTCATTTCTGATGCTGTTTTTTGTTGAGGCCGCTCCACATTCTCGCGAGATATTCACGCGAGAATCTCAGGAGATTCTCAGCGAGAACTGTAGTGAGAACTTCTTTTGGGTACACACTCACAAAGTTCTCAAATAGTTCTCACTACAGTTCTCACGCTCGATGACGATGGACGCTGAAATGGCGAAAAAGAAGATGGTGGATGACATGAAAATACTTAATTAAGGGAAGCCATTCCAGCTCGGATACGTCTTGCAGTAACACTACGATACTTAGCCACAGGAAATGGCTACCAAAGTCTCCATTTTTTATTTAAAATATCCCCCCGGCGGCTCGCTCGTTACTGAGAAACATGCGAGTGTGGGTGGAGTCAATACACGTTCTCGCCTGTTCTCACGTTCTCGCGCTCCGTTGTCTCGCGCAAAAAAAGCCGGAGAACAACGAGAGAACTTGAGAAGAATACGCGAATCGCTTCCACATTCACGTTTCTCACATGTTTCTTGCGTTCTCGCGAGATTCTCGCTAGAATGTGGAGCGGCCTTTAGACACCAAAATGATTTATTATAATATGGTAGGCCTTGGTAGGTTGTTAGTCTAAGACGTAGCCTTACATTTTTTTTATTATTGACTTATTTATCTTTTAAAATCTGCGCCTTCAAGTGACATAAATCTTTATTGATTTTGTAATTTTAGCCGCGATATTTTTTAGCTTAATTTGAAATACAAAATCATAATACTAATGGATTTTATGGAGATTACGGATTCAGTAATAAAGCTAGAAGATTGTCTAGCGTTACTTACAGTATTTGTATTGCTAAATATTACACTTAATTCATTTAGCTACAATACCTATAACAGAGAGAATAGTTAGAATTTCCATTTAACCAAACTCTATCGCAAAATAGTTTCTAAACGAGATTTCAGGTCTAGTGTTCCGGCTTACAGCCGCAATCAGAACACAACTTTCACAAAGATACAGATACATATTTAATATATAGGTAATTTGTTTCCCCTTGTCTACTTTCTTTCAGACTTTATGAATAATTCACTTGGTCGTTGACGTCATCAGTATTGAATTTATAATATTGATAATGACGTAATGAAATGACTGAGACGGTTAATATTGATTATTTTGCAGACGCACACTAAAAAAAACAATGTGCATGTGCACGCCTAAAACAACATTCATAACCAAACGGACTTCGTAAGATAGAACAACTATACCTAGATTAACTTATAAATATAAAATAAAATCTGTAACTAAGTAATTAATATTTTAATAATTATATTTTGTATTTTGGAGAACGTAATAAACGGAGAACGTAAAGTTCAATTCAAATGAAATGATAAATTATGATTGATGTTAGTTTCTAACTGTAATACTTTAATGATAAAATATACTAGAATCTGTCAAAAAGTTTTGTCACATAAAATGAGTGTTCTGTAATGTTGTTAATGTAAAACAAGTAATGGAGATATAAATATTTCTTTTTAGACAGCTTAGCTAGGAACCTAAAATATTAAGGTACAAACTTTGTGGTACAAGGACATTCAGTTTTATTTAAACTACGGTCGAGTTTCATTTAAATTACGATTCGTAAATGAATCGTTTATTCGCCTATAATTGCGTTGCCTCCTCAATAGGACAACTGATTTACAACTCTCCTAAACACTTCAAAGAGGCCGATTTTGTTTTATTATTGTGACTAGTTCAATTTAATTGAATCCCATTTTAGTACTTACGTCTAATATGTCACTAAAGTAATGAAAATATTAAAGAATAGTTAGAATTACGAATACAGGGTTATTTGTAAATACCAACAACCTCGCAGGTGAAGATTACTAACATTTAAGAAAATGACAAAGTCATCCGGCAGGATCATAAACAACAGCATTTGTTCTAATACTTTTCCGACTTTCCATAAATGTCTGAACAGCTGATCGTGTTTTGTATGAAAAGAGGTTTTTTTACCATTGAAAATGGTTATCAGATGCAAATCGCCTGAGACGTATTTTTGACTATATCTCCGAGGATTTTGAGAGGATCGAAATAAAAATAGTACTAAAAGTTGAGGAATTTATCGAGACACGTGTGAACGTTTGAATTTTGAAAATCTACTGGTAACTTTTTTTGGAATTTTGCGAAATTCCAAAAATTCCGGGTTGTTTGGGGGATGTTTGTTTACTAAATTGTAAATATTTCGGAAAAAAACCGACTTAAGAAAAAATCAAAAAAAAGGTCCTAGGGTATTAGTTTAGCTATCAAATGGCGATATAATTCTGAAAATTATAATTGTGACCTGTAGGTGGTCCCTTTAGATTTGGAATTGTAGAAAAACGGCTGTTTCCGTACATAAAAAGTGATGTAGCTTCTATTATTATTGACCGATCGTCATGGTAATAGTGTTAAAAGATGCAGAAGCGGACGAGAAGTGCATTCGTTGGAATTTCGAAAATTGGTTAATATTATTTCGGCCGCGTCGAGGCAGCCAGTGGGCGCTTTTGTGACACGAGGCCATAGACTTATTATAATTGCACGAGGCGGAGCCGAGTGTCACAATCGTAAAAATAAATAGGTACTACCCTAGGTAACTTTACAAATATCATTTGATTTGATTTTGGTTTTTCGTAAATTTTTGTGTTCATTTTCAATGCTCCGATTCTTACGGGGACTGTAAAATCTGTGAATTTTTATCTGTTTAAGGAAAAGTCGTAGAACAAATGCTAATCTAATCCTGCGGGGTTGTTGGTGTTTTACAAATAACCCTGTATAAGTAGATACTCAGATTTTGTAATTACGTCTTTCGCATTAAAATTTCTCGCATGGAGAAAAAGCCGTGAAATCTAGCGAATACAAAAAGAAAGATTAGGAGTAATCTTTCCAAAAACGAAGCTTTAAATTGCAACAAAACTAATTAAACAAGTTCTTTTCGCTTTGTTTTTTTTTCTCTAATTGATGATCTTAACTTTTAAATTGATCTGACCTTGGGATAATTAAACGGTCAAAGTGATAGAAAGAAATAAAACTTCCGATCAGTTCTTAGTTAAGCGATTAAAAACGATTACCTACTTTGTTAAAAATTTCAGACGAGATAAGTTAATCATGTCTGAAAAGCGTTATATTCTTATTTAAGACTTCATTCTTCTTGAGTAGCTAAATCATGAAGCACTCATGGCGGAGCTTGACAGACTGATCGTACTCGATTGCGTTTGCTAAGCAACGCTCGGTCCGGTCAGGTGTCGGATGGGTGACCGTTAAGTGGCATAACAACTGAGCGCTGGCGTACTTCGCAGGGCACGTTAAACCGTCGGTCCCATCTGTTGTCATCTGATAACAGTCGTTAAGCCAAGTCAGAGGCCTTACATGCGGCTTGATAAACTCTACAAGAGGTGGCCACTAATCCTAATTCGATAAGAAGAAGCTAAATCATATTATTAAATATAGCTTGGGACACAATGTAGAAAAAAGAAAAAATAGAACTACCTAAAATAAAAATACTTGGTTAAAAATACTTGGATCGTTGCGCTTTTCGAATAGTTCAAAATTAAAAAGATAATATAGAAATAATAAAGAGGACCACGAGACAAACAATATATCCGATAAAAAATATGACTTCATGTATGAGAATATATAGTAATGATATTAAAAAAAAGATCAATGTCAACTTTATCATACGACCTTAGTGTTCAAATACCTACATGAGCTAAAAATTCACTCAATTTGACATTTGTACTGATAAAATAGAGGTTGGTATTTATTCATCAACTAGCGACCCTTGGAGATTCGCCAGGAAATATCAATGACTTACAAATGCTGAGCATCATTTTCTTTTTGCAGTGCTAAAGTTTTTTTTTAAAGACAAATATGTTAGGGTGAAGAGATTTTCTGTTCTGTTACTCTTCAGTGTAAAATTGGGCTTGTGGTAATTACTACGTAAGCACCAAGTTGAAATATATATTTTCTAATGAATCCCAAGCCTCCGAAATCATTAATTACGACATAAAATTGTCAGGGTAACTTTTAACATTGTAGGTAGGTACTTAAAAAAATTTGAAACAACATTGGTATTCGGTCTTTAACCAATTATTTTTCTACATTAAACTTCACGTCAGCTATTATAACTCACACTGACTAATAACAGCCTGTTTTGGTTTAGTTTAAAGGATGATTCAATTTATAACTGACACGTTTTTTCTGACGAAACCATTTTAAAAATGAAACGCTTCACGGGCTACCGCGTCTTGCTTTGTTTTCATCATTTAAATTCCAAAGTTATTTTTATGATCTTTGAGATATATTGATGCGAGTTTTTTTACTCTAAATTTTGAAGTAACTTAAGTTCTCATTTAGTAGGCACAACTTCGTTAAATGTGGGATTCTATTAATATTATAAACAAAATGATAATAAATGAGAAATCAAGTCATTTGTAGTAAAGTTACAGAATAAATAATAATAAAAGTTCCAGGCTAAGTATTTCCATTTGATAAGGAATCCTTCTGGTAAATGTGCCAATGCTACATAGAGCACAATAAAGTATAATATGACTTGGAGTAAGTATGTTATTTTAATAATGTTGTCTTTGTCTACAGATTCTACGAAATTATAAAAAAAAACGGCTAATTGCAATAGTAGGCATCTCACTACGAAATCCCAGATAAAAATATTTGGTTTGATTAACATAAACTTATTCGTTTTAAAATTAAAGAAGTAGTCCTAATGCTTTCACTAGATTTTTTTTAAATGATGTAAGAAAATTAAAAAAAAACCTTTAACTTTAAAATAACACTCCGTTAAGTTCCCGTAATCCAAATTGGAAATTTAATTCAAAGGAGCTATTAGGCCTAAAGGAACTATTTCCACTTTGCGCTAACCGACCAAACTCTCGACTTCAATTTAAAATTGAAACATTTCGCACATGATAATCAACATAGTATTAACTCAAACAAGTTGAATTTTGAGTTATTTATATATTCAGAATAAGCATTTTTTTCTCTACAATCTGGTAAAACAGTCATAACTCTAAGTAGTTTGGATTGCATTTTAAGACGGTCTTGCCTGTTACCGAGGGTCCGAAACATAGACTACAGCTTCGGTGCTATAATAAAAAAATGCTTAGATGGACAAAATATATTAGAATAAAGCACTTTTGTCTTTTGGCCGGCACTTTCATATTTGGACCAAAAATGTATTAAACGTGGATGGGAAAAGTACGAGACATCTTTTTCTGAAGACTTTTTACGCATTTTGAGGTGCAACGGTGAAGAAGATATTAGTTCAACTGATGACAGAGTTTTGAATAGTTCCCTGTATTCTATATCCTTTGTGTAACATCTCAAGTTAACACACCAAATCAGAAAATTATTTACAAATGTGAGCGTATTAACTGTGACGTGATAATGTTTTGCCTGTCAACTTTTATATAAAATTAATTGTTATTTTCAGTTATTACTGTTTTGTTTGTTTATGTTTACTCCTGTTTTTTAGTTAATTAATACTCTTATCACTCTAGGTGGTTCTAGAAAGTACCTTGTATATCCTTATATATTAGTCCCAAACACTTTATTTCTGAAATATACAAAATAGAAGAATGTAGCTTTTTACGATATAACAATCTGGCCATAAATACTTCACAGTCAGGAACTATGATTTTTAAATCTTTGAAACGCTATATCTCGAAGCTACGTTTTTTTTTTAATATCATGTGCGATTTATTAATAAGCTTACCACTGGAGGCGTTTTCCGAGGCGAACAGCGGGGCGGCGTTGTAGTCTGAAACAAAACGAGTCCAATTTATTTCTTGTTTTATCTTGATTTATCTGTTAATAATTTATGTATCTGTTTCCTGTAAATACAGGGCAGTGTATGTCGCAATATCTGTTTTAGAAACGTTGACAAATTGATTACTAAGTGTAAGTAATTTAAATTCTTGTCGAGTTGTAAGTTATAAGAGACAGACTGATAAAATGCGTCGTAAAGTATAATCAGAAGAAATGTAAGAAATAAAGGTTTTCTTTTTATGTATTAAAAGACAACCAAAAACGCAAATACCAAATACATGATCTAAATACAGTTGCAACTTAATCTAGGAATAGTGTCACCTTAATTAAAGGTTGCCACAGCATGCAATAAAAATTATACCTAAAATTACTTTAAAGGTCAAGCCACACAGCGGGCGTGACGGGGCGCGGCGCGACGGGGTGCGACGGGAGTTCACACTGCGGGCGTGATTACGCCTACATTCCGCCCCGCCGCGCTTCCGATCTGTATTCACGCTCGGCGCGACGGCGGCGTGGCGCGACGGGACGCGACACGTCGCGCCACGCCCGCCTGTGTGACATCGTCCATAGTACCTAGTACATTACAACTTCTCAGCGTCGCGTCGCCGTCCCGTCCTGACACGCCACGCCCGCTGTGTGGCTAGGCCTTAATTACCTATCTAAGTTATAGCGAATATTCTCATGTAAACAAATTAATATTTATTTAATATTTATGTTAGGTTTCGTAATAATTTGTTTCAAAATTTATTTAATATTTTAGGGTCAGGAAATAACAAGGTAGTTATGTATAAGTTGACATAAATTTTATGTACGTACCGATTCAGTATTATTAATTCATAGTATGACTCACTGTGATGAACTAGATAGTGCAGGTAAATACATATATATTTCAAAGATATACCTATCTAATGTTTACCGGAATACAACTATATAGGTAAACTAGATAGTTGTTTGAGTGTCCACTTTAGATTAAAACGCAAGCGTATACCTTTGATGTATAGTGAATTCTATCTATTAGTAATAATAGAGTAAAATAACAAAATCTAATTTTGAAATGGAACGAGAAAGTCGGAATGGCTTATTCTCCAAAAAACACGTTTTTTCTCAGACACATGGCAATTTCTTATTTTTCGTATATTGAAGAAATAACAACAAGGTACCTAACAAAAACTCAATTTGTAACGTTTTCATGTTTGATCGTGATTAAGCGATGCAAAGACTGTTCAGCTGTCGAACTGAAGCAAGTTTTTGTAGGTGTTGTAACTGGAATATCTCAAAAACTTGGCAAATGAGAATGTACCGAATAACTGTATGTTAAATGAAACATTATACCATGGACACTTTATTTTACTCATACATTTTATGTTCATAATATTTTCACCTAAGTAATTTAGTTCATTAAAAGGAGTTTTACTTTATCAAACACAAAAGTATAAATGTCAATATTTACAACGAAAAAATATAAGTATTACAAGCGCAGGTCGTTGCGTGTATCTTTGGTGATAGCTCGCGCGATAAAGTTGTATCTCGGTGTCAGAAATAATACTAAACTGACTCTATTTCAGCGTGATAGGGTTTATATTACAATATCCATTTGTAGTGAAGTATGATGGTGTCAGTGGTAGCGTGAACGTCAAGCGGGAAACGCTACGAGTGCGAAGGCCGCGGGGTAAACGACTTACGTTTACGCAACTCGTGTCGCCGACAACTGCCAGGGTATTTTGGCCCGTATGCTCTTGTACTGTCTATTAGATTAGGTGTCGATTACCTTGCATCGTTCGTTACTATGTTGGGGTGACGCATACATTAATAGTAGACACCGATTTTTGTACGGAGTCGATAGGAACTGTAAAGTTAACATAAGGACAGCTCGTTGCCTCTGTTATTTTAATCGATCAACTTTTGTCAATAAAGATAAGTTTCAGTAGTGATTTTGTTTAATTATCTTTTATATTTTTGTAATTATTGCTAAATAATCTTACGAGAAATGTAGTTGTGATTCTTAATGAATGGATACATGGTTATTTTTCTTCACGCGTATTACAATTTCTACCTGTTAGGCGTATCAAAAATGATTCGTCAAACTTTAACACAGTAATTTCGTAGAAATCGTAAATATTGCAAACATTATTAAACTACTTGGCAGTAATCCAACATTAGTGGCCTGATTAAAAAAAATGCCAAACCATTCAGGAAACAGAATAAATCTCAATTCTTTACAACTTTATGTCATAGAGTTATAGTTTTAATTATGGAACATTTAGTTGTTTTTTTAATAATTAGTATTGTCTTTATAGTCACTTTTTATTGCTGAAATAAACTGAATGACGTCATTGCGATAAATATATATGGCATCGCATAAAGGTTAGCGTCTATTTACGTTCGTGTTCGCGTTCTTGCGTTGATCGCAACAAATTGCTTAGGTAGGACTAAGCGTGATGTTCATTTATTTAATGACTAATGTAACACAAATAATACAACATAGAAGTCTTTGATAAAAACGATTGTTTGAAAAGAGAAAATCGAAACAATTGTAAGTAAATTATGTAAATAATAAAAAAAAAAATACGTATCTTGTGAAATAAGTTCCAATATTTAAAAATACTGTTTCCGTGATTCCAAATCTAAATAAATATTTAAACTTACATTTTGTTTCATTAACCATTGCGATTAGCATTTCATTACGTTTTAAACATTATTTTTATATGAAGTTTATTTTCACGTCAAAGTAAATTCATTCAAGGCCAATTTAATATATGAAAAAACTGCTTCAGAATTCTGTCCAATTTTTCCCAATGTCAATGAACTTCAACGTTGTTGCAGTGAAAACCTGTGATGTCAATCATCTGTCAAAAGTTGGCAGAAGGAAATCCAATTGCATGGTCTAAAAATAAATAATGAAAATTCACGAAGGTGTCAACCTTTGGACAAGTTCGAGTGACATTTGGCACCGAATGCAAGAACACCAATTTTAACGATGATGAGTTCAATGATTGATTGTTATGATTTTAATTTTATTTAATAACATAAGGTTCATATTTTGAATAAATAAATAGAAAAAAACTAAAGGGGCACTATTTTTGGAAGGCATTAAGGGTGTAGACGCGCATCACGTTCCATTTTTCATTAAAATGATCAAAACAACTCTGCGCGAGCCGTAATGAGGGCGAACTCTGAAAATTCCTATTGAATTATTAAATAGATATAAGTATATATAAAACACGCAATACAACATTAGACAAATATCTCATTATTCCTAAAAAAATAAACAATGACTTTAGAATCTGTAAATACCAATAAAAAAACATGTCAAAGTGTACCGATTCGAGCATTTTTTAATTTTTCGTTTCTCTGGGATTAAAATCATTTTTTTAATTTTTCTCTTTATAGGGCATTTTTTGACAGTACAAACAATAAGTGAAAAAATAAATATGAGTCGTATTCTTATTTGTTACAGCTGAAACGTTTGTGAAAAATACCTTTGACAAGCAAATTTGAAATTCCACTTGTACAGATTGTCTTCGTTTTAAAATACCTGATAATTTATTATGTTTTTCTCTCCATACGGCACTGATTTAAGAATTTTGCTTCCTAAAACTAAAGTTTACATCAATAGTAAGTAATGCTTTCATTCTTTAGATAGCTTCTTTCTAAAAACGCAAATTTCTTTGAAATGCGGAAATATATAGGTAGGTACACTCTAATCTAAGCGCTATTTACTCTACCCATTTTCATTCGCCAGCTATTGGCTGTCCAATGAAAATGAGCAGTCAAGAGCGCTCAACACCTTTCAAAATAAGGCTTCAGGTTTTATCATATAGTTTTGTTAACTAACATCATCAGAGAGCCTAGACCAGTGGCAACGTTTGGCTTTCCGATTACTCGAATAGATTATAAGTGACTTTAGTTGTATGAAATTGACATTTCATGACGTCGTGATTGCCCATGGGCAGCGACATCTTATTTTAATTAGATACTAATTTCTATTCTATTTAAATTGTAGAAAGCCATTTGGCTAAAGGCAGCTAAAGTCTCATATAATTTGACGTTTCAAATATAAAAAAAATAAGAATTACATTTATTTCAGTCCATTTCAATTTATGAATCTCTTGCACGGTCCAATGCAATTTATAATATGAATTTGGTACTAAATATTTGGTCATTACCTTGGTATTAATATTAATTTTGGTCGTTACCCATCTAAAAACTTTTTCCCGTCTAAAAAAATCTAGTAATTTTTTTTATAGTTACAATTTAAGTATTCAAATCGTTACTATAATAAGCATTTTCAAATCGTATTTTTCTTTACCTTGAATAATGAATAAGTACTTTGATTTGATTTTATAAGAAAAATAAAACTGAGTTTGTTCACTTCACAGATACGAAATTAGCTTGTTCTTTAGCAAAGTATGTTGGTTGATGGTAATGGCCGTTGCTCTCAAGATAAGTAGGTACTTATAATAATGTGTGTAATTAAAATAACAAATGGATGTTTTTTTGGCCCGATATTTTGATAGCTATAGCTTTTAGTAAAGATTTGGTACAGTGTAATTCTGTTGTCTGTATTGCATTAGATAATTTCAGGTTTGTTAAATATTTTAACGAGCGAGGTAGTACAAGAGATTCTTTAAATATGCGAAGAAAAAGATAAAAGTATGATAACCCAAATGAATGGAAACATAAAAAATCAAAAGAAAATTTTGTCAACTCAACTAACTAACAACGTAAATTCCAAATATAGGTACTTGTCTACTTACTTGTTAGACTTTGTAATGAAGATAACATTTGGACTTGGAGTTTCTCTAATTTATTGTTTAAATAGTTTCCATGATGTCAAAAAGATCACTTTCTAGTTATTATCATAAAGCTAATCAAACTTGTCAATGTTTGAGACGACTCGAAGCCCAAGTACTCATTTTTTACGACGGCTTAAATCTTTGCCAATGTCAGCTCGGTCAAGCAAAAATATTCGACACAAGGTGACTTCGTTATAGCATGAAGTTATTTATGAAAAATCGTACTCGGTGCAGACGGCCTCTAAAGTAACTGACCATTATAATACTTTGTCGCTCTAAGCATAACGCCTTTTCAGTAAGTTGTAACCAGTAATGAACGCAATATTTGGCGCGACATAGTTCTAAAGTGTTCAACTTCTGAAGCTGACTCTACAGTACCTTAAAGTGGACACGACTGCAGTAAAAACAGGTTATTTACGCGAATATAAAACTTTATTACTTCTAGAAACAAAGAGGATTGTGTAAGACTGAACTCGGTTTAAACGTTAGCAATGAATTTTGCAGTCGTGAAATATTTTTTATGTTTCAAACAGATGGTTGTTTCAAGTAAAATATACACATACGCTAATACTAATGATAGGTAGGTATCACATGAAAATGTAGTTAATTCCGTGGACACTTTGTCAAATTAGGTATTTAAGTTTGACACTAAACATAATGAGGCAACAAACAAATTTTATTTCGTTGATTTTATTTAATTTTATTTACTTTCCCAAAAATAACTTAAATCAAATTGATCTCTTTCAAAACCATACACTACTTCTAAATTTTCGATTTTAGCATTCATAATGCATAATTGCAAAAGTATTGTTCCATACAATTAATATTAATATTTATAAGGCATACAATTTTAGTGTCTATAGTTTAGTATTTATTATTTTCGAGGAATTTTCGTAGTAATAGAGATTCAGTGGGAATGTTTTATCAAACCCTTTTAATATAAGCAAATACAAATTTATTGTTTTAGCTAGCTTTTGCCCGCGACTTCGTCCGCGTGGACATTCGGAAAATCGCTATGGAACGTTTGATCATTTGTTTATATAAGTACTCCTACGAAATTCAAGTCGCAATGTCTATTTTATATATTTTCCATTTAAAGTTTGAACCCTTGACCCCTTTAGGGGTTGAATAATGTGTACGTACCACTTAAAAATAAATGCCATTTTCGTAATCAACATCCCATAAAACCTCGATAGCGACACCCATATCGATGTTGGGCTTTTTTTTTTACCCCATTTACCCCCTAAAGGGTTGAATTTCGGAAAACCACGAAGTATACTCATACGAAGTTTCAAGTTGAAATGACTATTTAATATTTTTTTTCCATACAAACTTTGTACCCCCGTTTCAACCCTTTAGGGGTGGTATTTCCAAAAATCCCTTCTTAGTGGGTGTTTACACTGTATAAAATATCTATATATAATATCAAAATTTCAGGACTCTAGGTTCAGTGGTTTGGCCTGGGTAATAGTCTGTCAGTCACCCCTTCACTTTTATATTAGAGATAAGTAGTCTTAGTTTTAGTATGTAGAGCCAACTATTTAGTTTCTTTTAAATACATTTTTTACGAACCAATCCCAATCATTTTACTATGAGAGTTTAGCACACTAACCTACACATGAACATCTTTAGTATTCTAGTGTGCTATTTTTAATTATAAAAACTCGACTCCGGCATTCAAACCTGACCTATGCCACTGATACATATTTACTCAAGTGCATCGAAAGGCTGCGTTTTTTCATCGCGTGCATTGCGCACGCATGTGAATGCAAATTCATAGGAACTACACTGCACCTGTGTACTACTCTCCCTTATGTGCAGCTCCCCTTATGTAAGGATAAGGGCTTTCATTCCATTGAAAGCCTGCATCCACGTGAGATGATTCACTTTCAGGAAATTGCGAAATGTTGAGCAACATTTAGTAATCATTAAAAAATATATGCAGGTAAGAAGTGACTATTTTTCTACGGGTTTCCTATAGAATAGAAAATAATGGAATTCGTTTCGCAGATATATAATAATATCTAATAATGTCAAATGCCAAAAGAACGATTACTAAATCTCTTGAATACTATTGACCGAAGCTTCCTTATTCCGCTCAAAATGTCGATGGTTTAAATTTAAAATCTCAAAAGCTCCTAAAGTACATACTGCAGCACGTCAGATTATTCAGTTAAACTGCGAAAACAGCTTTTATTACGCAGAGCATAAAGGCGGTGTCATGGTCAACATGTATAGTCTGAGGTGCCGCCGTTGTGTGACTGGTAAAAAGTGCGAATTAAATACAAAAATCTAATAAAATATGGCTGACATAATCGATGTTATTACAAAAGATTTTTAAACATCTGAATAACTAAGGCACTGTTTAAATATCACGCTGTCACTTGTTTGACAATATTCTTGACAAAAAAACCGCCTTCAAAAAACCTGAAAACAAAAAATTGAAGTCGGGTGGGGTTGGAGGACAACTTATTTTTTTCTAAAAGCCCCACCCGACTTCATTAGACGTGTTTTATTAATATTGATATGTGTAACGAATGATTCGAATATAAGATATTTCTTGCTTTTTAGAGGTATTTAATTTTTAAGCTGTTTTTGTTTTCAGGTTTTTTGAAGGCGGTTTTTCTTTTTTTTTTTAAATCTTTTTTATTTTAAACTTTTTAGTGGTAGGTATAAGCGCAGCGTGTAAATATTATTTATTATAACATTTTCAATGGTAAAATGCCCAGAACAAATTTACGCTGTTTGTTTTTGAGGAGTTTCGTTGTGTCCAAGTCTAGTCCAGAACGTTGCATCGCAAACCATGATTTGGTTTGTTTTGGATTGCAATAAACTTACCAAAACCTAAATCACTTTACATATACTATTTGACTTTGAGGAGTTCCCTCGTGTATCTTCGAAGTTCGAAGTCCAATAACGATGAAATCAAATTGTGACCACTCTTGAAGTATACCCTTTCAAATAAAAAAAGAATCATCTAAATCGGTTCATAAACAAAGATGTTATGTCCGAAATTCCATAAAAACTCGTGTGATGGTGAGCTAAATAATTGATATTTTTCAGGATTATGAGAAAACTACTGGCCAGATCTCTGAAAATATTTTATGGGACCACACACGAACTATGTTCTGAGTGATAAAAAAAGAATTGTACAAATCGGGTAACAACTGACGAAGCTATGTTAAAACATACATAAAAAAAAAAATACCGTCGACTTGAGAACCTCCTCCTTTTTTTGAAGTCGGTTAAAAAGTTGCTAAAAGTGCGAATTAAACACAAAATCTAATAAAACATAACCCGACATAACCTACTTTACATCAATCAGAATAAGTAGTTTTCGTATGAAGCGGTAATGAGCTTTCGAGATTTTGAATCATTACCATTTAAATAGTTTGTAGGTAACTATGATGAAGCGTCGTCTTCGGTCTAATAATGCTCAAGATTATGTTATTCGGTTTTTGGCATTCAAAACTACATGGGGGAAACGCTCATAATACTATAAGTGATAATTTATAAAACCGCAGTTACAAAAACAATTTACTAACAAAACAAAGTGAAAAAAAGAAAAATTAAACACGTATCGAAAGTCTTTTGTTAAAATCCATCGCAACCTTTTCATCAATTAGAAAACCGTCAACTGGTTTTATTAACGTAGAGCCTGGTAACATGTTAGACACGTAAATATGACAGAACGTGCTCGAACAGCGGCCGTAAAACGTATCGATTGGGGCCTACCTCAACCCCTCGGTGCCCTTGAGAGCTAGGTCTCCAGTGGGGTAGGGGTAGGGTAAGGGGGAAGGGGGGAGTCCTGACCACGCACAATGCAGCCTCGATGCATCGCCGGCCTATATTTAGTGGTGCATTTCAATGTACGCGTATATGAACGTACGTTTTTCAAGATGGCGATGGCGCCGATGTGGTGGCGTGTTACTAGCGAGACTGAAAATTATTTATGTTTTTATGAGACTGTAGTGTTTCAGATTTATCTTTTTAGTACATATATAATTTTACCATAAATAGTATAGTATTGGTAATCTTGAAGATTAGTATTCAAGTTGTCTAATTAACTAGACATTTATTTCTATTTTGTTTTCAGATATTTCCTATTAGTAATATAACGCGCTAATGAGCTTTCGAGTTTTTGATCCATCGGCAATTTAGGCTCTCAAGATTTTTTATTCGGTCCTATAGCATTTGGCAAAGTAGGGTTATATAATACGATAAATATCGAATCGTAAATAAAATTACAATTTTGGATAGGTAATGATGTGCTTAGATGTCTCTAACTTATATAATGCTAAAGACTTTCATAAATCAATTGCATGTTTAAATCTGAGAATGCAGCAAACTGGCTATCACAAACATTATAATCTTTATAATAACTGGTTACAAGAAAAAAAGTTCTTTACATTATAGTATCCCTATCTGTTAAACTAACAACCATAACTAATAACATAGAATTTCCAAAGCAAATACTTTATGACAAAGCTTTGTTGATTTTATGCTACAGTTATTTTAAAGTCGAGATTACATGTATGGAAATTTTCAATGATTGTTTGAAAAGCAAAAATTGCAAGGTGTATAGTATGAATGCTTTTCAAATAGGCTTAATGAGTAGGCAGGAACTTTGTTTTTCCCACAAGAAAAAGTAATTTTACGCACCACTTCTAATAGGTACTGTTGACATCTCTACGGTTAAATTTAGATTTTTGATGAATTTTGCGTCTAATGCGGTATTTAGGCGTGAAATACACAGAAGCGACGTGGCTCGGATACGGCGGCGATACGGTGCAGATGTGAGACTTTCGGATGCTTTCGGCAAAGGAAATATACGTATCGCCGCGGTATCTGCGCCTTATCTCCGCCGCAGCTCTTCTGTGTATTTCACGCCTACATGGGTCGACTTGGCAGGCGATTTGCCGGTTGATCTTAGTCAATCAGCGCTTTTAATCGACAAACGCTTGTTAAATCTAATCGCAAACCTAATTCCAATGCGGTAATAAATCGACCAGCAAGTGACTGTCAAGTCGACCCGTGGAAATCCTACTTTAATATTATAAATGTGAAAGCTTGTGGGTTGGATGTTTGTTTATCAATCACGCAAAAACTACTGAACGGATTTGGTTGAAATTTAGAACACAGATAGTAGATAGCCTATAGATTAAAACAAAATACTTTTTATCCCGATATCCCTACGGGAACGGAAACCACCTGGGTACCGCTAGTACCATATAAAATTCAAACAAGTGTGTAGAACAGTTTACTGGGATGCGGTATTTTTCTTTGCAGATAAGAGTATAATTAGAAAACTCTTAAATAAACTTTGAAAATGACGTCACATATTCAGCAACGTGACCTGAAAACTATGTTTGAGATCAGGTTATTTTAAATTTCGAACGGTCTTGTACAGTATTACTACAATGACATTGGGCTGTGAGAACTGCGCACGCCCATTTCCTCCAAGACACAGCTCGAAGCTTAAATAGTTATATTTCCGAGAACATTCTACGGGTTAAGTCGTGACACGCTGTTTTAATGGGGCTATTCACTAAAAGCCTTCAGTGTAATATGCCTTTCTACTCATTTCGTGATGGTTAAGTAGTACGCGATTACCGGCAAAAAAACTGTGGGTCATAGATATCAAAAGACTATTTATTTTCCTTGTTGCCATGGAAATATTTTCATCGTTGAGGATTTTGGGTGCAGTACACCTTAGGCCTGATCATCATTTAACATCAGGTAAGATGAGGAACAAGCTCTGACGCGATGTTGATTAATAAAAGAAAAAATAATAAGTACTACACCTATACGATATTCACTATAAAGGCATACACGACAGTAACTTGAAGAAAGACAAAAAGCTTTTTAAAAAAAGCAAAACATCCTGAAAGTAGGTATTATTGTATTGTTTATATTCTAAAAGTCCCACCCGACTTCAATAGACGTGTTGTAATTAATGGATTTGAACATTATTTCTTGCTTTTTATAGAGCTGTTTTTTTAAGGTTTTTGAAGGAGGTTTTGCTTTTTTTAAAAAGCTTTTTTGATTTTAAACTTTTTTGTGGTAGGTATGTAAGCGATGATTTTACAAAGTAAAACGTTTTAATGTTTCACATTTTTAATGGTATTTCCCGAGTAACTCAATTTCCACAGGAGTTCCGTTGGGCCTTCGCAGTTCAACTCTAGTCCAGAACGTCCTTGACAATAGATAGGTTTTTAACTTGTTTTTGATTGCCATAAACCTACCAATATTTCAATCACTGTACAGTTCCTACTTGATTTTGAGGAATTCCCTCGTGTATCTTCAAAATCCAATGTCCAATTTCAATGAAATTAATATGGTAGCATTCTTAAGGTGTCTTTCAAACAAAAAAAGAATCATCTAAATCGGTTCATAAACAAAAAAGTTATGGTTGAAAATCCGTCTGAATTCATATAAAACGGTAACGAAAACGACAGTATTTTCAAGATTACATGAAAACTACTGAACCGATTTCAAAATTTCAAAAAATGGGACCAATCTGGGAACAAACTTCATGTTATACCGTTTGAATCATTTCAATCGGTTCAGCCGTCTTCGAGTAATCGGTGTACATACATATAAATAAAAAAAATATACGCGACGAACGCTAACCTCCTCCTTTTCAAATTTTTGATGTCGGTTAAAAAATCCAAAGCTACTACCATTAAATTAGCAATAATCGAGAAAATGATAAATTAGAATGGAAATTAAACTCGAGCTGAACTTTCATAACTCAAAATGAGAAATTGAAAGTGCCAGCAATAATTTAATTTCCAAAGTAGGTGATAATTCATTGGCAGAACTTCAACACGTGAGTTATAATGACTCATATTAAGTTCCGTACGTTTAATTAAAGTTCGAAGACAGTACATCACAAGGTTCTAAATTACTATAGGAACTCTGCACATACTCGGTTCCCGCGATAAAAAGAGGCGAACGGTAATGGCTTAATACGATAAGTGGAACAATATAGTGAAAGCACATTTTCTAACAAGTTTCACTCGCTTCTGAGAAGGAGAAAACAAGTGCAGCGGAAACTTGAGAAAAACTATCATAAAAACATGTAAAGATCGGCTGGCGTATTGCGCTCAGCACAATAACATAAATCGATAGTAGGAAGCCCTCCGACTAGTTCAGCAGTGCGTGAGGGCGACCTAATACACCCACAACCAAGACCGCATGCGATGCGGGCTAAATATACAGGGCTTGCTGCGTTCCAGCGCAGCGCTGCGCCAAACGGAACCTATGGCGCAACGACAACGTCCACTATTGCTTGTCCGGAGAAAATAACCGGTTTTGTTCAACGTCCGACCGATTTGCAACTTAAAGACAACGTGGAAAGTGCCCGTTTCGTTCGCAGGGGGTTCAGAAGAAGGCCGTTTCGCAAGCAGCGGCGGCGGTAATAACACAGCTAGGTGCATTTTCGCTGCAATTTCGCTCTCGGTCGGGCTGTGTGTTTGTGGCGCGCTGAAGATCAGGGCTAACGATCGGCGCGTCGTCCGTCCCTCTCGCTCGCGCTGGGAGCCGCAAAAGAAACGCTACAACTCTATCTGACAGCGGCGCGACACCCGAGAGGCTTTTGTGCGTTTTCCATGTTTATGTTTTTTATAGGAGTGCACGTACTAGGGGTGCTTTGAACGCCAGTTGCTGTGTAGTTATAAATTCCGCGACGTTTTTGTTTTTATTTCAAAGTCTATGTTTGTATTTTGCAGCGCCCGGTACGTGTTGCTGCGTGTAATGTTGTATTTTATTACATTGACCTTTAGCGGTAGGCTGATATTTTGCGATAATAATAACGTCTGAGCACTAAAGTCTTTGTAAATTTATAAGTTGTTTTTGCTGAAAATGTCTCTACATCCTTACTTCCTTACTTATCCATACTAATATTATAAATGCGAAAGTAACTCTGTCTGTCTGTCTGTCTGTTACGCCTTCACGCCGAAACTAATGAACCGATTTGGATGAAATTTGGTACAGAGGTAGAGTGTAGCTCGAGATAGGACATAGGCTACCTTTTATTGCGAAATAAGGGTTGGAAGGGTTGAAATAGGGGATGAAAGTTTGATTGTACTACAGAATAGAGAGACTTCAGAAGTTATGCCACTATCGTATTTATTAGGTACTCATTTACATACTTTTACACTACGAGATTATGTTGTTTAATCGACTACCATGAGTAAAAATGACAGAACGAAATTTTAGATCAGTAATACAAAATCCATACTAATATTATAAATGCGAAAGTAACTCTGTCTGTCTGTCTGTCCGTCTGTCTGTTACGCCTTCACGCCGAAACTACTAAACCGATTTGTATGTAATTTGGTACAGAGGTAGAGTAGAGCTCGAGAATGGACATAGGCTACCTTTTATTGCGAAATAAGTGTTGGATGGGTTGAAATAGGGGATGAAAGTTTGATTGTACCGCAGTATAGAGAGACTAAAGAAGTTATGCCACTATCGTATTTATAAGGTACCTACTTACATACTTTTACACTACGAGATTATGTTATTCAATCCACTTCCACGAGTTAAATTGACAGAACAAAATTCAAAATCTATACTTAATCCATAATAATATTATAAATGCGAAAGTAATTTTGTCTGTCTGTCTGTCTGTTAAGCTATCACGCCTAAAATACTAAACCGATTTTAATGAAATTTGCCACAGAGATAGATTAAAGCTTGAGAAATGACACAGGCTACCTTTTATTACGAAACAATGGTGGAAAGAGTTAAAATAGCGGATGAAAGTTTGTATGAAAGTCTGTAGGTGTCAAAATAGGGAATGAAATTTTATGATAGGAAAAAGCGGGTCAGCGCGCTTGGTGGGGACCCGCCTAATCACGTTAAAACGGCTGATCAGATTTTGATGAAATTAAAACATTGAATACTATTTATCCTGGTTTAAAGTTCCCATAGGATTTTCTCGAATATCCACGCGGACGAAGTCGCGGGCAAAAGCTAGTAATATTATAAATGCGAAAGTCCGTTTGTTTGTTTGTTACGCCTTCACGTCTTAACTACTGAAGCAAGCATCATGAAATTTTGCATACACGTTGTCAGGGCTACAGAAAAGGACATAGGGTAACTTTCATCCAGAAAAAACGCACAGTTCCCGAGGGATAGAAAAAAAAACTGTCCACGCAGACGAAGGTGCGGGCGGCCGCTAGTTATAATAATAAAATAAAGCATATATTATTACACCGAAGTTTGGACCTTTTCAATAATTTCATAATGTTTTCATGGAGGGAAATAAGTGAAGTGCGAAAATCCTCCCCGAAAATCATTTTCATTCTTACGTTGTGCCAGATTTAAACCGAGGGTATTGCTATTTTTGGTAAGTATTCTAGAATATAATAAAACTCTTTCAAGCTTTCTTCATAAATTTCTTATTTTATTGTTGCTTTCAATTACTTACAGCTATCAATTAACGTGAAAATTAAAAATTACGTTAAAACAATTATATCGAAATCGAATGTTAACTAAAAAACTACTTCTCTATTGATATTTTTTTATAAACACAAAAACGTATTGTTATATTCCATTCAAGTGAAGCGCCTCAGTTTCGAGATTAGCCAAATAATATTATAAATGTGAAAGTCAGTTTGTTTCTTTGTTACATCTTCACGTCTTAACTACTGAACCGCTCCTCATGAAATTTTGCATACACGTTGTCAGGGGTACAGAAAAGGACATAGGGTACCTTTCTTACAGTTCCCGAGAGATAGCAAAAAGACTGTCCACGCAGATGAAGTCGCGGGCGGCCGCTAGTTAGCCAATAAATGCTTTAATCCGTCTGTCTGTTCCCGCCTACAGATCGCATCAACCGTTTTGACGAAAATAGGCACACAAGTTCCTTGATTTTTTTTTTGTCAATTGTGAATTTGTCATTTTTTATTGGGGAAAAAAGGGGGAGTTTGTTATAGCGTTCTTTATCGACGGATTTTAAGAGATGCACACTAAGTCATCCTACACAAGATTTTTGCCATAAAAGTCCAAAAGGGTGGAGGGGGAAAAAGGGGAAGTTTGCTGTAGCGTTGACTTTGATGGGCGATATTCCTACTTCCTTACTAAGATTATAAATGCGAAAGTCCGTTTGTTTGTTTGTTTATTACGCCTTGAAGTCGTAACTACTGAACCGATCATTATGAAATTTTGCATACACGTTGTCAGGGGTGCAGAAAAGGACATAGGGTACCTTTCATCTGAAAAAACGTACAGTTCCCGAGGGATAGCAAAAAAACTCTCCACGCAGACGAAGTCACGGGCGGCCGCTAGTAATATTATAAAGGTGAAAGTTCGTGGGTATGGATGTTTGGATGTTTCTTCCTCAATCACGCAAAAACTACTGAACGGCTTTGGTTGTTGGCACCCAGATAGTAGATAGCCTGGATTAAAACATAGGATACTTTTTATACGGGAACCACGCGGGTAAAACCACGGGCGGCCGCTAGTTATGTTTAAGCTGCAATAGATTAAAACCTCTTTCGTATTCCTTAAACGTTCGAAAGTATATGCTAAAAGAAATGTAAAACAATGACTTTCGTTATAATAGTTGTCACTGATTTATCATGTTGAAAACTGCAAATATTTTTTTTTGTCGATTCAGTTTTTCGATTTTTTTCCATAAATAAATCTTTTTCAGCCATTTTGAAAAATGACACGAACGCGAGTTTTACCGCTCACAGAGCCACTAGTTTAACAAATTGTTGATGGTTTAATTGTCCATGATGGTTAAAATGATTACCTATTATGAAAAAAGGTTATTGTCAGCTACCATATTTAATTAGTAATTAATTAAAAACAATACAAAAGTCGTAAACTTGTCAAATCACTTGAAAACTTTATTCAACAGAATGATACATTTTATTAAGTATCTTAATAGCGTAGTTTTAATAGCTGAATTGATTAGGTAGATTTGAAAACTTATTCCCAAAATGTCCAATCTAAAAACAGACAACTTTTTAGAGAGGATTTTTTTTTAGTTTTCAAGCAATATTGCACACTCAATTTTAATAAACTGTTATTAATTTATCACCTATACAAACATTGTTATAATTATTATTAGTTAGTAAGTATTACCTAAGGAGCTTGGTGGCGCAGTGGCTTAGCGCTTGGCCCAGCGATTGCGGAAGTTAAGCAACGTTCGCAAGGGTCGGTCATGGGATGGGTGACCAAAAAATTATTATCTCGAGCTCCTCCGTGCTTCGGAAGGCACGTTAAGCCGTTGGTCCCGGCTGCAATTGCAGTCGTTAACACCCACCAATCCGCATTGGGCCCGCGTGGTGGGTTATGGCCCATCCTCCTTACCACCCATAAGGAAGGCCTGTGCCCCAGCAGTGGGGACATCAAAAATGGCTGATGGACAATTACCTATGTATCAAATATTTTTACAGTTATAGGAAGTAAGTACACACATAAAATCGCATATTGCAGAAAAGGCCTAAGCCCATTTTAGTTATGTAATTTACTTTAGAGAATTAAGTGAAAAAAGGTTATAGAAAAAAAATTGTGCTCTTTCTGCACAAAATGTATTGTTTGATGTTTGAGAGGTTGTTCAATTTGTACATACCGGAATGTTCAGACTAATGCCGTTTTTGCATAGTGTGCTTCGGCTATGAGTATGGAATGGAACGTTCCGTTTATCAAAGTTAATTTTTATATTTTGTTGGACTTATGCCCTTTCTGCAATATGCGGTTCAAGCTCGACTCGTACTATCTTCGATCATCGTACGATGACCGACGTGAATCGAGCGAAAAACGGCGACAAACGACTACCACCGAACAAAAGACGATCAAAAATTATATCACAACAATTTCGATTTGTGTCGGATTCCTAATCCCGGGGTAACTCGTGGAGGCGGTTACGCTCATGGCGTAACAGTACGAGTACTATATTTACTTTGGGCACGTGTTTCAGAAGTGAATGGGCTGACCTTGAACCCGCACGCACCCGCCCAGCGGACGCCGCCTGCCCAAAGTCAGCCCCTGCCTGATCAATAGTACGGCGGCAGTGTCTTACGCGCCTCGCTTGGAGGAAATGTTGTTAGTTATGGCCGATTGCACTAAACTTAAGAATCGCCTAAGTCTTTTCCTAACTACAACATGACCAAATTAAAACGGTGTCATAAACTTAGCCGTCATGTAGCTGTCATTCGCTAAGTTAACTTGGTCGAGTTGTAGATAAGAAAAGACTTAGGCGATTCTTAAGTTTAGTGCTTTCACGCGTTAGACTTTTTGCAATAGGTAGAGATCTGCAAAAAATCTGTCTGCGAAAGTGTAGCTGCAAGAACCAACGTATCGAAAATATAACAGAAAAAGTACGGGAGCAATTTTTTTCTAATTGCATCTTTATCTTTTTGCAACTAGAGAAAATATTTTATGTTGCTATTATTACCTAAGTACCAATCACATTAAAAGCAAAAGTAGTCAGTGGCTGAAAACAAACTTTTCAAATTAATGTAAGTAGTCTCATAGGGTACCTTGGAATACATTTTTTAGTCAATTTAATCAAGTTTTTTTCAAACAAAAATCTCTCAGAGTCAAAGCAACTTGCTTCAGCTAAAAAAAAAGACATCTCATTAAACGCAAAGACATCAATTTCCGGCATACACCACACACCTAGGTACTATAGGCTTGTGCGAGTTTGCTTGTGGTTGTGAGTTGACGATCAATAACGTACTAACAGAAATACTACTTTCTACGATATTAATATCACTTATATTGTTATTGGCCAGGGCAAATTGATTCTACGAACTGATACATACATACCTATTTATTATTTTGTGTGGTAACTTAGAATTCAATTGATAACATGAAATAATAATTTTGTGACCAAAAGGTGGTAACTAATAAGAAATCTAACTAAATAATGCAAATCATTAAATTTGTATAACGAAAAACATAGCTTTTCTTCGTTACCCAAACGCTTTTCTTAAGATAACGTTTGAATATCGTACACCAGAGGTACAGGTTTTTTTAAATCAACAAATTTATTCATGAAAAATACTAAACATCCAATTTGTATACTTTGAACAACGCTTTTCTAAAGGTATATTATTTCAATCAATTTTAATATTTATTTCATAGCATCGCAGTGAGTAGTCAATTAAATTGTTTCGGTATTATTTGCAGGTATTATTCTACATACAGAAAAATTAAAAAATTGAGACGGGACTACCCGTCTCAATTTTTTAATTCCAAGTAATAAAAGAACACTAGTACTAACTAGTGTTCTTTTATTACTTGGACCTTTATTATTCTAGTACTTGTTCGTAAACTATGAACAGGGACCTGTGCTTTACTTCGCGTAACAGAATCTTATAAGATTTTTTAATTCTCCAATCAATAAGATATGCAAATTATATTTAGGTATTCTACCTTTAAAACGTTGGGCAGTTTCACATCTGCTTGCCGGTCCGGTGGGCAAGCAGGCCGCACCATTGTCAATCCAGTTGCGCGCGCGCAACCATGCTTCTTGTTCGCATTGTTCTCAAATTTGTAGTCGGAGGCGTTAAAACTGTAGCATTTTTATTCACTTTTGTTTATTTTTATACGTTTCGTTTTGTCTTTATCTCTAAAATAAGGAAAAACATTGAGGACTATGGAGCAAAATATAAATTTATCAATGCCCGCGCGGCCTCCGGTGTCCGGACCGAACAACAATAGAAAATCGATTGTGTCTCATTTTCCGGGCCTTGATGGTTCAAAAGGGATTTTCATCTTTTAATGTTTACTTTCAATATTACAATAAGTAGTTTAATAACATGACACACATATGGTAACTATTTTGACAGACAATCAATAGTAGAGATGTCCAAGGTAGAGATACACCAAGTTTATGACTTAGAAACCGCTCAGAAAAATTTGAACCTTATATCAAGGTGATAGCCCATAGGATGTCTTTCACCTTTCAAACAATGTTTGTTTTCTATCACTTCAATTCGTTATGGTTTCATTCAGCTTTCGTTTTAAATTGAAACGGAGAAGGTTGGCCTTCGTCCAATTTACACCGAATTCCTATTACATTTATTACTTGTACTTGTATTATAAAAGACGAATGGTCCCATTCCCGTCCATTAAACTCAAAGAGTAAATAAGCTATTACGATTTTCGTACGTTTTTGTATCCATGTTCTATATAGCTCCAAATTCTTCAACAACTCGCTCCGCGCGAGTTAATTTTTTTATTTCGGTCAATGTCCGACCGCTCTGCCCAAATGTTCCATTGACATCGATCTAGGGTGTTTTAACAAGCTCTTCAAAGACGAACAAAACATATAGTTTAAAAGGTTTATTATGTTAATATCGCACGTGCAAATCCAAAAGAAGCAGAAAATAGTCACAGAGGAGTTTGAATTATACTAAAAACTCGTTTGCCGTCAATGGCGAAGGAAGTGATTGATTGATTCGCATTTAGGTAAGTAATGTTTGTTATTAGATTAACTTAAAATGCTAATTTTTATTATGAGCTTTCAGATTTGTTAACCCACGCTCGGATCTCGTTTTTCAAGGATTTTTTGCATGCTTCTGATCAGAGTGTTCGATCTGATAAGTTACAATAAAAAAAAGTATGCCGGCATTTTACGGAAAGCTTCGTGTTTGAGTCTAAGTTATACACACACACTTCACTTTCCATAAAATAAAGATCTAACTAAGTGTTAGATCTTTCTTTATTTTATTTAAAGTTCAGTTTTATTTTCTGGATATTAATAAATAATTTGTTATGTATCACTACATTTATTTTCGTGGAATTGCTTTCTGGAAAATTATACGAATATGTAAGTGAATAAGTAACCACCCTCTTCCATTATAATTAGGGAATGTTTGTTGTATCCAGACGTAATGACATAAAATTGTCTAAGAATAATCATATCATGATCCATAACGAATGGTTTATTTTTTCCAAATTGTCCTAAATAATGTTAGGAAATTATCATATTGTACGAGATAATGGAGGTTACTTTATGTATACCAAGAATGATTACTGTTTAACTAAAGTTTGGAATTGTATTCATTTGGTAGTTATAGTTAGGTCACAATACGATGCAATGTTTGGTCTAGGCATTCGATCGAAACCAACGTGTGTTGACCGGGCGCTTCACCTTGAGACCGCGCCTTGCTTCGTATAGTCCGGCTAAGTAAAAATATCTATTGGCCAGTAGTAGTTTGTAACCAGGTAAGGCTTTACAAGTTAGCCGTGTAGTATTCTTTGGTACAATGCTCGAGGACCGGTCCGCTGTGGGTGAGCAAGTTGAGGAATGCACGAGACGGACAGAGACGGGCGGCGCGGCGTGATTTGAAAGTGTACAAGTCACTATCGACTTACCAATATTTCGATATCGATTCAGCCGCAATAATTTGTTTTTTCTTAACTCCGTACCGATTTCTTCCGTACCGTAATTACAGTTGCTATGTGTTTTCGCCGTAGGTTCAGTGTGGGACGCATTTTTTCACCCCATTCAATTTGAAACTACAATTGTTTGGCAATCCCTAATTGCTCGTAATCATATGCTGTAATCTTGTTTAATGGGTGGGTTTACATCATCACTGTTGGTTGGTAATCAAATTATCATATTTAATGCATAAACACTCCTTTGCGTTGGAGTGCCTAAAAACGCTTGGTTAAATTCGGGAACAAAAAACTTAATCCGCAAAAGAGATGGTCGTTAACATCCGCCTAAGTGGTTTCAAATGTTAATTGTTACATAACTGAATTAGGAGGAATTAGTTTTTCAGCAATAACATAGTTATTACGACGAATTTTATTAATTGGTTTAATAAAAAGCAGATTAAGATTTGAGTCGTATTTTGTGCTAACATAAATTTGATTAATATAGATTTTACCTACCTACGAATTATTTGCAATAATTTTTAGTTCGAAATCATACAATTATTTTCTAGAACGGTGAAAGATTTCTTACTAAGTTTCATGATGAAAATAACAAACATTCGAAATCAGATTAATTTCCTCACTCCTAGGGCACAGGCCTTTTTTGTGGGTGGATAAGGATGATTGGTCATAAGTCTTAACCCACCACGCAGACCCAATACGGATTGATGGGTGATTAACTACTGCAAATGCAGCCGGGACCAACAGCTTATCGTGCCTTCCAAAGCACGGTGGAACTAGAGTTAATACATTTTGATCACCTATCCCATGCATAACCGACCCTTGCGGAACTTGCACCTCCACAATTGCAGGGCCAGGAGCTAAACCACTGCGCCACCAAGCGCCTCAGGTTCATTGATGGGTAATAAACAAGGCAAACAACAGTGATTTTTTTTGGTTAGGTACCTACTGAATTACTGACAAAAAATTCTTATTTTACTTATTGAGATACACAAATTTAAGTATTTGGGTAGTATGTTTCGGAATCCAATACTAGGTATACCAATATTATACCCTATACTAGTATTTGTAATGTACTCTAGAAGTCTCATTTTATTTCAGCTGGGCAGGATTAATCTAGAACAGTTTTGTTTTCGTTTTTATGTATTCGCCCCAATTCCTAAACTAGGTACTGTGTCAGACGCGACGTAAACAGAACGAGTTATCATAATTTTACTTCAATTCTACTCTTTGTACTTTTACATTAATTTTTTTTATTACTGCAAAAACCTCTACAAACATGGCGATGACGCTCACTGGTGAGTACAGGCACAGTTATGGTGCTACGAGTCTTCTAAGGCCAACTGAAGTTTTTTAATGTGCAAAAAGATTTATAAATGATAGACCTTAATAGTAGGACAATAAGTTCAAAATTTTAAATCTTAACTCGAACGCGATAGTATCGTTTGGACATTTGAAAACTAACATTCAAGCCTCTGATGAAATGTGCTACCGAGTAGCTCTTTCTTTACCCACGGGACGAGATGTAGGTTCTATTCTAGGCAACATTTAGGACTGCATAGTCCAAAATACAGAGGAAGTAATAAATGATAAAGTAAGACTACTTTTTAACTTCTATGATTGATAACTGTGAGACCAATGGAATTTTGGTTTAGCTGTGTAATTTCAACTGTGACATTTACAGATAACCCTGTCATTAGTGATGGTCGATTTCCATCTATCACGTTTACTGTACAGATAATGTTTATGAGGTACCATATTATTTTGATTTATTTTAGGAAAGCTTTAGGAAAAGCTTTAACAGAAAATGCTTGAAGCGCCGTCATTAAAGGAAACGGCATATAGAAAGACTCCATTTGAAAATAGAAAAACAGATCGTTATCGAATCCTCGGTCACCGTTTGCAATTCGAAGCTTTTTATCAACGTCGGGTGTAATCAAGTAAGTTTGTGCCACTCCGCCCACCACACAGAGTCCACTATCGGTTACTTCGTCCGCACGCCCACTCAGGTGGTATAACAAACTATTTGTTTTCATCGTCCCGCGACTGGCTCGGAAACCCCGATGTTTAACGGGCCGTCCCAATTCAGGCCCCGAAATAACCCGCGCACTGTCCCACTTTCATCCCGTCCCCCTTGATACCACGATACGCCTGGTATGCGCTGTCAAAATGTTACTGCCGATGACTGTAGCGTCTCGGGTCACCGGTCTAATTGATTAGGGAACAGATTTAAATATTTTTGAGTTCCTGTCTTCTATCCAGCTTAGTAACATTACTAAACGACTTTTGCTAGTAAAACATTATCTATCACTATGCCGCCGTCTTTAGTTAAAAAAATATATTTCAAATCAGACATTTCTTTACAAACAACGCGAATTCAATGTCTAACCAAGTTTTCGTTTTTCTGTAGTCGTCTAACTGATTTTAATGTTTTAAATTCATAGTGTGTGTAATACTTAAACTTAATGTTTTTGATACCACAATGTCACTGTTAATAATGAACCTTCCCTTTTTATTTGATGTACCAATATAGGCTACGGCCATTAGTGTCACCATTTAGATTAATTTCTGATGGAAAGAAATTGTAGATAGGGCTTTAACCCTCCACGTGTGCCCAGTATTTTATTATTATATTATAAGTTGTCATCACTAGCAATATCAACCGGATTAAATATGCCTATTGATCTATATTGTTTCTTGAATTCACGATTTATTTTGCCTTTAAAATCATTAGTGAAGACATTACACTCTATGGTTTTAAAACCCGTTTACATTAAGCTAGTACCCTAGCTAGCCTAGTGAGTCAAAACGACGTAACCATTTTTTACCACGATTCCCATCGTCCGAATTCGAAATAAGCGCGTGTTCGTCGTCTGTACGTCTGTCGGCCCGTTATCGTCGTAGGTATGGTACCCAAATATCATTTCTGTAAGGTGAACGACCGCACCTGCAATCGTATGTACGAACGTGTTGACATAATGACGTTGATGATAATGAACGTGTGCGCAGTATGCTCAAGTTCTTATAAAGTTTCCATCCCAAAAAAGAAATTGTGGTCGTAGCGTTGGATACATTTGATGATGGAATTCTTTTTTAATTACTACCTGCCTCATTTGCGTTCAACTGAATAAAAGAATATCAAATTTTAGACTAAGTATCTCTCAAAATTATGCGATAGAGACAGTCAGATTAAAAGTTTTGAGTGAAAGACTGATACTGGTGAGACATTTGTTGATATTCATATACTTACAAAAATACCTTCCTATTTAGTTGCAAAAAAGTTTTGCTAATAAGTAAAAGGGTTCGAAATTCCAGATGAAGTCGAAAGAAATTAGGAAATTAAACTGAATTCAAGAAACTTAAGTCAAAAAATCATAAATCTTGAATAAATAGTTCTCTGTAAAACTCGATTAGAAGATACAACTAAGTCAAATAATAGGTGTCTGCGAAGCAAATCGGGAAATATTCGTATCCGTAAATACATTTCTACCAGTTATTATCGATAAAGTATCGAGCAGAGGAACAAAATGTAAGATAAACAATAACCCATTTACCGTATTAGATATCGATTCAAACAAGTTGTCTAGCGTTCTATTTGTAAACCAATATCTGATTACATTCAAAGCAGGAGAGGATATTAAACATTATTACAAATTTATTAATGATTGGAATAAAAATAACGCTATCGTTGATAAGTTTGATAATCTGCAGAGGTCAACGAACGATACAATTATGTACCTCCTTAAATAAAATAAAGTGATCCAAATTACATAACTAAGCCGATGGCAGTAAAACTTTTAACAAAGTAACATTACAACTAATTGGTGACTTACTTGTCATTAAAGTTGATTGTTACATAACAATGATTTAATCATAGCAAGCACTTTACGAAAAAACGCTTTTCAAACGATTTGATGAATTTCCTTTGTATCAGCTGAAAAGTGACATAGCTTTTTTAACTGTGCTATTTGAAATTTATATTGTATGTCTTCTTTTGTCTCACTATTACAATATGCAGTAGCATTCGAAATATCCACAGTAACTATGCAAAAAGTCCAAGCGCGATTTTATTAAGCGAAGTTACATGAGAGGGAATCGGAGCATGGCCTTGCCCTGGTTCTGAAGATTGGCACATTTTTATCTGCGGGTTGAAACACGGGCAGGCTAGCCAGAAAATATGATTGATGGAGATTATATGTTGTAGTCTTCCTAATCCATGAAGGCTTTTACCTCAGCAGCTGATGATGATGATGACTCACGTATTAGAAGTAGAAATCCTTAAATAGTTTCATGTTGTTTGAAGTGAATGCTGCTACGTTGTCCTGATTTTCTGAGTGCACTCCTTTTTAAAGTAGTCTTATTGTTTTGTTGATAAAGCTGTTAGCAACAGTTTGATAAAGTCTATTTGTATACCAAAAACCCTGAGATGTCAAACATTGCATGTAGATCTTGTATTAGCAAATAAAAAAATCTCCTATTTATGTTAACTACAATTCCAAAGCTATCCATGAAGCTTTTAATAAATAAATTACTATAAAATGTGATATTTTTAGGTTCAAGAGTCTGATAACAGCTGTAAATACTTTTCCTTTTCTATTTTCTGCCTGTCTTTTCATTTGTCTTATACTCAATGCATACTAACGTTTATGGTCAAATTTTATAATAATTTATTGGCCTATATATTACAAATGTAATTGCGCCTTGATACGGGTAGAAGCGTTTTTATTGTAGTTGAAGATTGAAAATAAATGATTTACTGAAATTTCTGGATGAATTTATTTTAATACCTGTTGTTTATAACGTTCTTCATAAATTGTTTGAAATGGGTTCCAGGGATGATTGTGGTGTATCTTATAAACTTAATCATGGAGTCGACGAATGTTGAACCTAAATGTTGTTGAACCTGAGACCCTTTTTACACAACCGTAAATTTAATGCTTATTGGCACAAAAAATCTTCTAACCGGTTCAATGAACAAAAAATACTTAGACGCTGACTGCTTCAGATCGTAGACCTTTGGCAACAGATGAATTTAAGTATGGATTAGCATAAACACAATTTAACAAAATTTACGATCTTGACTTGTTTCTTTCTCATATTTAGTTTTACAAAGTTGGTTTGTTGATTAATTGGGTTTTCTTACATAATGGACAGCACGTGTATATTCACTCTACATAAATATCAACAAATGAATTGCCCAAATGTTTTCAATTACTTAAATATAAAGATATGACACAACAATCAGCTGTGGAGAGGACACGTTCAACCGGCCGGCGTGCTGTGCTAGTGTGCTACTGCTTGCTGTCAAGCGACACTTTCCAACTTGCATGCTATAAATATTCAACGGCCGCATTGCCAACGCTCTCACCGGCCATACTCCAACCACCACGATACCCACCTACATATAGTTTGGACTCAATTTTGACGGCCCTCTCTCGCACTCCCACAAAAAACAGTCGACACCGTGGCCGCGGACACTAGTGCCTCTGTCTACTTATCCATCACTGCACATCCGCACGATACTGAGGCTCACGATTTCACTGTCACAGCACGCGACGGCCGACCGGCCAGCAAGTCACACTGAATAACCGAAGCGGTGCAACGTCGACGCCGGGAGGTGAAACGACCGAAACTGCAGCGGAGGTCGCCGCGACCTCCACGCTCGAGAGCGTGAGAGCCGCCGAAGCCTGGACGGTGGCAGGTGGCTGCGTGGTGCAGCAAAACGGAGGTGTACAGACGACGCGCGTGACTCGCCGCCAACTGACGGGGCGCGCCGCGACGAGCCGCTCACCAACACACGCGCATTCGCGCACACTCACCCGCCTCGCCTCGCGCCTCACATCGGCAACACTCCACCGACACTCCGACACTCCGAGCCTCGCCGGACGCGGAGATCCGCCGATATTTTAAAGTTTCATATCCAATTTGACTTTAAAATCTCATCGAGTCCGTCGACGCGACGCAAGCCAGTCGGACAGGCTGAATATTAGCCTAAATAATACCAGTGTGATGTCTCACTGGACGCATTAGTTGCGCAGTGAATGGGTAGCGCGTGTAAAAATACATAGAGCGCATGCGCCACACACACTCCCCCGAGGTGCCTCTGTACAACAAAATTTTGACATAAAAGCGTGTCTGTCTGTAGTAAGGCTTAGACCGTCCAAGATGAGACGGCCAAATTGAAAAATAAGCCTTGGAAACTTGCGTATGAGTAGTTGAATATTGGGCACTCTGGCCCACTCCGTTCGCTCCGGCTTGCGCCTTCGCTCACTTCGTGAGCTAGAGTGCCCAATATTCAACTACTATTGGGTATTCTAGCTCACAAAGCGAGCAAAGCGTAGCGTAGATGATACATGAGACAAGAGATTATTTAAATATAATGACTAGTCATATTATGCTCATTTTCATAAAATTCATGAAACATTACGGTAAGATTCAAACGTTGACATGAAATTCATAAAACAAAAAGAATCATTAAAATTAGACTGTATATGTCCCCCACCTTCAAATGTGGCTAAACGACATGGTAACTTATTACCAAACACTATACGCTGCATTGTCTGTGGTCCATCAAACTGTGGAAAGACAAATTTAGTTATCAGTTTATTGTTACACAAAGACGGTTTGCGTTTTAGAAATCTGTATGTTTATTCAAAATCTTTATACCAAGCTAAATACTTATATTTGGAGAAAGTGTTAGACATGGTTCCTGGTACATCGTTGCATAAATACAATCACAACAGTGAAATCTTGAGTCCACATGAAGCTTTATCAGATTCTATTATAATTTTTGATGATGTTGCTTGTGAAAATCAAAACAACGTAAGAGATTATTTTGCAATGGGGCGTCATAAGAACATTGATTGTTTTTATATTAATCAAACTTACACAAAAATCCCTAAGCAATTAGTAAGAGACAATTCAAATCTACTCATATTATTTAAGCAAGATGACATTAATTTGAAACATGTATATGATGAACATGTAGGGTCTGATATGTCATGGTCTCAATTTCGGGAACTATGTTCCACTGTTTGGAAGAAACCCTTCAGCTATCTTGTGATTAATAAGGACTGTGAGAAAAATAATGGATGCTACAGGTCTACATTTGACACATTTGTTGTAATGGATTAACATACAAAATAAGATGTCTAATGACATATGAATCATTTTGATTAGAGACTTGAGAGCGAGCGAATCGTTTTAAAATGGAAAAAAAACTCAAAGAACAAATTGTTAAATCCGCAGCAGCTGTGAAAAGAAAAGTTGAAATGATAAAAGATATAAAAAATGCAAATAATATGGCGCTGGAAACAATATTTAAGCCCATTGTAGATCCTCTTACCTTGTTAGCAAATAAAAATGAAGATAAGCATCTCAAGGAAGAAAACCGTGAACCGATGATGAAAAAAACTAAGAATGATGACAATCTTACGACATGTACTTCTGAGGAAGATTTTAATGAATATATCAATGAAGAGGAAGATAATTCCGATTCCGAGTTAGATAAAAGTTACAACAAAACTCTTATCGTACCACCGTCCGATAACCTCAACGTGAGCGATGGATCTTTTAAATCATTTCCCTCATCACCAAGTGTTAAAAACCAGTCATCGTCGTGGTCTACATCATCTGAAGTAATTGTTAACATACCATTTGGAGTTAGAAATGAACGTGGAAAATTATTGCTTGGCAAAACCCGCGTTTTTGATGATGGCAAAATCTTGAGAATTGGAACAAAGACTTTGGAAAAAACTAAAGGTTTAAAAGAACTATTGTTCAAAAAAAGACCAAATTTAGATGTGGTCACGGACGGTGATTTACAAGATTATAAATTGATTTTAATAGAAACCAATGCACATCGACGTAACTTTGATTCATCAAAACCAATAAACAGCAACAAGGGATTTAAATACACTAATGTTATTAAGCCTTTGTTCAAATTCTCTCGAAATGCTACCACAAGCCTGGAAAGTATTCCAAAAGGAAAGGGTATTCCACTTTTGAAAGAAGTAAAAGAAAATACTGATTATGTTTACTGGGATGACCCGAACGAGTTAGTAGAACGATTAAAATTACTATTAGCATCATGGGCAGCGGGCAACACTGGGGTAAATAACGAAATCATTGCTATTGTTGAAGAATTGTATGAAGCTGGTCTCATAACTACTGTAGAATTTAAAGAGCTTCCATCAGGAAAATTACGCAGTACATTTTCAGTGGTCGACTCATCTAGACAGCGATGAATATAGACAAGTTTGGTCATCACGTTCATAAACGTTTACGGTTATCAGAATTCGTTGGTACTTTTAACAATACGTTAGTGAAATCGGAAACGGGTCACTACGATTTGAAATTGTCTAAATTAAAAGGTCTTCCATCACCAAACGAAGACGATGAAGCAGTGAACAAAGCTTATGTGGATAAAACCGTTCAAGAATTAAGAAATGAAATAAAAAAAGCTCAAAGTGATATAAAACTGTATTTAAAAAACTTAGAAAATTTAACATCAGACCGTTTAACAAAGTTATTTTATTCAAAGGCAGAAGTAGATAATTTGATTGAACTTCAATTAAATAAAAAATGAGTAAAAAAAACATAGTTGATGAAATTCACAAGGCAGCGAGAAGGAATTTTCCTCGTCGAAGAACTATCATAAAAGGAATGGATGATTTATGGCAAGCTGACCTTATGGATTTTCAAAAATATTCACATTTTAACAAAGGATACAAATACGTTTTGGTTGTAATCGATACGCTATCAAAATACGTATGGGTAAATCCCATAAAATCAAAAGACAAAAATAATGTTACCAAAGCAATGCATGATATATTATCTTGTTCATCAAGAAAACCTAATAATTTGCAAACTGACCTTGGGAAGGAATTTTATAATGAAGTTTTTCAAAAATTGTTAAGAAAGTATAATATAAATCACTATTCCACGTACTCAGTCAAAAAAGCTTCTATTGTAGAACGAGTTATTCGTACAATCAAATGTCACCTTTATAAACTCTTTAGTTTATATGGTTGTTACCAATGGCTTGGGCCCAACTTGAATTCAGTAGTAGAAAAATATAATAATACTACTCATCGTATTACTAAATACAAACCTGTTGATGTAAATAAAGTAAACCAGATGGTTGTTAGATCTAACATTATGCAAACACGGATATCTAGTGCAAGTAGACAACCTAAGTTTTGTATTAACGACAGTGTTCGTATAAGCAAATTTAAGGGTGATTTTTATAAAGGCTATACACCTAATTGGTCGACGGAAATATTTAATATAGTTAAGGTAAACGATACGAACCCACCTACATATATTTTACAAGATAAACATAAACAATTAATTTTAGGCTCATTCTACGAACACGAGTTGCAAAGAACAAAATTTCCTGATCTTTATCTCATTGAAAAAGTTATTAAAAGAAAAGGCAATAAGCTTTTTGTGAAGTGGTTAGGTCTCAGTGAGGAAGAAAACAGTTGGGTGGATAAGAGTGCATTACTTTTGTAATATAAATTGTGTGTTGGGTGGAAATTGATCATTTAAAAAATATCCATGAAGAAGGGTAGAGGTATTTTAAATAACTTTATTAATAATTTACCAATTGAGCTACATATCCCTGGTTATCAATTTTGTGGTCCTGGTACTAAACTCCAGAAGCGATTACTGAGAGGTGATCGTGGTATAAATAAATTAGATGAAGCTTGTATGTACCACGACATTGCTTACAATAACAAAGACTCGAGCGTTCGACATAAAGCTGATTTAGAACTCTTGAATATGGCTAAGAAAAGACTAAAGTCGAGCGATGCAGGGAAAGGCGAAAAGATTGCGTCATGGATAGTAAAAAATGCAATGAAAGCAAAACTTAAAGCTGGTGCCGGAATACGTCCATTTATGTCAATTGTGAAAAAAATACAATCTCAAATAAAGAAGTTAAAATCTAAAGATAATCACACAGCTATAAATTTCGCATATGCTGCTGCAAAAAAACTATTTAAAAACAAAAAAGGAATACGCTTACCACGATGTATTCCTATTCCAAAAACTGGAGGCTTTTTACCCCTTATTCCAATTTTTGCTGGTTTGTCAGCCCTCGGTTCACTTGCTGGCGGTGCCGCAGGCATAGCAAAAGCTGTTAATGATTCCAAGGTTGCTCAGAAAAACCTACAAGAATCCATACGTCATAACAAGGCAATGGAAGCTGTTGCTCTTGGAAAAGGGATGTATATTAAGCCTCTTAAAAGAGGAGCTGGATTATACTTGAATCCTTCAAAAAACTAAACAAAGGGCTACCCAGACGTCCCCTCACAAATCTAGACATTTTAAAGCATGCAACTGACATTCCTTATTTTCGAGGAGTATTTATGAGAGATTCACTCCCCTCAAGACCAAGAAAAATAGAGTGTGCTATATTAAATTTAGATAGTTCTGAAAATCCAGGAACACATTGGGTAGCCTATGTTAAACAAAATGACTACTGTGAATATTTTGATAGTTTTGGTGATTTAAGACCTCCATTAGAATTAATACATTATTTAAGGAATATGTCAATAACTTACAATTATGTGCGGTATCAAAAGTTTGGTACTATAATTTGTGGTCATCTGTGTTTAAATTTTTTAAAGAACTATTGGAAACAACATTTATATTAAGAGTATTATAATAAAATTTATCAGTATAAACATGTCTTTCACTGTGTCTATAACTGGCAGAGGAGCGTCTTTGATAACAAACTACTCTCCTACGATACAATTAGAAGGAGAGTATGAGTGTGGTTTGTTATATTTTTCAACTTTTAATTCCATCCCTAATATAGATGAAAGAAACAATAAATTTTATTATGGTAAAGATGGCATTATAAAAATACCAGAAGGATCTTATGAACTTCAAGATATTTGTGATTATCTTAATAGCAATATCAAAAATGTTGTATTGAGATTGAGTGCAAACAACAACACATTAAAAACAAGTATTTTTTGTTCAGAAGAAGTTCACTTCAATAAAAATGACTCACTAGGTAAAATTTTGGGTTTTGGTATGGAAACAATAAAGGCTAATATAAATACAGAGTCTAGATATCCTGTAAGCATTTTATCAACAACTATCGTGCGCATCGAATGTGATGTAATCAGTGGATCATTTGTGAATGGAAAAGCAAGCCATATAATTTATGAATTCGTACCAAACGTACCACCTGGTTATAGAATCATTGAAATACCTAAAAATTTAATTTATTTTCCCGTTAATCAAAGTTCAATAAGTGCTATCAATATTAGATTATTAGACGCTGATAATAATCAAATTAACTTACGTGGTGAAGAAGTACAGCTATATTTACACTTTAAAAAGACATGTTGAATTTCAATAAAAGCCTACATACTACACAAACTCAAGTCAGTTTTAAAAGATCATCTCATAAGGGAGCACCATTTCGATCAATAAAGAAATTGACAAAAAGCAATAAGGAGTTTTTGAAGTCACTAGGATTGATAAAATGAATTTTTTAAATGTAACTCAACCTGCATCGTACGATAACAGTATCGAAAGTTTTGAATATCATTCGTACAAACCATACGTAACAAGCTTCAACAAGAACGATGAAATACGGATACCGATAAATCAGCAAGACCTCTACATATTGCCTTCACTCAGCAGTTTGTATATTGAGGGCAGAGTAAATGTGTATAAGAATACGAAAGAAAAAGAACGAGTAACGAGTGTGCATTTTGTAAATAACCTCGCATTATTTTTATTTCAAGATATTCGTTATGAAATAAATGGAGTAGAAATAGATAGAATAAAAAATGCAGGCGTTACAACAACGATGAAATCTTACCTGTCGTTGAACGATAATGAATCTAAATGCGCACGAGTTTGGGGTTGGTCTCCAACAGGTACAACTACTGATGGCAGTGGAATATTTTCCACCTGTATACCACTCAATAAAGTGTTGGGTTTTGCCGAAGATTATGAAAAAATTATAATGAACTGTAAACATGAATTAGTTCTTTTGAGAAGTAACACAAATCTCAATGCCTTAAAATTAAATGCTGGTGAAATTGTGGAAGATATTACAATACATAAAATTGTTTGGCGAGTGCCTCATGTCAAAGTCTCAGATAGAGAAAGAATTAGTTTGCTTAGGCATTTAGAAAAAGATCGGCCGATTACAGTTGCATTTCGTAATTGGGACTTATATGAGTATCCATTACTTCCCAAAACACGTAAACATACTTGGTCTGTTAAAACATCTTCACAGATGGAGAAGCCACGATTCGTTGTAATCGCTTTTCAGACGAACCGTAAACATAATGCAACAATGTCAATGGCAGAGTTCGACCATTGCCATATACGTGATGTAAAAGTTTTTCTAAATTCTTCTTATTATCCGTATGAAAGTCTGAACATTAGTTTCATTGACAACAAATATACATTAATATACGAGCAATACGCTAGGTTCCAACAGTCTTATCACGGACGTCGAGCTGAACCGTTGATGAGTATAAAAGAATTTAAAGAAACGGCTCCCTTATTCGTAATTAATTGTTCTCGTCAACACGAAGCGTTAAAGGGATCAATTGACGTGCGAGTTGAAATCGAAGCCGATCAAGAAATACCTGATCAGACCGCTGCTTACTGTTTGATTCTGAACGATTGCATATTTGAATACAAACCTTTAAGTAACATTGTAAAGAAAATATCATGAATATCGATACAATAGTCGTGGATCTACAAGGGTTCAAAGATTTCAAAAATAAATTTATAGTTAAAGAGTTTGCAATCGCTACTAAAGATTATACTCAAACGTTTTTAATAAAACCGCCTTGTTCTTTTAAAACTTTATCAAATGAAGAACAAAAACAAGTGCGATGGTTGGAAAGGAACCGAGGCTTGACTTGGAGTGAAGGATTCATTGATTATCGTGAATTTCAACGAATTGTGGTTCCTTATTTAATTGGTAAAAAAGTATTAGTTAAAGGATTGGATAAAATAATGTGGCTTCAAGAGTTATGTCAGGAATGTGAAATAATAGAATTAGGTGAAAAGGGTTGTCCTAAACTTTTAAAGTTACATAATGATTACTATGACAGAGGAAACAAGGTTTGGAATTGTGTTCATCATAAAAAAATGTGTGCATTAAAAAATGTATTGTGTCTTAAGATGTGGTATTGTGATAATTATATCTATGATTTTTTCTAATTTGGTATAAGAAATATTGAATTGTAAAATGTTTTTCAATAAATCATTAATAAATATAATATGTTTTTGATTTCACTTTAATGATATGATATCATCATGATAACTAACTAATTTTGGTCAAACTGAGTAAAAACAAAGTATTTAAATCAAAACTTTATTACATTAAAATATAACTACTTCCCTAGTTACAATTACCATATTTTTTAGAAATATTAATTGATTTATTATATTGATAAACCAATCTTAAAAATAGAATTATTTAATTTACCTTTAAAGTTAAATACACACTTAGAAATTAGAAAATTACAATTAATTAATTATTATTTTAAACAAATAGCTTATATTAATACCAATTAGTATAACTATAGTTACAAATTTTTTTTGAAATATTACTAACTATTTTTTCAGTCTGTTCCATAATTTCATCACCGACATCTTTTACCACATACTGTGAACTTAGTAAGACACTATCATCGTGTATACAGTCACTCACTAGTTGATCACTCTCTAAGTCCAGCACTTGAATCTTTATCAAACGAAGACCTTGGCGTGGAGCACTATTTATCACGAAAGAATGTAGTGGACGATGTTTTTTAATACAATTTTTCGAAACTGCACTCGTGTTACGACTTCTTTTATGCTTCAATTTTCGTTCCTGAATCTTCGTTTTTGATTTTTGAGGAGCTTGCGGTTTAAAGAATTCCTCACTGAATCCTTCTAGCGGATCTTGTGCATGTTGAAAGGAATCAATGAAAATTCCAGTATCCAAAATGGGGCATGTAGAGACATCATCTGAATGTTGTGTTGTCTGTAACAAAAAAAAATTGAGATAGGATGCAGATGTAGGATAAAGATTTATTGAACAAAATAATTAAGGATCAATTAACTTACCATCTTTAAATCACAAATTTTATTGATGATATTCGGAGCGAGTAGCTAGAAGCTGTCGGAGCGCTTACCAATACAAGAATGAACAAAAGTTAGGTTCATCAAAATAATATTATCGTATTCAAGTAGAAGTTTAATATTACAGTAACACCGTGCGCACACAGATACAGCTTTTATCTTTGGTGACACGTATGGTGTTTGAAGCATAAGCTGCTCAGATTACTATTCAAGTTTGTACTTGTTATAACCATAAAGTTAATATAGGTACCTTATTAAGATTATTAATATAATTGAAAATATAAAATAGCATTGTGAATGCCTATAATATAAAAAGTTCAATAGGTACCTTATATTAACTTTATGGTTGTAACATTTTCTTCATTTCATAAATATTTAGGTTCTTCAAAATAAAACAAAGCAATTTTCAAGTCAAAAGTTTTATTTAAATGTAAACATAATTTTATTTACCGTAACTACGAGTAAATTACATTTTTTTAGGTTTTACAGAACTACTTTACGAGTACACTACATTGACAATACAAATAAGTTTATTAAACAAACAAAAACAAACACGTTTTTAAATAAAGTACAAACTTACCTAGATACAAACTTAATATTATTATTATTACTCTTAAATATGTTAAAAGTTGAAGATACTAGTGTGCCCCCATGCTTTTGTTGAAATTTTATCTTTGGATATGACACGCTTATCGTCATTAGCAGATAGAGCAATTTTTTTAACAGCACATGTATATAATTCATGTTTTATTGATTTAAATAAAATATTTGTCTTACGAACAATGTCATCCTCGTATAGAGTTTTTTCATAATCAGACACATTAAAATCACGTACAATGTTTCTCTTAATGCCTTTTGCTTTTTTTATGATCTTGTCTTCGGTTTTAATGCAATATAATTTTGATCGAAGCCCTACAAATTCACATATGATTTTACCCCCCATTTCGTCTTTGAATAAGCCAGGAACTTTTTTATTTTGTATTGGTAAATCATATTCATTATTTTCACAAAAATTGCTAGTATCAAAATAAGACAAAAATTTTTTTTTTATATCATCATAAAAATCATTTGTTTCAATAAGATATACAAAACTATCTGTATCCGTGTAACACATCTGTACACGATGGTTGTAAAAAGGTTGTATTGTGGAATAATGAAAATCATACATGTGGCTTTTTGAAAGTTCTAAAACGGTAAAACCAATATAAATTGGTTTGTCCATAATTATTTGTTCAGGGTTTAATTGAACTGCAACTAAATTATCAGTAAAAACCGTTGCACTATGAAAATTTGGACGAGCGATAAGTTTTTGTGCACATTTTCTTTTTTTTGTCACATTGTTAGTGTCGTTCCACTGATTGACTAAATGAACGCTAACCCTCTTCTCATTATTTTCCAAAGTTTTTCCAAACACGCTGTTATTCAAGAGTTTGAAAAAATCTTGCTCAAAAGCTGAAGAGCTATTTTGTCTTAATGCTGTATTCAAATCGATGTATTGTTTTAAATACGGACTTTGTCTGAAAGTGATTACTCTATGAATTTTTTTTAAAATCAAACCATGTTTTATACAAGTCTGTAAATGAATATAATGAATTACATAATTGAATTTATCATATAAATTCGGAATTAATTTATAATTCTTCCCACCAGGTGGAATAAATTTTTCTGGACAAAACGGTAGATCATTATGTAAATTATGCAAATCTTTAGGATAAACAAGATCTACTTCTAATATAAAACCATAATCTGCATCAGTGGCTACGTTAGTTATATCTAATTTGCGGATTTCATCTTGATTAAGGAACCTAAAATCGGAAAATGGCAAATATTGACACATACTGAACCCATATAAATTGTTACAATCGATATAAGCGATAAAGGAAGTAGGTTCTGAATGTTTGTAATTCGGTAAGTAAGAATTATTTGCTCTAGCATGTCTATGCGAACATAAGCACACACCACCCCTTATACCACTCTGTAGCATCCGCACCATAGACAAATCGCTAATAAGTTCCAATTGAATTCCTGTTTTCAACAACATTGCATCGAATGCTAAACTAGGCGCAGTTAAATAAAAAGCTGGATCCAACTGATAGTGTTGTTTGCAAGTCCTTCTAAAATTTTCAAATATGTCTGCCAATAATAACACATCTGTTTTCAAATATAAATCTGTGTAACTTCCTAAGTCAGAAATTTTAAATGTTGACCATATTAATTGTGCGTGTTTATAATCATCGTCAGAGATATGTTGATCATTAAGGGAACTGTAAAAACTTTCTTTGGGTGGAAGACAATTTTCCTGATACCGTTCCCATGAGTTCATATATTCGTATGGATAAATACCTTTGCGAGTGAGCAACTGAAATTTGTCTTGACTAGGGAAATGACTGTTTAGGTATTTGAAATCTTCCGGCTTTAAAGTATCTGATAATTTACTTAAACTTGTTGCAAGAAACTTAAATGAATCGACAAATCGAAGTTGATAAAACTGATTTCTCGAAACTGGCACAAACTTTGTAAATGAAATATAGTTTTCTTTAGTTTTAGGTATAATTTTTATGTCGCCAGGAACCTCAGCCAAGGCTTTTATAAATAAGTGACAATCATAACCAGCTAGGTTATGGAAAAAAATGGGAACAAATGAAGGACGTTTATATTGTAAATTACAATATGGGTGAGCGGCCCCGCGGTAACGACCGGTAATGTGACAGTGATCTCGAACTTTGTCTGAAAAAACAAAGTTCTGACAAATGTGACAATGAGTTGCTTTGTTAAAATCAGTTTGGTCCTCACTAGTAAAAATCATCGGAGCCGTTGAGCTAACTCTTTTATATATTTTACGTACGTCTTCAATAATTGATTCTACAAACCGCTTATCACAATCAGGCCCTCGATATGATACGTAACGATTATACTCAGGGTTGTCGCTACAAACGATATAATAGGCAAACGCTACAGGCACGTGGTGGTGCAACGTAGTCGTGTTTTTAGAAGAGGGACAGTTAGCATCATTAGTTTGAAGCATTGATTCAAAATCAGCATAAATACAAAAGGGCATATTTTGTTTACGATCAAAGTTTTTAAATTGTATTACTGAACCCTTATCCGGTAGAATAGTCGCAACACCTCCACATAAATGGTTATCTACTTCTTCCAAAGTACTAAAAAATAATAAGCACAAGTCACAAAAATAAACTTTACCGTGATGAGACGTTACTTGGCTTCGAAAAAGTCTAGAACAGTCTTTAATAAGACAATAATGAGAGGAACTTTGATTTTCAAGAAAAAGTAAATGTATTATTTTTGGATTGCTTTTTTTGTCAAATTCTGATTTATATAAAGGACCTACAATTGTTTTATTGTTTTTCAATCCATAAATTATAAACTTTATGTTTGAGTTATTCTTTTCAAATGTTTTTATATCGCGAAAAGTAACAGGGAATGACATCCCGCGTGTGTCAAAAAGTTCGCGAAAATCTGGATAAGACGATGTCCTTTCTGGGTGTTTTTTAGCTGGATGCAAAGCAGCTGTCACACACCATAGAAAACAATATTGATCCTTGTTTAAAATATTTAAACATGCTTTTTTAGCTTGAATTGATTTAGGTAAACTGATAAAACTTGAGCCTCCTAGAGGTTGATATTTGTTGAGATTGACCTCAATATATAAATTGTTTAAAAAAGACCATCCGCTATCACAATGCTCGAATTCCTCGATACTTTTTTTTAAGTTCGTTACTGATTCAAAAAACAGTTTTTCAAAGTCATAATTAAAATACAATATTTTATTTTTGGTGATAAAAGATTTAACTGATTGTGAATTGTCTTTGAATTGTATAAATGTAGCAAAAAATTCAAAATTCACTTTGACACATGTGTGTTTAATAAGGTACTCATCTAAAAGAGATTTTAACTTATCACGAATTTTAGTAAAAAAATTATCAACTGACTGAATTTGATCAGTCGCTATTATTTTGTACGTTAAAATTCGATTACGAAAGGCAGAAGTTACGATTTCTACACCATCACTATGTTTTATGGTATGATTATTATTTTTATGAAAATTACTTCTTAGATGACCTACCCATGATTTATTTTGTACAGATATGTTACACGCGGTACAGAAAGGCATAGTAAGTGATTCTGAAATTAAACTTAAACAAAAAAAAGAATATGTATCGTGAATACTTTTTTTTATATTTTAAAAGCAAAACTTTGCTTTAAACTAAAAGTATAAGTACGAATAGGTATTAAAATAATTACAATTTAAAGAGTATAAAAGTAAAAGGTGAAAAAATGATTTAGGTAGGTACCTACTTCAAAAATAAAACTTATATTAATTTTAAAACTAAGAAAGTAAGTAAGTTTTACCGTCACCAATGTCGCTTTGTAGTAAACATTGACAGCGTAATTATGACTAAAAAAATAAAGAAAAATTCATTACGTAGGTACCTACCTACTTAAAAATCAAATTAAGACTTAAAATGAATTTTATCACTATAATGTACGGGCTCCGACCCTTCGAACAGAGTCCAAGCCCGACCTAGGAACCCTTGCAACGCCTCCCAAGTCGACGAAGACTCGTCGCACTGAAGTTTGACCGTCACCAATGCCTTTTTGTAACGAACGTCGGCAGCGTTGGACACGTAATCAATTGTTTTGTAGACTTTGAGGTCTACAAAATAATCACCGCTGGTTTTCAGTGTGCGACGAGAAGTTCCTGTCGATACTCGGCTGGCGAAGCTCGATGTTACGTCACCGCCCCCGCGGTGTTTAGGCTCGCTGCAACTGGCTTCCTCAGCCCGCAAGATGTTAAACAGGTCCGGTCTCTTTGACCTGTAATAAAAAAAAATTAGTTATAATTGAGTACTGTAAGGTATGTATTAGTATGTTTGGATGTTGGGACGAAAAAACAACTGAACATATTTAGATGAAAATTGGTAAAGAGATAGTTCAAAGCCTAGAACTACAAATAAGATATTGATCCCTGTTGTGTATTCCCGTATAATGATTACTTTACTTATGAATTCTATAATAGACCGCTCGAACAAAGTCATGGGTGGGAGTGGGAACTAGTAGTGTGTTAAATCAGTAAAGTTTCAATAGTGAATATAGACTGCACATGATTAGAACGGGAAAAAAATAAAATAAGTATTTTAAATTTCAATGTTGCACAATGAATAAAAAAATTAAGTACCTGTGGCTGTGAGTTGTGATAAAATCTGGTGGTGGCGAAGCTTTGCGTTTGGATCCGCTCGCACCCGCAGCCGCCGAGCTGCGAGCAAAATCAAGTGGTGGCGTCGGCGTCGTCGAGTCTCGCGACTTCTTCGTAGTGGTCGGCGTCTTGCGCTTGCTCGGTTTCTTGGTAGCTTTCTTTGGCGGTGGTGGTGCAGCAGACACCACTGATGACGCTTCGAACTCCGAGTCAGACCTGTAAAAATATTTATTTATTTAGACACAGACACAAATGCGGCTTTTTACCTGTAAAACCTTGAACAAAGTAATTTATAAATAAAATAAAAAAGACCATAAAAAATACTTACTAACATTTTTTTATTTGTAGACTGCTGGCCAGCTATTGAAGAACGCACCCAAATAATAGTGTAATTTCCGTCTTCGTAGGGCTTTATAAATAGAAAATAGCACTTACTCATCAAAAAAGTTGGTCAAGCGTAAGTTTAATAAGTATTAACCGACTTTAAAAAAAGAGGAGGTTCTCAATTTAATTATATTGTGTTTTTGTAACACAATATTTAAAAAACGTTCTTTTTTTAATGGTTAAGTACCCATGCTTTAAAATATTAAGACATAACATTTTTTATTCTTTAGGCTCTAAAAATAAGAACCATTGTTTATTGATGAATAGTTTGGTATTTATTTACTATATCATACAACGTGTTACAAAAATACCTCTAATGCCGAATATGGTAGATAGGGACCATCAAACTGAACAACTTTTACTATGGGATAGACTGCGAAATCGCTAAAAAATCAGCTGTTTCATATTTTTTGATATTTATTTAGTAATTTTTGTATGGAACAGCAGATTTTTTTTCGCGGTTTCATAGTTGGTTCCATAGTAAAAGTTGTTCAGTTTGATGGTCCCTATTTACCATATTCGCCATTAGGGATATTTTTGTAACATGTTGTATAATAACGTTAAAGTAGATTTATGTTAATTAAATAATTCATCTAAGTACACTTTAACTTAATTAAAACAAAGGTAAGTATAAAACTAACCCCAAACACAGAAATACCATCTTTTTTTAATTTATGTTTTTGTAGAATAATAATTATTAGGTAAGTACATAATTTTAGTAGTGAAATATGTTTATTTCTGTCAAATGCGCATTATTGAGCTATATTTTTTTATTCGTTTATATTTGCTTTATCATTTCTGGATTAATTTACATTTTCAAATCAAAATTCAAAAGTAAGTATGATTTTAATTATCATAAAAAAAGAAATAGGTACAAGCAGATCCGAACGTAACTATTATATTGGGAACATTTTTTTGTTAATGATAATAACGACGTCACTACACAATATTTTGTTGACCGATTCTCGACTGTATTGATACAAAAGGAAATGGTACTTGAAAATAAATTGCTTGAGTTAAATTTGGTCTTGAGACATTTTTGTTATTTCACATAAAATTGAATTATATTTTAATATAATACTTTGTAATATAATCATCACCCACTGCACAAGGTGAGCGTCGATGCTTACGTTTCATAGTCGTCGTAGGTTCTCAAAGTCATGTCAGAACTTGTTGTAGTTGTAACCGACATGAAAATGTGTCTTTATTATTATCAACTTTTTATTCAAAATGATGAAAAACAATATTTCTTAATGTTTTTCCAAAGTGTGACTTTACGATCAGGACCTTGATTACGCTTAAATAATAATTAGGAACAACATATAGTTATCTCTTTTTTGTGAACCAAAGATTTAGTTGTATTCAAATACATTTTAGAAATAATGTACCGTAATCAGGATACACAAATATTTGTTATTATCAATACAACCTATTCAATACAACCTATTCAATACATCTTAGCGTTTTTAACCCAGTTTTTAACCCACATTGTTTAAGAAGGTACACTTTGAGAATCGTTGATTCGAACTATCGCGCAAAGCTTGCACAAGTTCTGAATGTTAGGGTTGTTACATGAGCGCGTTGGTATTAATCGACATTGTTGGATAATAATTTCGAATATGATGTAGATGAATATTTGGAAAAAGTTTGCTCGACTTCGATCATACTCAGCTGGGCTGGGTACAAACGAAACAACTGTTCATCCAGTTTTTGTGAACAATAAATAGCTATGTAGTCTAAATATAAACTTGTGGGTTAGGTAGGTACACAAAAACTGACACTACTCGAATGGGGTCAAAATTAGATGGTACCTATTTGCTTCGAGTTACCTTTATTGTTCAACATAAAACTATCGAATCGAATCAAATGTGACAATTCTACTTATGTGTGGCAGCCCTTATCATCACACTTGTATTTTCGTTCCCACCTATGGTTCCCACGCTTCTGCCATTTGTCATGAACAGTGTTGTGATCAAGTACTCTCCCCTGAGCAACTTGTAAGAAAAAAATGTGAAAAGTGGATTATGTGGATCTAAAGAAAGAGGAAAAAATACCTATGTAAGTATATTTATACTAAATTCCTTTTTAAACTATACTTTTTAGTTGAAAAGTTTAATAAATTGCCTTGTGCAAATAGTATTTGACTTATTTTTTTTTATATTTTATAGTATTCATAGACTAACATTGAGAGCAAGTAACTTACAAATATTCATAGACTAAATTATATTAGTAGCGTTTCCTTTTGAAATCATTGTAAATATTGATTTATTGCAAAATAAAACTTATTAATTTAGACTAAATTATATTAGTAGCGTTTCCTTTTGAAATCATTGTAAATATTGATTTATTGCAAAATAAAACTTATTAAGTACTTATTTATTATCCTTCAGGTCTCTTCAAATGGAGATAAACTCAAGAGTATATCGAAAAACCAAGTCGGAAAAGAATAATGTGAGTACCTATACCTTTTTGCAGTGAAATTATTTTCTAGTTATTTCATTATCTAAGTCACCGAAAAATGATATAGGTATTTTTTTTCCTTGAATATCACTAAACTGATTTATTATGAATTATCTTATTATGCGTATCTATACCATACCATATCATTTTTTTTAAGTAAAGTACACATCTACCTATTAAAATTAACTTAGGAAAAAATACAATCCCTTTAGTAAACAATGAAAAAGATTAATTAAAATTGTGTTGTACTTGTACTTATTCATAGATAAAAAATTGTAACCATTAAAAAATATTACCTTACAGATTTTGTCAAAATAACACTTATAAATGTATTGTTTTTTTATCTTTCAGGTCTTTTCAAATTAAGAGCAACGAAACTCATGGGAAAACCAAAAAAACCAAATCGTAAAGACATCAATAATGTGAGTATTTGTAATGATAATAATTATACCTCCTACCTACTTATATGATTTCTATAAATAAATATTTAGTAAAAGAGAAATATTGATTGTTGAGAAAGTTTAGTACTTACCTATTTTGACAAAGTTTTTTTGCATATTAAAAGTTAAGTTCTCACCTAATTCATGTATGATTTTTTCTTTGGTTCCCAAATTAAATTATTGATATTTTTCTTTCCAGGTGATGGAGGTAAAACAGCATGGTGTGTTAAGTGAGTGATTTATTTCTGTGTAAAAGTGAAATTATACATCCGAAATTGTTTTTTTTAATAAAGGTGATTTCTGTAAGTATAAAAGTTTTTAAATATATACAAGGCTTGTATTCGTATTTAACTATTGAGGCCTATTGAAAAGTAAACTTGTGCGTAGTTAGGAGTTTGTTCGGTGCATGATCTTACCATGGGCTTGCAGGAAGTTACTTACCATGGGGCTTCCAGCCGAACAGTTAGGTGGTGCTCGGTGCATGATCTTACCACGGGCTCGCAGAGAGATACTTACCACGGTTCTCTCAGCCGACACCGGTTAGGAGTTTGTTCGGTGCATGATCTTACCATGGGCTTGCAGGAAGTTACTTACCATGGGGCTTCCAGCCGAACAGTTAGGTGGTGCTCGGTGCGTGATCTTACCACGGGCTCGCAGAGAGATACTTGCCACGGTTCTCTCAGCCGACACCGGTTAGGAGTCTGTTCGGTGCATGATCTTACCATGGGCTTGCAGGAAGTTACTTACCATGGGGCTTCCAGCCGAACAGTTAGGTGGTGCTCGCAGAGAGATACTTACCACGGTTCTCTCAGCCGACATCAACATTTAGTGAAAGAATCTTACCACAGGGCTGGAACTCAATGTATTATAATATAAAATCTTGACCAGAAATATTAGTAGTTGAATATTGGGCACTAAAGCTCACGAAGTGAGCGAAGGCGCAAGCCGGAGCGAACGTAGTGGGCTAGAGTGCCCAATATTCAACTACTCGTATGACTCTGAAACGAGTGCAGGGGGAGCCTCTCCAGTCTGCGAACTTGATTTAAATACATTTGTAATGCAAGAAAATCCTCTTGAAAATAACACTGTCAATAGGTATACTAAGGAAGTTATCATTGGACGTGATATAGTGGACGTGAAGTTGGATATAGGAGGAGTTGCATTTGTGTAAGTTAGCGCAGCGAAGGCAGAAGGTCATCGTAATGATTTAGCTGCGATACTATAAATTGCGCAAATAGATGTTCCAATGAACTCGTTTAATAATAGCGGGCGTCGTGAGGGCGTCACAGAAGAGAATAGCATTCGCTCTGTCGAGTTTGTCGCTATTCGACACTGCTTCGAAACGTTTTCAAGGTTGGTCCACGCCGAGAGCATCGCTTTTATTTAAATAAGCAGAACATTCTACATCGAATGCTTGAATGGTGATTTGAAGAAATTTAAATCAATGATGGCTGTTCACTTCGAAATAACGATACCGCATGTTTTGTTTCTGGACTCATGCTTTGTTTTTGTTGTGTACAGACAGCTTTATGAGTTACATTTTTATAAAAGGTAAAGCTCGACAATTTAAGAATATTTGAAACCAATTCAATTCTTTGATTTTATATCAGAAGTTTAAAATTTCATTTTAATAAAGATGGCTTACGTTACGCTCTATTTACTAAAAACAATAATCACAACCTTTACTCCAATCTCTAAGTAAGTAGCCTAAGCACTTGGGCTAAAATATCCAAAAAATAATAAATTCCTTTTTAGATATTTAATTCGGACGGAGCAAAGCATCTCACAGGTCGAGACTCGCCAGTCTCCTTTGCACACTTTGAAAGTCTCTATGGCAAAATGTAATAATAACGAGCTGAACAGTTCTGCATTACACTAAATGCAACAAAGATAGGTCTGTTTATTCAGAGGTGGTCGCCCCGACGCCCATTGCAAGCTTCCGCCGGCGCTCGGATCTCTGCCAGAAACACTCAGAAAAACTGAACCTTTCATGACCATCACTTTTACTACACCATTAACTTCTATAATTTACACCATCTCAATTTTCAAATCCAAAGCGCTCTAACTTTTATCGACCCTTCCAGCAATTGTTAAAGTCAGGTTCAGATGAGCTTAATGCCCAACTGTAAAATTATTAATCCATTAATTTTAGTGGAAGTTTATTTTTGCAACCAAAATGAGAGCGTGCCAAATTATTATGCAGTGCCAAAAATAAAATATACGAAATAACATGAAAAATCAGGCAGGATGTGCGTGGAATCCAAGCCTTGTGATTACATCTTGAATGTCGTTTTGAACATGTCTGGTTCAGAAGTAGACATGTAAAGAAATAAAAGACACATTGAATAGTTTGAAACTAGTATAAATATGCGTTATTGTCTTTCCTTACAGCCATACCGATATTGTAACGCTAAAATAAATTTCAAGATGTATGTATGATGGGCGAAACTTGTGTGGTCGACGCATAGACACGTAACGACTTTTGATCACATCGCTCTATGGTACCACACCGTCTGTTTATATCTTTGGTTCTTTGTGTGAAATGCCGACGTGGAGCGATTCTGATTGGCTCCTACCCGTTGGACAATGGAACATAAAAGTTTACATATTTCTACCCGGTTCAAGAAAACATTTTGAGCAACGTTAGCACGCCAACAAATAGTCGTAAGAAATAAATTGTAAGCGAAGGGCAGTTCTTCTTGGGTGATCGGAAAAGTCAAACACTGGCTTAAAATATTAAAGAATAGTGGCTCTGTGAGCTGTATGTGTGTAGACCTCGCTTTAACATAGGTGTCTCCACCATCTTCTCTTATATAAAAGTGAAGGGGTGACTGACATATCAACGCACAGCCCAAACCGCTAGGTCTAGAGAGTTAATATTTTGTACAAAGATACTTTATACAGTGTAGGCATCCACTAAGAAAGGATTTTTGGAAATTCCACCCCTAAAGGTGTGAAATGGGGGTTCAAAGTTTGTATGGAAAAAAAATATTAAATAGACATTTCGACTTGAAACTTCGTAGGAGTACTTCTAAAGACAAATAAGTAAACACGTGTTTCGTGGTTTTCCAAAAATCAACCCTTTAGGTAGTAAATGGGGCAAAAAAAGCCCAAAACTACCCTATTCTACCTAATTTCTTTATCCAGCTCAACTATGGTTGCCTGGAAGAAATTGCTTTTTAGCGATAAGGCCGCCAATTGTTCTTCTTTTGTTTGTTTCTTTTAATGTTCATGGTGTACAATTAAGTATATTTTATCTTTATCTTTATCTTAAAATGACAAATCAACGCACAGCCCAAACCACTGGACCTAGAGACTTGAAATTTTGCACACAGATACTTATACAGTGTAGGTATCCACTAATTAAGGATTATTGAAAATTCCATCCCTAGGGGATGAAAAAGGGGATGAAAGTTTGTATGAAAGTCCCTCAGTTTTGAAGCTAGGATCTCAAAATTTTGTATTTAGGCTGACGATTAAAAATGAATAAATATGTGTCTCAGCGTTCTTCAAAATTCTACCCCCGAAGGGGTAAAAAGGAGGATGAAGTTGTGTATAGAAGAAAATTCTTCATTTTCGAAGTAAAAATCGCTAAATTTATAATTTAGGATTATGGATGGAAATCTACCGAAACGTATATTGTTTTTGTTAGTATTTTAACCCCTATGGGGATGAAATGGGGGTGAAAAGGGGTAAAAACCTAAAAGTTGATATAGATGTCGTTATCGAGGTTTTGTGGGATGACGATTGCAAAAAATACATTTATTTTTAAGTCCAACACGGTGGACATGATTTAACCCCTAAAGGGGTGAAAATGGGGTTCAAATTTTGTATGGAAAAATAATATAAAATAGACATTAGGTACAACTTTAAACTTCGTAGGAGCACGTCTGAAAATAAATAGGCAAACATATATTTTGTGATTTTGAAAATCAACCCCTTAGGGGGTAAATGGGGTGAGTAAACATAAAAATCGATATTCTTGAGGTTTTATGGGATGGTGATTGCAAAAATGAGATTTATTTTGAAGTTCAACGCGGTGGACATGAAACATCATGAACCTGGACCTGGACTTGCACATCCAGGGGACGGGGACGGGAACAAGGACGGGGACGGGAACGGGAACGAGAACGGGAACAGGAACGGGGGCGGGAACGAGAACGGAATGGGAACGGAACGCGAATGGGACGCGAACGGGACGCGAACGGGACGGGAAAGGGACGGGAAATAGACGGGAACGGAAAGGGAATGGAACGGGATCGGAACGGGAACAGAACGGGAACGGGACGGGAACGGAATGGGAACGGGCACGGGAACGGGAACGGGACGGGAACTAGACGGGAACGGAAAGGTTCGGAACGGGAACCGAAAGGGAACGGAATAGGAACAGGACGAGAAAGGGACGGGAACTAGACGGGAGCGGGACGGGAACGGAACGGAAATGGTACGAAAATGGAAAGGGAACGTAACGGGAAGCCTCATACGAGGTCTGCCACACGCGGCAAAGGCCCTTGCCTCGAGACGCAGCGCGCTTGATGGGGACCTGCCTAATCGCGTAAAAATGGCTGGACGGATCCTGGTTGGTTCAGGTTCCCTGAGGATTTTCTCTAATTTCCACGCGGACGAAGTCGCGGGCTGAAGCTAGTTTTGAATAAAATCTTAAAGTTTTTTACCATCTCTACATAACATAGTATACTTAAAACAAAGTCGCTTCCTGCTGTCTATGTATGCTTAGTTAGATCTTTAAAACTACGCAACGGATTTTGATGCGGTTTTTTAAATAGATAGAGTGATTCAAGAGAAAGGTTTATATGTATAATACATCCAGGGTGGGTCGCTAGATGTCTACTAAATATTTTTTTTACAAAATAGCAATTTTTAAATCATCTCTCCTCTACTAAGGTCGCGATTGTCGCAAACGTTGATGTAGTAAGTATAGAGTGAATATTGAAGGGCACAACTAGAATGATGAGGGGTCTAAAAAACTTTTACATTTTTTTATTGTATTCCAACAGGTTTATCTTTTTATCAAGGAACCAAACAAATGCTTAAACAACGAGGTTCACAATTTATTTGAAGAAAACACAAACGTATGCACTGCTTATATGCTAGGAGTCAGCCAAATTAAAAAAATATTCAGTCCTTTAACTTTTATTTAGAAGAAGCAAGATCTTTCTTTGATTCACTGCCGTTTTCTAGAACTCTACGCTACGAGATACTAATTATTAAATTATACATATAAGATGGATGTAAATAGCATTGCTTACACCAGTATCGGCAGTATCGTCCATGGACAATATTTAACACGTTCAACGCCATTGTTATCTTATAGTATACACCCAATGTCTTTATCCCAGGGCCAGTGTATCCTCAGGTATACACACATACTCTGCCACCCCTTACTCCAGGGCCAGTGTATCTGTGAGTATTCACGTTTTCATACATTTTACTATGGCGTTAGAATCTGCTGGCCCCCACAAATCGATCAGTATCTTTGGGTTATGCATGGGATTTTTGGTACCTACAAAAATATTCAAAGTTACAAAGTCAGGAATAATAAAATAAAGAAACAAAATTGGCCTCTGAAAACCAAAATGGATTTTTTAGCTTGGCGCTGAACGTGTTAATTTTATATTTTTAACCAAGTAAAAAAGAATGTTTTCCATCTTGACAACATAATAAAAATATGTAAAGCTATAACTTTGTATGGATGGAAACTCTACAGATAAACTCTTAGTTTTTACATTTCAGTTCATTTTATCTCAAAAACCTTAAAAAGGACAGTGATTACTATAATTGTCAATCGAATCTTCACAAGCAAACAAGACTTTTAGAAATAATCGCTTGGTTGCTGACAGTTTATAAAAAAACGAGTTGAATTTATTGATAATAATGTCCTCCAATACATTTAACCGATACGTACGGCGATTTGTAAAATTATGAGGCCTCGTCCAATTTCGGAGGCTTCGGGTTGTTGTATCAACATAAAATCAATGGCCAACGACCTTTTGGATGCAGTCATATAATTCTTTCATTTCGAATCCATTTAGAACTTTTTTGCGAGTAATCCGAAAGTTTGACTCATTTGCGATACGAACAGGTTAAGTGCCATAACAATATAATTAATATGTGCACATTTTTGGGCACCAACGGCACTCAATTATTTATTGTGTAAATGTGAGAACCAGGTACCCGAAAATATAATTGGAAGGAATAAATAACAACATAATTATACTCATAAAATCAGTGGATTTGTGAGGTTTTTGTTGATTAATTGGATGATAAAGAATCGATTTTGCTTTAATATTTTCAAGATTTTTGGTTCTGAATAAATGTTAACGATGGTATAAAGTACATTATAACTACCATAATCGATTTTTTGTGAAGTAGGTGTTAGTAGCTTTTGGTATTTTTTGAGCTTTTAATTTTGAGTTGTTTTTTTATCCAAATGTCATTATTACATAATTATATGTGACCCACCTTAAAAATTGCTTTAAGTCTAATTTTCGTTAGCAATAACCTAGTGCAATATACACGCTGAAATTTTAATCATTTGGTTCCCGCAGTGGGGTGGTCCCACTCATGATTACAAGCAACTTTTATTATGGCCAACTCTGATATCGCGAAAAAAATCAGCTGTTCCATACATTAAGGTCGAATAGGTATTTTGTAAGGAACAGCAGATTTTTTTCCCGATATCAGAGATGGCCCTATCGTTAAAGTTGCTTGTAATCATGAGTGGAACCATCCCACTGTGGGAACCAAATGATTAAAATTTCAGCATGTATATAAATAAAAAACCTATCAACTACCTACATTTTGTATCCTTTTTCTGAATATAAAGGGTTCGTCATCACGTTCATAACTTATAATTCAAACAATATTGAAACATAATTTAAAGGCTTTTTTGCTTCAACGTAAAGCTGGTAGCAACCTTTGCTGTCGAGGTCTGCGAATTAACACATTTAGAGGTCAGACGATGTGGCATCCATCCCTCGGCGCCTGGGCATGGGCACATTGGGCACCCACACGACGCCCACGTATTTACAATGCCAATTGTTATAGTGATGTGCTTAGTTGTAAATATAATAAGTTTGATAATTATAATAATTAATTGTATGCTCGGCTCTAACCATCGTCTTTGACTTGTTATAATGCAAGGATTAGTAATTTGGAAACAGCGCGATAAAAAAGAGACGGCCTTTTATGCTAAACTTGTATACTTTTTTAATTTTTAATCTGTGATTCTTAATCTGCTGTCTGTGGTATCTGTCAACCAAATGACAGATCAATGCCAAATCGGAAGTCAAATTGACATTTTGTTTTCTTAATTTCGAAAAAAGGAAAATAATTATGGTTTTTGCAGTAACGGTTTTACATTTCACTTTTCTGCCCTTTAAAAATTGAATGTTGATAATGAAACGTTTTTCAATCACTCGTTGTTTCTGTAGTGTTTCCATATCAAAAAACATTTTAATTATGAAATATATTTTTTCTACATTCGCTAAAAATGAGACAGAAATTGCAATGTAGCAAATAATATTGGATTTATTTTAAGACCAAATTCAATTGAGCATTTTTTCTATGGCGAGTGTCGCTTTTCCTTTAAAAAATACTTTACGCTTTTCTGCCACTCCATTCCATTTATTACGATTTTTATTTTGCCTAATAAAAATTAACAAAAAAAGAAAAAATAGAATTTGTAAGAATTACAATACAAGAAAAAGTTCTGCTGCGTGTGTTAAGCGTCAGTCAGTGTTATTTTTTTTATTAACTCATTTCATGAGTGCACTAATGCGAGCAAGATAGAGACGACCACTGACCAGCCCCTGTAGCATTGCATTTGCATTGAGGTTGAGAAGAATTTTGGCGTTTGATAAAAAAGTGTTAAAATACTAATCTCACATCACATTGCATTGCAGTGTAAATTTAACTAAGCACAGTTTCACAAAGCGTCGCTTGTTGAATAACAGTTTTGGTATGATATAATTGACAAAATACAGCACTATTTTTGTGATATTATCACGCACAGCACAGCTTGCTTGTTTTTTAATTTTCCCGTTTAAGGCCTCAGCAGTGATGTAGGTTGATGATATTTTACTTTAATTATTACACATCACTAAGCCTTTGTGATCATAAATCAAAATAAATGATTTTTTGCCGTCCTATCCTATTATGGAGGTGTTTGATTTATTTCGTGATACATCTTCGACAGCGGGTGTTGTAATGCTAAACCTTGGGGGGCTACTCAAATGGCCACTTTTCCATTCGTTCGCTAACTTTAATCTTAAAAATAAGCAATTAATGATCAAGTCAGACGTCGCAAGTTTATGTAAATCACAGACATTGTCGTATTGTATGGAATCGACAAGCCTACGACACGTTATTTTGGGGTTTATGGCTTATTTTTAATTTTTAAGTTAGCGAACGGATAGAAAAGTGGCCGTTTGAGTAGCCCCGCTTTTTATTTCATCAACGACAGGTTTTCGGACGTACCCATTCGAATATAAATATTAAAGTAGGTAGTATCTATAGGACTTTATCTTCTGTTATTTTTTTGAACTATCAGCTAATAAAATGTTGGGCCGGATTTTATTTAATATTAGGGACTCATCTCAGCCCCCCTAGCCAAAGTAACATTTGCAAATTTTCGCTATCGCTTCGCTTCGAAACATGATTTGACGTTTTAAAATTCGATTGTTGACGAAACCTTATGTCAATCCCATACATGTTTCGAAAGCGAAGCGATAACGAAGATTAGCGAATGTTATTTGGCTATATAGGCCCTCAGGTCCGAAACTCAAATGGCCATAAACGTGGATTGATTGATATTTTTAATTAAACATATTTTAATAATATTTTTTTATAAAGCAATCGTTTGTACAGCCAGCATTAAAAGTCGCTTTGTCATAGCAACTTTTTTAACAGGTAGCTCACGGTTTGAAAAATTTGTCAAAAAAGTTCTATGACAGAGTACTAAAGTATTAAACAACTTTCGTTCGTTCGTTTATTTGTTTATTATATCCTAAATGTGTAATAAACATCTCAGCTCTGATGTGGTATTTACAGGGGTCGACTTCAGATGACTTGCTAGTGTTGATTTTAGTCAACTAGCCCTTTTTATAGACAATCGCCTATAAAATTAATTTACCACCTTATAGAAATAAGGTTTGCGATTGGATTTAACAAGCGGTTGTCGTTCTATTAAAAAAGTTTTTATGATATGAAACTCTTACTCTATATTCAAACACAACATCGGCTACCTGTATTTTTTATCTTGCACCGTATTTCGGGTCAATGACCTCTTTTATCTACCCACTCCAGAAAGTAGAACAAACGATTTCCGTGGGTCATGGTTGCTTGACAAGTATCATCGACCCTCGGTCCATTCCCGTTACGTGGCCGTACGATTACCAAACTTTTTGGGCATTCACGGGACTTACTATATGGCAACAGATGCTTAAGTTTTTCGGTGATTAGGTGAATTTTTTAGGGTTCCGTACCCAAAGGGTAAAAACGGGATCCTATTACTAAAACGCTGCTGCCTGTCTGTCTGTGTATCTGTCGCTCTGTCACCGGGCTTTATCTCATGAACCGTGATAGCTAGACAGTTTAGTACTTTAGTTGAATATTCACTTTAAAAATAAATAGTTAAATTAAAATGAAATAAATATTTAAAGGGGTCTCCAATAACACATGTTTTTTTTACCGAACCCTTGGACTCGCACTTGGCCGGTTTTAATACGACATGGGAGGCACTAAGTACTGACCAACACTTTTTGTGGTCGTGGGACTTCAAAACTTTTTGGGTGTTGATAGAGTTTTACTAGGTCAACAGCTGCCTCCGTTTTTTCACTGATTGAATAGATTTTTTAAAACGACATGGGATGGTGGGAGGCACTAAGTACCAACATTTATTTTAAATAACTATTTCATCAATTTTAAAGCACCTTCAATAAAGCGCAAGGTGACACAATGTTCAAGGAGAGAATATAAGGCCTAGGTTCTCACAGGAAAATTTAAAAATACTAAAGGAAGAAAACAAAATCTTTAAATGAGATTAAAATAACTAATGTTAACATTAAATATTTATTACATTAAAACATTTTTTACTGTACTTAAGTGTCCTTTTTTGAGTTTTAAGATGGCTACCCCACACGGGAAGAGAAGAAAGCTCAAAAAGAAGCTGCATTCTTGAGTAGTTCGTTTTGTCTATGTTACGTCACTCGGTCGTTACACCCCGGCTCGTTTTTACATCGAATCAGGTCGAAAATTTAGGTTGAACTCATATATCGGTCGTTTGTTCACCTCTCTAGGTCAGTCGTGAGCGTTATTTTCGCCGTCCTACTCATTCTATATAAGGCCGATTGAGACGCTAGTACATTTAGCATATTCTAACAAAGACCGGTTAAAACTGCATAATCGATATGCGGGTAGAAAGTGAAAATATCAATAGCATATTATGTAATAATATTTACTGGGGACTTACTGCATTAGAATTGGCTTAATGAGAGCATTGAAATGTATGAATGAGAGCGCCCAATTCCATTACATATTTAACTAACGTAAAAGTAATTGCATGGAGGCAAAATAGGCAAAATGAGACTAAATTTCACAGATTTCACACTACGCATACTAGATATTAATTAAAGACTAATTAATTATCTCACGATTGCATTATCACTTTTTTAAAGGGCAACGCTACTGCATCGTAAATTTGAAATAAAACGATTCAACTAAAAAACTGGAATGGCACGGACTTTAGTAGATTTATAAAAACGTAGTTTTTCCGTGTTGTGCCGATAATAAAGGGAATCTATTTTTTATATTATGGTATGCTAACTTATTTGTTTTCTATTTTCAAAATAAAAAAATCGTAGGAAAATAAGAAAATTCTTTATTTTCCTCTGATTTTCTAAAATCGAGATTGAATTCGCAGTGAATTCGCTTCATCTAATCGGGACTTATTATTTCTTCTAATCACTTTTTTGACCTTTTGAGCCCATAGCACCACCAGATTGCACTACCAAGAAATAGTGCTGTGCTACCATTAACTGTAACCTGATCTTGATTGCGTCAATAATAACGATGAATGTTTTTTTTCATCTCGAAAAAGTTACCGATTCACATACAGCCAATCTCAATAACCTATCCTGAGAGAGATAGGCTTACTAAAGATTTTTTGACCATATTTCTGTTAAATGACAGGAAATAACAACAGTTGCCTAGTAACAGATCCATAGTAGGCCTATCACTTACTGAAGATAGATTATTGAAATCAGCTGATATTCTGTTTTATTATCCTTTGTTTTACATTTTTAGGGTTCCGTAGCCTAAATGGCAAAAAACGGAACCCTTATTGTTGCGGATAAATGAAAACAACAGCGGATGTTTTGATGCTCTTGATTTATTTCTATATCTAACAATTAACAGTGACTGAAAACACTATGATTACTATTCAATAGTCCGTACTTAATTATTCACTTCACTAAACTTCACTTGATATTCACTGAACACTGAACTGTAAACAGAACTGCTACTCAAACCTTTGTAAAACCGAAATGCAAACGTTAGAACTACTCTGAACTAAAAACTACTGAACTATCCTTTTAACTTAACTGCACTACCTGCGCGCCAAACACGTGCGGCTTATATACCATTCGCCGGGCGCGAGAGAAACGTCTCGACGTTCGGGAGAGATCGAGCGACGTCCCAATAGAACATTCCCGTTAACTCGCGGACCGACGCGGGCGGCCGGGACTCGTGCTGTCGCGTTCTTTACGCTATCTGTCCTTATCGCGCAGCGACCGCACGTTTTGACATAAACAAACGCCTTACAATTAAATTTGAACCTTATTCATCTAGAACTATGCTACAATGTCGGCTGTCCGTAACAATTCTCCCCCCGGCGTAGACGTTCTCGAAGCCTTCTGTTCTGGGTAGGACAGCATCAGTGGGTCACATGATCTTGTTTGTAGCTCGTTCCAGCTCCGCTGTTCCGTTGGTTCATGCTGTCTTGTCAACGGTGAGGACGATGAGCTTCCTAGTAGTAGGTTGACGGAATTATCTTCCATTCTTTCTGATGTCAGCACTGCACACTTCTCCATCGGGGCCCGGATAAATTCGTGCGACGATCTCTCATGGACATATGTTTCATGGCAGGTTCCAATGGACGGCTTGGCTGGCTTTGATTTTCTGAATTTGCACAGCAGACATGCATGTGCGACGGCTCTAACAGACGGTCGCATTCGCAATATCCAGAATCGCTGTCGGAGCTCGTTGATGCGTTCATTGTTAGCGTGTCCTGCAGCGTGGTGCTCTTTCGCTTTGAACAGTTGTGCGAAACGGTGTCTTCCATCCAAGATAATTGGTTTCTTTATTTCGCTTGATACAGCGCAAGCGTCGATTCTTCCACGGACTCGTAGCAGACCGTCTACAAGCTCAGGATCTAGCTTGTAAAGTCGACTTGATCGCTGTATGGGTTTTCCTTGTTCCAATAGCTGAAGTTCTTCACCGAATGTTTCCCTTTGTGTCCATCGTAACCACATTCTTTCGGCTTGCTGGATGTGATGAAGTTCCAGTGTCTCTCCTCGATGACACCACTTATCCACAGCCAGTAGAACTAAAGTTGTCGCGCAAATGAGAGTCTCGTACCGTGATATCTTGTTGATATCCGGCATGGCTTCATGGACTTCAGGCTGATTTGTGCTCACGTGGTTCACAGTTTCTTCCTTCCCCCGTTCGGAGGTGTCGTTTTCCGAGGCTGACGGCCATTCTTCTTTTTTATTCTTTAAGAATGGCGGTCCACTCAACCAGCGTGCTGGAACTGAGTTGACGTTCTTCGCTAGGGTCGCGTCATCTGCCACGTTGAGCTCGGTAGAAAGCCATCGCCACTGACGTTCTTGTGTTCGCTCGGCGATCTCTCCTAGACGATTTGTGACGAACGCAGTGTAACGGCGGGCGTCACTGCGGATCCATGATAGTACAGTACATGGAGTCGGTCCAGTATGTAACTTCATTTATGGCAATCCGATCTTCGCTTTGTATGGTGTCCGCCAGCCTCGCGCCAATAACCGCTGCTTGTAGCTTGAGGCACGGGATGCTCTGTGCTTTTAGGGGTGCCACATTTGCTATGATGGTATATGGGCTCACAAGTCCTAGCGGGTCGTATATGGACATGACCGCTGACAGAGCCTCTCTCTTCGTCGCTGTTCGTGCTTGCGCCTTGACTTCTGCGGGCACCCGGACCATGTTGGTGTTGAAACCAAGCGTGTCTTCATCTGCGTTCCACAACATGCCCAATGTTTTCTCATATGGGCTAAGATTCGCACCCAACTCGATGTGGTTTGCTTTTTGACAGCCGAACTGTGTAGGTACCCGCACTCGTAACACCTCTGGTATGTGCGCTAGCAACTCTGGGTGATTAGAACTCCAACATTGAAGTACTAAGTCTGCCTTCTCGCGGACTTCTGCCACACTTCTTATAGTTCTGGTGGCCTCTTCAACCGGGACTTCTGCCACACTCTTTATAGTTCTGGTAGCCTTTTCAACGTGGACATTTGCCACACTGTTTATAGTTCTGGTAGCTTCTGCCACACTGTTTATAATTCTGGTGGCTTCTTTAACGTGGTTATCTGCCACACTGTTTATAGTTCTGGTAGCTTCTGCCACACTCTTTATAGTTCTGGTGGCCTTTTCAACGTGGACATTTGCCACACTGTTTATAGTTCTGGTAGCTTCTGCCACACTGTTTATAATTCTGGTGGCTTCTTTAACGTAGTTATTTGCCACACTCTTTATTATTCTGGTGGCACCAATGTTCTCGAAGCTCTCCACAGTGTCCACGTGGAAAATGTAGGCGGAAAATGCAGGCACCGCGTCAGGATGCGAGAGTTCGGCGTTCGGGTTGCAGACGATCTGCGTGATGGACGGTGACCTCGCGGTGAAGTCTTGGCCGCGATCCATCTTCTGCTCGATTCCTTCAATTTTTTCCGTGGTCTGCAGGTGCAAGACGGTAGAGTTATCTTCTTTAATCATGGTGCGAGGTAGGTTGCCTAATATGACCCAGCCAAGACACGTTCTGGATGCGACGGGTTCTGACTTCTTTCCTGCGCGGATCTCGCGTGTCATAATCAAATGCCAGTAGTCAGCGCCAATAAGCAGCCGTGGTCGCGCTGAGTCGTAGCACACCTCCTGAACGTCCATTTTCTTTAGGTGAGGATACGTCAAAATTTCTTCCGGGACGGTCTGACCTCGTAGTTGGATTCCCCTAATTGTTCTGGCTTCGATGTTGAAGAAGTTCGTGCTCTTTCCCCGAACTTTTAGTTGCACGCACTTGCTGTTTTTCTCGCTTTTCGTCGTGTTGATGCCGTGTAGGTTAATACGGTGAGTAGGGCCGTCGGCTTGAAGTTCGTTCGCGAGTTCTTCGTCGACCAAAGTGATGGTGGAGCCCTCATCTAACAAGGCGTGCGTTTCAATTTCACCCGCAGGCCCCTGGATCACGACGGGACACACTTTCAGCAACACTTCGTTTCTTCCTTTGGCGGCAGTAGCAGTGACTGTAGCTCTTATGGTGCCGTCGTTGTTGCTTGTAGTAGCTGCCTCGGTTACGGTGGTGGTTGTGTCCATGGTCGCGGTCGCATCTGTGGTCGGAGCTTCACTATGAAGAAGGCGATGATGCGGTCGGCGACATCCATTTATACCGCACGGCTTCACTCGACAAGTTCCCCTTCGATGCCTTCTGATTATGCATTTGAAGCATAATTTTTCGTTCTTTACAAAATCCCAACGGTTCTGAAGGCCCATATCATGGAATTTCGAACATTTTGGCAGGTCATGCTCACCACTGCAGCAACAGCAAGTCTCTCTTGTCTCGGTGATATTATGTGTCGCTGCTCGACGGGGTGGAGTGACGGTCTGTTTTCTTTCTTCTTTCCTCGGCGGAGCTTGCATGGTCGTCGTGTAGGCGTGTCGAAGCGCACGGTCAGCCTCTTGCATAAGGAAGCGAGATAATGTTATCACTTCTGGCTCTTCATAGGAACCGTGCTCTTCTGCGTAGTCACACCAACGCGATGTAAAATGCGGGCTTAGTTTGCCGATCACCTCTCGTACAAGCAAAGGGTTGTTGAGATAACCCCGCTTATCTAACTGCTTTATGACGCACACTATGTTCTGCAGTTTGACCGCTAGCGTGTTCAGATCTGCAGCGGTAGCGGCGGCTCCTAGCTTAGGCAGTCTCCGTATTTGATCCAACGCCTGATCAATGATAACTTCCGGACGACCAAAACATTGTTCCAATGTCTTCATGATCACTGACGGACTTGCTGACGTGGCTAATAGTGACGATACAGCTTCACGGGCTTCGCCTTTTAAGCAGTTTCGCAGGCGAGCGACGTTCTCAGTGGCAGTGAAGTTGTATAACTTGGTTGTTTCCTCCATGGCCGCTTTAAAAGGCAGCCATTCAGCTGCAGCGCCCGTGAAGACGGGTAATTCACTGGCTTGTCGTGGTGGTGGTCGCACTCGTACCAAGCTCTGTATTGCTTCGGCCAGCTGTTCGATGCCCTGATTCCGATCTTGAGCCGGCGTCGGTGAGCGATGGTGGCGATGATCTGGTTCTTTCTGGTGCGGCTCTCGATGTGTCATCTCCCCCCGTGTATCGATCGGTTTGCGGGGTGCGGTCTCCAGTGTGGCTTTTTCAAAGACGGTTGACGGCTCCGTTCGGTTGAGCCATTCGCTCACACGGTCTTCCACAAGAGTATGATCGGCGAGGTCTTCACCATCGGATTCTTGTATGGCCGCCACATCGAAAGCGAGCTTTTTCTTTACCAACTCAGCCTCCATTTGGATAGTCTTTCTTTCCATCTCCAATTCCATCTCCTTGCGTCGCAGTTCCATCATGCGCTGTTCTGCCTCCAGTTCCGCTTGTCGAAGTCGAAGTGTCGCGCTAGATGTGGATCTTATTGAAGGTGGGCGCGAGGTGCGACGCACATCTGCTGGCCCTGGGTAACGCTGAGCCACTGCTTCTGGTTCTGAAGCCTCCCTGACCCCTGTTTGGTCGCGGGGCAGCCTCCTTTCCTCCTGTAGGGTGGTAGATCTACTCTCGACCACGGAGGGTGAAGCGGGTGACAGCTCGTTCAGGCCGCGTCGCGCTTGTTCTAATGGCGCCTCGGTCGTCTCCTTCTTTGCTGCACTTCTTGTTTGTGGCATCTTCCTGTATTTCTCCTTTGGTGCTGCTGATTCCGTAGATCCGGCTCGAAGGACCATAAAACTGTTGCGGATAAATGAAAACAACAGCGGATGTTTTGATGCTCTTGATTTATTTCTATATCTAACAATTAACAGTGACTGAAAACACTATGATTACTATTCAATAGTCCGTACTTAATTATTCACTTCACTTGATATTCACTGAACACTGAACTGTAAACAGAACTGCTACTCAAACCTTTGTAAAACCGAAATGCAAACGTTAGAACTACTCTGAACTAAAAACTACTGAACTATCCTTTTAACTTAACTGCACTACCTGCGCGCCAAACACGTGCGGCTTATATACCATTCGCCGGGCGCGAGAGAAACGTCTCGACGTTCGGGAGAGATCGAGCGACGTCCCAATAGAACATTCCCGTTAACTCGCGGACCGACGCGGGCGGCCGGGACTCGTGCTGTCGCGTTCTTTACGCTATCTGTCCTTATCGCGCAGCGACCGCACGTTTTGACATAAACAAACGCCTTACAATTAAATTTGAACCTTATTCATCTAGAACTATGCTACAATGTCGGCTGTCCGTAACACTTATAGATTCGTCATGTCTGTCTGTCTGTCTGTCTGGCCGTCCGTATGTCACAGCCACTTTATTCCGAAAGTATTAAGATTACACAGTTGAAACTTAGTAAGTAGATGTATTCTGTTAACCGCTTAACGAATTTAATACAAAAATTTAAAAAATAAAAGATTAAGGGGGGCTCCCCATACATGGAACTGAAACTGAAAAAAAATTTTTTGTTCAACCCAATACGTGTGGGGTATCTATAGATAGGTATTTAAAAATGACATTGAGGTTTTTAAAACGATTTTTTTTAAAGTCAACCGTTTGAAAGATAAACACTGCCAAAGTGGTAAAATGTGTGTCCCCCCCCTCTAACTTTTGAAATAAGAGAGTGAAAAATCTAAAAAAAATATATGCTGTAGCTCTTAATAAACACTTTCAACGAAAATTGGTTTGAACGAGATATAATTATTAGTTTTTGAGATATAGCACATTTTCCAAAACCGCAAATATAACTTTGTCATTCATACCAACACTGTGAAAAACAAAGTTATTTTTGCAGACGAAAAATAATACTGGTATTAAATATCGTATGGTGTAAGGTAACTACGGAACCCTACGGCGCGTGGCCCGACACGCACTTGGCCGATTTTTTTTAAACCGAAATAATATAAATACTTCAAGATTCAGCACGCAATGTTAAGGGGAAAAATAATTACTATCGTAATATACTTCACGTGAAAAAACTTGCCGCCGCTCTTATCCAATTTGAGAGAATCGTGAAGTTGTTTACGAAGTACGATATTCAAATCGATGAGTCATAGATACCATACAGGAGTTTTTTTATTCATTTGGGTTTGGGATCGAACGAGTGAGATGTGTGAATGTTTGAAACTTGTTTGAGAATTAAGAAGTTTCATTGCTCATTTAATTTGGATGGATTCTTGGTCATGGTCTGGTGTCATCATACTTGAAGTTCTGAGGAGTTGAATTCGATTCTGGGTTTATTCAACGCCTGGAATTTTATTTACTAATATTGGTTGTTGTTTGCAAACAACTGAACTCGGCATCTAATTCTGTACAGTGTGTTGTGTGTGATGTCGTCTTTTCAGTATTTTACTACGGTTTTCAAATACAATGTAAACAAACGTAAACGTAAAGGTGAACCTGCAGGAATTCGCCAACTAATTTATAATTTAAAACTTTTTTGCAACCACAAATTGTACTTACCGGTAATAAGTTTGTAGAAATGCGAAAAGTGATATTTATTTGTTTGAGACTGCATAAAAATTTACGTTTAGTAAAAATATGTTAGTAGAAAATGGATTTCATTACTTAATTTAATAGAGCTACGCAGAATACAAATTTTTGAAGCGTCTATAAATAGGATTAATCTAATAATAGCTCTAATGTTTTATCTGATAATATCACATTTTATGCAAAACATGTTGATCATGTCAGGCCGTTTGATGATAAGCGACTAGCTTGAGTTCACTTGATAATTTCGTTTTTCTATCTCTTGAAACAATATTATATTAGTCAACCGGTGAACACGGCGGCCCCTGAAGGTCCGAATCGGTGCTTAGGTCAACAAGTTAATATGCGATCCTCTCTCAGATGTCTGTACATATGGCCAACATTAATGTTACCTATCATATCTACCTAGAATACTTGTTAAGAAACCAGTTTTTGTATTCGTGAAACTGCAACAAAGCTAGAACTGTTTTTGTTGATAACATCGTTCTTGGCTTAAGTAATGTCTTGGAACCATATTTTGCTTTGTATCATTAGCCGACTTCCAAAAATGGAGGTCCTCAATTCGACGTATATGATATTTTTTATGTTTGTTACGATATCAAACATCAAACCTATTTTTGACCGAGCGAGCCCGAAGTGCGTGCGAAGCGTCTCCGTTTCAGCTAGGGTAAAAGTGCGGTCCAGCTGTCCCGCTGTACATCTGTTCTCATCTACAGGTCGCATTTCTCAATTTTTTCAAAATGACGGCGATATGGATACAATCATATTGCAGCCCTTTCGAAAGATGTTCAAAAATATCAATAATGCGAGCTCTTCAGCTCTACAGCCACTACAGTATTATCTAATGTTCAACATCGGCATTTAGTTTAAATGATTCAACCCTTAGATGCTTCAGCTAGATATTTCTAAAAACATGAATAAAAATTAAAAACGTAAAAAAACATTATTTCCACCTACCAATGATCTCCTTGCATTGTTTGTGATAATCATTTATTTTTAACGAGACTCGTTAAAAAGTCCAGTACCTATAAGCGTGCAACATGACTCGCGCAAAAATCGACACATATTTCAAAGTATTTTTATGATTTTTAACTTGTCACAGAAACAACTTATTTAAGAAAACTTGAAAGGAAAATGTAATCTGTCTAGTCTAGCCAGGAAACGATCGCATCTCTCCAATCGTGGCTCGCACACTGACCTAATGATGGACGAGTGGTCTAAAAAGGAAATCCTACTTGCGCGCGCGCCTACGGATGTGCGGTTCTACCGCTTACATACGCCATTTAGTTTTAATGCATTCCTGAATAGTCGGTATCTTTACATGCTTGCATGAGAGTTTTCGGAAGTCATGTCTCAATGACGCTGTTTCCGTACGAGCAACAAATCAGATTCGGTCAGATTAAGCTACTCTTTAGCAGTTTTTTGCAAAACAAGGGTTGCGGAAATGAAATGCGTAGCCTGTACAGACATTAATTTGTGTTACTGCCCGAATGGTGGTCAATTACACACGGATTCGCTATCATACATGCTATTATTTATTCCGTGATCACGCTCTGACAGAAATGAGACCATTCCGACTTATCTGTTACGTTGCTTATAGCTTTAGATGGTTTTCGAAGTGCCAATACGAAAAGTGCCAGTGTAAATCTCTACTTGCCTACAATGATTGAAACACTTGTGTCTTTCAAATATGACTACTGAGAAAATTATCAAGGGGTGATTTGTGCCCCATCCTTCCATCATCCATCCTGAAAAAAGCCTATGCCAAGCATGACATGGGGTGATAAATACATCATGAGAGTCAGCCGCAGATTGGTTAGTAGTCATTATTTTATTTATTACAACCATCAAAAGGTAACATATATGACAGCTGACAATAAAGATCAATTTAGTGACAAGCAAATGGTATACAAAGCAAGTTTAATCGCCACAGTGACACATATTGTTTGCAGTAATGGCGTGGCTTGTCGCCAAACCTTTATATTAACAAACTTGCATCGGTTTATCTTTATACATTGTTTTCTGGCACGGCGACGATTTAGTTTTACTATTGTCATTAAAATGTACGTCTAGAGACCTAGAAGCCCAATTAGTCTGTCAGTCCTACGAACTAGAAAAAAAGACCTATATCTCCGAGGGCGAAAGATATTCCAGGTTAAAACTATTATTAGCTCAAACGAAGCTAATTGTTATGTTATTCGGTAAAAGCATGTATGAAAGTAACCTAAAAATGCACGATGGTTTTGGTATTTTTGTTGTAGCTTAACGTGATTGGCTTCCTTTTGCTGGTAACGATCCGAAAAGAGCAGGAATTTTTCCAGTAATCGATCATAAGAAGGATGACATCGACAATAATTTATTGTTTCAAAGATCGTTCTTTTGGAGAACATAAGAGTGTTTCGTCGCTGACGGTTCAATGATAAGATGGCCATTTCGTATCGTGTCTATAGTTAGTTTGAATAATAAAAAAATATAAAAAAATAATCAATTTCCAAATTTTTGATCGTAGATATTTAGATAATAGACCTAAAATACTCGGTTTCATACATCCCTGAGATGAGCATTCATACTTAGACTGGTTGTAGTTAGAGCTTTTTGTCAACAGCACAGATAGCCATGTCTTTAAATATTTTGGAATCCGGATTCACTTCCACTTTAAGTTTTATCGTCACTTATTATCCAGAGGCGACGAACGCATATCGCTTCTCGCTGTGCTTAAAAAACCGTATTACCTTGGACAAACATATTCAGTGCGTTATCTCAATGTCAAATTTGTGCGGAGAGGTCGACCGGAGTCGATTTCAGATCGTTTTTAGCGCAACAATGTATCTCTCGTGTTGTGTTTTCGCCAAATAAAAAAAACCGAATGTTTGAAAGGTTCAGTTTTTTTTCTCTTAGGAAATAAGTAAAGCTATGTTGCTATAAATAACTTAACGTTCAGAGTATACCTACTAGAATAATGATTGTTTAAGCTCTGGGATAGTCCGTTGTAGGAAGAGTGATGTGTGGCAAAATTTCTTCAACAAAACTGTGGTAGTCAAAATCATTGGCTAATCCGTGATAATATTAATACTGTAAATGGGTCACTCGATGAGTTTATTCAAAGCCTAAACTACATTCCTATTGTTGATTGTGAATGCAAATAATTGAATTCTTCATAACACTTTCCTATAATAAGACAAAAGCAACATCGCACAATAAAACAAGTTTTTCTACGGATCAGGATATCTTTATAAGGTTATCACATTACCAAAAGCGGTGAGTATTCAAGCACGTGATGTTATGGTAACTTAAAGGCACCGCAGACTAGGCTGTCGATAATTTATTCTGCGACCACAGATATAATTAATGAGAATAACATAAATACCTGTACGCTCAGGCTTCGACTGTTGCAAACTTTGTTGCAAACAAAGAAGAGGAAACAAGTTTTAAGGTCAAGTTTTTAACATTGAAAATGTTTTTTCGATCGCTTCGGTAAGGTACCCAATTTCAGCAAAAGTGAGACATTGCCCTGGTCCCGTGAGTTTTGGGTCTACGTGTATGTACTAAATGTTAAAAGATGCGTCTCAACAAGGGCTACAATATGGTGAAAAAACATTTTGAAAAAGTCAAAAACTTTTTTCGAAAATCGCATAAATGTAGAAAAATGACACAATTTTTCGGGGTCTTTTCTCACTAAATCGACAATTTCTCAAAAACGAAAAGCGATATCGAAAAAATGAAAAAAACCCCTAGAGATATTGAGTTAGGCTACTTACTGAAATTAGTATATGTCCCTGACTCTTATGGTCTGGCCTGTAGCTTATCCTTTATGAAGCGAAATGTTGGGATACCGCGGGCGACGTGCGCGGCGCGGGATAATGGTAATACGTAGTGTATATCGTGGGTTGCTGTTATTTCAATTTCGAGATTTGAAATTACTCGATCAGTCACGTCTTTCTTAGTGACTCTGCGATTCCAAATTTTACAACGATCTCTGAGAATGAGAGTGTGATGATGATGCCTAGGTAAACATGAGGGTTGTTATCGCACATTCGAGTGATGATGAAGTCGGCGCGAGAGTCTCGCATGCTGCATTTGATTTTGATTTATTTTTTTATTAGGGTTAATTTATTTAGAAATTTAGATGTTTTACTTATACATATTACTTAGGTTACCTTTCAATAAAATATTAATGTCTATAAGAAAAGAATAATAAAATATTTTGTTAAATTCATTAAATTCATTTTCAATGTACCAGAAGGTCGTGAAAGGCACGAGATCTGTGAATTTTTGTTTAAGTTGTTTTGTGGAAGGCATTGTTCGGACGAACATAGACGCATCCAGATGCTAAAACAGGTGGTTGAGGAATAATTTGACGTGAGCACTGAACACTGACAAAGTATCAAAGGAACAAATGGTCACATGCATACACTCATATAGTAGGTTGAAACTTATGCATAAAAAAATTGAAATGCTCATTTTCATCGAGAATTTAGTTATGCAACGAGAAAACAAACTTTTTTTAAAGCTTTGCTTTTGAAGCACTTGGGGTTGCTTTGAGCTTTTGTAATCTTCAAATACTTAGAAAAATAGATACTTTGGTAATTACATTGTTTATACTGAGTCTTTTTAGATATAAAAATCAAACTTTCGTCCTCTTCTGTGAAAATTATTCTGTTTAGTACTAATATCATAATCTGTGTTGAGGGGCATTTTTTAAGAGACAGTAAAATTTTAAAGGAATTTGCTGTTACTAAGTAATTAGAATATCATTTATATTACAAAAAGAAATATTTAGACATAATTTTGGCAGATAGGACATGCTAAAGAAATGTAACTTAGTTAAATTAAATTGTATCAAAATTATTATTTTCATTAACAAGTTTACATTGTAGTAGGTACAAGTAAATTGAGTCAAGAAAAGTAACTTAGTAAAATTGTTCAAAACTTTCTTGAAGCGAATTTTCTGGGAACCATGAAATTAGAATGGTTAACTTTTAGTTAACTCTTTAAGTTTAAATGAAGCAAGTTTAGGAAATTCATTATTTGATATTCTATTTTGACGTAGATTTATTCATATTTTAATTTACGGTTAAATAAGTTTGATCTGTATAATCCTTTTGACACATCACAGAAATTGCAATAATTTTCATTGTATATTGCGATGAAAAAATAATCAAGTATTTATTGATAAGGTGATAGGGAAATATTGACGATTCGAAAAGTTTTTTTTTGCATTTATACTGCAGCATATTGTCATTTTTGTCGGCCGATATGTTTGTAAGATTGATCAATTAAATTGTTTATGCGTAAGGGCTTTAAAAATTCGCCTCAGATTTTCACTTTTTTATAAATACAAATAAATAATGATCCTCAAATAGCTATTATTCGAACTCTAGACATGTACTTTCCGAGAATTCAGCCTTTGATATTCAAAAACAAACGCTTAACAGTCGGTCATTTCGAGTTTTACAGCGCAGTAAAAGTTATTTCGAATATCCACAATGAATCGACTTATGAACGACGACGTTGCGTCGGCGTCGTATCGAAAGTTTAAGTTGCGTACAAAATGTTGCTTACCAGTCCACTAGGATAATGTGAGCAAAATCTTAGTCAGGAAAGACTTTAATTTCAAAATGTGTCAATAGAAAATGAGTCGTAGCTGTCGAATATACGGTATGCTTTATATCGGAGATTTAGTCAAATACTTATGTTCTTTATAAGACAGTGAAATTCTTCTATTTATAGCAGTATAAGTAGCGAAACTTGCGAAACAGGATGATAGGCAGGAGAGCTTGGATATGCGCTACTATCTTTTAGAGGAGGTATTTCCACGCATTTATTTAGAAGTTTTTTGTTTTATATTGGTGATCTAATAATATAGTCGTAAGACTTCAATAGTTTTATTTTTGTGAGTTTAAAAATTCGGCCAATCCCTGTGACGGAAAATATGTTACCAGTGCTCGCTCTAATAATTTGACTAAACTAAGCTATTTCTAATAAAAACATTATTTATTTCAAATCTTATTAAAGTACTTAAGGGATACAATGTGTCAGAATTAATGGCTAAGCCAGAATATGGTAGACAGGGGCCATCAAACCGGAACAACTTTTACTATGGGACCAATCGCAAAAAAAAAATCTAATTAATTACATTAATATACAATGAATATTTTTTTATAGGTAGGAATAAGGTCCCTTAGTAATAGAAAAATATTTCAGAATTTTCGGTTGCGAGAAAAAATTTAAAGTCTTCTTCTTCTTATTTTAGTATGGCAATCTACTCTCCTCTTGGAAGTAATTTTTGCCAGTGTCAAGTATTGAATATTTCAGTGGTAGCTGTTTTGTTTCAGTTTAGGTACATTAGAATGCGGGTGCATCGCATTCCAACGCTTCTTGGAGGATTTGGCACCAAGTATATCAGGACAGTTGTTCACGGTAAGTTCTGCCGAGGTAGCCACCACTACAATAAAAGTCTCAGCTTCACACAACCAAGAACGCGCCTATTTCAATAATCCCACATATTGTTCAGTTGCGTAGACACTTGTACCACAAAACTACACCAATTTTAAGACACAATATCCACTATGAGTCAATTTGCAAATAATTAAAATAGACACCAAACTGAACCAGACAAAATGGCGCCAAAAACTCCTCACAATTGTACGAAAGTGACAGCAGAATGGAGATTATACCTTTTCCGCTAACTGCCACAACCACAACACGTATTTAAAACATTTTGTATTGAAACTTTTTTTTAATACCATGTTGTGGTTGTAGCAGGTGGTGCCACAACCCACAACTTTCGTACATTTGTGAAGTCGAAGAGACTTTTTATTATTTTTATTTTTCACGCAACCGAAATTTCTGAAACTTTTTTTTATTACTAAGGGACCTTATTCCTACCTACAAAAAATATTTAGCTGGTTTAATTTTTTTCGGACATTCCCCATTAACTGTTACTTATATAGGTATGTTTATGAGCTTACATAATATTTTATGCAGTTTTCTCATATAAATGATAAGCAAAAAGTATGCCACTTAAAAGAGTTTCAATTATGTTTTCCCATTTTAAGGTCCTCCACAAATGGTAGATTGTTTATAAAATATTTAAAAGCAAATTAATCTCTCTTGCTATAATCATACGAACCATTTTTGAACTTTCACTAATCAGTTTATTTGTTCAAGAAATTCTAGTGTACGGTCGTAACTGACCTGCTGCAACCCGTTTTAGATTCGTTTCGGAGAGTCGGTCAATGAACTGCTTATTTAGGTTGGGTTCTTTATACTATTTACCGTCTAAAGCTAATATAATATTATTTACCTTATTTGTATTATCATTATTTAACACCACTCCTATATACGTGGTAAAACATTATTTATTCTGTGGTAAAACTATTGAAATCGAAACGATTTAACTCAACTTGAAAGCAAACATATAGGTAACCTAATAGATAGTTTATTATTAAAGCTATTTTTCAGAGTTTTAAGATTAACTTTTTAGTTAAATATTTTATTTTAATTTAAATATTAAGCTATAAGTAAATGTATACTTTAAGAAAACAACAAACATATTGCTTGCTAAAGTATAGGGAAGGGACTGCGCTTATTTTGGGCACTCTGGGCTGGTCGCTAAAACAAAATTTAAATCTGTGGTCTAGCGCAGAATGCCAACAGAGTTCTGAATTCCGTCTTCAGACGAAACGACAAATAAGTACAATTTTCTTTAGAGATAGGTACTTACCTAGGATAATTTATAAGGTCTTTATTTTGTGACTGTTTTATTTTGTTTCAACATGGTTCCCTGTGAACGCATCGTTAAGTACTATCTCAACCTTAAATTGTTTAAAAGATGTTTTTTATCGTAAGTATAGAAAACGATTTAAAAAGTTAGTAAGTACTTATTTACTTTAAGTACTGTCGTAACAGTATTATTACTAAGATGAATAAATAATGAAAAATATTAGAAAAAAAATCGGCTCACCCGTAGCAACTTAGACGGGATGCTACGGGTGAGCCGATTTTTTTTCTAATATTTTTCATTATTTATTCATCTTAATATAAAAATAGCATTGTGAATGCAAAAATCTAAAAGTTTAAAATAGTATTATTACTCCTAATTCTCCTTACATTTGTTCCATTATTAAAGGCCCAGTCAAACTAAGTGTGATTGACAGAAAGCTACTTCCATTAGGAGAAGGTCACACTGGACAAGTAATTTAAGGGAGGGTGTTCACCCCATAGTAATCATCATTATTGATTGAGCGTAGGTGTTGTTTTGGTCAATGACGTACATACGACAACTTAGCATTCATTATACATATATATACCTACTTACAAGAGTTAAATATAAGGCAAGCAAGTTACTTTGTGGTTTTGCTATGTATTTTTGTATAAAAGTCTTTGTTTCATCCGTCTTTGGACGAAGGCCTCCTCTAAAGCCTTCCACGATCTCCTATGACATGTTTCGTGGTGGTAGACCACCAGGGGGCGCTGCAGTAACCAGATAGGTTCAGTAGGTAGTTAAGACGTGAAGGCGTAACAAACAAACGGACTTTCGCATTTATATTATTACTAGCGACCACCCGCGGTTTCACCCGCGTGGTTTCCGTTCCCGTGGGAATATCGGGATAAAAAGTATCCTATGTTTTAATCTAGGCTATTTACTATCTGTTTGCTAAATTCCAACCAAATCCGTTTAGTAGTTTTTGCGTGATTGAGGAACAAACATCTAAACATACAAACCCACAAACTTTCACATTTATAATATTAGTAGGATAAGTAGGATTTAAGTATTTTCATTTATGTAAATGCAGAAACCTACAGAAATAGCAGAAAATCTTTTACTATTCACATTTGTTACATCACGAAAGTTGTCTACGTCAGTTGAGACTAACACCCGATGTCAGTACACGTCTGTCCATTTATGGCGACAGAGTGAGCATCGTCGCCATTAGTGTCAGGACATTGCTGATCCGACACGCTGTCTGCCCATCCAATTGCCGTGCGCCCGCGCAGCGCTGCACCCATTGAAAGTAATTGCGCGCAGTAAAACTGCAACTGTGACCTCATCTCCTCTTGATTGACGTAGGAGTACCACTAATGGACCGTTTTTATTAAGTAAATATGTACCACTAATCTAAGACGATTAGGTTGTCTCCAAATCCAGGGTTTTTGTTTTGGTATTTGATAGCGCGAACTTACATGATTCTAAGTCAGCTAAGGTAATCATGTTTTGTTTAAAAGGGTCCTCTTATTGCAATTAACAGGCAGTTTATCTACGTGTACATAGTAGTAATAAATAAGTCTTGACTATATTTCACTTGAAATTGAGAGTTATATAATGTTAACCTTAATCTTATTGACCAAACGCCGGTATAAATATTTATCACACGTCATCACGGTTACCTATGTGATATAAAAAGTATCTTCCCCTATCTGCCCTAATTGGCAATCGAATTTAAACTCCTGTTTGGGACAGCTGCAAAATATTGTAAAAACAAAGTATTTAAATGCAAAACTGAATTAATAAACGGTAGTCTTTTGTTTTCTTATGCCGCAATGAGCAAGCATTTTATAAAAAAACAACATTTTAGGCCGCATTTTGCTTACCACTTGGCGAACAGAAATTAGTGGCCAAGCGGCCAAATATTCGAATTACATAATTGTTGGAACGATAAAAACACCTTAATTTTTTGTGATAATTAATTAAATTGACGATCATTTTTCTTTGTCAAAATATTGACCTCATATAACAATAATAACGTTGTTATATAAAGCTGAGCGAAGCGTGACCAAACACCATCATTCGAAGGCAATTAAGAAAGGGCATTTAAAAAAAACTACGCAAGGCCGGTCTTTGACCCTTACTGTTAGCCATTAGCCTAACTTCGGCCCCGTGAATTATGAACGAATCAGCCCTGGAGAACATTAAACTACCTATATAATTGACGTAATTCTACTAGTAGTAAAGGCGTTGAAGTATCAAACCGACGGTTTATTGAATTATTGCTTTGGTCTCAATTCTTGAGCTTTTATTTCTATTATGTTTATAGCTTTAGACGTCTACGGCGATGTAGGAGTTGTTGGATTTGAGTAGACATTATTAAAAGTATGGAGTGTAAAAACATTATGATACTTAATTACCGGAAGTGTGACCATTCTAAATGTATTGAACAACTTAACAGCACTGACTGGGCGCACTACCTTAACCATAACGATGTTAACGCAGACGTGGAATGCTTCTATAATATTCTAAACGAAATTATTAGAAAAAACACCCCCCTAAAACGAATTGGACAGTCACAATATCCCATCTGGTTCTCGGAGCCCCTCAAAGCATGCATAGATGAAAAAATTGAAATCCATTCGCGATTTAAAAGGTTTGGCAACCCTAGGGACTACGACAAATTTCAGTGTGTGCGTGCCAGATCTAAGAAATTGATTAAAGCTTGTTACGATTCTTACGTCTCTAATGTTGAGGAGTCCTTGAAAGAGATTTCAAAATTATTTTTTTCCTTTGTTAAAAGCAAACGATCCGGCCCTTCTGTCCCTGACACTGTCACATTTGGCAATAAGTCTGCCACTGGCGGGGAGGCTGCTGCTGAGCTTTTTTCTGAGTTCTTCTCGTCTGTTTTCGATCCGGACACTAATGGTACTGCACCTAAAGTTACAGAGTCCTGCGTATCTTACTCCCTGTGCGAGGTTCTTTTGTCAGAGGAGGAGATTTATAAGAAGTTGTTAGCACTGGACATTAATAAAGGGGCTGGCCCTGATGGCATTCCTTCTTGCTTTGTCAGGCACTGTGCTGCTGCTTTGACTAGGCCACTCTGCATAATATTTAATAAGTCTCTGAAATCAGGTTCATTTCCTAGTGTTTGGAAGGAGGCTCATTGTAGTGCCTATACATAAGGCGGGAGATCCTAGCGATTGCACAAATTACAGACCAATTAGTATACTGTCGTGTTTTGCCAAAGTATTAGAATCGTTGGTCTACGCTGTACTGTTCCACCACCTGCAACCATATATCTACCAACAGCAGCATGGTTTTGTCCCTGGAAAGTCTACTGTCAGTAATTTACTAGAGTATACTAACTTTATTAGTAAGACACTCGGGGACCACGGTCAAGTAGACTCTATTTACACGGACTTTCAAAAGGCGTTTGACAAAGTCAGTCATAGGATTCTGATTGCCAAGCTTGACTCAATGGGCGTGCATGGATGTTTATTGCGCTGGTTGAAATCATATCTTTCAAACCGTAGTCAACTGGTGGCTTTGAAGGCCTACCGCTCGCAACCAGTCCCCGTAACATCAGGGGTCCCGCAAGGCTCCCATTTAGGACCATTGATGTTTGTTGCTTACATTAATGACCTCATTCCTAGGCTGAAAAATTGTTCTCTGTTATACGCAGATGACCTTAAAATTTACTGCTGCATTAACTCTGTTAGAGACTGCATTCAGCTACAGAAAGACATCGATACTGTCAGCGACTGGTGCAGGGCCAACAAAATGAGCCTCAGTACAGGCAAGTGCTCCGTCATATCGTTTACCCTAAAAAAAATCCTGTCCTCTTTAGCTACGCGATCGACGGGATACCTTTGGAACGTAAATTCGTGGTGAAAGATCTGGGCGTTTTATTTGATAGCAAATTAAGTTTCAGTAATCACTGCGAGGCAATATCTAAGAAGTGCAGCAAGCTTTCTGGCTTTATCTTTCGTGTTACAAAGGAGTTTAGATCCCCTAGGAGCCTGCTGCTGCTCTACAAAACACTAATAATGAGCCAGCTCGAGTATGCCTCTGTAGTGTGGTCACCACAATATAATAAATACATAGATATGCTAGAGTCTATTCAGAGACGTTTCCTCAGGATCCTGACATTAAGGTATGGTAAAAAAGAGAGCTGACAACGTACGCGGAACGATTACGCTATTTCAACTTAAAGAGTCTCGAGAGCCGACGCAAGGTGCACGACCAAACCTACCTTCACAAAATCGTACACGGATCACTACATACCACTCTGCTATCGGATATTCACCTCAGGATACCGACGAAATCATCTAGGCATGATCGTCCCTTCACTATTCCATTCTGCGGTACCAAAGTCTCATTGCACAACCCCATATTCAGAATGTGTCGCGAACATAACACTCTGCTTAGCCAGTTAGACGATGTGCCTGATATCTACGCTTCCTCACTCAATAAGTTTAGAAGCTCACTACATAGGCTAGTATGATTCTTGGTTTATATTCAATTAGAATATTTTGTTCCTTTCTATTTTAAATAATCGAATTTAATTGTATTTAATCTTTATAATTTTGAATGCGATCTAATTTATTTAATTTTGTTTTAGCTAATCTAATTTGTAATGTAAATTATCTATCAATTCAATTTAATCAATATTCAACTTAATTTATTTCATATAATTTAATTTAAAATTTAATTGCTGACTTATCCGATTAATCATGTTGTTCACACATATTGTTGGAGTTGCAGCCTACCTGCGTACCTTTTAAAATGTTGTAATATTATGTATTTGCTGTAAATCTGTTTTGTGTGACAAATAAATAAAATAAAAAATATTAGTGTGTACATAATATATAGTTTTACAAAACAATTGTAAATTTATTGCTTTGCTCTCTAAATTCACAACTAAAGCACTTATGATTATGGAAATTAGAATCGAAGACGTAAATATCATTCTTCTTTGTTTATGCCGCATTCGCGTTTCTCTGTTAGTAGACTGGTAGAGAATGCCTTTAGCATTAAGTCCGCCATTTGTACCGTACTTTATGTATTTGTACAATAAAGATTTATAAATAAATAAATAAATAACACGTTATTAAAACCGTCAAGTCCTTCAAAAGGTGTCTGTAAAAGAGGACAAAAAACTTGTTTTTTTTTCTACGTAGCTCTATTAGAGGATTAATTGAGACTTCATCAAAATCACAACGTTATTGTGATTATGGTTGGGTGTGTGTGTCTCTCAAACTCCCAATTACTTACGCGTGATAATTTTCACGAGCTATAAATTATACATTATTTTTTATTAAGTTTCATTAAAAATTTCAGCACTCAGAACTCATTATAATCGGAATCTCGCTATTACCCAGCCTTAATGAGTCCAGTCCTTAGATTCGGACATTAAACGCGGACTACATCGTCAATCGTCATCAACCAGTACTCCGAATCCGATCAACGAATCCCTGCTTGTTGCCAACCATATCCCGGAGCCACTGTCTATTTAATTGGCGAACGTGGTTGATAACCGCTGTCGACGAAAGTGTAACCTATATTTTAAAAGATTCTAGTCTTGGCCATCACTAGCAGCTTCTCCTATTATCTCTTACCTTAATGACATCCCTCTCGCTTTTATAATGGAGACCAAGAGCATGAGGGATGAAAGTAATAGATTTTCATCGTTAACTGAGATACATACGTAATTGAGCTTCTGAATTTAAGCGCAAATGCGTCCCTACAACAACGTGCTGTTGTTATCATAATAAAATTAACTATGAGGTAACTTACAAATTTATGAGGCAAATTATAGTTATCCTTGATATTACATGATGAAATTTAATTAAAAGCAGACATTTTCAATTAGGTTAAAGAAAGAAGTTTCACATTAAAAAAACAATCAACATTTAATCTACAAAAAATATATTATTATTGGTGAGGTAGGTGATATCATTTTGGAACTTATATAAATATATACAGGTACTAGAATCAATATAATTATAGATTAAATAAAAAAACTAAAATAGATATAAATATTTAAAAATATAGATTCATATTTATATTTAGGCTCATAAGACCACTTCCCAAAATGCCGATGGTGTTCTTTGACACCGAAAGCATTACCTCATATTCGTTCGGACGACCCCGTTATCGGTCATCGGGAACGCTTCGTGCATTTATTATTTAAATTCCGAAATGTCTGCGTGACTAACTCACAAACGTACGTGCGAATGAAAACCTCGGACTCGTTTTAAGATGCTTTGAGGATATATTACGTAGGTACGTACTTTAAAAACAGAAGTTTAAAACATAAGTAATGAACCCAAAAATAGTTAATAACAACACTTTAATAGCGCTCTCACACGTAAGTTCAGATTTATAGAGCAATTGCTTTAATTCAATGACATTTTATAGTCAAAACATTAAACCTTAACAGTGCAGATAGGTACCAATTATTCTGATTTTTATGTTTATACAGAAACGGCAAATTCATAGGAAAATATATGTAAGGTAATTAGTGCGAAATTTCCCCAGTTAAATCATAAAATGTAACAGAATAAAGTGTCAAATGTGAAAGAGGACATATCCATTGTTGCCAGTTATTACTTTGACCTCAAATTTCAAGTACTCCGTTGCTGACATAATTTATGACCGAAATAGTCCGGCCATTTCTCATTTATATTGAACAGACAGCGACACCTTTCTGAATTTCTAGGAATCTACACTTGTTCGTTCATGACTTCTGTTCATTTGTGCTCATAGCTATTGTCATAATTTATAGTGCAGCTTTGTTATGAAATTTTATGCGTTGCTCCTTTGATCATCGTTCCTATAACGACGTCGAAAAATATACCTTTACTAGGTTCTGCCCACGACTTCGGCGCATTTATCCTAGGAAACCTTTGACCAGGATAAAACGTCTTATATGTTTTAATTCAGGCTATAAACTATCTGTGTGCCAAAATTCATCCGAATCCGTTCAGCCATTTTAGCGTGATTGAGTAACAAACATCGAACATCCAAACTTTCCCATTTTGACATAATAATTAGTAGGTTATCAACACAGAATTTCTGTCTTCCTTGTGCCATAAATAGTACTTAGGTGGCTATTTTGGAATTATCAAAGACGATCTACTCTTATCTTTCTTTTTCACTTAAATGGCAATATATAACATTAATTTCTCATACCTAATTGAATTTGTCAAATCACCATAATATGTATCTATTAAAAATGAACCCGCAAAATTGGGTCAAATTTTTCAGTCACCACTGATTCATCATCTTTGTAATATGAAAATCATTCGATAATAATATTTCTGTACCTTCAGTGAAAACTGATCTAACTCGAGTTGTATCGATTTTGATTTTATTTCACTATTCAAATCATTGAAAAATTAGCTTTTTTTGTGTCTAATTGGCATATTTATAGGAGTTATATTAACAGAAATAAGTTTTGTGCATAGTGATATAAGTGCTTACTTTTTATGTTTTTTTTAGGAAAAATTTGTGTAAATTAATACATCTCTATTTAAAACAAAGTGTACCGAGGCTATTCTTTTAAAAAAATAGTGTCAATAAATATAACTCGATTTAATACTTTATACACAATTCAATAACAAATGACTTGAATTGTGCGTAGTGATTTATCTAGAATTATATCATTACACACATATAATTTCAGAGTATGCTAGTTTGTGCACATTGATCCAACTCGACTTATATCACTGAAAATTCAAAAATAATGATTTTTTACTTCGTGTTTATCGATATAATTTCAATTATATCAATAATCACATAAATTTGGGAAAGGTGTTAAATGATATAATTGACTTATATCAAAAAATACAAGAATACAAAAAGTAAAACGTTTGATTATTATTTGTGTAAATTGATATAACTGCCTAAAAATCCCCCGCAACCTCTTAATCTCCCTCCTCTCTCTCGTACCCTTCCCCCGCGCCTGCATGGACACGACATTGTGTTGTTTGCCTCAGTGTTACACCGACGTTCCTGAGCTATGATGGTTACGACTACGACACTCGAGAGTTCGCGACACGAACAATATGAAGCGAAACGTAAATTGTATCACTTTACACAAAGCATAATGGATTGTGCCATTTAATTTATAATTATCTAAATTGTTATTGATTGGACAATATCTGACCTATATTGCTTGAAATAAGGGTGAGATTGCTTCGATGCATAAAATGAATTGTATCAATATACACTAACTATTCACACTGTTGTATGTTGTATTTATACAAGAAATTGATTAGTATTCGATTTCAGTAGTAAGCATCTTCTTCATCTTCAGTGGGTGTCGTGCTGCTAATATCAACAACTTCATGACACCCTCTGCTGGGTTTAGGCCTCCTCAAGGATCTCCACAACAATAGGTCATGCGCTGCACTGCCCGCACACAGCAGCTTCATCCTTTGAGCGATAGTTTCCCTAAGGATCTCCTCATTGCTGATTCGATCACGCAAAGAAATGAACCACGTTTCATTGCCATAAATCATGACTCTCACTGACTACACACACTGGCCAAAGACGTCGGTCGTCCTAAGACTGAGGCAAGTTCAACGCAAAGATGTTCAAAAAACTTCCCGAATGCTAAAGTTAGATGAGATTTGTGCTCTGGTTCTGTAATCAGTCCGATATGGTGGCATTTTTGTTTAAGTCTTATACCTCGGCACCTCGATATACATCTAGTCCATTTGGCACCTCTGGAAAGAGAGACTGCAGCACCGCCCAGGTCTCGATCGAATTAAAAGCTTTCTAATGAGAAAAGCTTTGATTGGACCAGGAAAGCCAAGCAAAGTGGCAGTTTTTACTATTCGGTGTTCTATACAACCTGCCGCAGAGTGTGGATGTGTGTCTATAGTACCAAAACCATTTCAGAAACCTGCTTGTTTTGACAACAAAAACTGTATTTTCCATCAGTACTCTGCGCCTTCAGGTAATGACAATGACTACATAATACTTAAAAATTTACCAGGCTCTATCGGTACGAATGAGTGGCCATTGTCGTCAAGCTCTAATTTGAATCCATTGAATTATTTATTTTTGGGCGAAATTGTAGCTCAGGGCAAGTAGAAAGTATTTACCACCCAATCTTGAAACTGGATCCACATAAACGAGCTCTAATCAGAGAATGGAAGAGCAATACAATAAAATAAATACAATGATGATATTTTCTTAAAAGTTGACTTTTAGTTCTACTCAAACCTGTGATTATACGAGGTATGAACGCGATAGCGTACTTAGGTAATAATCGAGTGATTTCAAAAAGTATATTTACTACGCATTGTGTATTGATCTTTCTGTATTATTTTTTTTGGGGTAGAGTCTGGTTCCTACGATCAGCAATTTGGCGTGACAAACGAAAAAAGAGTATTAAAAGTATCTAGTTTGAATTAAACTGAATACTAACACAATGCTCGTAGATCTTCGTAGTGCTTCCCAAAGATTAGGTCTTAGAATGAACATGGATAAGACGAAAATTAAGTCGATTGCCATTGAGCTGTACTACTACAGCTCAATGTCGATTGCCCATGTTGTACAAACAAGCTCTAGTTCATGTTGGGAATACTACACTCAAGTTGTGGTGCATTACTAACTGGGAAGAACAGGCAGTTCAGTTAGGTAAGTCGAACTTCAAGAAAGAGATCTTTTGTCGAATCTAACTTGGATAGGCAGCATTTGGGAAGTTTTGAAAAATTCTTTCCGTCTAACTAACTTACCTTAATGTCTCAAGACTAATGTCTATGACCAATGTGTGATGCCAGTGATGACTTACGGCAGTGAAACGTGAAACAGTGAAACTATGAAATTCTTAGAACCATGCTCGGCCTTCCTCTACGTAATCGAACCAAAACTTGAGTACATACGTAAGAGAACTAATGTAACCGACATCGCTTGAAGAATTGCTCAGCTGAAGTGGCAGTGGGCGGGACATATAGCGAGAAGAACCGATGGTTGTTGGGATTGAAAGGTTCTGGAACGGCGACCGCGCACCAGACGACGCTCCATTGGTATAGGTTCCTGACAAGGTTGACCAACGATCTGGTGAAGGTCGCGGCAAGCCGCTAGATCCTTGAGGGAAGCTTATACTCAGCAGTGGGTGTCGTGCGGCTGATATGAAGATGATTAGTCTAATTTGCTGGTGTCTATTTAATATTTTATTTATTTTTTACGAATTATATCACTATTCACATAGTAAATATAGTAGTTATATCGTTAGTGATAAGAGTTGAAACAATTTACACATCGGTATTTTTCAAAATAATTGTGTAAATTGATATAATTCGATTTTTTTTAACGATTTAACAGAACAAAACTCTAATTACTCATATTTAGAGATTGTTTAACAATGTTTCTTCGACAACTTGAAAAAAAAACCTAAAATTAAAAAAGTTGACACAAAAAGTTAAGGTAAGGTATCATTTTACACAAAAGCAGATGTGCCTGGTGTAAAATGATAGAAGTATTATTATATCAATTTACATAAAGTAAATAAATGTGCCAAGTGATATAACTGAACATTTTCTTGAATTCTGAAAAATCTTTAAGACTTTTCTCTGTAAATTATACAAGAAAACAAAGCTAGCATAACAATCTACAGTCTACAAGCACTAATTTTATTTTATCTATCTTAGATGAAGAGTAGGATTTTTTTAAACTTTAAAGTCAATTTCCCAAAAATCATGTTTTTAGAGTTATACCTCTTTTCACTGAAGGTACAGATTTTAGATTTTAAATTGCTCTATTTGTTCCATACAAATATACATAGCAGACACATAAAACATACTTTCAGCTATATATTAAATTGAATTCAGAAAAGTTTAAAATGTTCATTATATTTTCTTTCGCTATTTGCAGACGGTCTGATTGCAATCATGTAGAAAAACAAGTTACGATGATCGTACCTACTGTACTCTTGCCGGAACTTGAACAATAGGTTTTCGAACCAGAAAATGAAGAGGAAATTGGCTATTGGAAATTGACTGAAAATGTCCATGCAATTTATTTAGAAAAATCGACGATGTTACCTGTGGAGTTTCAACGTAATGCGAGGGACATAAAATTAACGATCTCGCCAACTAAGCAGTTCTAATCAGACAGGCAAGAGTTTTAACTGCAAATCTGTTTGCTGGCTGGAAATGTTGAGGTATTATCAATTTCTCAGTTTCGATTAAAAAAATAAAAGGCAAATAAATACATAGGTTTAAAATTATGCATATGAAATTCATGTCCCTGTTGATTGAATAGTTGACCCCCACTCATTAGATTTGTGTTTTTTCACCTCTCCAGCACGAAAAGGGCGCCTTGGCGTAAAAACTCGCAGCAAAATCGATTTTTGCTGCGAGCGTGAGGCAAAGTGCTTTTTTAATTTCTAACACCAACTTTTAGAATAATAAAGAAAAATGAAATAGAGTGACAAGGATGCGACTTGTAAAATTAATATGTGAGAAAAGGATAGATAGAGTGCTTTATGGTGGCATACATGGATTAAAAAGTAAAAAAATAAAATGCACGGATATACCAAGGAGTTTTAAATAAGATTTGTTAAAAAAGAAGGTTGATAATTCGACATAAAGAGTATGGACGAAATGAGGTCGATGTATGAAATAAATATAAAATTAGAAAAAATAATGAAATTTATTAACAAATTAGTGTTTTGTGATTATACATAAATAAATAAGATGGGATATTAATGAATAAGAGAAAAGCGCAACGTAATAATGTAAAACAAAATTGCGGGAATCTACTTTATGAATAAAAATTTTCAGCATAGGTTTGATCGAACTATTCCAACGATGAAGATTTGGGATAAATTACAAAAAAATGTGCGTCCAACGATGAAGATAGTTGTCTAACTCCATAAGAGTTGAGTGAACATGTTTTTAATGCTGAATTTAGCTTTTTACCAGGAAACTCACGTAAAATTTTCTCGCTGGTAGAGGTGAAAAGTTGTATGTTTTACACGAGACCAAAATTTTGATCTGCCTTGTGACTTTAAATCACGAACTAGCGAAGTAGTCTAGAATTGAATCACGAGCGTAGCGAGTGATTCTAATATAGACTACTGAGCACAGTGAGTGATTTAAAGTCGCCACTCGCAGCACAAATCGATTTTGGTCACTTGTATAACAAATGTATGTTCCCCGAACGAAGATCATTATTTAATTCTTTATCCATTATTTCTATTAATTATTTTTTAAGGGACGCGAGTGTAAAACAAGAGCTCAATAATATGAAGGATGAAATTTGAAAACATAAAATCATGTATTTTTTTTAATACAAATATTAGAACATAGAACCCCAACCTTTTTTGAATACCTAATAGTAGCATTTGCTCACGACATAAAAGTGCAATATAATGGCGTTTGGTGATCGAGTTTCCGTTGACAGGGTGAACCTTCTGAACCCTTAGATATTTTTAAGAAGAGCTATCTTGAATTTTTGTATGGGAGGGAGTTATAATACCCTCTTTTTTGTATGGGATTTGAAATTTTTTTTCACGTCGTGTGGGATATCGAATGAAAAATATATACAGTATAATAACATAGCAGCTAGGGGATCTAGAATAAGCACAGAACACATAATATGGAATTAGTAACTGCGTTTTCCAAGACCTAGCAATTAATTGATTGCTTAAAATGCATAGCATATCAAAGAAAGTTACGTGCTACCTAGCGTCGCTAATGTAAATAAATCAAAACGTTTCCACTTAGTCTCGTGCCAAAAGCATATTAAAATTCTTATTTCTATACAAAGTCAGTTATCTTGGCAATCTGGCAACAAGGTACTAGTAACAAGGTGACTACAGCATCAATATTCGCAACAAATCGTGTCAGATTAGCCGTCCGAGTCAGAAGACGTGACGTGACTTCATTGCTATCGACTCGCACTTTCTGGACAAAGATTGCTTATGGATTGAATTCATTATGATATTCTAACTAGCGACCGCCCGCGACTTCGTCTGTGTGGACAGTTCCTTTTTTATCCTTCGAGAACCGTACTTTTTTCTGGAAAGATATCCTATGTCCTTTGGCCTTAACAATGAGTAGGTGTCCAAAATTTCATGATGATCGGTTGAGTTGTTGAGAAACATACAAACGGCACGGAAATTTTATGACGTGCCGTTGTCCCCATTATGGGGACAAAATCATGGGGACAAAGGGAATACAGGAAACGGACTTTCGAATTTATAATATTACTAGCGTAGCGACCGCCCCGCGCCCGCGACTTCGTCTGCGTAGAACAGTGGCGAAGGGTCCATACAAGCTGATTTCCATCGGCTTACCTTTTAGAAAACCCATCCCACCGAACCACTATGCAGATCATATTTTTTTTGTAGATTGGCTTGCCTCAGTCATAATTTCACCCCTCGTCACTGGCGTAGAATGTTCTTTTTCTATCCCTCGGGAACCGTACTTTTCTCTGGATGAAAGAGATCCTATTTCCTTTACCCCTAACAATGTGTATCCAAAATTTTCGGTTGAGTAGCTAAGTCGTGAAGGCGCAACAAACGAACAAAAAACAAACAAACGGACTTTCGCTTTTATAATATTAGTATAAGTAAGGATAAGTAAGGATTTTGGAATTAGGATTTATAATATAATTTAGGAATTAATTAGGATAGTGAGGACTGAGGATGACTTTAAGCTAAGGCAACTTTTGCTTTATTATCTAGTTTGCTTAAGTATGTCATGTGTTTGACTATGTAAAAATATCAAAAGAATATAGGACTACAAAACAAATATCGTTATTAATCGATTATTGACTCTGGTTAAAGATATTCATAAACTGGCTGTGCCGTATTGAAAAAAAAAACAGTTGGTAAATATGGAGTTAAAGCTAAAATTGTTATGTTGAATTTTCCAATAATATCCTGTTAGTGTCAACATTAAAATGCATCAAAGTTTAAATGTAATATTAACAGAGAAAACTCTGTACCTTACAATATTACGCTTACACACCGGCGAGACATGAGCAATAAAATTGTGATGTGAATGTGCAATATTATTGCCCTCCGGCGTGGAAGTTTCCTGTACCAGGTACAGACGGCTTATAAGTAGCTGAACATTTGAGTACTTTGTCATACCAAACATTAGGCATGTTCAGTAAGAGCAACCTGTCAAAGTGAACGCAGTGATCGGAGCTACATGGTTTTAAAATGTTGCGCTACTTTTGAGACTGATCGTACCAACCTGACGACAGTAGTATTTACGACTATTTATCCTTGTTGAATACAAAAGGATTTTCAAACAATCGACGATCGGAATTATACTCTTTAAAGTACCTAGTTATTCAGATGTTTGCTGGAAGCAAGCTGGAAGCCATCAAAATATGTGAGTAAATAAAATAGATTTATAAAAAACGACCAATTCGTTTTACCAAGTTGATAGCATTATCTAGAGCATATACCCTTTCGAATGAAAAAATAATTTTGAAAATCGGTTCCCAATTTGAGGAGATATCGAGGAACATACATAAAAAAACATTCAGTCGATTTAATAACCATCTTTTTTTGAAGTCAGTTAAAAGTATGAACTTATATTTATTTGACCCTCAGACTTAAATTTTGGCGAGCAAAAAATGTCAAGAAACCATAAACTGTGGCTCTATAAAGCTGTAGACCTCGCGTTTGTGTCATTTTGAGAACTGGCTGAAATATGATTTTTTCCTATATATCTCTGCCATTTTGAAAATGTTCGAAAGCCTGAAACGACAAAAAAATTTACACCCGGGAATCGGTTGAGAAATGCGAACAAATGGACACTCGCCTCGCTCAAGGAGACGCGTTATATGTATACATACCGCTCAGGCCGTCCGCTGCATTGAGCGGGATCCCGCCGCGGCGGGTACAGCTCGCGCAAAATGACTTGACCCAAACCATAGACAATGAGGCCTGCGCAGTAGCAATTTTCAGTACAAAAATTGTAGTGCGCAGGTCACGTGGTACAAAAAATTGGGTCAAGTTATGTTGCGCGAGCTGTACACGGCGCGGGAATATAGATTGCTGGTTTTTGACGGACAGATGCTTGCGCAGTCAGTAAGCTTTAATCTATCTCGCCCCCCGCGCGTGTCCCGCTTAACACAGCGGAGAGCCTTAGAGATGGGCATGTATTTCTGCCCGCGCGGGAAAATTGGGAAAAAACCCAGGCGCTTTGGGAATTCGTTTCATGCCCAATAAATGCGGGGGGCAGAAAAAATATGATTCAACGACGCTTAAATGAAATTTTTTTATGGAAATAAAATGAAAAAACGCGAAAGCAACCTAATAAAAACGTGTTAAAATGGTGGATTCAACAAATATTTATTAGAATTTGGCTCTTTAGTGTTTTTTCTGATATAAGTTTAAATAAAACCGTACAAAAATCAATTAACGATATCCTAACTAATGTTATAAATGTGAAGGTGAATTTGTTTGTTTGTTTGTAACGCTTGTCAAGTGACATTTAACACACGCGTTGTCAGGGTACTATCATCTAAAAAAGTACCTACTGTTTTCGAGGATAGCAATACGTTGAACAAGAAAATTAACAAGATATTTTTTTAATAAATCATTCATACAACAGTTTATTTCTCCTAATCATGTAATATAATTACGTCTTCGCCGATATTTACTAATCCAAAAGTTTTTCATGAACTCGTGTAGTATGATAACGGCAAGTTGGAATTGGAACATATATTAAAGGCTTTTGAACAATTAATCATAACTAAATTAACTGACTTTCAATGTTAAAATATTTTTTTAAGATACATTTTGTTATACAAAATAAATTCCCAAAGAAATGCCCAGTGAGTTGGAATTGATGAGTGCTTATTGGGAATATTCCCAAACTGCCAAAAATGCCCGGCATTTATCCCATCACTACTACCGCTCAGCGTATCGCCCACGATACAACCGACAGAGGGGCGCCGCACGCCCGCCTGAGCGAACGCACCGCACGTTTCCCGCGCTTACTCGTCGAAATGCCGAAACCACGTAATTATTGTGCAGCGGACGGATGTCAAAGTCAAAAAACAAATGAAAAGCTGTCATTTTTTTCACTGCCGAGAGACGAACAAAGGTAAGTAGTATTTTAAATGTTATCTGATTGTCACCATTTATTTCTTTAAACATAGGTAGGTAGGTAGTACTTATATCTATTCTGTGACCTAAACTCCTTAATTTACGATTTAAATTAGCCGAACTGTTAGTGTTAATAGATAAGAGTGTGTATGTGTGTGTTATATGTACCTATTACTTGCTGGCTGGAGAAACTTAGCTAAGTTAGTTAGGCGTGCGTGACCCTTGTCGATGTCACACGTGTCCCGGTGGTTTACTATTTTTACCCACGACGGACGGAACGGAACGGAGGCGGTATATGCGTTTGGGGTTAGAGGTTGTGCGTTTGTTTGTTTGTTTGTGTGTTTGTCTGTTACCATTTTCCTCGGAAACTACTAAGCCGATTTCGATGCGGTTTTTTGCTTTCAAAAGGTTTCATTTCAGAGCAGGTTCTTAGACATGTTTCATAGTGGTAGACCACCAGGGGGCTCTGCAGCAACCAGATAAGTCAAGTTTGTCTATTACCATTTTCCTTGGAAACTACTGGGCCGATTTCAATGCGGTTTTTTGCAATCAAAAGGTTTTATTTCAGAGCAGGTTCTTAGATATGTTACATGGTGGTAGACCACCAGGGGGCGCTGCAGTAACCAGATAAGTCGCGCTTGAGAAGTTCTCTAAAACTACTCAACTGATTTCGATGTGGTTTTCTGTAATGGGTTTGTAGGTTATCGGCGATGGTTCTCAGATAGATGTTATGGGGTTTAACCGCTAGGGGGCGCTGCAGTTGTCATTTTCTCATTTATTTCCAAAGCGGTTTTTACCAATTTGGATGCGGTTTTCTGTAATAGTTGAGTCCCGTACACGATTCCGAAAATCATGTTACCAACTGACAGTTCCCATAAAAATATTACCCATTTATAATTCTCACCGAATGAACTACAGACCAATGAACGTTTGACCAACGCAACGTTTGTGTTTCCTGCAGCTCACCGAATGAATGTTAGACCTTAGTACCATTGCCTTTACGTACTATTTCCTACTTCGCTTTTGACTGCAGAGATCATTATCCGATCATGGAAAGTAATAAAAAAGTTAACAACATTAATTAACAACAATAGGTACAATATAAAATCATAAACTTCTATCTTAATTTTGAGACAAAAAAAGAGAAAAATCAAGCTAAACCAAAGGGTGCACTTGTATTGTCAAGGAGTGCACTATAAGAGAGAAAATTAAAAAAGTTTTTAATCACAGAAAAAATAAAATATTAACAAATGCTTAAATCGGTAAAAACAAAAACATGTCACTTTGTCATTTTTTTACTGGTATTTAAAGATTCTAAAGTATTTTTTTAGGAATAATGAAGTATTTTATTTAATAATTTAATATGAATTTTCAAAGTTCGCCCTCATTACGGCTCGCGCAGAGTTGTTTTGATCATCTGTATTGAAAATTAAAAAATGGAACGAGATGCGTGCCTATATACCCTTTGGTATTTCATGATTTCTCTTCTTTTGTCTCAAAATTAAGATGGAAGTTTATGATTTTATATTGTATTGTTGTTAATTATACAATATTTATCAATAGGTACTTATTCAAATAAATATTTTCATTTTCACTTAACTTTTTTATTACTTTCCATGATCGGATAATGATCTCTGCAGTCAAAAGCGAAGTAGGAAATAGTACGTAATGTCAATGGTACTAAGGTCTAACATTCATTCGGTGAACTGCAGGAAACACAAACGTTGCGTTGGTCAAACGTTCATTGGTCTGTAGTTCATTCGGTGAGAATTATAAATGGGTAATATTTTTATGGGAACTGTCAGTTGGTAAAAGAATTTTCGGAATCGTGTACGGGACTCGTAATAGTTTTGTAGTTTATCGGCGATGGTTCTTGGTGTTATGGTGTTCAGCCGCTAGGGGGCGCTGTAGTAATCATTTTCCGAATGGTTTGACCAATTTAGATGCGGTTTTTAGAGTAGATAACGTATGAAATCTTTAAAAAGTTTAAAATAAAATGGCAAAATTAAAAAATTTTAAAAAACCCACGAAGGTTAAAATTGTTACTCTTTATTTAAAAAGACTAAAATAAGTTTTACAAAAATCCCTCGACTAAAAGTGATGTAGGTATTATACATACATTTATCTACCTATTCATACATTACAAACGCAAGAAAAATCCGTCGGGGGCTGCCATTACCATTTCTCTAAAGTACTTAACTATAACCGAAAAATATTTGTTCATTTGGGGGCAGGTAATGGCAGCCCCAACGGATTTTTCTTGCGTTTGTAATTTACGAATAGGTAGATAAAGTATGTATAGTACCTACATCACTTTTAGTCGAGGGATTTTTGTAAAATTTATTTTAGTCTTTTTAAATAAAGAGTAACAATTTTAACCGTCGTGGGTTTTTTCAAAATTTTTTATTTTATTAAACTTCGTTGTACGATTTGTGAGTTTTAATAATTATTCTATTTTATTAAACTTCGTTGTACGATTTGTGAGTTTTAATAATTATTCCTTTAATTCAGAATGTAAATCGTAAATCAAGGAGTTCAGGTCAAAGAATAGATAATAAGTACTACGTACGTAAGACACTCCCCGCCCCACCCCACCCCAGAATCACTTACCTCACCCCACCCCGCGAGTTCATGTGCCAAATCGTGTGCTAATTTTGTCGTGAGTGACAACAGCTGTCAACTTTCGTGCCGACCTTTACATCCTGTATAATTCTACTGCCCTGAATTTTTTCACGTAGGTATCCATAAATAACCATTTAACTTGCTTGGGACACTTTTAGGATGAATACATCTTAAACGGTTCCTTGAATCGTAAAATGGTGTTTAGGCACTTGCAATATTTTTAAATGACTTATCTTACGACACACGGGACCAGCCTTCCGAAAACTTTAAACATGAATCAGGTCATCATCCTGAGCAAGGATTTGACATGATTTATTTTGCGGAAAAAAATAATCGACATTCCATACAAAATTAGTCATGTGACTGACACAGTTTGTATTGAGTTTCGATTTTTTATTATTTTCGGCAAAAAAATCTTTCCGATCTTTGCTCAGGTCCCAGTTCATGATTAGAGTTTTCGGGAAGCCGTCCCTTACACCCTTTATAACAAAATTAAAGGGGAAAACTTTCACAGCTACTTTAGGTTCATACTTAGCCTTGCAAGTCAAAGAGTTATAGTCGACCAACTAATAAAATGCCAGGCAGCTACGGAACCCTACACTGCGCGTGGCCCGACACGCACTTGGCCGGTTTTGTAGCTTGGTTCGATCCTAAATATGTATTAACATTAGAAACTAAAATATGTACAACAAACATGGATGTCAAATATTTATGTATTTCTCGAATTCAAACTACAATGGTCGATTCTGACCGCCACGCTTAATCCTAAAATTAAAGTTGTATGTCTGTCCTTTTCTGTCTTAGCTACTTGTCTAGAAATAGAGAGAGAAAGATAGAATTTATTTTAATTTTAAGATTAAGCGTGGACGTCAGAATCACCCACAATTGCGAAGAATAAAGTTTGATACCATAATGTTTACTTTTCAGGCGCCGCACATGGCTTGAAATGATAGGGAGGCCTGATTTATTGACAACTCAAACAAAGTCAGCTTGTCATTTTGTTTGCTCGCTACATTTTGACGAATCTATGATAAGGTACATACCACAGTTGAGACCTGATGCGGTACCCACAAAATCACTAAATCGACCAAGTACTTCCAACCACAATACAAATGAAGACTGCAAAAATGTATCGACTCAAACGAAAGAATCATTTATCAACGTTCGAACAGCATTTACCACTAAGGGTCCTGATGAGAAGTCATCATGTGTACAAACTACGTCAGACGACAGTAGCAACAATACTACACAAACAGTGCAAGCTCTTTCGTCTGTTACACCCAGGAAACGTAAACTTCGAGTTGAACATAAGGAGTCAGAAAAAAAGAAGGGACCTTCAGCATGAAATAAATACAATAAAAAAGGAGTCCAATCTAAAGAATCTGAATGCTACGAAAATTTCAGTTTTAATTTATTGTGAAGATTAAATTAATTACTTAAAGATTTGTTTCTAAATTATTCCTCAGAAATATATTGCAAAATTCACGTACTACTAACTGCCAAGAAGATATTTGTGACTTGCCTCAGAGGCCGGATTTGGGCCGTACAAGAAAAATGGTGGCACTTTTTGTGAACGGCCCAAATCAAGCCCATCGCACAAGGCAAGAACACCTTCAGCAGTGAGGATCAGCGACAGGTTTGAACACTAAAGTTTTATTGATATAATATAAAAATTCACAGATCTCGTGCCTTTCACGACCTTCTGGTACATTGAAAATTAATTTAATGAATTTAACAAAATATTTTATTATTCTTTTCTTATAGACATTAATATTTTATTGAAAGGTAACCTAAGTACTATGTGTAACAAAACTTCATCTGAATTTCTAAATAAATTAACCCTAATAAAAAATAAATCAAAATCAAATTCAGCATGCGAGACTCTCGCGCCGATTTCATCATCACTCGAATGTGCGATAACATTCCTCATGTTTACCTAGGCATCATCATCACACTCTCATTCTCAGAGATCGTTGTAAAATTTGGAATCGCAGAGTCACTAAGAAAGACGTGACTGATCAAGTAATTTCAAATCTCGAAATTGAAATAACAGCAACCCACGATATATAATATCTCTCTTCTGTTCAAGATTCGTTTATCCGTTTCTCTACACACAAAAACTCACTACGGCGACGCCTAGCACGTATACTGGAGATAATAGCGTCATCTCTTTTGTTCCTACAGTTATTGCTAGCACTACTTTCTCTTTCGTTTTCACATAGTAAGCGACGTCACTTACTTGAATATGGACTTATGGAGACATTTCAGTGCAGTCACACTATGGTACCGCCTCGCGCCGCCGTATCTAACGATTTTTAAATCTTTGACTAGATCTGGAATCAGCTCTTGCTTCACGCTCTATTCACGTCATACCATCTGTTGACCTGCTAGAGCTAATCAATATCAATATTATGGTTTTAATATATATCTAAATACTTTTCTATTTATAAAAAAATGTGGAAATAAATAAAAAATACAAAATATAAAACACTATTACAAGCTTTGAAATATACAATTATTTAAAAACTTCAATCGTACCTACTACGTATTACCATTATCCCGCGCCGCGCACGTCGCCCGCGGTATCCCAACATTTCGCTTCATAAAGGATAAGCTACAGCCCAGACCGTAAGAGTCAGGGACATATACTAATTTCAGTAGGTAGCCTAACTCAATATCTCTAGGGGTTTTTTTCATTTTTTCGATATCGCTTTTCGTTTTTGAGAAATTGTCGATTTAGTGAGAAAAGACCCCGAAAAATTGTGTCATTTTTTTACATTTTATGCGATATTCGAAAAAAGTTTTTGACTTTTTCAAAAAAAATTTTCACCATATTGTAGCCCTTGCTGAGACGCATCTTTTGACATTTAGTACATACACGTAGACCCAAAACTCACGGGACCAGGGCAATGTCTCACTTTGGCTGAAATTGGGTACCTTACCGAAGCGATCGAAAAAACATTTTCAATGTTAAAACATACCTATACTGAGCTATGAACCCTAGTAAGAGATTTATTTAAATCCGTTGAATAATTATTGAGTTATAAGGGTTTAGAGGAAATGCCAAGCTTTAAGCAATATGTGCTTTATCACGTACGACGTAAGGTTCGCGTACGTAGTGTATGACGTCATTAAGACGCGTTTTAGCTCGTGTAACTTCTGAGGTTTAAGAGATATCGTGAAAATTTCTTCACAGTTAATCATGTGGTGACATAAGCTTTCTGATAAGCCACTAAACAAAAATCGTCACTGATCCTCATTGCCTTAAACGGCGAAACCGACTACCGATTTGATTTGCCTGCGAAAAATGCGTTGATCATATCATCATGGTATTTATTATATAAAAATCGTAAACTGAATGACTGACTGACTGACTGACTGATCTATCAACGCACAGCCCAATCCGCTGGACCTAGAGACTTGAAATTTTGCACACAGATACTTTATAAAGTGTAGGCATCCACTAAGGAAGGATTTTTGAAAATTCCATCCCTAAGGGGATGAAATAAGGTATGAAAGTTTGTATGAAAGTCCCTCAGTTTTGAAGCTAGAATCTTCAAATTTTGTGTTTAGGCTGACGATTGAAAATGAATAGGCTGACGATTGAAAATTAATAAATACGGGTCTCAGCGTTTTTCAAACTTCTACCCCCGAAGGGGTCAAAAGGGGGATGAAGTTGTGTATTGAAGAAAATCCTTTATTTTCGAAGTAAAAATCGCAAAATTTATAATTTAGGCTCATGGAACGAAATCTAAAGCAACGTATATTGTTTTTGTTAGGATTTCAACTCCAAAGGGGATGAAATGGGGGTGAAAAGGGTTTAAAAAACCTAAAAAATAGATATGGATGTCGTTATCGGGGTTTTGTGGGATGACGATTGCAAAAATGACATTTATTTTGAAGTCCAACCACGGTGGACATGATTTAACTCCTAAAAGGGTGAAAGTGAAAGTGAAAGTGAAAGTGAAAGTGAAAGTGAAAGTGAAAGTGAAAGTGAAGTGAAAGTGAAAGTGAAAGTGAAATATATTTTATTTAAATAAGCTCACATAATAAGCATTTTTAAATCGTCAATTCTTTTACCCTACCACCCATTATGACGTCTTTTAACTGACAAGAAAAATGGGCGCAAAAAACTTGTCAGCTTTATCAATCAGATGGAACGATATTTACAAATATGTATATCGTTTCCAGACTTTATATTAACAAAGATTAACAAATAAATAACATTATTGAATTAGCTCATTTCTTAATGAGTTTCAAATTTCTTAATCAATTTACAGATTTTAAGCTAAATTCAAAGTTTGAACTTGTAATTCAGTCTAGGCTGTTACAATAAATAAAAATAAAAGAAAAACATACAATTCAATATGCATTAAGATAGGTAGTCAGAAGCAGACCCATTCCCACTGGCAGCACCAGTTCCCGAACATGACGCATGAACCAGCCATCTCTTCGCTCAACCATATTTGAGCCTCATACGACACCACCGCAGAAATGATTAAAGAGAGCATGACATACTAAGACTACCTATGTTAAGGCATCGAATTGAAAATTTATATCCAAAAGCTTTTCATAGGTCTTTCACTAAACTACTGACTATAGAAAGTAAAAATATTGCAATTAAATAAATCAAAACAAGGTAAGCTATTAAGAATTATATTTTTTGAGTAAGAAGTGCCATACATACAGACAATATAAAACTTTTATATACGAGTTATACGACGCCCTTAATACAAGCAGACAGAAGCAGACCCATTCCCACTGGCAGCACCCGTTCACGAGCATGACGCATGAACCAGCCATCGCTTCGCTCAACCATATTTGAGGGAACGTAACGACCCGCCTCACACGACACCACCGCAGAAATGTTTGAAGTGAGCATGACATACTAAAGCTACCCATATTAAGTCGTCGAGTCAAGAAGCCAGAAGTACGTTTTTAAGTAGGTAGGATACTTCTCACAATTTTATACTTAGAAAAGAAAATCACGATTCGAGTTTAATTAAAGGACTTTTATCTAGACCTATGAAAGAACCCCGGACTTTATCTAATCAATACTGAGGTATTAGAGTAATAATTAACAATACAAAAGCTATGCCCATGCCTTTTTATCCTTCAAATAATCGTCAACAGTGTAATAACCTTTACTCATTAAATTGGATTTAATAGTATTTTTAAATTTTTCCAAGGGCAGTTCTGTGACTTGTTCTGGTATCTTATTATAAAAGGTAATACATCTACACAAAAAAGAGCTTCCGGTTATATGCAGTCTGCGCCTTGGAACAGCAAGTTTGTTTTTGTTTCTTGTATTGAGTTTATGAACATTACTATATTTTACAAAGCTATCTAAATTTTTCTTTACATACATTATATTTTCATAGATGTATTGGGAAGCTACCGTTAATATTTTAATTTCTTTAAATAGGTCACGAAGAGTATCTCTAGACCGTAAGTTGTATATAGCGCGCACTGCCCTTTTTTGTAAGATAAATATGTTATTAATATTAGCAGCTGAGCCCCACAACAACAAACCGTAGGTCATAATACTATGAAAATAACTGAAGTAAACCAATCTTGCTGTTTCAATGTCGGTCAGAAGCCTTATTTTCTTAACTGCAAAGGCAGCAGAGCTAAGTCTGCTTGACAGGATATCGATATGAGGGTCCCATTGCAACCGCGAGTCTATAGTAATACCTAAAAATTTTGTTGAGTCAACAAATTCGACTGCTTCGCCATTTACATGTATAGTCATATGAACCTGCCTCACATTAGGAGGTGAAAATTTGACACATTTAGTTTTACTAGAGTTAAGCTTCAGATTATTAATAGTAAACCAATGCATCACCTTGGAAAGAGTGCTGTTTACATCGTCACTGCAGTTACATCCTCTATCAACTTTAAAAATTAAAGAAGTATCATCAGCAAACAGTACTATTTCACATAAGTTTTTAGTATAGTAAGGAAGGTCATTAATATAAATAAGAAAAAGCAATGGACCCAATATCGATCCCTGCGGCACGCCCATGGTAATGGGTGCTTCATAGGATTCTGTTTTATTTACAACAACTTTTTGGGTTCTCGCCGACAGATACGATTGCATAAGGCTTACTGCATTTTTTGATACACCATAATGTTCCAATTTATCTAATAAAGTACTGTGACTGACACAATCAAATGCTTTAGAGAGATCACAAAATATACCAATTGCATCTTGTTTACTCTCCCATGCTTCAAAGACGTGTTTGAGAAGTGCAATTCCAGCATCAGTTGTGCATCTACCACGAGTAAAACCAAATTGTTTCTCGTGAAGTAGTTTGTTGATAAGAAAATGTGCTAATAATTGATCATAAATGATCTTTTCAAAAATTTTGCTTAGTGCTGGCAAAATGGAAATGGGTCTAAAGTTAGCGGGATTGCTTTTGTCCCCAGATTTAAAAAGAGGGATGATTTTACTATATTTCATTAAGTCTGGAAATATCCCTTCATCAACACACTTATTGAAAATAAAAGCAAGATGGGGAGCAATGGTAGTTATTATAGACTTAATTATGTGAGTTGAAATGCCCCAGAGATCTTCAGTCTTTTTTATATTTATTGAATTAAATGTTTAAAAATGGTATCACTATTGATATGTCTAAATTTAAATACATTATTGCACTTATCAGTTTTTTTTTTCGGGGGGTAGGTCGAAAAAGTTAAGTCGTTTTTGAATTTGCTCTGTATTTTTTCGATTTTAAAATTGGAAATACATTCAAAAATAAAACCTACATAGTGTAAATTATGTACTGACGTCAGACAGTACCTGCGGTTGGTTTTATCCTCTTCATAACTTACACTTAATCATCTTATTCTACAAGCACTGCACTACACATCACTGTTCGACATGGAAGGCTTAAAAGGCACTATTGAGGCACTAACACAATCCTTCACGCAGCGGATGGCTTCTTTTGAGAACGAGCTGAAGAATTCAAGTACTCCACAGCAACCATCATTGTCATCTCTGTCAGCGGAGTTTGTGGCCTTCCGTGATTTCGTCATGGCAACCCTTAAAAATCTGGAACAGCAAGTATCTATGCTAGTCTCTGAGTGCGACAACGTGGAAATGAGGAGTCGAAGGGCTATGCTACTGCTCCATGGAGTTCCTGAGGTGAAGGACGAGAAGCCGACTGAAACCTTACTGAAGTTGACTGCTCAACATCTGGCCGCTGTTAGCGTGTGCGATGCTGACATTATCCGGACTAGCCGTCTAGGTAAGGCACGGCCAGATAAACCTAGACCGCTACTGATCAAGTTTCGGTCAGAGTCACAGCGGGACAATTTGTGGTTATCAAAGTCCAGTTTGAAGGGGACCGGATTTACAATGTCAGAGTTTCTGACGAAACACCGGCATGCGATCTTCCTAGCGGCACGGGAGCGGTTCGGCGTGGCAAAATGCTGGACAAGCGCTGGCCGCATCATTGCAGTTGGTGGCGATGGCAAGCGGCACCGTATTATGTCGATGATCGACGTAAACAGGCTGTCCTCCCAAGATGCCACCCCAGCGTCGCAATCGTCCACGCAGAGGGATCCTCCGTCATCCGCTCCTATCCCAAGGAGCAAGAGGGCTGCCTCTGCAAAGACAAAGTAATAGTTGTATGTACTATGCCTATGTTTTTAATGTCCTTTGTGTTGTAAAATCTGTTTTTCTAAAATTTTCACTTCAATACTTACTTAACGTTTGTCAGCTCCTTCTGTCTAAATTGCTTTAGTGATTATGTTGTATTTGGTGTGTTGTATTCACTTACCTGTAGTTGTATTGTATGGTATACATAATTGTTTTTATTTTTCTGCTCATTTCGCTTTCTTCATTTGACACTGACAGACACCACAGCCAATTTTGTTTTTTTTTTTCGATTTTTCCCATTTTTAGTTCTGCAAGGGAATCGATATCCTTACAGCCACAATCGATTCAGTTTTTGAATGTGCTGTCTGTCTGTAAATACTTACGCTGTGTTTTCCGTGTGTGCTAGTCTGTGCCTGATATATATATATTTTTTTTGACTTTCTTTTGTTATGTGTTCTCTTTCTGCTTTCGGTTTCTTTCAGTCAACCTGTGGGTACTGTATGTATGTAAATTATTTATTTATTTTATATTTAAGAAATATTTATTATCAAGTATTTATTAATAGTATATGGATATATCTTTAAATAATAGTCATGACCTATTTCTTTCCTGTTCTTCCTCTACGACTTCTAACTCGAGCTTTCAGAGCATAGATCGCCCTCTAAACGAGTTGCTTGATGGTACCTTCCTAGATGTTCCAAAGAACTTTAACGTTGTGCATATAAATGCACAAAGTATCCCTGCCCACTTTCCTGACATGTTAGCGTCTTTTGATTGCGATAATGTCCACGCTATCCTAGTTTCCGAGACCTTCCTCAATCCCTGTCTTTCTTCTGTCTCCTATTCTTTACCTGGCTTCCAATTGATACGTAATGATCGTGTGAGTTCCTCACATGGAGGGGTGGCTGTGTACCTTCGCTCTCATATCTCCTTTTCTATTCTCAGTCGCTCTCCACAACCACCGCCGCCCAATAGCGCCGAGCATCTTCTACTTGAAGTATCTCTGTCCCACTCTAAAGTTCTCCTAGGTGTTTTTTACAGCCCTTCTCTCAGAGTTGACTATTTTGAGTCCTTCGAAAAGCTTCTTGAAAACTTCGTTCCCTCATATTCTCATACCATAATAATGGGTGACTTCAATACATGTCTTTTAAAAGATGATTTCCGTTCCAAAAAATTACTTTCCGTTGTTAATTCCTCCAATTTACATATTCTACCCTCAAAGGAAACTCATCACTTTCCCAACTGTTGTCCCTCCCTTCTCGACCTCATGATCGTCTCTTCTCCCACCTTCGCTGTTAAGCACGGTCAACTTTCTGCGGATGCGTTTTCTTATCATGACCTCGTATATTTGTCTTACCGGATCCGAGCCCCTAAATTAAAACCCACTGTACAGCTTCAGCGTAGCTTTAATCGTATCGATAAGGACCAGTTACTCGAGGATGCTGCAAACACGGACTGGTCGGCTATTCTTTCTACAAATTCTGTTGATGAACAGGTTGAAATTTTTAATAAACTACTAATTGCGCTTTATGACAAACATGCTCCTCTTAGACCAGTTAAAATAAAACACCTTCCTGCACCTTGGCTTACTGACGATATTCGAGCATTAATGATTAAAAAGATTACGGCCAAAGCAAGATACAAACGCAATCCTTCGAATCGAAACCAAAGACGTATGAATCGTGCTAGAAACCGGTGCAACACTGCAGTTAGGGACGCTTTAAGACGCCACATTCATCACTCCATTGAAAATGAAGACCCAACCAAAGTTTGGAAATTCTTGAAAACTCTGGGGATTGGCAAATCGCATAATAATCACCCAGGTAATAGTGTCGACTTCAACCAACTAAACAGGCATTTCACAACGTCCTTGCCTATTGATGGCAACTTTAAAGCTAAAACTTTACAAAATCTTTCAAATTTGCCAACTCATGACTCACCTTTTTTTCTTAATCAAGTTACAGACTGTGATGTGAAGAGAACTATCATGTCCATTAGCTCCACTGCTGTAGGTGCTGATTCTATTACCCGTAAAATGTTCCTTCCTATCCTTGATGTACTCACTCCTATAATTACCCACATCCTGAACACATCAATTTCCACTGGTTCCTTTCCTACATCCTGGAAGGACGCTAATGTCATTCCACTTCCCAAAAAATCTAAACCCACTCAGTTTTCTGATTTTCGTCCTATTTCAATCCTTCCCTTCCTCTCCAAAGTCCTTGAAAAACTTGTTCATCGTCAACTTACAGACCATCTAAATCAAAACCATCTCCTGAATCCTTTTCAGTCTGGCTTTCGGAGAGGCCACAGCACATCTACAGCACTTGTGAAGATTACAGATGACATACGCTTGGGTATGGAAAATCGTCAGCTTACGGTGTTGACATTACTTGATTTTAGTAATGCATTTAACACCGTTGACTTTGATATCCTACTTGCCGTTTTACGTTCTCTGAACATATCTCCAGCTGTAATTGATTGGTTTCAAAGTTACCTGCTAGGGCGTCGGCAGCGCATTCGCGTTGGAGAATCCTTCTCCGAGTGGTGCGATATTAATGCCGGAGTCCCTCAGGGTGGCGTCTTATCTCCACTTCTTTTCTCTATCTTTATTAATTCTATCTCTAAATATATTTCTAGTTCCTACCACCTCTATGCCGATGATCTGCAGATATACACCCAGGCACCATTAGCTGAACTCTCACGTGCAATTACAACTATTAACTCAGATCTCGCACAAATCGATTGCTGGAGTAAGTCCTATGGTTTGAATGTCAACCCGGCAAAGACACAATGTATTATCATTGGTAGTTGTCATTTTATTTCAAGGCTTGATTTTGATAAGCTTCCAGCAGTGACATTTGACGGCACAGTTATCCCGTTCTCGAATACCGTCAGGAACCTTGGTGTCACCTTTGACCAACAACTGTCATGGAGACCCCATGTAGAGGGGTTGAGAAAAAAGGTGTTCGCTGCATATGGCTCACTCAACCGACTGCGTAACTTCTTACCAACCAGTACCAAGATCACCCTGGCACAAACTCTATTGCTCTCGATAATTGACTACGCTGATGTCTGTTACACTGACCTGTCGGAGGAGCTGCTTGACAAATTGGAGCGTCTGCAGAATGTTTGTATCAGATTCATTTTTAATCTCCGTAAATTTGACCACGTGTCTCACTTCCGTACTAAACTCAACTGGCTCCCCATTCGCCGGCGCAGGGACTTACACACTCTTACGCTCCTTTATTCTATTCTTTTCCTACCTACTTCACCACATTATCTTAAAAAATGTTTCTCGTTTCGCACTACATCTTCACACTGCACACTGCGTTCTTCCTCAAACCTTACCCTTGATATCCCTAAGCACTCCACTGACTTCGTTTCCTACTCCTTCTCCGTTCATGCCGTCCGCCTATGGAACGCACTTCCTGAGGGTATCAGAAAGGCTCAGACTCTAAAATCCTTTGGCGATCAAGTTAGAAGTCATTTCCTTTCTTGTGATCGTAACTTATAATACATATCTCTTTTCTCTTTCTATCTATATACATTACCTGTCCTCTAATAAATTTGCACCCTTTCCCCTACTTCTATTTATTTAATTTCTCTCACCCAAGGTTGCCTGGAAGAGATTGCTATTTAGCAATAAGGCCGCCTTTTGTATGTTTTCTTTTTGTCATTTTTGTTTCTTTCTGTTTTATGTTTTTGTCGTGTGCAATAAAGCTCTTATTATTATTATTATTATTATTATCAACACATGATTCCAAGAGGGAGACAGCAATTTTTGGAGATGAATTTAAATTACTGGTAGTTGCAATAGGTATTTTAGAAAAGAAATCTTGAAAAATTGTTGCCACTCCTTCATCTGACTCAATAATTTTATTGTCTGATACTAATGAGTATTCACGGTCATTATTTTTAGTTTTCCCAGTCTCTTTATTTATAATATTCCAAGTGGCTCTTATTTTATTAACTGACTGATGAATTATTGTAGATATACATTTTGCTTTTGCTAGAGTACATACTTTATTAAACATTTTTGAATAGTTTCTTACATATTCATGAAATTCGGGATCATTTGAAATTGTTTTCTGACCATATAATTCAAACAACTTATTTCTGCTAACATATATGCCTGGTGTTGCCCAATCACTAAATTTCTTTTTAAAGTCTTTGGATTTAATAGATCTTTGCTTAAATGTTTTATCAAATTCTACTTTAATTAAATTAAATAAATCATCATAATGAGTATTGGGATTATCATTACTAGGTAAGCAAAGAGTTTTGGCAGTGACATTATTATGAAAATTTTCCAATTTATTTTTAGTTAGAGGTCTGCAAATTATATTACACTGATGAGGAACATGATGGTGCTCAAGGGAAGCTATTTGTCCGCTATGGTCAGAACGAATACAATTTATTATTTCTTTATCAAGTATATTACAGTTGCTAAAAATATTGTCTAGGCAAGTTTTAGATGTAGCAGTGATTCTTGTAGGTTCACAAAAAGTGTTTGCTAAATTGAAGGACTTAAACAAATTCAGAAACCTACTTGCAATTGAGGACGGCTTTAAGATGTCTACGTTAAAATCACCGCACACCACAATTTTTTTATTCTTTTTGATGACTAATTTTAGAGCGTCCTCCATAGCGGACTCAAATTGAGGGTAGTTACCAGTTGGTGGGCGATACACACAAATCATTATCAACTGATCTAATTCCACACATGACAGTTCAACGTGTTGTTCAATAGAGAGGGATATCACATCTTTTCGTTCCTTAAAATTCATATTGTTTTGCAAAATTATCAAAGATCCCCCTCTAGTGGTGGATTTCCTACTGAATGAACTAGCAATTTTATAACATTGAAATCCTGTAATTAATTCATATTCCTTAAGCCAGTGCTCAGTGACACATAAAATATTAACATTTTTTTCAGTTAAAAAAAGTTCTAATTCTAATTCTTTGCCAGATAAGCCCTGAATGTTTTGGTGAACTATAGTTAAATATTTAGGCTTTTCCTTAGTCATTACACGGCTAGAGACTTCCTCTATTGTCTTATTATGTAATTTAAATTACTAATAAAAGAATTACTTGGGACAAATGCCAAAGTGTTATTTTTAATGTCAACAATTTTTTGCTCAATAGGAGCAGGAGTAAAAATTGAATTATTATTACTTGGAACGGATTCCAAGGTCACATTCAAAATGTCAAAATTATTCTGCTCAATAGAAGCAGAAGTGATAGCCAAGTTCTTGGCTAAATGTTTAAAATAAAATGATAGCGCTAAAGCTACTTGTCTTTTAAAATAATTTGTAAGATAATATTTATCTTTTGTCAATTTAAAATTAAATATTAATTTATTTATGTCTATTATGTGACATCTCTGACTATTATAATAAGTCATATTGCTTAGTGTTAAATTCAAATTGTATCTGATATTATTTTCTTCCTGTGGCAAGCTAGCACTGTAAGGTAGTGTAAACAATACAAATTTATTTATATTTAAACTGCATAACTTATTGTAGTATGAAATGAGATCCTTCTTGTTTACATTACCTCTTTGACCAAGTAATATAATTAAATTGGTATTTTCATTTAAGTTTAAAGTTATTACTTTTCTCATAATGTCATGTAGGGTCGCACCCGGTATACAATAATTTAAAACTTTTTCTCCCAATTGATTGTTGAACATAAAAATCGATATAGATGTCGTTATTGGGGTTTTCTGGGATGACGATTGCAAAAATGACATTTATTTTGAAGTCCAACACGGTGGACATGATTTAACCCCTAAAGGGGTGAAAATGGGGTCCAAATTTTGTATGGAAAAATAATATAAAATAGACATTACAACTTTAAACTTCGTAGGAGCACATCTAAAAATAAATAGGCATCGCGAAGTTAGTACGAGCTGCGCAGTCTGTTGCGCACACGCATTGTGTTATTCGCAATCACTGCCTTCACATCAATACGCGATACAAAGGAAGGTTAGGGTACCGTTCGCGAAGTGGTAAAACATTTAAATAAATAATACGTTCGATTTGCAGTTTAATGTGTATTATTATTGTAGTTATTAGTTTAGCGTTTGATTTAAGTTAGAAATAAGATTACTTTAATTAAAAAAAATGTTGTAATTTATTTTATTTTAATAAAATGTAGATTTTAATGTAATTCTATTTAAAAATTAACTTATAACGTTACAACGGAACGGAACGGGAACAAGAACCGGAACGTAAGGCGTACGGGACGGTTACGGGAATTTTTACGGGACGGGAACGCAAACGGGACGGGAACGGAACGGGAACGGGGAACGGGAGCGGGAACGGGAACGGGAACTGGAAGTCTTGTGCGAGGCCCGCCACACGCGGCAAATGTCTTGCCTCGCGAGGCAGCGCGCTTGATGGGGACTTGCCTAATCACGTAAAAATGGCTGGCCGGATCCTGGTTGAAGGTTCCTTAAAAGGATTTCGTCTAATATCCACGCGGACGAAGTCGCGGGCAGAAGCTAGTTTATTATATAAGTGTAGCAAAAAACATTACTACACTGGCTTCAACGATTTATTACAGGAGAAACCTAATGAGTATACATACAGTGTTGTTTCGTCAACACTGTATACTCATTTCAAAGCCTATAATAATAATAAAATTTATCTTTTTATGGTTGGCTTAAAGTTCCACCAGAAAACGTTTAATAATACTGAAGAATTAGATGGAGCATCTTAAAATAATTTTAACAACGTCATAATGAATTGGTCTGGTAGCACCGTGTTGCAAATTTAAAAAAACAGTTGATTTTTCGCTTTGTCCCTGTTTTCCTCAATGACTATTTATTAAAATTATTAGCACGACTTAGGATATTTTCAACGATACAATTTAACAACCGAGAATTCTTCAGAAAAGGAAAAAAATTCTAAATCATTTTATAAAACTCAAACATTATTTGATTGGCAAATTTTAATAAAAAATGTGGTTATTAAGCAACATTCGTTTTATTACAATAAAGTTGGAATCACATTGGGCTTACGTGACGCCACCCCACGCCACGCGACGCCACGCTAGAGACACACTTGTAGCACGCCACCCCACGTGACGCGACGCGTCAGCGAGCATCAGCCTAGAAGCACACTGAGCTTACGTGACGACACGCTCTCCGATTTAATGTTACCAAAATTCTTAGTGAAGCGCTAATCATAGATACATTAGGATATTTTCAACGATACAATTTAACAACCGAGAATTCTTCAGAAAAGGAAAAAAAATCTAAATCATTTTATAAAACTCAAACATTATTTGATTGGCAAATTTTAATAAAAAATGTGGTTATTAAGCAACATTCGTTTTATTACAATAAAGTTGGAATCACATTGGGCTTACGTGACGCCACCCCACGCCACGCGACGCCACGCTAGAGACACACTTGTAGCACGCCACCCCACGTGACGCGACGCGTCAGCGAGCATCAGCCTAGAAGCACACTGAGCTTACGTGACGACACGCTCTCCGATTTAATGTTACCAAAATTCTTAGTGAAGCGCTAATCATAGATACATTAGGATATTTTCAACGATACAATTTAACAACCGAGAATTCTTCAGAAAAGGAAAAAAATTCTAAATAATTTTATAAAACTCAAACATTATTTGATTGGCAAATTTTAATAAAAAATGTGGTTATTAAGCAACATTCGTTTTATTACAATAAAGTTGGAATCACATTGGGCTTACGTGACGCCACCCCAAGCCACGCGACGCCACGCTAGAGACACACTTGTAACACGCCACCCCACGTGACGCGACGCGTCAGCGAGCATCAGCCTAGAAGCACACTGAGCTTACGTGACGACACGCTCTCCGATGTAATGTTACCAAAATTCTTAGTGAAGCGCTAATCATAGATACATTCGCTCGTTTCGTGCCTTAGTTCGCTACTCATAAAATGGATTTTAGTAACAGTTCCGAGTCTGATGAAGATTTGGTAAACTTGGCGGTTTAAAATGACCTAGGTATTAATAAAGAAAACAAAAGTGAAAAGAGGATACTGGGTTCACAAAATCAATAAAAAAAGAGAGTCACATGGTGAATATAATAGTCTCGTCTTAGCAGATTTAATAGATGACGATGAACGATTTTTCAAATACTTTGTAACCAAGGCACAGTTTGAAGAAAGCCACGGTTTCGAATTTTCGATATTTTAAACAACCCGGATTATTTATTAAAATTTATTGTAGACATAAATATTATCGAAAAATATCGATATTTTTATCGTCGAAAACACCTTGCATCCCTCCCTACCTGCCGCATCAACCGCGTCATAAGGCGTGTTAACACGTGTTCACACGTGTTAACACGCAACCAGATGCATCGTTATGGGATTTGGTCGCATCAGCGACGTGTTGTAGGCTAAGTGTGCTTCTAGTTCAACTATGAAAACCGATGTCCCATGACGGGCGTGTCGTGTCGACACGTACGTGGGGTGGCGTAAGCCAAGTTTGTTTGCACCTTAATCATCATAGTTACAACCCTAACGCATTCGTGCGATGACGGTAAGCAGTACCCAAGAAGCTATACCTCCCTCCAATGGAGATTGCACGGCCATATGTCATAGTGAAGATTGAAAAAAGCTCCTTTAGTGACGTGACGGCTTATTGCAACCTTACAATACGTGTTCGTTGTTCGTCGTTCGTTCGTTCGTGAGAAACGAAAACGTATTGTAAAACGAAAAGAAAGAGATAGCAATACGCCGTGACGTCACTAAAGAGTCTTTTTCATCAATCTTCAGTATGATACTAGGCGTGCAATCTCCATTGTGGATTTAAGCTTCTTGGCAGTACCTATTGTTGTATGGTCTAATAGCTATTACTTAAATAAAAATACTATTTAAAATGTTGTTTAATGATAAAGAAAACTTACATATTATTTCGAAATAATATTGGGCTAAATTTAACGACCAAATCGTCATTTTAGATAGGTTCGAAGTTTCGGCCCAACCGCGGATCAAGGTTCGGTACTCAGCCGAACCCCGTAAACAGTGCCGAATCTGCCGGGTACCGAAACTTTGCCGGGGCCGGGCTGCAACTCTACTTTAAACACCTGTGTTCTTCCACCCTCATAGTTCTATCAAACTATCGCTTAAACAGAATAAAAATATCAGCTTTGGCAAAAACTAAAGGGCAATAAGAAATTAATTGTAATTTTCATCCATCATCAAAATATAAAAATAAAAATTTCCACTCATGCATTTGTAGAAAACAAAATTGACTCAATATTTTATCGTTTTAGTTTTATTTTAATATTCCTATTTTCTTTGTTTTCCCGTTTAATATTTTTTAGGTATTTTCTTTATTGTTATTTCATTTTGTGTCATCATGGTCCATAAGTCCACATACTTTCTCTCTTCAAAATTCGTATATCTTCGTAAACGCTACACGTTTAGTCCATTTAAAAATAATAACTAGTTATATATAATATAAATCATAGTAAAACGTTTCAATGTATTCCGGTTTCACGCCCGACGACATTCGCATTAAATCGATACTTTTCAATTAATAGAAATTTATCCATCCATACACCTTTGTTATCGATATCAACGGAGTTTTCTTTCCTTGGGTCAACGCACTCAGCATGACGTCACCAATGACCTTGAGTCCACTCCCCACCCCGCACTGCACAAGTGAAAAATGCCGCTGTCAAAATGTGCGTGTTTTGTCGTACGTAGCATTGTGTAGCAGGTAAAGTTACATACACGGCAAAAAAAACCTTACTGCAAACCGCAAGGTATAATTGAATGCTACCGTTGATTTTACGCCTCAAAACAGGCAGTCTTTGTTACTTTTTAATGATATACACCTAAAAGTAGTATTTTTAATTTTTTTTATATTGTTTTCGGCTCGGAAATTTTCAATTTACGAAACGATCCATGTTGTGGAGAAAATCGCGTTGATGTTACGATGGTTAATAAATTATATGTTTTTGTTAATATTATATGTTTTTGCGAATTGAAGTAAGTTGACGTTGACTAATGACCACCGAAATATTTTGCTCGTATATAGCATGCAGTCCTACAGAGTAATTTATTTAAAACTAGCGGCTGCCCGCGGTTTAACCCGCGTGGTTCCCGTTCCCGTGGGAAAATCGGGATAAAAAGTATTCTATGTTTTAATTTAGGCTATCTAGGTACTTTTTGTGTGCTGAAATTCAACCAAATCCGTTCAGTAGTTTTTGCGTGATTGAGGAACAAACATCCAAACCCACAAACTTTCACATTTATAATATTAGTAGGATAATCTGCTTATCGACGTCCTAGTTGTATTTTATTTTATTTTGACAATTAACAGACAAATAACTATTTTAGTGACTAATTAATAACTTCCACTGATAGGTAGTATTACAAAAATGTTCCATAAAAACTAGAGCTCACAATTTATGAAAAAAAAAATACTGAAATAATACAAACTATTATTAGTTACTTAAAAAATCAAATTATGTAATGTATCATTAATTTCCTACCGTTTCTTAGAGTTGATTACAAATGATCATTTAAAATAAAGATATTTTTCCAAGGGAAAAGAAAAAGGGTATGATTGAGTTAATTAATAAAATATTCGGGTTAGGATGTAGATTACTAAAATCAATTTAAATTTCTAAAAACGATTTGTTGGCTTTTTTTCTTTAAAGTTAACAGGAAAATTTCTCGATTATATTTTAGAATATAGTGTCATAGACAGCGAAACTAAATTAATAAAGCAAAATGTTTTTATTTTTCAGAAATGACAAATATATCACAGAACCAATTTGCACTTTGCTGTTTTTACGAGGACATAAATAGTTTAACACTAAAAATAAGTTTGTACATGTAGCTATCATTTACATACATTGTCATTTAAACACTTTGTAAGTTTTGTGCACAATGGGTGGCCTATATTGGTTGGTCTAACGAATAAGTTAGCATGACAAACGTTAGAACATTATGCAATGGGGTTAATGCAATTTCTTGCATTTTTAATGTTACCAACCTGTGAATTTAATAAATGGACAAGTGAGAGTTGTACTTGTACTTTTACACGCCGCACAGTTCCGGTTAAGAATAGGACTGTCCCATCTCATCCCGTGGGTATCGTAGAAGGCGATAGAGGGAAGTTTTAGGGACCCGGTGCAGACCATCGCACAAAGGGTCACTCGAATGGCAGCGAGGAAACTGTCAGCAACAGCATTCCCAAGGAGGGTTGGTGTCAGGCAGGCGGCCGATCGTAAAACTTTGCCAAAACCTAATGCAGTATGTATTACATGCTGCGCCGACTCCAATAGTGGTCGTTCTACGAGCGCAAAATTTTATTTTGTGTAGACATAGCACTACAAATAAATTGGGATAAGGACAGGAGGATGATGATGAGAGTTGTACTTGAATATTGATCAGAACTTATTTTTGAGCCAAACAAAATTAAAAGCTTGAACTTTAGAGAGTGAGATTTTTTTTTTAAATATGGATATATAAAAAGTGAAATATCACTAAATAAGAAAATTTATGAAAAGGTACATTAAGCATAAAATTTTTTTTAAGAATTCTCTGAATAAAAACTTGTTTTTTTTCTAATAATACCTACTAAATCTTTTTTTCTGCTGCTGTGCAACTGTGTCCGACTATGACTCAATGCAATACAGTTACGTATAATATTATACATGCGTAGTGCGTACCGTATGTATGATAAAGGTCAGTATACAATAAAACCAATACACCAATCTCGAAATTGGTCACATAATCCCATTTGTGTATTATGAATCCCAGCTTGTTAAGACTGAAATTAGTTTAGGCCGGCTAAGCGGGTGAATCAACTGTCTGACATTTTGTCCTTCCCAGTGAGCGCCAGCCCTAAGGTCACTAGTCTGTGTTTTATTTCCTTTCTAGGTGTATTGGTCAGTAAAAAATAGAAATTGATAATACTTACTTTGTTTTTTGGTAACTTTATTTTGCATTCCTTTTATTTTTTAAGAAGAGAATCTAGGATGGTATTTGTTTTAAATTAGGAGTTAGACACGTTATGATGATGTTTTATTTACAGACCGAAATAATTATCAATTACTTAGCCATGGCAGTACACATTAATTGAAACAGTAATATTTTTTTATACTTATTTTCTGATATAATAAGACAATAAAAACAATGGAGACCAAATATTATAGTGAGTCAAAAGTAACGATAGCGTTGGCAACTGTTAAAGTCTTTATTAATTTGCAAGTGACATTTTTCTCTGTTTAAATTAGAGGCATATTATATTTTTAGTTTGACTTCATGAATCCGTGACCAAAAAGTCGATGTATAATGCAGATAAGCCGCAATTAGTATTTTGACCAAATGGCCAAGTAGCGCTCGTCTGACATTCGCCGCCCTTGGTCGTCCGATGTAGACCGAACCTAAGGTCATGTCCATATTGTTGAGAATACGCCTGCAGTTGACGATGCGAGAGTAACTACGAACGTATTCCGGTAATAGCACAAAAAACTATGGAGTGACTATCGAATTCGTATCGAGCGTAAATCTAAAATTTTTGTTCCCTTTAGACTGGCTATATACATACATTATTTAGTTTTTCGTGCTACTGGTAGGTTAGGTACTAAACAGATTAAATAAATAGGTACCAGTGTTCTTTCTATAAATAACCGGGTGAAAGCCCACCGAAATCACGTGGTAAGAAATCTCGATACCTGGTAGGTACTTCGGTAGAAAAAAGTCATGAGCGTCGCATTTACGTACGAACACGGATGGTGCCGGACGACGCGACAAGACATTCCTGAGCACTTAAGTACTTAAATTATGGCACGAAATTTTTGATTCTATAGCAATTAAATAACTTTATCGATAAGAAAATTATCACTTTTTTCTTCAAGAGGGTCGGGTCTGCGTCCCTGCGTCTTTCAAAGAGATAAATTATAAATGCATTCAGTTGGTACTCAAAAACTTAACAAAATGTTTAAGTTACATATAGGTCCTCGGATAAATAAGTAGCTAAGTATCACGTCCTTGCCGTTCGTGTCATAAAACGATAATATTTTTCGTTTAGTTCATACATCACTTAAAATTCATTCGCGATTTCATTTAACATGAAATATTACAGTCGCTCTAGTGAAAAAAATCCAACTTGAATGTGATATTTTCGTTGGTAGATTACTGAATCTTAATGTATTTAACGTCAAGATGACTGGAGATAGCAGTAAATAATTTCTTATGATACAAGAAAGTTATGAAAAACGGCTTATTGAATTTTACGTGCATAATAGATTCAGTTTGTAATAAAACCATTTTTCACAAGATTAATTTTACTAGTGGCTCTGAGAACTGTAGGTATCACGTTTGTGTCGTTTTTTATCACTTTTCGAAATGGCTGAAACATGATTTTCTCCATATTTCCGCCATTTTGAAAAAAATCGAAAAACTGAACCGAAAAAAACCATAATAAATATCGAACCTGAATTTCATGAGAATCGGTTGAGATAATATGCGACCTGTAGAACAGCCCCCCTACTCAAATTGCCAACTCTCTATTCGTTTGAACGCTACGCTTCCTTTTAAAGCTTAAATATGAGCAATAGATGATTAAATCACATACGTCGCAAACTATGTAAATCACTTCATCACTTCGTAATGACACGTAATTTTATAGTTTACTGCTTATTTTAAAGTTTTAATAGTAAGCGTAGCGTTCAAACGAATAGAATGTTGGCCATTTGAGTAGGGGGCTGGAGAGACGGACATACGAAAGCATTTTTGCCTGGCACAAAAAGAGATGCTTCGCGCTCAATCTGTCAAATAAAATAAAATCTCACCGTTAATCAAAGCAAACCCGTCGGAAGCGTTTGTCGATATAGTCAGGATAACACTGTATCTGTGGACAAAGAAAACTTTTGATTAACAAAATGTTTTAGATTACTAAAAAAATCGAACAAAGCAGTAACAACGCGTAAAATTTGACTCAGTTTATCATATTCTCCTTGTATTCCACCTACTATCCCCGTCAATTGGTAATGCGCTGGAACCTTGTCAAATTAACATACACATCATCGTCATCCACAACTAAAAATGACAAAAAACAGTAAAATTCTAATAGGTAATATAATATATTAATTATTGAATTCTTATTTTCAATAAGAAAGGGTCTAGGTATATGAGAAAATTACAATTATTTTTCGTTTTTGAGGTTAAAATCATGGCCGCCAGGCGCATTACCAATTGACGCGGATAGTACTCAACAATATTGTTGCTTCCATTCAGGGGGTTACTGCCGGACGCGATCGAGAATGAGATCGAATTTGTATCGAGTAAACGTCAAAACGGTAATGGAAACCATGGAAACCGTTTTCAAAGTACCAAAATTACAGGATTTGGATGTTTATTCGATCCTGATGTGAACTCGATCTCATTAATTGCCGTCGAGATTATATATAACAACCAAAACAATTGAATATTTTATAACAGCCAAAACAATTGAATGTCGCGCGCTTGAAGGCTTGCCGCCTAAAAAATAAAAAAATAAACTTTAATTATTTTCTTAAAGAAAATAATGAAAGTAATTTATACAGTAACTGAACACGACGTAAAAATCTTTTCCAATGTCTTTCTAGCGAGCGAGTATTTTATTTAATTTGACAATCTAAAAAATTTTTTAAAAACAAAAAACCGACTTCAAAAAACCTGAAAATAAAAACAAAAACAGCTTCAAAATTAAATACCTCTAAAAAGCAAGAAATAATTTTCTAATTACTAGATACCTACGCATATCACTGTAATAAAACACGTCTATTGAAGTCGGGTGGGGCTGGAGGACAACTTCTTTTTTTTATTCTAAGAGCCCCACCCGACTTCAATAGACGTGTTTTATTACAGTGATATGCGTAGGTAGGTATCTAGTGATTAGAAAATTATTTCTTGCTTTTTAGAGGTATTTAATTTTGAAGCTGTTTTTGTTTTTATTTTCAGGTTTTTTGAAGTCGGTTTTTTTGTTTTTAAACATTTTTTTTATTTTATTCTTTTTAGTGTAATCACTAAACAGTTCCTATTTGATTTTGAGGAGTTCCCTTGCGTATCTTTGTTATCCAAGGTCCAATAACAATGAAATCAAAATGATATCATCTCTAAAGTATCCTCTTTCAAACAAAAAAAGAATCATCTAAATCAGTACATAAACAAAGAAGATATGGTCGATAAACCGTATAAGTTCACAAAATGGTAACGAAAACGACAGTATTTTCAGGTTTACCTGAAAAGTACTAAACCGATTTCAAAATTTTAAAAAATGGGACCAACTTGAGAACAAGCCTGATCTAGTAACGTTTAATTCATTTCAATCGGTTCAGCCGTCTTCGAGTAATCGGTGTACATACAAAAAACAAAAAAAAACGGGTCGAATTGAGTACCTCCCTCCTTTTGAAGTCGGTAAAAACGAAATAAACTCCAATTAACAGAAAATAAGTGTCCTTAAAAGTTACTGTGTTATACAGCTTTCACTGTTAAAAAGTACCTAAAAGTTATATTTTTTCGAAAAGAATGATTAAAATACCTATATAATACAGTCCTGCGTTATTTCCGTAACTTAATTAAAGTAATCGTATACAAGAAAACGTAACGACTAATTAACATAAAACGTCATTATAACGTTAAATCTACAAAGGCTCATAATCACTTTTAACACCATTTAAATCTTAATTTCCCAAGTCATTTAAAGATCCCGTTTCAGGAGGCATAGAAAGGCGCAGTTGTATGAAATATTTCTAAATGAAACAACTTATTTGTAGCCTACCTACCTTTGAAAATCCTTATGGCGACATAAATTATGAAACATTTGCAATTTATTTCATATTGAAATCATATTTAAGATTGATAATATTTACATTCAAACTAGTTTCCGCCCGTGACTTCGTCCGCGTGAACATTCGATAAAATCCTCAGAGAAGCTTAAACCAGGATGAAAAGTATTCTATGTTTTAATTTCATTAAATACTGTTTAGCTCTTTTTACGTGATTAGGCGGGTCGGACCAAGCTCCCGAGGCAAGACGTTTGCCGCACGGGCCTCGCACGAGGCTGTTCGCTTGAAAATTCCATACCCTTAGGGGTGGAATTTCCAAAAAATATTTTTTAGTGGATGCCTACATTTTATAAGGTATCTATGTGCAAAATTTCAAGTCTCTAGGTTCAGCGGTTTGGGCTGTGCGTTGATATCTCAGTCAGTCAGTCAGGTCAGGACTTTGAATTTTACTATTCATAGGTACATTTTTATTGAAACATACGATCTTGTCTGTTTAGATCCCCCGATCTTAGAGGCCACATACATTTCCATTAGACGAGCTACAAACGCGTTTTATTATGATAATTGCGAACGTGATTCCCAATTTCATTAAGGCATTAACAGGAAAGCAATTTCAAACGAAAATAGCGCCATTTTCGTTCTTCGGCAAATCGGCAGTTCTTCGGTGGATGAAAGATTGGCATGTTGTTACATCTTACTTTTATATGTCAACATAAGAATAAAGTTGTCAATTTCCCTCAGGACGACTTTGTTTACTTAGCTGGTGTTGTGAACAGTTGTGAACATAAAAAAACCGGCCTAGTGCGAGTCGGACTCGCGCACGAAGGGTTCGATACCAAAAAACAGCAAAGAAATCACAATTAAATATTTATTTTATTCTGTTTTAGTATTTGTTGTTATAGCGGCAACAGAAATACATCATCTGTGAAAATTTCAACTGTCTAGCTATCATGGTTCATGAGATACAGCCTTGTGACAGACAGACAGACAGTCTTAGTAAAATAGGGTCCCGTATTTAGCCTTTGGGTACGAAACCCTAAAATTGAACACTCGAAAATTTTAGCAACATTTATTGCTGAATGCTAAACCAATGGGGACATGAACATGACTGATGATAAAACGTCGAGTAAGGGTTTAAGGTTAGCGTTAGCGTTTAATGGAATAGAGAATTGGGAGCCTGTACTTACATGTCACAATTACAAAAACAGTCCATTATCCAAGAAATTCGACTATGTGGAAATATTATTCCTGACGGACAAATAAATTTGACCACATGGAAAAACAAGGCAGATAATATTATCCTGTCTAGTAATAGATTTTTGTCTTCTTGTTTGTGTACGTGTGACTGTGACCATCAGCCATTTTATTAGCACGTTTTTATTTGGTTGCTTTCTCGTTTGTTTGTTTGTTTCTTTGTTAGTTTGTTTGTCCGCAAAGTTTGCGAACGATTTTAAACTAGCTTCCCGATGAGCTAGAGACTTGAAACTTTGAACATAGGTCATAACTGGAATACAATGCAACATTATGGTGTCATTGAGCTGATCTGATGATGGATCTGGAAGAAAGCCACAGGAACTTAATGATGCAACCATACAACCCCATTGTGATTAGGCTTGTTAGAATCGTCTTGACGAGAACTCTAATGGGAGATAAGGTCCAGGGTCTGATGATGAAGCTGGAAGGCCATGCCAAAGGAACTCAATATTGAAACCGTGCAATCTCATCGAGTTTGGGCTCATTTGAATCGTCTTGACGAATACTTTCTTGGGAAAAAGTGTCCGAGGATCTGATGATGGAGCCGGAAGAAGGCCATAGGAACTCTATGATAAAACTACGCTACCCCATCGAGTTTGGGCTCGTTTGAATCGTCTTGAAGAGTACTTTGTTGGGAAATAGTGTCCGAGGATCTGATGATGGAGCCGGAAGAAGACCATAGGAACTCTTTAATAAAACCACGCTACCCCATCGAGTTTGGGCTCATTTGAACCGTCTTGACGAGTACTTTGTTGGGAAATAGTGTCCGAGGATCTGATGATGGAGCCGGAAGAAGGCCATAGGTACTCTTTAATAAAACCACGTTACCCCATCGAGTTTGGGATCGTTTGAATCGTCTTGACGAGTACTTTGTTGGGAAATAGTGTCTAGGTTCTGATGATGGAGCCGGAAGAAGACCACTGGAACTCGGTAATAAAACCATGCAACCCCATCGAGTTTGGGCTTGTTTGAATCGCCTTGACGAGGAATTTGTTGGGAAATAGTGTGCAGGGTCTGATGATGGAGCCGGAAAAAGGCCAATGGAACTCTATAATAAAACCATGCAACCTCATCGAGTTTGGGCTCGGTTGAATCGTCTTGACGAGTTCTTTGTTGGGAAATAGTTTCCAGGGTCTGATGATGGAGCAGGAAGAAGGGCACTGGGACTCTGAAATAAAACCATGCAACCCCATCGAGTTTGGGCTCGTTTGAATCGTGTTGACGAGTTCTTTGTTGGGAAATAGTTTCCAGGGTCTGATGATGGAGCCGGAAGAAGGGCACTGGGACTCTGTAATAAAACCATGCAACATCATCGAGTTTGGGCTTGTTTAAATCGTTTTGACGAGTGCTCCGATAGGAGATGTTTAGTCTTAGCTCGTTAACTAAAAAGCATAAAATAATAATTTACTGAAATTTTTTTCAAAACGGACTTAATTAATTATTACAAAAAAATCGGACTAAAAATATTAAAACAGACAAGTAAAAACAAACTAAAAACCTATACTATATGGAAATTGGCGTTCGAAACGCCTGTGGATTTACCCGCCCCAGTGGGGACAATAAAAAAAAAATTAAACCTACAGAAATTTTAAACCTAAAAACGTGGGGCGCGTTTTGTAAAATTTATCATCCATATTGTCTATAGCATGCGCCCCACGTTTTTTGGTTTAAAATTTTTAGGTCTAAATTTATTGTCCCCACTGGGGCGGGTAAATCCACAGGCGTTTCGAACGCCAATTTCCATCGAATTATTTTCATAATTTTACAGTAAGAAAATTCTGTGTCCGTGTGCAGTAACGAGAATAGGTCCTAGACGAGTAGCGTTTAGCAGCATCTTAATATATGTATAAAATCGTAAACTGAATGACTGACTGACTGACTGATTTATCAACGCACAGCCCAAACCGCTGGACCTAGAATTTTGCACACTGATACTTTATACAGTGTAGACATCCACTAAGAAAGGATTTTTGATAATTCCATCCCTAAGGGGATGAAATAAGGGATGAAAGTTTGTATGAAAGCCCCTCAGTTTTGAAGCTAGAATCTTCAAATTTTGTATTTAGGCTGACGATTGAAAATTAATAAATACGGGTCTCAGCGTTTTTCAAAATTCCTCAAATTCCTCCCCGAAGGAGTCAAAAGGGGGATGAAGTTGTGTATTGAAGAAAATCCTTTATTTTCGAAATAAAAATCACTAAATTTATAATTTAGGCTTATGGATGGAAATCTAACGCAACGTATATTGTTTTTGTTATTATTTCAACCCCCATTTCATAAATAGAGGTGGAAAGGGGTAAAATAACCTAAAAATGGATATGGATATCGTTACGGGTGTTTTCTAGGATGACGATTGCAAAATTGACATTTATTTTGAGGTCCAACAAATGGGGTTCAAATTTTGTATGGAAAAATATTATAAAATAGACATTACAACCTTAAACTTCGTAAGTGCACGTCTAAAAATAAATAGGCAATTATATATTTTGTGATTTTAAAAATCAACCCCTTAGGGGGTAGATGGGGTGGGTAAACATAAAAATCGTTATGGATGTCGTTCTTGAGGTTTTATGGGATGGTGATTGCGAAAATGATATTTATTTTGAAGTTCAACACGGTGGACATGATTTAACCCCTAAAGAGGTGAAAATGGGATTAAAATTTTGTATGGAAAAAGAATATAAAAAAGACACTAAAACTTTAAAATTCGTAGGAGCATGTCTAAAACTAAATAGGAAAACACATATTTTGTTATTTTGAAAATCATCCCTTAGGGATGGGGTAAGTAAACATGAAAATCGATGCGGATGTTGTTCTTGACGTTTCATGGGATGGTGATTGCGAAAATTACATTTATTTTGAAGTCCAACACGGTGGACATGATTGGACCTGGACATACACATCCAGGAACGGGGACGGGGACGGCGACGGGGACGGGAACAGGAACGGATCGGGAACCACGCCACACGCGGCAAATGTCTTGCCTCGCGAGGCAGCGCGCTTGATGGGGCTGCCTAATTGCGTAAAAATGGCTGGACGGATCCTGGTTGAAGGTTCCCTAAGGATTTTCTCTAATATCCACGCGGACGAAGTCGCGGGCAGAAGCTAGTTCTATTATATGATTAGTAGTGAGTGACATTATTCGGTTGGGAACAATTTTTGACGTCGCATGGTATGGTACTTACTCGTACTACTGTCATAGAATTTGCGTTTGATATACTTTGATTTTTATTTGATGCGTTCGTTTCGTTTCGTTTGTTTGTTTGGTTCAGTGGCTTTCGTGCCGGAAAATACTGTAAGTAGAGCATTGGCTTCAAAAATTTAAATAAATTATTATTAAACTAACATATTTAACTACCTTATTAAATTTAACGAAAACCTAAACAATAATAATAATATCAGAAAAATCTTAACACCGCCATGTAGACCGACACCGAAACTAAACAGTGACATCTAGCGGTAAGCGACCGAATGGTGGGTTGGTGGGTGTTAACGACTGCAAATGCAGCCGGGATCTTCGCTTAACGTGACTTCTGAAGAATAATAAATTTTTGGTCACCCATCCCATGACCGACCCTTGCGAAAGTTGCTTATGTTTGTGTGTGTTCCATTGCAACATTATCAGAGTATCAAATTACACCATCAAACACTTCAAACGTAATACCCTTTCGAGAAGGTGGGCGCAAAATTTGTCAAGAATATTAAAACGGTAACACGAAAGTATTGGCAAACATTTCGGATGATGGCTTATGTGCGAACGAAATTGAAGGTGTCTAAAGCAACAGGGTAGGACTCTAGGTTATTTTTTAGTTTCAATTATTTATCACCCAGCCCCCTTAGCATGAAAACCCATAAAAACCCTAGCAAAATAGGATATTCACGTGATATAGCATTTTATCGCCACTCAACTGTCAAAATCCATTGTCTTTTGACAGCGTGATAAATTGCTACATCATAACGCCTTTCGGTGGTCATGTTAGGGGCACAGGTTCTTGTATTTTTTTGTGAAACAGCCCCTTTAGGCTGGCCCCAGACCTACCGGTTTCATTTCTTTGCTTTGCTGTGCTACCTTGCTTGAAAGACCGCCGGCCAACCAGGGTAATTTTCAGTCTATCGCAATTTGGGACTAGACCAAATTGGCAAGATAGCCATTAGCTTGGTGTTATCAAATATCATCGCCTGGATTGCGAAGTAGGAAGCTTTTAGGAGATATGCCACCCTGAACATGGACTCCGATCGTTAAAAATAAATCGATCGCTTATTTATACAAGATGTTTGGTAAAGCCTTATAAAGCTGAAAATGGTAGATAGGGACCATAATAAAACTGAACAACTTTTACTATGGAACCAAATCTGAAATCGCGAAAAAAAAATGAACTGTTTCATACGTTTTGATATTATTAATTTTTGTATGAAACAGCAGTTTTTTTTGAAAACTAAAACTTCGCATCGCAACCCAGACGATGATATTTGATAACACCAAACTAATGGCTATCTGGCCAATGTGGTCTGGTCAAAATATGCGATAGATTGAAAATGAACCTATTGGCCGGCGGTCCATAGTAGAACAACAAAGCAAAGAAATGAAACCGGTAGGTCTTGGGCCAGCCTTAGCATGACCACCGAACGACATGATATACCTAGCAATTTATCGACTTTAACTATCAAAAGATAATGACAGCTGAGTGATATCATTTGTAATAGGAAGGCTTAATTCGAAGATGTAGGTATCTAGATCATAAATAACAAAAATTTCTCGATAATTACCTTCAAGCGGACGGGAAAGTAAGCAACAGTGAAGTTTCCGTTCAAACTATAAGTTAAGCTATAAGTTATCTATATAGGTTGTTTTGTTATAGGTATATAGGTTGTTTACTAGCCATCTATCTGCAGTAATAAATTTAATGTTTGTATGTTTGTCCTTTATGCGTTCCTAAACCATTCATCTGATTGTGATGAAAACTTGGTGAGTTGTTCTGCTTACGTTGTGTGGTTTAAAATCAAATGTATTTTCTTTCTTTCTTATGACCGCGGAGGATTTTGGCAAAAAAAAATTCGCCTTTTGTAGATTTCAAAACCATTCATTCGGATGAATTATTCTCCTAAGATACACTTTCCTTGAAGATAAATCAAAATATTGAAAAACTTTTTGTTCCTTAGAGATAATTTTTCAAACCTTATTTTTTATTATCCATATACAAGCGTTTGCCCGCTATCACGCCTGTAGTAAGCGACGATGCGATATCTACGATGGAACGCGCTTGCCAAGAACATACCTATTCATACTTAAAATCATAACTTAGAAACACTTTTTGGTACATATACGTAACATGAAATATCTGATGGGATACTCGTTCAAAAAAGCTTTTATGGTTGTTTAGGTTACACGGGTATTCTAAAATAAAGGATAACATAATAAAAGAGCGTCCCTGAATTCGACCCACACACGAGTAACTGGATTAACTCAGCTTCTACTATCTGAGCTTGGTAATTTTCCGCCTCGACGGCATGGAAATATTCCTAGGTTTGATTTTGTTATCTACCTTTTAAGTTTCATCTGAGCTGAATGGATTAACGAAATACAGAAACGAGCAGTGGAAAACACAAAAAAAAATCTGTTCAGTACTGCTATAGATAAATCTGATAGGCTTGAACTAAACGCTGTAAAATAGATGGATGGAACGTTGGAAATGACAATGGGTTTATTTTATGATGTAACTTTGTTGGCAAAGGATGCCAATATTTTATAAGGTTTTATGTTATGATTATTTTTAGTATTTTCGCATATTCTTATTCACTATATTTTATTATGTATTCATATTAACAGGTACCCTTTTCCTTCTCATATGTAATATCAAAAAGAAAAATTGCTCAAGTGTAAGAGTAAATAAGATTCCGCTCAACCATCAAACCTTTTCAAGTAGATCACGGAACCTCCGCATGAAATGTCCAATTTGATGTAGGGGGTACAAGAGGCAATCTTTAATTCATAACATAATTTTCTCATTAACTTTTATATTTAACGCACGAAAATCATGAGAAGGGATAATTTGACACGTGTTAATTTTACAGACACTTGTTGTTTACGTTGTTTAGCGTCTTCAAAAAGGAAGATGTTTTAAATAAATGACATAATTATTCTCCTTTTAAGACAAATAGGGCTATGCGGGGTATAATACTAAATGTATCCACCGAGTGCCTTCCGGCAACCGTCTTTCTGATAGAAATTTTCTTACAATATGCGGCCGCCCATTTCTTCAAACGTTTTTAAAAGGAGAAACTCACTTACTTCATACAGCAAAACCTACATAATAATATAAGGACTAGAAACTTAAATGTTGCTAAAATTTTTCGTTAATGATATAGGTGAGAGAAAACATGTAAAAACACGAGCGGCGCTATTCGTCCTTAAAATACACATTTGACCATTGATAAGCCTAGGAAATAAGGAGCACTCAAATCGGTTGTAACAAAAGGTGGGATTAAACACCCAATTAATTTGATCGGACCCTTTAAAACCCTTGTTCCAGCTTCCGTGGCCACCGTACGATTCCACTGATCCGAAATGCGGTGACATTCGCCTGAGTGGACAGTCTCTCGGATCGGTGGGTCTTCCAAGCCATCCGACATCCGCAGTCCCTATGCGCGAATGAATGTCAAGTTCAATGTAAATGGGACGTATAATATTAAACGTTCGGCAGGGACATTGGAAAACAGGAAACTCCTTTTTGCGTGTGAAGGAAAGTACTATACCTTTCATAAAAATACGCAATTCGATGAGTTTAAAAACAAAGTAATCTGAAAAGTTGTCAGAAGTCTTCATGATTTAGTTTTGATGTTAATTTTTTATAAATTGTTGGCATCTCATGACTCTGAATAGGAGATAGCAAACATTCGAACAAGGCGAAGCCAAAGACCAAAACCAATTTATAAGTAAAATACTAAATAATATACTAGAAAAAACACGTCTCGCACTCGCACTAAATCAATTCTCTGTCGGGAATCGAACCCGCGACCTTTGGTCACACGAGTGACTAAAGCATAAAAATAGCATTGTGAATGCAAAAATCTCAAATTTAATAAAATAAAAATAAACCAATTTGGTACCTGGGTGCGACCACTGGTAAGTATTGGTACGAGTAAAAGTTGCTTTTATATAGAATTCTACAGATAAAAAGTAGCCTATGCCCTTTCCAAAAGTCCCATCTATAATCAAAATCGGTCCAGCGCAGCGGTCTAGGCGTAAAAACGTATCAGACAGTGTTACTTTCACATTTATAAAATTAGTATAGATTTAGAGCTACGATCAATAATAAGTGATTTATATAAATTTATAGTAATAAAATACCTACCTATATTTTTTTGACAAATTGCCAGATATTTTTTTTTTATATTCCGACTCAAAATTTCTGCAATTTTTTTTTTACTTTCTGTACCATTACACTGATGGAATTTTGTCTATGGTATCATTACATTTATTGGGTGACCTCTCTTATGTGTACTGGACCCCAAGAATTCAAATTTCCGCCGGATACAAATGTGGCGAGAGAATGTGTAGGCATTTTAATTAATTGCTTATTACGTCATTTAATTTGACGACATTCATTATGTAATAGCAGCTAATGTATGAAATTACCAATTTTTTCTCACACACAAAGGATCTCATCTACTATATATTAATAAAGTTCCACAACAAGTGATTAATCTTCCCTTGCATGAATTTAAAAACCATGACAAAAAACGCTCATGGGTAAAGGTTATTATAAAGTAGACGATTATCTTAAAGACCAAAATGCGTGGAAATGATGTAACACATAAGTTGCTACTATAAGTACTTTGTTGAAGTAATATAATTAGTCTATGTTGTTGCCAATAATCCTGTCACCCTGTTGTAATTATCTGGTAACGATATATTTAAGTTTGTGAATATCGTTACTTATTGCTGCTAAGGCTGATAAGTTTCTTGCGCCCGTTCTTCTTGTCAGTTAAAAAAGTCTGGAACGGGTGGTAGGAAAATATAGACGATTCAAAAGTACTTAATACCTAATTACGTTTATTTGAATAAAGCTTATTTGACTTTGACTATAATGTTAAAGCTGCTTCGATTACTTGTTACTATTTCGAATTATGATCATAACGGCCTACTATCAGCAATAAAAATATTTCTGATTTTTATTCCAGAACGTTAAAAATATGTAGTAGGTACCTTTCTTAAAAGTGACTCCTTTGTTCGTTAGCAGAACCACTTAATTCGTTGTAACTTAGCCGATACTATTTTTTTTTTCTCGTAATACTTACATGCGGCATTAGTTAGCTGAGTGTTTAAACATTGGTGCATAAAAGTTTAACACAATGTTAGTATGGAAAATGAACATTCTTTAAAATTCTGTATACAAAACCGCAATAGCTTTCTTAAACCCCTAGCATTTACAGCAGAATTTGTTAATAGTTATGATATGAGACTGCCAATTATATTTGAGTAAAAAACCGCTGCTTATAAATAAAAAGGCCGTTTTATTACTTAGAACGGTGGAATGGTTAGATCGTTTTATAAGTAAACTAGCGGCCGCCCGCGACTTCGTCTGCGTGGAAAGGTTTTTTGTTATCCCTCGGGAACAATACTTTTTTCCGGGATGAAAGGTACCCTATGTCCTTCTCTGTACCCCTGACAACGTGTATGTAAAATTTCATGATGATCGGTTCAGTAGTTAAGACGTGAAGGCGTAACAAACAAATAAACAAACAAAAGGACTTTCGCATTTATAATATTACTAGCTTCCGCCCGCGACTTCGTCTGCGTGGATAGTATTTCGTCTATCCCTCGGGAACAGTTCCTTTTTTCGGGATAAAAGGTACCCTATGCCCTTCTCTGTACCCCTGACAATGTGTGTGTAAAATTTCATGAAGATCGGTTCAGTAGTTAAGACGTGAAGGCGTAACAAACAAACAAACAAACGGACTTTCGCATTTATAATATTAGTAAGGACTAGCGGCCGCCCCCGACTTCGTCTGCGTTGAAAGTTTTTTTGCTATCCCTCGGGAACAATACTTTTTTCGGGATAAAAGGTACCCTATGTCCTTTTCTGTACCCCTGACAACGTGTATGCAAAATTTCATGAAGATCGGTTCAGTAGTTAAGACGTGAAGGCGTAACAAACAAATAAACAAACAAACAAACAAACGGACTTTCGCATTTATAATATTAGTAAGGATTAAGTAAGTAAGGATTATTGTTGCTTTGGTAAAATGTTATCATGTCAATGGACTTTTAATATTTAACACTGAAATAGTAGTTTATGAAACTGACACATAAAGAGGGGTATTAAAACACGAGTGTGTGTTTAAAAACCGAGCCGTAGGCGAGGTTTTTAATAGTATCACACGAGTGTTTTAATACCTAGTTATGTGCAGTTTCATACACTGCTTTATCTACACTCATACATTTGGGATTGAACCTACTAAATAAAAGATCAACGTTAGAAAAGAGAGAGAGAGAGAGAGACTTTGTTTGTATTAGCTAGGTACCTACCTTGTAATAAGTCACTTCCTTAGCTGCATCTAAAAAATCGGGCAGAGTCCATTTTTTTCACATTTTAAAGCAAGAATAAAAAAACCTACAAAATTCAGTATGTAGGTATATCAAAATGTAAAAATTGAAATCAAAACTTTATTTGAAATGTTTTAGAAATGGCGCGCATTCCTTTAGAAAAAAAAAATGAGATGAGTGCATTCCAACAAACTAAGCGCAATAAGTCATCGATTACCATAGAGTGCATTTTAATCTTGGAAAATATGTGGGAAAATATCGTTGTTTTTTTTTAATGTTACGGCTCTGCCTTCTTTTTGGATTTGCCCTGTATCGTAATGGGAAAAAAAGTTACTTTATGATGCAGTTGACTGCATCGTAATGAGTTTATTTTTTAATTTTACCTATCCACAAAAATAAAGCACGTATTTATATGACCTTTTTTGAATTCATATTTGGAACATTACGTTGTGAGTGTAGATAAAAATACTTAATAGTGAGGTTCCACAATAAATCATTCTCCAGCGTAAAAAAAGGCCATGAAATTTGTCGAGTTTGATATCGTTTTTTAAGGGCTTTCGCAGAAGAAAATTATTTTCTTTATCTCCCACGCAAATTCTGTATTCGAACTTACAACATCAAGACTGCAGAATTCCACGGTCCAGTTGAAGTTGGTTATAAAAAGTATCACCTCTATCATTACAGATACTTTACGGGTACGCCGGCGCCCCGGTGTCATACGGAAACACTGTTCAACAACCTACGGTCATATAGTTTGACGACATTATCATTATAGTGAAGTTTCTTGCGCGTCCCCGTTTAGAGACAGAAAATTACACATTCCAGTAGCACAAAAGGGATAACAAAAAGTAGCAAACCGCAGCTTAGAATCCAGTGTTATTCCTGTCAGTAGGTACCCGTGCACAAATATCTACGAGAAAGAAAAACGCGTGAAAAAATCGATAGAGCAATTTTGTATGGAAAATGTGTATGGTGCCATCTACCACCGGAAATCGAAATCTCCCATAGATAATTAATTACTCTATCTATCGAATAATTTTACGCGCATTTTTTCCTCGAATGATGTTTGTGTTAGAGACAGAACTTCCTGCTAACTGACCGAGCCCAGCATGCCAGCCTGCCTATAGCATGACCGATTTATATCGCGTGATATAGCATTTTATCGACACTCAACTGTCAAATTCCTTTGTCTTTTTGACAGTTAAACGTGATAAAACGCTATATCACGCGATATAAATCGGTCATGCTAGGCAGGCAGGTATGGTATACGTAAAGATTGCATTTTCCCTCACTATAATAAAGAAAAAAGGGGGTACAGATCCCCTACAACTTACTACCAATTCCCTGATGGATACGTTTTATTAAATCAAGGTAAAATATTTGAGGGAAAGTTTTTCTGTTCGCAAAAAGTTAAAAGGCCTAGATTTTAAATGAACACTTTTAATCACTACAAGTTCTAGGCATTAGGTTTCAAAGTTAGAATCAGTTTTTACAGAATATTAAATGCCTAGGTCAAGTCATTGTACCTTTTTTTTTTTATTTATGAAATTAAGATAGGCGATCACTATGACAATGTTGTATCTTCTAACTAATATTCTAACACTACTCTAATTTCAATAAATAATTATGATTATGATATTTTTTTATTCAAAACAAATTAATCGAATGGCACCACACAGAAAAGGCATTCACTCACTCAATCATTCACTTGAAAATAGTTTTTATGGAATGTAATGTGATGAATGAAATTATAATAATCAATACAGATTTAAACCATTGATTAAGCAATTAGTTTCCTTATTAAATTTTTGATTTTTAGCATTCATAATTGATGTAATAGCTAGGAATTTAATATATTTTCATGTAAGCATGCTTTGGTTCATCCCCAGCAACTGCACATGAACTATTGCAACTACTGGCTAGGGGCACAGAATATATAATAGTACTAACCTCTAGGGGGTCAATGGGGTTGTAGTCATTTATTTTATTATAATTATTTATAATATTATTATTATTATTTATTATTGCATAAGTAAGTAATAACTCTAAAAATATTTTAAAAAATAATTATTTATTTGTACGTTAATAAATTATATTCCTACGTTTTAAATTTAAGTGCTTACTGCTTACCTACATTATTTCGATTGTGTTAGTAAAAAAAATCTATTTATAGTTAATATGCGTTGTGTCCTCAGTCGTACGCACCATGACTGTTCTACGCGCGTTTGTCGCGTCAAAAATAAAACAGTCTAAACGACGACGCAAGCGCATCGTAACAGCGAGTCCTTGGCTGGAGTCACGGTGATTCATGTTACTATTTCTTAATTTTCTAAGAATAAATTCAAAACTGCATTGAATGACGCATAGTGTAGTAATTTAGAGGGCAATGAACTGGCGATCTTGTCAAATATAAATAGTTCAATTTTAATGCGATTACAGTTCAGTTGTTTTTGCATGTTTTTTGAGTTTTTCGCATTGCGTCTCGAGAACAGAAATATTGTGTATTGTCAACGACACCACTGGACCACAGAACAGCTGATATAAGTACTACCGTACAGAAAGGAAACTCTCTGCCTTGCCTCATAAGCTCATTCAATAGCACGCACACAGTTGCGCGTGTGCAAAAACGTCACTGTGTAGCGTCTGTGTAATAGGAGTTGAAACGCGACGCTTGTATGGAGTGCCCGGGGTGTGACTGGACGCCACCAGTTGGGGACACCCAACTGGTGGCGTCCAGTGATACACACCACTGCAGACTAGTGATGTGTGACATGTTATATCATGATCTTACGAATGATAAATAATTGATATCGATAAATGCAAGTTTATTATTAGAAAATCACTACGTTGCGTGGTGTAGTTACCAAAACAATATTATATTTTGCAATAACACATACACTAATTATATCAAAAATCTAATAATATCAGTAAAAAATTAACATAAAAATACCAATAAAGGTATTGAAGGTAAACTATATTTAAAAATTAGAAAGATACCCTTTTGGTAATAAAGTGAGAAAATACAAGAAGTGAATGGCTATTTAATCCCATCTTATGTAAAGGGTTATAGTGTTACATTGAAGGCGATTAATGGACTTAATTCTAGCCAATATCGATAATCCCTTAAGTTGCTGAAACCTTAGAAAGGGTTAGCAAATACTACGCAAGATCTCGAAGATACCTCACTAAGCCTTTTACGATTATAACGAAATGGACACTTTGTATTTGTAGGTACAGGGTAATTTTTTATTCACTCTCAAAACTTTGAGAATGTGTTCGGTTCATGAAACTGAGCAGCTTTCTCAAAAACACAGGGCTAATATGTAAAAAAAAACTAACCCTACAAATCAAAGAGATCACGTGATTAGTTTAGTAAGGAATGACCACAATTTTGTGGTTCATTTCGACACATGTTTCTTGGAGAAGTTTGGAGAGTGAATAAAAAATTACTTAGCATATCCATAATTTTGTAGTAGTTGAATGAAAACATGAGAATGAGACACAATCGATATTCCATTGTTGTCCGGCCGCAATACGGCCGCTTAGGTTTTAATGAATTCAACATTGAAACTAAATGTTTTTGCCAAGTAAACATTGGTCGAAAAACGATAACAATATTTTGGACCTTCCATAAAAACCAGACAGCTAAAACTTTCCATTAGTGTAGAAAAATAAAAAACAAATGTAGTTTCTAGACCCCTGTTTCTTTGACAAAAATATTTATTTTCTTTTGTACAACACTCCTTTTTATAGTTAATTAAAACGACTACAAAATGACACTGTATATTTTGTTTAACCACTGGTAAAACTTAATAGACTTCAGAGACCTTAGCTTCCAGACTTTCAGGTTGAAACTTTCATGTTGGTTTGAATAAAGCTTTACTTTCCCTAATTTGTTTTAACGTCAGATCTGACGAGAGTCAGATGTCTGAATGGTTAAACTAATTCCGAAGAGCTAGGGAAAGTTCTTTGCAGTTATGAGAGTGCGGCGAATGCAAATGTCCTTGATGTAGGGCTGGTGGGAGATAACTTTAGCAAAAACATAACCCTCTTGCAGTCGGGTAAAAAAGAAAGTTATTAATAATTTGATATTGATTTTATGACACTAGCATGATCACTGAAACACGATATATATCGCGTGACACTCAACTGTCAAAATCCATTGACTTTTAATCGTGATAAATCGCTTTATCATATCGTGTTTTAGTGGTCATGCTAGAATGTAATTTTCAGGTTACTAAAGTACTTACAAGCGGGCGCATCATAAAATTATGATTGATTTATGATTGTCTGGAGGTTTGTTATTTCGAGTTCGTGGATTACGCCCCCGGTGTCTTCTGCCCCCGTGGTGTTTGCCCCCTATTTTTTTCTAAGTATTAACTTATTTCTTACAAAAAAAATCGGGGGCAAACACCACGGGGGCAAAAGACACCGGGGGCGTAATCCACGAACCGGTTTTTTCGTAATTATAACGTTATTCGTAATCTGAAAATTACAGCATAATTTAGCTAGCCATCTCAAGTGCCTTGTCCATCTTCTAGCTAGGTGGTTTTGTAGCACCACTTTGTGATTTCCTTTATTTTATTCTAAATTATAGGTATTTGTAGCGAAGTAGTGGCTAGACTAAGTTTACTGTGCACGCACTCACAGACAAGTACGTAAATGTAATCTTAGATCAATCTGGGCTATTGTTAGTACTATAGTGGGATTTTGTAATGATGACAAGAAAACAAATGACCGACCGACCCGTGGTCACACCAACTTACCACACCAGTCTGACTACTAACGGGGATTTTTTACGTGTAGTCATAGTCATACGACAAAAAATAAATAAATTAAAAAAATATTAATAAAAACACGACTGCCCTGCCAAAAACAAACTAAAAAGTTAAACAACAAGTGTCATTGCAGTCGGGGGACCTCTTTGATCAAAAATTGTTCCATAATAAGATCTCCCGACTGCAATGACACTTGTTGTTAAACTTTTTAGTTCGTTTTTGGCAGGGCAGTCGTGTTTTTAATATTTTTTTAATTAATTTATTTTTATTTCACTCATTTTAGTGACATATTATTTCACTCATTTTAGTGACATATTAAATAGATTTGGAATGTGCTCATTAAGGCATTTCGTTTGATGCCCATATTGTAATAATCTTAGAGCATTCAGCCAATGCTCTAAGGTAATAATAGAGGAAAAACATTTTTGTTTTCACATTTGAAAATGGCGTCGTACTGCCGCCATATTGATTAAAAAAATATATAACCAGTGTCACTTGGGATGCTGTAAGGATTCTAACGATACTCCATTTATCCAAATCAATTCAGGCATTTAGAAGTTATGGTGGAATGAAGAAACTCACATACCCGCAAACATACATGAACCCTGAACACATATACACTCTTTTTGCTTTGGGCAGTCGTGTAAAAAGTGCCAACCCTGTTTAATACGAATATTCAGAAAAGCAATGTTTTCTTCTAGATTATACGCGACTTCATCCCACCCGAGGTCTTTTGTAATTAAGCTATTAGAAGTTTTCTATTTACGCGCTACATTCTTGTTTAGTTCTCGATAAAGGTTAATTATTTTCTTCATTTTTATATCTAATATGCGCTAGATGTTATTTGCGACTTCAATGTGGTTAATACTTCTGTGTTTCTAAGGAAAATTATATAATACTAGCTTCCGCCCGCGACTTCGTCCGCGTGGATATTAGAGAAAATCCTTAGGGAACCTTCATCCAGGATCCGACCAGCCGTTTTTACGCGATTAGGCGGGTCCCCACCAAACGCGCTGCCTCGCGAGGCAAATCGTTTGGATCGTGTGGCAGGCATCGCACGAGGCTGCGCGCTTGGTCCGGACCCGCCTAATCGCGTAAAAAATGGCTGGTCGGATCCTGGATGAAGGTTCCCTAAGGATTTTTTCTAATATCCACGCGGACGAAGTCGCGGGCGGAAGCTAGTTTATTACAATTATCAGAATTGAGTCCAGAGATATTAGTAGTATCCCGTTCCCGTTTCTTTATACTTTCCCGTTCCCATTCCCGTTTGGTCCCGTTCCTGTTCCCGGATTCCGTTCCCGTTCACTTTCGCTTTCGCGATCCCGTTCCCGTTCCCGTCCCCTGGGGCTGAATCATGTCCACCGTGTTGGACAAAATAAATGTGATTTTCGCATTCCTCATCCAATGAAACCTTAAGAACGATATCCTCATCGATTTTTATGTTTACTTACCCCTTTTACTTTCTAAAGGATGATTTTCAAAATAACAAAATATGTGTTTGCCTACTTATTTTTAGACATGCTCCTGCGAATTTTAAAGTTGTAATGTATATTTTATATTCTTTTTTCATACATAATTAGAACCCCATTTTCACCCTTTACTGGTTAAATCATATATCCCTGTGTTGGACTTCAAAATAAATGTCATTTTCGCAATCACAATCTCATAAAACCTCAAGAACGACATCCATATCGATTTTTATGTTTACTTACCCCATTTACCCCTAAGGGGTTGATTTTCAAAATCACAAAATATATGTTTGCCTATTTATTTTTAGACATGCTCCTACGAAGTTTAAAGTTGTAATGTCTATTTTATATTATTTTCCATACCAAATTTAAACACCATTTTCACCCCTTTAGGGGTTAAATCATGTGGACCATGTTGGACTTCAAAATAAATGTCATTTTCGCAATCATCATCCCTGAAAACCCCAATAACGACATCCATTTCTATTTTAGGTTTAGTTACAACATTTCGTCCCCATAGGGGTTGAAATACTAACCAATAACAATAAACGTTGCGTTATATTTCCATCTGTAGCGTAAATTATAAATTTAGCGATTTTACTTCGAAAATTAAGAATTTTCTTCTTTACACAACTTCATACCCCTTTTCACCCCTTCGGGAGTAGAATTTTGAAAAACGCTGAGACACTTATTTATTAGTTTTCAATCATCAGCCTAAACACAAAATTTGAAGGTCCTAGCTTTAAAACTGAGGGACTTTCATACAAACTTTCATCCCTTATTTCATCCCCTTAGGGATAGAATTTTCAAAAATCCTTTCTTAGTGGATACCTACACTATATAAGGTATCTATGTGCAAAATTTCAAGTCTCTAGGTTCAACGGTTTGGGCTGTGCGTTGATATCTCACTCAGTCAGTCAGTCAGTCAGGACTTTGAATTTTATATATAAACTAGCTTCTGCCCGCGACTTCGTCCGCGTGGACGTTAGAGAAAATCCTTAGAGAACTTTCAACCAGGATCCGACCAGTCATTTTTATGCTTCCCGTTCCCGTTCCATTCCCTTTCTGTTTCCGTTTCCGTTTCCGTTTCCGTTCCCGTCACGTTCCCTTCCCGTTGCCATCCCGCCCGTTCCCGTTCCCGTTTCCGGTTCCCGTTCCCGTTTCCGTTTCCATTTCCGTTTCCGTTTCCGTTCCCGTTCCCGTTCCCGTTCCCGTTCCCGTTCCCGTTCCCGTTCCCGTTCCCGTTCCCGTTCCCGTTCCCGTTCCCGTTCCCGTTCCCGTTCCCGTTCCCGTTCCCGTTCCCGTTCCCGTTCCCGTTCCCGTTCCCGTTCCCGTTCCCGTTCCCGTTCCCGTTCCCGTTCCCGTTCCCGTTCCCGTTCCCGTTCCCGTTCCCGTTCCCGTTCCCGTTCCCGTTCCCGTTCCCGTTCCCGTTCCCGTTCCCGTTCCCGTTCCCGTTCCCGTTCCCGTTCCCGTTCCCGTTCCCGTTCCCGTTCCCGTTCCCGTTCCCGTTCCCGTTCCCGTTCCCGTTCCCGTTCCCGTTCCCGTTCCCGTTCCCGTTCCCGTTCCCGTTCCCGTTCCCGTTCCCGTTCCCGTTCCCGTTCCCGTTCCCGTTCCCGTTCCCGTTCCCGTTCCCGTTCCCGTTCCCGTTCCCGTTCCCGTTCCCGTTCCCGTTCCCGTTCCCGTTCCCGTTCCCGTTCCCGTTCCCGTTCCCGTTCCCGTTCCCGTTCCCGTTCCCGTTCCCGTTCCCGTTCCCGTTCCCGTTCCCGTTCCCGTTCCCGTTCCCGTTCCCGTTCCCGTTCCCGTCCCGTTCCTAGTTCCGGTTCCCGTCCATTCCAGTCCCGTTCCCGTCCCATTCCCATCCCATTCCGTTCCCGTCCCGTTCTCGTCCCGTTCCCTCCCGTTCCCGTCCTGATCCCGCCCGTTCCCGTTTCGTTCCCGTTTTGTTTCCGTTCCGTTCCACTTTCCGTTCCCGTTCCGTTCCCGTCCCGTTTCCGAACCGTTCCCGACCCGTTCCCGTTCCGTTCCCGTTCCGTTCCCGTTACCTGGATGTGCATGTCCGGGTCCAGGTCCATGACGTGTCATGTCCACCGCGTTGGACTTCAAAATAAATGTCATTATCGCAATCACCATCCCATAAAACCTCAAGAACGACATCCATATCGATTTCAATGTTTACTCACCCCACTTACCCTCTAAGGGGTTGATTTTCAAAATCACAAAATATATGTTTGCCTATTTATTTTTAGTTTCCTGACTGTTCCGATCGTTTTGTATTTTAAAGTCACCCATTTTCAATATTTGTGGTCCCCCTTAGTCTGTCACCCACGTAGTATTTTAGTACGCTATAAATACATTGAATTTGAATTTATCATCGGTTGGTTAAATATGTACATACTACTTTTTTGATAGTTATATGGTAAGTATGTCTAATATAATTTTGTTGTGATTGTTGTTATTATTGTGATGTGGATATTATTTATTATTCAGCAATTTGTTAGTAATTTTATTCCCATTGTAAAATGAATTACTAAAAAGTTGATGCAAGTAATTTTAAACGGCATTAACAAATATTAGTCTATAAAATAATATTGTCATTAAAAACTTGCCAATATCAAATTTGAAGTAGGTACATTGTTCGACCGAACTTTTTTTATTTTCAATAGCTTTGCAAAATCATAAAGACAGACGTATTTTTTTAATTTTTCACAAATGCTACACGCATTGTTGAGATTTTAACTTTTTAGTCTAACCATTAATTAAGACCCTTATTTTCATATTTTAATTTATTTAAGATGGCTACTTTGGTTAGTTATTTGTAACTGACTGATCCAGCCATACTATTATAATAAAAATGAAGTAGGTACCTGTAGTGTATTGGCTGTATGTCAATACTCACTTGTCTCGTGTGCACACGTCACGGTCGGGAGTCTGATCTGTGGTACAGACTAGACACTCACTGTCTGTCATGGCGGGACGGAGTGAGGACGTGTGGTGGTGCATTGGCGAGCCAAGACGTGGATAGTGGACACAACATCTGGCGACGAGTATAAAAAGGTACGCAATCGATAAAAAAATACAAAAAAAAAGGAGAAAGGAAAGGAATAGCGATGTCCAATAATTTTCCAGCCTTTGGTTTATAAGCTGTGGATGGCACAAGCAAGCTACAGCATTGTGGATTTCTGCTTTAGCATTGTATGCAAATACAAGTCCAGTAACTATCATCGTTGTCGTTAATATCGCTCTTCTTATTCTTCATATTGTTAAGTTAACGAAACCTTTTATAGATAATGTTAACTTGAATTATTACAAGAATAAGCATGCATTTCGTTACTCAATCACCGGCAGGCAACACAAATTATTTAGTAGGTGATCACACGGTTTTGCCTTTAATTAAAAAATGCATCAGTGATTCTTAAATTTGAGATTTTTGCATTCAAGGTGCTATTTTCATACTATACTAAATAATAGTATAAGTACTAAATAATATGAGTGACTCGGTAGCTCAGCGTTCAGAGCATTGGACCGGGGTTATCCAAAGGTCGCGGGTTCGATTCCCGTCCGAGAAGTGATCTGGTGCGAGTCGTAAATTTTTAGTATATTATTTAGTATATGTATCAGTGAATCAAATAATCATGTTTAACTTACAACCTGATACCATACCAGACCAACCAAATTCAGAGATGAGTTACAATTTTTAGTCGTCTGTCTCCTTGTTTGCATCTTATTTAATCTTGAATTTTAGGTTGTGACAATGAGGTAATAATGTAAGAACTCTAATGTAAATGGGACATTAAATTATAGTTTAAAATATTGAATAAAATTGGTCACATTTGTTCAGACCATTAAATTATTTTAGGAAAGCAGATAGCTTCTGGCCATTAAATTGAGCAGATATTGGACTTAAGCAGATATAATCTGGTCATTAAATTGAGTGTTTCAAGCAGACAAAGGTCTGGTCACAAAATTAAGAGTCATTTAAGCAGACAAAGGTCTGGTCATTAAATTGATTGACATAAGCAGACAAAGGTCTGGTCATTAAATTGAGTGTTTTAAGCAGACAAAGGTCTGGTCACATGACTCTTAATCATTTAAGCAGACAAAGGTCTGGTCATTAAATTGAGTGGCATAAGCAGGCAAATGTCTGGTCATTAAATTGAGTGTTTAAGCAGACAAATATCTGGTCATTAAATTGAGTGTTTTAAGCAGACAAAGGTCTGGTCATTAAATTGAGAGTTATTTTAGCAGACAAAAGTCTGGTCGCTTAACTGAATGACTTAAACAGACAAGGTCTGATCATCAAATTTAAAAAACAAAGCAGACAAAGTTCTGATCATAAAATTGAATTATTTTACTAGACAAGTTCTGACTATTAAATTAATGCAACGGTTAAGTAAATAAAGATCTAGATCATTAAATTGACTAATCTTAGGTGAGTTGTCATGTTTAAATATGTCTTAATCAAAGCAGTTAATGTTTTGATCATAAAATTGATCTATTTTAAACTATGAAGAATATTACAGACTAAAGTCCACTAGAATGGCTACCTTGACACTTGAGAAAGTTAAGTGCAATAGTGGCCGTGCTCTAAATGAAAACTGGTGAGAGTATTTTACAAATTTCCACATGAAAAAATGTAATTTAAGTACAAAGCTTTATTAATACCTTATGCATTTTGCTGTATAGCAAATGAAGGTGTACGAAAGACACCTGTAGAAAGGCCCGACTCATTAAGGACCTAAACCATGATTATAATCATTAAATGAGATATAATGATTCATCTAATTCAAATAGAAGAAAAATATAACAGATTGATATTTTTCCATAATTGTGGGGTATATTGCAAATACTTATAATTATACTGTTAGAGTATAAAACGTGTTGGTATAATATTCACTGAATATGGTACAAACTTAAAACTTTCATATTATCATCGGTATTACTTCCTATTAATTAAGTTTACAAACAAATTATTTGTATTTTGTATTTGGTGAAATACAGACCGAATAATGAACCTGAATACAGACTACAATATTGACGCAGAATCAAAATATAGTACAAAATTAGAAGTTACAAGTTCCTTTGATGTTTTTAGTAAAATTCAAGAAAGTAATTTTATACCTTAATATATATTAACCAAATGAGTGACTTATAACTTATTACGAAGAGACAATAATTAAGAGGTATTTAAACAGTCAATACTACAACAAATTTAAAACGTTACTTAGCTACATAAAAGTTAATTGTATTTAACGCCATTTATTGTCAATATTGCAAAAATCATATTAATTTCAAATAAAACTATAAAATTAGAGCAAGACCAAGTTAGATGAATAAACTAAATAAGGAACTTGATAAGTAGGTAAGTCTTACCTATTTCGGAAAGCAATGGCAAACAATTGAATAAGTATAGTAAACTTAAATTTGTTAAAAAAAGGAATCTGTTACGGATTTTCGGGCTTTACAAATATTGCAACACATTCAAATATACTAAGGTAAGATAAAATAAATGTAAAAAAATATAGAATAAGGTTTATGACAAGACTGACATGTGTCTATTTAAGATAAAAGTCCCTTAAAAAAAAAACAATAATATAGGTAAATATCTACTAGAAATAAGGTGAGTACTTAAAGGGAGAAACGGGCTGCCGCTGTACTACTTACTGAAATGAATTATGTCAACAAGTAGACTAACGAATAAAGAAGGTAGTAAAGTTAAATCTTTATTCATTAATATGTTCTAAAACGCTCAGATTTATTAAATAGATTAATCAAAGATTTAATATCTCATTATCTTATTAATAAGTAAGTTAGATCACGGATCACCTATGGTACCTACCTAAGTAATTAATTTTGCTTAAAATTAGGGTAACGTGGTGTTATAGGCTTATCATGGACGTCATAGTCACGGGATGATGATTTGATTCAAATGAACATTTTATGAAGAATCGTCTGGATAAAGGGGAGATGGGGATCTGTCCGCCCAACCTCCGCTGCGCGTCGTCGCGGTCGTCGTCGGTGCTGCTTCTGTGTGCCTGTCGCTGTCACAGTAGATATAATATAAGATAGGATTGTGCTATTAAGCCACTTTGACTCACTTCTAATTATTTACGCAATTGATTTAAATACTGTTTTCACTATACGTCAAACGTTTTATAAATATGTTTTTACATAATCATTATAATGCTACATGCATTTGGAGGCATAATCATGAAGTAATGAAAAGCAAAGGTTTTGAATACACGTTGCGGAATAAAAGGTTACAATGTTAATCTAAAAACCTTATGAGGTTCAATCTTAAACTCAACGTCTTTTATCCAGTCTATTCTAGGCTGTTAAAAACATTTGTGAACATTGATGAAGCTACGACATGTTCGTTCGTCAGTGTTGGAATGTACCTTGTTACTATACTAACTAAAGAATTACAACAAAAAAAATACCCTGCAGAAAGTTCTTATTGTGACAGGTTCGTCTCATAACAGAAATGAATCGTAAGTAAGGTACTATATACCTGACTACTGCTAAGTACTAAGGAGTTTAGTGCCTACCTGTGACAAAAAATTTGTTGTTAATAAAAATAACAAACAATTGCCGAACAGTCTTACTTATTATAGCGTTACTCACAATGGGGTTTATACCACGAACTAAGATCTTTGGGTTTATAAAAATAATGGAGAATTAACGTTTTGCCCTATCCGGCATGCAATGTGAGAGTGTTAATTTGAAAACTCAATAATTTAAAGTTGTCTTAAAATTGAGATAGATATAAAATAAGCTTTACACACCATTATCATAGAACCATATTTAATTTGCTTAAATCTAGAACCATCTTATGTTCTTATACCATTCAGTGGGTCAATGAAACAAACTACGTTTATTTATTTAAATACTGGCTATTGCTCGTTACTTCGAAGACGAAACTGAACATGACAAAACATTATTCTTTCAAAACTACAGTGATATATACTGAATATTAAAACTGGTTATGCTCTGAAAAAATAATAAAAGATTATAAATTCTAGTTAAATATAAACGCATATTTATTATTAATATAAAATTAACAATTCTAGTTACACTGTCCAGTAAAGATGACATATTTACAAACGCTAATTTTACAGTAGAGATTATGATGAATAATTTTGTATTTTTGTGCAATTAGCATTTGTGTACAAAAAAAAATATAATTAAAACAAACTTGTTGTAAGTATGTACTTAAGGTATGTACCTTAAATAATTGAAACAATAGAACAGTCTACTTTATTAATTACTGGCAGGGCCGAATCTACCAAAGATTCAAAATATTGTAAGTGTGAAGTGTGAAGATAGATAATTGTAAATAATTTGTTCTTTACGATTTAGTTATTAATAAAGTGTTATTACGTAAACGTAGTGCAGATAATAATGCCTGACTAAGTAGGTAGGTACTCATGAAGAAAATAATATCGAAATACTTTAGATTTCAACTAAGGTAGAAACACTAGGATTTACATACATAATATACAGCAAAGAATATTCAGCTATAGGTACTTCGACATTTGACTTACTGTTGCTTGCGTAATAATGGAATGCTGCAAATTGTACTTACCTAATAAGATTCTATCAAGACAAATACTTTACCTTAGCCGGCTGTAATTAAGTAGTATATGGAAATATGATTTTTAAACCAATACGTTAAATTGACTTATTTTGTTCTGTTAACGAATCTATGCAAACTTTTATTGGGATACCCACATTTAACTAGGAAATTGGATTGTATGCTAGGTTTATGTTATGGTCGAAAACTACAACGTGCAGTCTCACTACGATGCCGTTGGATAGGGTTTCAGCTCTCTCTCTCTCCCTGATCGTTTCTCCACTTCTGGGAATCGTGATCAATGGCTGCAGATTTTGCTCTCACCGCCTGATGGAACTTACTTGAGGAGGTTGTTACTTCTACTTGGTCATAGTGGTTGGCGATTGACCTCAGGCTCTCTTGCCTGCTTTTACACCAACCACTACCAGATCCTCAAGTCTCTCATCTCTTCTACGCAAAGTATGAAAGTACGCGGTGTAAATATACGGTGGGTTGGATATACGCGTTCAAACTCTTAGCATGTATTCTGTTTAAGCCATCCAGGGTATCTCAAGCATTTGTCTCTAACACCACATCTCGAATGAATATTTTCTCTATCTCTCTCTGGCTAGTATGGTCCAACTTTCTACTCCGTACATGGAAGATGAAAAGATTAAAGCTCTCATTAAATGTAACTTATTTAATGTGAAAACCTAGGCTTACAGATTTTTAAGATGACTTGAACCAGGCGTCTATGGACTTAGCAAAACGGCGCTTGATTTCTACAATTCTGCTGCCATCAAGGGTTATTTGAGACCCTACCGGAATAATCCTAACGTATCTCACTAAAGGGAAGTTTCAGCCTTATAGAATTGGCAGCCCAGCTTCGGCACAGCCTGTAACAGTAATCTATTATGCAGCAAGGTAAGTACTTATTCTTTTTCAAGGGAAGGAACAGCATATGGAGTAGGTAAAAAGAAAGAAGCAAACATTGACAACCTAGAACCAGAAATAAGTAAGTTTTAAACAAGCACAACAAACAAATTGTAAAACTATCTTTATAACGTACTTACTTACATAGAATAAAGTGTAAATGCCATAATCAAAACTCATGAGACCAGGAAATGTTTTTAATTAAATAGTTTCTGAACATTGCGGTAAAATTCTTAGTAAAGCTCAAAAATTAGCTTCGAAATCAACCAAAGGAAAAAAAAACTCTCTTGTATTCTCCTTGATGATCGAATATAATTAAGTTGTTATTGTTTTGGATTAAAAGTGATTAGGGCAGTTATTAAACCTTTATATTGTTAGTGTCCTTCTCAACAATTAAAGAAAAGGAGGGATGTAGTGTATTGGCTGTATGTCAATACTCACTTGTCTCGTGTGCACACGTCACGGTCGGGAGTCTGATCTGTGGTACAGACTAGACACTCACTGTCTGTCATGGCGGGACGGAGTGAGGACGTGTGGTGGTGCATTGGCGAGCCAAGACGTGGATAGTGGACACAACAGTACCTCCTCTTATTAATGTCACACAAATAACAACTTAAGCACTTAAACTAAAGCCGAATCTCACGAGTAAACATAAAACTTCAAAGTTGAAATAGTTAATTTGTTTCATGCCATACTTATATAAGCTAAGGAAAATTAAGTTTCACCAGAGATCCTCTTAGTTAAACATTTCAAGCGCTCATGCTCTCTAACTTGTGGCGAAAAGCGTATATAGAGAGCTTAATTTCATAACTTGTACACTTTAGATAAAGACTTAGTTAGACATGAATTTTGGTGTACCTAGTTATAAGTTTACTAAAACTTTTAAAACTTGTAGTAATTATGTTTATGGTATTGATCATCTGCCTTTTTAACGTCCCCACTGCTGGGGCACTATTATGGGTGGATAAGGAGAATGGGCCACAACCGCAAGCCCAATGCAGATTGGTGGGTGTTAACGACTGCAAATACAGCCGGGACCAAAGGCTTAACGTGCCTTCCGAAGCACGGAGGAGCTCGAGATAATACATTTTTGGCCACCCATCCCATGACCAACCCTTGCAAAAGTTGCTTAACTTCCGCAATCGCCGGTTAGTTTATGGTATAAGTCTACAAAATACTTATTTGTGTGCTCTAGACCGAAGCCCCACAATGGCCATGCTCAAAAATGTTTCCAACTTTGTGAAAACTATTTTAGTGAAAACTTATTGTTTTTTACTTACTTATTGAGCTGTTAAGGTACTGTCAACAGTGTGGTTTGACTTGAGATTGCCTGTACCTAAGTAATGTTTTTGTGTGCGTGAGTCAATGGAAAACCGAGATATACCAAACAGCTCTACTATCTACTTCATATTTGAAGAAGGATGGAAGAAGGTGAATGTGTAATTTGAACTATTTTTTTTTTACTTTTCTATCACCTACCTATGTTCCGTACGAAGTGTTCTTTTCGCACTTACAGTACTATTATGCTCTGAATAATAAAAGAAATAAGTGTTTCTCTGTTAGAGGCCATCCATAAATTACGTCACACGTTAAGGAGGAGGGAGGGGGTCGACGAAGTGTGACATTGTGTGACAAGGGGGTGGGAGGGGTCCTAAATTTCGTGACGTCACATTCAAAAATAATTAAAATAAAGCAAATTTCGGAACTGTTGTTTTAATTCAATAATTATTTCTAGATGTAAAATTGTAAAATTTGTGTCGTCACACTAGGGAGGGCGGGTCTCACAAAATGTGACCAGCTGTGACAAGGACGGGGGAGGGGGTCAAAAATCATGAAATTCATGTGAAGTAATTTATGGATGGCCCCTTGTGTAGATACCTACCCAATCAAACAGCGACACTAATCTGTTTCCCAAACTAATATGGGTTTACAACACGTGATTTATCCAACTCGCAATTATTCATTAATTTTGCTTAATCGTTTATTTCTATACAGTTCGCGTGTTACCTTCCAATTCTAAATACACGTGATGAAAAACATGTGCCAAGCAAGCCTGGGGTCAATGATCTGCTGAAATAAACAATACAGAGTAATTTGTAAGATTAGTCATCTCAGTACTGATTACGTGATCTATTAAAGAACATAAAATGAAATATTTTAGGTAACGAAAGTTACCTACCTAAAATATTTCTGCTTATGCGAACGGTGAATAAGCAAAATGTTTTCTAACAAACTTTTCGACGGCTTTTATTTATTTAGGTAGTAACTGTAGTTACTGTAACCATTATTACATAACATTCTACCTACGCGTATTATAAACTTTTTCTGCTCTCATGCTGAGGTTAACAACATTTAAAGAGCTGTTTATATGTAGCATTTATTTTAAACATCTGTTTTTGACGTTATTATGTAGGTATCAGTGGCGAAGGGTCCATACAAGCCGATTCCCATCGGCTTACCTTTTTAAAATCCCACCCTACCGATCCACTATGCAGATCATTAAATTTTTGTAGAGCGGCTTACCTTCCCAATAGTTTCACCCCTCGCCACTGGTAGGTATGTGTTATAGTCAAACCCCGAAGTCCATGCGCTCCTAGGTTTGCCTAGTCAAACCTCAGGTTTGACAAGAAGGCTTAGTTAAAGTCCAAAACTAAAGCGTATTTCGGACTTTCACTAACGAATTTATGGCCAAACCTAGGAGAGACCAACTTGGATAGTCAAACGCCGAAACTCAATACGATCAAATCGGGGTTTGACCAGTCAGACTTAAATTAGGGACAAAAAGTGTTACTTTGTATGTAAATGTGTAAAAATACATTCTTTAGAGTGAAAATGTGACTAATTCAACACTCTTTCTGTGAAACAAAGATTTCTGTTGTCTGTTAAAAAAACAACCACGAAAGACGATCGCGAAGCGCAGCGGAGCGATCGTCTTACTCTAACCTATCACGTGACATACAGGAGTAAGGCAGCTTTGACTAAGATTAACCTAACTTATGTATGAAAAACAGCATTCATTTCCGATGTTAGATTTATAAAAAAACTAGCTTCCGCCCGCGACTTCGTCCGCGTGGATATTAGAGAAAATTCTTAGGGAACCTTCAACCAGGATCCGACCAGCCGTTTTTACGCGATTAGGCAGGTCCCCACCAAGCGCGCTGCCTCGCGAGGCAAGACGTTTGCCTCGTGAGGCGGGCCTCGCACGAGGCTGCTCGCTGCCTAATCGCGTAAAAACGGCTGGTCGGAACCTGGTTGAAGGTTCCAATACAATATGCGTTGCGTTAGATTTCCATAAGCGATTTTTACTTCAAAAATAAAGGATTATCTTCTAAACACAACTTCATCCCCCTTTTCACCCCTTCGGGGGTAGAATTTTGAAAAACGCTGAGACAGGTATTCATTTATTTTCAATCATCAGCCTAAATACAAAATTTGAAGATCCTAGCTTCAAAACTGAGGGACTTTCATACAAACTTTCATCCCTTATTTCATCCCCTTAGGGATGGAATTTTCAAAAATCCTTCCTTAGTGGATGCCTACACTGTATAAGGTATCTGTGTGCAAAATTTCAAGTCTATAGGTTCTGCGGTTTGGGCTGTGCGTTGATATCTCACTCAGTCAGTCAGTCAGTCAGGACTATGAATTTTATATATATAGATAAAATCGTGGTTATTTTTTTTTAACAGACAACAGAAATCTTTGTTTCACAAGAAGATTATTTATTTTATTTTATTATCACTCTTAAAATTGTGTTTTTTATACTTTAAATACAAAAAAACATATTCTGTACCTAATTTAAGTCTGACTGGTCGAACCCCGATTTGATCGAATTGCGTTTCGGTGTTTGACTGTCCAAGTTAGACTCTTCTAGGTTTGGCTATAAATGTGTTTGTCAAAGCCCGAGACACGCTATTAGTTTTAGACTTTGACTAAGCCTTCTTGTCAAACCTGAGGTTTGACTAGGAAAACCTAGGAGCCTGGACTTCGGGGTTTGGCCATACATATGGATAAAATGCCAAAAACAGAAGGTTAAAAAATAGTCGGCTGTTTAAGTATATAACCTCTTCGCCCCGCCCAGAATCAATTACCTCACCCACAGAACAAAGAAAATATTATGTTCTGTGACCTCACCCCACCGCGCGAGTTCGTGTGCCGAATCGTGAGCTCATATAGCCCTAGACATTACTCACCCAGTTGCGCATGTGCAAAAAAACGTCACTGTGTAGCGTCTGTGTAATAGGTAGTTCAAAGGCGGCGCTTGTATGGAGTGGCCGGGCATGATATTAGTACAATGTTGCTCAGTAATTTCAGAAAGCAAGATATAAGTATCCACAGTTTTAATTTGAAAGGGAATGCGAAACGTTTTCCCTCCGCAAAATGTCCGTCTAACGCTATATCCATTTAGTGTACACCCTTAATATAAAATGTTTTGTCTGGACTACAGTAATTGTTCTACTCAACCATTCTCACAATTCGTCGACAGGATTTTATTTCGTTGTGAAAAATGTTGAGTTCTTTTGTTGTGTCAACGCATCTTTTGTTAAGAAAATCTTTATAATATTTCATACTGGTGGTCTGTGTCTACTGAAACAATAACTTTTGTCTTGAGATTTGGGCTGAATTAGAAAGTTTTTCAAATTATGTACCTACTTGGTATGATACCACATTCATGAAAAAAAAAATTTTGGTTTTATAAGTAACGTTATCGTTTTACGCGTAGTATGGCAAAACCGATGGCCAAATGTCAGAAATACCCTTTTTTTGCGCGAAACCCAATGCGTGCTGTAGTACCTAACGTCTGACTTAACAAGGTATGAAAATGTACATCGCTTTGGCTACTGCATAGACTTTTAGTTTAATAATAGCCCCAAGCACTATGCAAGATACAGTGGATTATTTTAATGAATACGACTCTTTGTTCTATTCTCAGAAAGGGCTATTTGAATAAGAAAGTGGAACTTTCGTTGGGTTATTTTCTTTAGTAATTGAATTGGATGGATGAGGGTTAAGACTTTACTGAATCATAGAACGGTGAAATGATTAAAGTATACAATTTAAATAAAAAAAATGGTATAACATAATTTGGTACCGTGTAAATCTCGGAGTAAATCTCGCATTAATGAATTTTTCGTCAGGGGGTTTTCGTCGGCTCTTCACAACTAATGTCAATGTTTACAAAATAGAATAGGGTACAAACTGATCTTTCACATGATGGGATCAGAAATATTCAAATCCCACATGATCCTCTAAAATAACAACCATGCTTTTTTGCCTCTTTATAGAGTTAAAAAAATGTGCTCCAATGGCAGTAAACCAATGGAAGTAAACCACATTATCAAAGAAGATAATTAAAGTCAAATGTTGTATAAAATTATCGCAAGCAGATTAATCAAGATTTATCAGAGAAATTATAAGGGAAATCTTAATTAGTGAGCGAAATCTTGATAATCCAAATTGGGAGGGTAACCGTACACGCCCAACCATTTCGTTCAGTTTTCGTGTTTTTGCAATCACAATTTCATAACGGTTAAAATTTTACAGCACACAATATTGACTTGTAATAATGTTATCGTTTATAGCTCACCTTTTTATATTGACTACATCCATAGCAGGACTTTAAATATTCTTGGCTTACAAGAACCATTTAGGGGTGAAATTCAGCCCTTGGACCAAACCAAATAGCCATATGGTCATACTGTCAGCTCTGGGCTAAGTCTAGTTAAAAGGTAGACTAAAGTAATGTTTAAGATTGCTATAACTTAGTTAAATTTGCGACCATGTAAATGTTTTTTTCTATTTCATTTTTATCTTCGTTTTAGCTAAAGTGGTTCCTATTACCGTTGGTGTTTCCGATATTGGAATAAAAGCGCTTTATTTCGTGACATAAGCTACTGATCTTGACTGATTGATTATGTAACATAACATTTATCACGACGCCTTTGAATATGGCAATGTATCACCATCAGTGTCTCAAGACGAAAGTCTATGAACAGTGTGTGTTGCCAGTGATGACTTACGGCAGTGAAACGTGGTCGCTAACTATGGGTCTCATAAGGAGGTTCAAGGTCACCCAGCGTGCAATGGAGAGAGCCATGCTCGGCGTTTCCCTGCGTGATCGAATCAGAAACGAGGAGATCCGCAGGAGAACTAAGGTAACCGACATCGCTCGAAGGATTGCTCAGCTGAAGTGGCAATGGGCGGGACACATAGCGAGAAGAACCGAGGGCCGTTGGGGCGGAAAGGTTCTGGAATGGCGACCGCGCACCGGACGACGCTCCGCGGGTAGGCCCCCGACAAGGTGGACCGACGATCTGGTGAAGGTCGCGGGAAGCCTATGGATGCAGGCAGCGCAGGACCGATCGTCGTGGAGATCCTTAGAGGAGGACTATACCCAGCAGTGGGTGTCGTGCGGCTGATATGATGATGATGATGATCACCATCACCACCTAAAAAAGTCTGGAACGGGCGGTAGGAAAATATAGACGATTCAAAAGTACTTAATAATTAAGTTTATTTGAATAAAGCTTTTTTGACTTTGACTTTAACTTTGACATCACTGAGTCATAAAGATAGTTTTTGAAGTAATTTAATATTGCCGTAGCATTGGCCGTGCAGTGACATACACTGCACGGCAAAAGTCTCAGTCTAAATGATAGCGCTAGGTGCTGGAGTTACACAATAAATAAATTAGGAGCTCTAGAAATATGTATTTTTCCCAATATCATCACACCAAATCGGGCGTCTCAACAACCAATCAAATACTCAAAGTCCCCTGTTCTGGACTGACAAGTTTCCATGTGACCGCCTCCGTTTCTGTCAGTCCCCTGGGTATCGGTACCCTTCCGCCAAGGATGGCAGGGTAATGAGATGAGATAAGTGAACACTCTGATTTCCCTGGCGAACGCGCTAAATTATACTTGATTGAGAATTTTCGAAGGTTGTCCGGAACGTTGACACGCGCGAAACGTTCTTAAGATGGCTGAAAGCCTTTTATCATTATCCTTATTATTTAGTCTTAAACTATTTCAAGGATATACTATAGTCTGTTCACGGAAACGAGTTAGTAGAGCGCTATCTCACTCACACAATTTTTTTACTGTGATTGGTCAGTGATAAACGCTAAGGCGGTGTACACAGTACGAGTGCTTTTTAGTCTACTCATACTCTCCGTACTGTGCAGACGTGCTCTTACTTGTGTTTGTATGCTCAATTCGTTACCTGGCTTGTGTTTCGAATTTTGAATCCCAAGGTGGCGCAGGTGTGCTAATGACCCGTATTGTTCTTTTGTCGTAAATGAGCAATCAGCAAGAAAATACTTTTTTCCAAATTTTTGTACAATATATAATAATAACCCAGGTGGTAGTTCCATCATTATTCTCTGTAATAAATGGCTCTCAAATAGGACAGATGAAGCTGCGGGTATAAGCTAAGCGAATTTTTGAGAAGCGCAGTGTGAGCGCGCATTTACTTTTCTAAGGTATTGTTAACGCGCACTGACCCTAAAAAAGATTTTTTTGTCTTTGTTATTTGTATGAAAATGTGTGATAGAGAAGGCGCTATACTAACTCGTTTCCGTTAACAGAGTATAGTAGCGGATATCTATTGATATGGAAACATTTTAAGAGTCTCCATCTTCATACTTTTTGTACTCTTTCACAAGTTCCAGATAGCACTATAACTTTGGAACAGACGACTTTAATGCGCGGTGATCAGAACTTCTTAAGTGAAACATTAGTGTACGTGCAGGGATAGGATTTTGTGGGTGAATAATGGACATATTTTAGCAGGCATAGTGTACCACAAGACTTAGAGGAAACTATATAATCGAATCATTCCATAATCCACTAAATCAAAAGGATTGCTAGTACTTTGAGACTGCATTGTAGCAACTACAAAACTGTAAAAAGCACGTTAAATGCTTTGATGTAGATGTAGAGAAATCTCTTTAAAAAGCTGTTTCATTCCATGACATAAAAAATAATTTTACAAAATATTAAACAAGACAGGGAAAACCTTTTTTTAACATAGCGTAGGTTGGGGTGTGGGTGTCTGTGGTTTCAGCGTAATGTAAGACCAAAATCACTCTAGATTTCTCTAAGAATTTTCCATTTTCATATATACTTCAAATCCGTTTGAATTATTGAAAATGTAGGTTTTGAACCGAAAATTCGTGAACTTTTTGTGGTCAGAAATAATGAAGCCATGTTGAAACCCGGCTTCGCAATTTGATTGGATTTAATAAAACTCAGAGAAAGTTTTCCTTTTAACCCTTTTCTTATTACCTTTTTAATCATTTACACATCAACCCAGGTCTGTAAATGTTCCTATACTAATCCAATTTGCTTATAAAGGTACCAACTAAATGTTTCGAGCTTAAAGGTTTTTAGAATAAAATTAGAGAAGCAGTCCTTGTTTTAAACAGAGCGTTCAGACTTCAATGCAGTTTTCAGGGTTACCCCCAAGTACATTTGTTCAAAACGGAGCAGTTCCCTAAAGCAATCAAGGCGGATGCTCGCTTACTTGCTTTTATCTCAAAACGAGCGGACGAACCACCCGAGGCGAACCATCCGTCTCGAGCTGATAAAACCAATGTTTCATCCAAACTATCATTTTTACAGCTTTCACAGCTTCAATTTGTTTTTACGGCTTACTTTTGCGCCTATAAAACAAATCATGCGAGTTTACGACTGAGTTGTTTGGCTGCCAGAGGGGTTAAGTATAATATTGATATATGTAGCTATTGAAATTATCATTGAGAATAATAATTATTTGGTTAGTTAGACAATAATAAATAGCCCAGGGTTGTGCTTGCGATTCTACCTATATACAGTTTTGAATTAATAAGTACTTGATATGAATCCATTGTTGAAATCCGGATTTAAACTACAACTTTAGAAATATAGTTAAGAAATCTGTGAGGAATCACTTGTATTGCCACTTGAAGTATTTTCTCTGAGCCAGACGTCGTACTACGATCTTATTTAGGAACTTATTAAAATACTTAGTTATTATGAATTCAAACTTCGCAATCCTTGATAAAATATCCTTAATGAAAATGGTTTTCCTTGATGTCATATCAGCGCGTTTTCGCTCTTTCATTTTTTATGAAAATCAATACATTTTTATTTTCAATTGAGAATATTTGAATTGTTAGCGAATTAGGTACTTTAATGTGCTAGGCACTGATTAGATTTTAAAATCAAACTATAAAAAACTGTTTCTCATCAATAAATAAAGGATACTATATTTTTAATATGGAAACTGTTTTTTTTTTTACCTCATAAATGGAAATCTACTATATTTTGCTTCAAATTTTTTGGCAACCCTGATTCTAAAGCTTCAATATTTAAAATAAAAGCTGAAAATTATGCGGAGCATAGATAATTTATGCATTCCCATAGTGGACTGCCATCGCTGTAAGTAATTTTGCCATATGGAATTTAATATTTGGTGCCTCTTGTAGTATTAAATCATTATAGAGTTAGAGTGCGTGATGGCTGGAATTTTTGAATTCCTGTTACTTAAATAAGTAAGTAGAGTGCGGTAGTAGTATGCTATTGAATATAGTATATATAGTAGAAAATTGTTTGAATATATTTGATACTAGAAGTTTTAAGACTCGACATAAAATTAAGAGATTCTAAACAAGCTGTGCCAAGGAAAAAATCATAAAGGCTCCGTCACGCGAAATCATTTGTCTGTCTTTTTCTTTACGTATAATATATAATAACCTCACTTCTGCACTTTTTCGATGTTTTTCGGTGTTTTTTCATCATTATCTTTAGCACAACTTTTCTTGAAAAAAAGTTATTGGAGTAACTGCACAGTACGTTAAAGTGTATTTTGATGTAGAATTCAATACGTTCGCGCTATTATTTACGCCAAAAATATGGCCCGCGACAAGCGCTTTGATGATATTCTGATTTTTTTCTACAATCATCTGTTAGGTTTATACACAATCTTATGTTTGTAGCAACTAGAGAAACTCTTTAGCTTGTCGTATGATTTTTTGGTGGCTACAAGTTTACATTTTCTATATAAAAAAATGGCCCGCGCAAACCATGTTTTCCTGTTACCACTCCTTAACCAAAAAATGTACGTTCGGGTGTACGATATGGTACGGTCTAATTAATGAATAAATTACATTATTATTTAGGACAAGTGATAGCTTTCAATCAATTACAAATTGCAATGAAAATCGGCAGAAAAAATACTTTGTTGGCTTGTATGTATCCACAACGTGCAGTACTATTGCTAGACCCTATTTCGAAGATTTCATCACATTTATAAAGTTCGTCTTAAGCTTGTAATGTAACATAGCATCTGCAAACTTCACGGTAACATTATGAGCTTTAAAACTTTCGGCTCGGTTGAATCATCTCATTAGAACAGTAAAGTATCGAGTAACATTTGTAAATATACCGAACAGAGCGCTTATTTATAAACGACATTGCCCCGCGAATGTCAGACGAAAATCGAGCAGCATCAAAGGCGCGTTCAGGTGTCGATTTCAAGTTTACTACCGTGTACCATATTGAATTGTTGCTCTTCTTATTTTAAAGTTCGGTTACACTTTGGTGATTTCATTTACAACTGGGGGTCTATTAAGAAAAGTTTAATGCGATACACGCAGCTGCATCCGTGCTTCGTGCCGATTGTTTCCTATTACAAAGCACTTGCATGCGATATCGCAAAATGATTGCGTTCGTTTGACAGTTTCTGCCGTTTAGGCGCAGAACGTCAAAAGCGCAAAATGTCAAGCCATCGCAAAACGTCAAAAGACCAGAATGTCAAAAGAGCAAAACATCCAAAGCGCATAATGTCCAAGAGCAAAACGTCAAAAGATCAGAATATCAAAAGAGCAAAACGTCCAAAGCGCATAATGTTCAAGGAGCAAAACGTCAAAGGCGCAAAATGTCAAAACATTTCAATTATGAGATTTACCAAACCATCATGATTTAAAACTTATTTTGATGAATTTTGACGTTTTGCTCCTTGGACATAATGCGCTTTGGACGTTTTGCTCTTTTGACATTTTGATCTTTTGACGTTTTGCTACTTGGAGATTATGCGCTTTGGACGTTTTGCTCTTTTGACATGCTGCTCTTTTGACGTTTTGCGATGGTTTGACATTTTGCGCTTTTGACGTTTTGCGCCTAAACGGTTTCTGCCTAGCGTATTCGACATCATTCGTTCAATAGTCTTTGTGTCACGATAGTCAAATTGAAAATGTGTTAAATAGCCACAACCGATGAACTGCGGATGACTATCGTGACCAAGTGACTGCGTTACGCAATTGCGTACGTTATTTTCGTAATAGGCCTCCAGGTGATTGATACACTTAATTTGAAGGGTTTAATGACAGCCTTATTTACATTGCTTTTCAAGTGTCGAATAGCTGCGCGATGAAGTACGAGCAGCTATTCGTTCGACACTTGAAAAGCAATAAAGCGGTAGGAGTAGATGAGATCCCAATCGAAGTATTTAAAGCGATGGGAGAGACAGGGGTGGACATTTTACACACCATCTGCTGCAAGATATGGGAGTCTGGGAAATGGCCGGAAGATTGGTCGCAGTCAGTATTCATCACCTTGCACAAGAAAGGTTCCACCAAGAAATGCAACAACTACAGGCTCATCTCACTCATATCGCATGCAAGTAAAGTGATGCTTCACATAATGAACACAAGGGTACAAGCTTACCTGTTACGCCAAATCGCACCTGAACAAGCCGGATTTATGAAAGGGAGAGGCACGCGCGAACAAATACTCATATTGCGCCAAATTATCGAAAAAGCCAGAGAATTTAACACACCGCTCTTTATCTGCTTTGTTGATTTCCGTAAGGCATTTGACACAGTCATATGGGAGTATCTCTGGAATGTCCTGATAGAGATGGGGGTACCACACCACCTGATTTCCCTTCTGAAAAATCTCTATGAGAGCGGTACAGCAGTGCGAGTTGATAACGTTCTTTCGGAAACTTTCAGGGCGGAGTCCGGTGTTCGTCAGGGATGTATTCTGTCGCCCCTACTTTTTAACACATACACCGAAAACATTATGCGCATTGTCTTGGATGGGTGGGACAGGGGTATTTCAATCGGTGGTCGCGTAATTAATAATTTAAGGTACGCTGATGATACTACTCTTCTTGCTAGATCGAGAGAAGATTTGGAGGAGCTCTTGACTCGTCTGGAAACCACTAGTCTCCAATACGGTCTTGCTTTAAATAGAGACAAGACGAAAGTCATGATAGTAGAACGAGCTGAACATAACATTACGGGCATTCTCAATATAGCCAACTGTGAAGTAGTGCAACGCTACATCTACCTCGGTTCTACTATCTCAAACGTAGGAGGATGCGAAAACGAGATTAAGCGACGTTGCGCTATCACCAGATCGGCAGTGGAGCGATTAGGAAAGATTTGGAAAGACAGGAGGATAACCAAGAGCACAAAGATCCGCCTAATGAAGAGCCTTGTTTTTCCAATCTTTCTATACGGAGCCGAAACTTGGTCGCTAAGACTCCAGGACCGCCGCAAAATCGATGCACTGGAGATGTGGTGTTGGAGACTACTGCTAAAAAAAATACCCTGGACAGCGTTCCGCACCAACTTATCCATCCTCAAAGAACTTCACATACGTGATAGGTTATCGTCGATTGTGCAGTTACGAATCCTTAAGTTCTTTGGGCATATCTCCAGAAACGAGAAATCGATGGAGAGGCTGGTAGTACAAGGCCACACAGAGGGGAAGAGACCACGAGGCCGCTCTCCGACTCGTTGGATCGACCTCATTAAGAAAACTACGCAGTCGACCGCGGTACAGTGTTTTCGCAACGCCGAGAATCGGCAAAGATGGAGAGACATCGCACGTCGTGCGGCCGCCCTGGGAGCGAGTGGCGACGGCGAGCCGCAACCCTGTCCATCGTCGGCCACGACCACTCTGTCAAGAGTGCCCGACTAAGAAGATTATTTACATTTCTATTCAGAGCTTTTTACTGCCGCAATTTAGTTCGAATCTAGAAATCTAAAATGATGAAAAAATATGGTAATAATCCAGAAATAATACTTGTTTTCTTCAAAGATCGTTACATTGAAGATTGAACTACCTACCCGTGTTTTATAATTATTGTGTGATGTAATCAGTTGTTTGTATTCAATATACTTCTGTATTTTAAACTGTTCGTGCGACAAAATAATGTTACATTACCTTTGTAAGTTGATTTTTAAGTTTCTCATTTAAGTGAATGTATAACTCTTGAGGAATAAAAATGTTTAACCACAAAGTTGCTTCAAAATGCTTGGATGTCAGTTATTGTATAAAGGCGGCCACATTGTTAATTTGAGGTACCTAATATTGCAAATTCTTAAATGTCATGTATTAAATATACGTGTTTGCGTCTCTTATATAACAGGTATATTATTTTAAATTATTAAGAGTTCTGTCAAAGCACACTAACTGGACGGGTTTAAACCTAATTTGAGAGCACGCGCCGCGCCGTCGCCGCCCGCCCGCGCGCGCAGCAGATCGTATCGGAGCGTGAGCTTGCGCACATCCGGCAGCCGCCTTTTTGTGCCCTATAGAGAGCGTAATTTGTTTAAATTATTTTAATAAAGCAACCGAGTAATTAGGAAAAATTAAAAACTTCATACGTTTTTATTATTATAAGAAAAACAACTGAAAAAACATATATTTTTTAATAATGTTGACTCATGTTTACAATTAGATCTATTTCTTCCTTCTCGATCACAATTTCATTTCTTAAAATCAGTGATCAAATGTGATACTGATTACAGATAAATAAAGGGTAAGGTATTAAAGAAAATTCAGTTTAGTAAGAGCAACTTGGATTTCGCTATTCTTTGTCAACACAGAAGATTTACATTACCGCTAATTCTTAAGTCTTAGGCCGTATACAGAGAGAAAGCAGGTTGACGCTGTTTGCAGACTGCCGCTTACTGCCGCTTACTGCCGCAGGTTCGCGCAGGTAACCAGCGAAGGCATTTTGTATGAACAAGCGCTGATAAGCGCCGACAAGCGCTCTGCCCTGTGAGGCACAATTAGTGTATCTTGAGATACACTAATTAAGCTTAACAGGTCTTATTGAGATCGTCTAGCCCCCTTCTATATGGGGCACTTTGAAAAAAAGGGACTTTGTTCCTGAAATTTTTCAGGAACAGGCCTGCCACAATAGTGTAACTCGGGAATTTTAAGCGCGTGTTACGCGATCGCCGTGTAATTGAGTTACCACAGATAGGCATAGCAGGCGCGGGCGCCAGCTAAATATTTCTATCTAGTGTAATTTTAGATACACGTTATAGGCGAAACAAACCAAGTCATTAGCTATTATATAATTTTATTTATTTTTTGTTTAAAATGGGCTGTTTTAATAGATTTATCTTTAAGATGAATAAATAATGAAAAAATATTAGAAAAAATCGACTCACCCGTAGCAGCTCAGCAAATCCCGTCTGAGTTGCTACGGGTGAGTAGATTTTTTCTAATATTTTTTCATTATTTATTCATCTTAATATAAAAATAGCATTGTGAATGCAAAAATCTTATAAGATTTATCTTTGTTTTGTAGCCAAATAGTCTGACCTTTGTTGGGATTGAAGACAATTTTTGTTTTGTAGCCATAGAAAGATTTATTAAAATATAGTAAGACTGATTATTTTTCTAAATTTTTATGTTTTTTTTTACTGGACTGAGTAGAAATATAAAAAATTAAAAACTAAGGATTTGTTTTTATGTTTATTTATAGAAAATATAATTAATATACATTTTTAAAAGAGCAATTAAAATTTTATATTAAAGTAAAAGTCAAATATGGTAGGTGGATTTTAATAAAATATAAAAAAACTTAGGAATGCATTATTATTATTTTTTAATTCAATCAAATTATTTTTTAATAGTAATATAACTTTTTTACTAGGCTGGGTGTACTTTTATAAAATTTTGGGTGTACTGTATGTAATGTTCTTTTATAAAAATACTTTTGTTAAGGTTTGTTTTACTTTTAATTTAAGAAAATTATTAATTATTAATTTTAAGTATTTTAAAAATTGTATTTATTATATTTTCTAGGATGGCGATTAACTATAATACCTAGTTTCACCTTTCGTTAGGTAATATAAAAAAATATAAAACTTGGGAAGTTTAATTTATATTTTTAAAAATTTTACTGGGCCTTTACTTTTATTTTTTTTACGGTGCTGGGTAGGCTTTTATAAAATACTAGCGGCCGCCCGCGACTTCGTCTGCGTGGAAATATTTTTTGTTATCCCTCGGGAACAATACTTTTTTCGGGATGAAAGGTACCCTATGTCCTTCTCTGTACCTCTGACAACGTGTATGCAAAATTTCATGATGATCGGTTCAGTAGTTAAGACGTGAAGGCGTAACAAACAAATAAACAAACAAACAAACGGACTTTCGCATTTATAATATTAGTAAGGATTTAAATCTTAGGACTATTTTATTTAAGTAAAGTCCATTTGTAGGTTTGTTTTTAACGCCCTCACGTCATAACTACTGAACCGATTATTATAAAATTTTAGATACACGTTACCAGGAATACAAAAAAGAAAATAAGGTACCTTTTATTCCGAAAAAAAACCATTGTTTCCGAGGGATAACAAAAAAATTTCCACGTAGACGAAGTCGCGGGCGGCCAAAGTAATATAAAAAAGTAATAGGTATTATTACTTTTTTATTGGGTTAGGTGCACTTTTATAAAAATTAAAAAACTTAATAATATATTATAGTTTTATTTAACTATATTTTTAGAAAATATAATAAATATAGATTTAAAATGTTACTATTATTTTAATATTGTTATTTAAAATTTGTATTTAAAATGATTTATAAAAAATATAAATTAAACAATTCTACGTGTTTTAATTTTTATATCAAAAGTCCACGCAGCCCAATAAAAAAGTAAAAGTAGGAGCCCAGTAAATTTTCTAAAAATATAATATAACATTCCAAAATTTTATTTAACATGAGGTTTTTATTATCACTTTAGCTAATCTGTTGCTATGATTTACTAGAAGATTTATTATAATATAAAAGGTTGTACCTTTTTATTAATTAAATTTTGTGTTTCTGTAAGATTTCATTGATTCTTAATACTATTTCTATTTTGCCTACACCGTGTTAATCTAATTACAACCGATAGATTTGTTTCAGTAGACATACAACTTATTGCGCGGATCGCGTGTAACTTAGATACACGCCCTCGCGTAACACGATTTGTATGGAATTTAAATTAAGCAATAATTTCAAATCGCTATTAGCAATTAATTAATTAAGATATTGTAAAAAAAATACAACGGCCTTGTTTTAGAATCTTTGTTTTATTTATTGGCTATTTTTGTTAGTTAAATTTATAAATAGTGTAGAAATAAGAACGAAAAAACGATTTTTACCTTTAAACGCGTTTTTCTCAAAACATGATGCAAAAAGTTACACGGAATGCGCGTCACAGGGCAGCGCTGACAAGCGCCGACACGCGCAGGTCAGCGCTGGCTCGTTTAGTATGAAACCTGCTTCAACCTGCTTGCATTGTGTTGACGGTTACCTGCGCGAACCTGCGGCAGTAAGCGGCAGTCTGCAACCTGCTTTCTCTCTGTATACGGCCTTAGGTATTTCTTTAAGTAGTTCTGTCGTTTTAGACCTTTACGCCAAACCTTTGTTAATAAAACAAATTTGACTTAGCTATATAGGTCGAAAGGAAATATTTATACTCTTTAGTGTCTCAAGAGTCAGAATCGCGTACGAATTTCCGTCCTCCACCCTCTGGCATATAAACTAAAGCTCATATAAAGCTAATTGCAAAACATTATGGTGTCAGTGCGAGTTTAGCAGCTAATTGCTTGACCTGGACTGGGCTGCGTGGGACTAGGTCACGGGAACTAGGTCACCCCCAACCCTCCACCTACGTACGAGCTCGTTCAACATCGGTTCCAAATTAAAACGCGATTCAATTTCCCACTAAATCTTATATTATCACATTTCATCAAATAATGCAATCCTTTTCAGAATATCTACACCTATGATTTTATCCTCTTATGAATTCATATAATATAAATAGTTAATAAATAGTTGGAAGCAATTGCCCACAAATTTTTAGTAAAACTTGCATCCAAGCCAATGAATAGGGTAAAGCAGATTGGTAGTGATATGGAAAAAATCTATACTGTATTACGTAGAGTCTAAGAAGCTACCATACCATAATAGTAATAATAATGTAGAAATTAGAGAAAAATGTTTTTCATTTATATTTATTAAGTATATTTTTTACTCAACTTAACTGTATTCAATACCTACAATTTAAAATTCTAGTGCAAATGCCAAAAATCCTAAAACTGAGATTCAAAAAATTTAAGATTGTGATCAAGATAATATTTTGGTTTTGACAAAAAGTTAATTGCTTTATTGCAATACATTTAGGTATTTTTTATTAAACATTATAACGTATACTAACATTTAATTGTACGTTCCTATTAGTTTACTAAAATATTCTAAGTTAGGTTAGGTTATAAAGGTCATCATCATCTTCCTGTCCTTATCCCAATTTATTTGTAGTGCTATGTCTACACAAAATAAAATTTTGCGCTCGTAGAACGACCACGACGTATTGGGGTCGGCGCAGCATGTAATACATACTGCATTAGGTTTTGGCAAAGTTTTACGATCGGCCGCCTGCCTGACACCAACCCTCCTTGGGAATGCTGTTGTTGACAGTTTCCTCGCTGCCATTCGAGTGACCCTTTGTGCGATGGTCTGCACCGGGTCCCTAAAAACTTCCCTCTATCGCCTTCTACGATACCCACGGGATGAGATGGGATAGTCCTATTCTTACCCGGAACTGTGCGGCATTAGGTTATAAAGGTAAAGCTTCAAATTAAAAAAACAAACAAGATCAATAATACTCTCCCGTCAATTAGTAATGCGCCTGGCGGCCAAAAAACAATTGTAAAATGTTTATATACGTAAACCTTAGCTTATTGAAAATAATAATTCAATAATTAACATATTATTAGATAACCTATTAGAATTTTCTTGTTTCATGACATTTTTAGTTGCGGATCACGTCAACGTGGATGTTAATGTGACAAGATTCCAGCGCATTACCAATTGACGGGGATAATATAACATGCAGCTCTCGTATGAAGCTGCGGACGTCCGCGGATAAACATATACTATGTCAAGGCTGTGCTCCGGCATGATATAAACTTTCTAGCAATTATAGGTCGCTGGGTTGTAGCATTCGAGATGTGGTGCTGGAGAAGGATGGAGAAGATAAGCTGGACTGAGATGGTGACAAATGAGGAAGTACTAAAAGGAGTAAATGAAAAACGTCAGATACTTACTCAAAATTATAGAAGACAGACAGAAGACGAAGAATGATCGGCCACTTGATAAGACACGACAAAATAATTACAAACATTATAGAAGGAAAAATAGAGGGAAAGAGAGGAAGAGGAAGACCAAAAGAGCCTACATGGAACAGATCAAAGAGAAGGTGAACGTCGTGTCTTATCAAGAAACCAAGGAACTGGCTTTAAACAGAAACGAGTGGAGGAAGCTACACAGACAAGAGCGCGGCTCTTAAATTTATGAAGAAGGGTTGTTGCCGCAATGAATCGACTTTCAGGTGTGTAAGTGCGTTGCTTTTACTTTCAATTATACAATCAAATATTTTATTTAGTTCTATATTTTATTTCAGGTAGGACTCATTTTGTAAACGAATAATTTAATTTCGTTCGTAATAGTTTGAATTAAACTTAGTACCTACCACACTTTAAAACTTACTTCTTACCACACTTTTATAATTAAGTTAGAGTTTTCAAAATAAAAATAAAACCTTCAATATTAAGAAGGTTATCGACTATGAAATTAGCATTTTAAAATGGATTTTTTTTCTAATCCTTTAAGTATATCGTGTGTATTTTAAAAGTTATTGCAATTTTAAAAGAGTGGTACCTACTAAGTGTTGAAGGTCAGTGTATTTTATTCATCTATTTATTTATGTTGACTTGGAGAAGATTATTGTTTAAGTCATTTTAGGTTCTAGCTGAAGCTTCTGCGCCAAGCGACTGTAGTTGATATTTGTATGACAACTTTTAGTTTAGTATAAGTACCTAGTTACCGCCGCAGAGGAGCTGTGCCAAATTGCATACAAAATTGCTTACGACAGCCGATATCGAGTACAGTAAAGGTAACTGTGCAAACTCAGAATAGAGGCACGCACAGTTGAAACACGAATCAGTTTGTCATTCTTTTCGCCAATTACCTACGTTTGTTCGTTTAAAGTGTGGCCATTAGCGTCGTCGTGGGATTTTAGTTTGCAGCTCGTCACAGTTATAGAAGAAAAGTTAACTTTAACCGAGCTCAATAAATAGTCGGTCCACCGTTAAGGTTAGATGAATTGCTATTTTATGACAATCAATTTGCCATTAATCTTCAATGTTTTTTTTGCCTCGTCGATGTAAAGACGCGCCGACGTTTATACTGTGACTAAACTTTTACTGTCTTATTCAGAGTGCTGTCTCATTCAAAGACGTTTCACAAAACTGGGGTGCAAGACTGTTCTAACAAAACCAGGTTTAAGCTTGTAAACAATTCACAATGCACCTTTTAATCCTTAAACGGTGGGACTAAACGTTAAACTGTCACTCTAAATACGATTTGCGCTAAAATGGTTTAACGAAGTTTAACGAACGCACTCTGAATAAGACAGTTAAACTATTATTTTAATGGTTTTACGTCTGTCTATTAGCAATAATGCAGTTAGATAAAACTTCTATGGGACTCGTTCGAGGTCAGTAATCTATAATATTGAATGCATAGATCTATTTGATTGGTCTCGCAGTCTCATAGTCAGTGAGTGACATACATTGATAAAGCCCGCTCCCTGCATTGCATAGCTGCACCCGAAATAGCTGTCGTGCGTCTCCGGCGGACGTCGGGCTAGATCGCTCGCCTTTTTCAAACCAACACAAACAAAAAGGTCAGCCGTCAGATGCCGATGCCCTACTTTTGCATCACAAAGGTCACCCAGACATCGGCCCGGGAAGCGTGATAACGTTGCCAAGGCTGATGCACACTCCGTTACGCAATGTGCATGGGATGCTTGTAAGATTTTGTGATCTGATTTGGTGATTGCCATGAAAGTTGTTTATGTAATTGTTGGTGTACTCTGTAGGAGACGAGCTCGAGGACGCAGTGGTTTAGCGCGTGACCCAGCGATTAAGCAGTTAAGCAACTTTCATGTTTCATAAGGGTCGGTCATTGGATGAGTGACCAAAAATTTACTATCTCGAGCTCCTTCGTGCTTCGGAAGGCATTATGTTAAGTCGTTGGTTGCGGGTGCATTTTCAGTCGTTAACACCACATCCGCATTGGGTTCACTTGGCGGATTATGGCCCTTCCTCTTTATCCACCCATAACTACTGTTTTTTTAAACAGAAACTTTGTCCAAAACCTGGAAAAGGTCTTTCTATAAAAAATATTTAACCATAGTGATAATAGCTGTTAAAAGTGGCAGATAAATAAGATATGAAATGAAAAATGAATGAAATGAAAAAAATATTTATTTCCACCAAAAGCTACATACAATTTATTAGGTATATAAATCAAAAATTCTGGGTAACAGTACAACAATTGATGGACTGGAGCCCAAACTAGGACAATCCTGTATTTCGGGACTCCAGGCCTCTCACCCATGGTGAAAGACAGCGATTGGATGTGGTACTATATGGTACGGTAAGTGTGTGTGAGGATATGTATGCTGTGGAAATGTCTGAATTTGGAGAAAGATAAAAAAATATAATAATAATAAAGAATTCGAGTATGTTTTGTGTGTGTATGTGTGTATGAGTGTGTGTGTATGTGTGCGTTTGTGTGGGTGTGTGGGTATCTGTGTGTATGTTTGAGCGATCGAAGTGTGTCAACATAAAATAGTAAAAAGTGATTCTGTCTCTAAATAATTCAAGTTCATTATGTAGTCAGTAACTGTTCGCTTGCATTGATATAGTGTTTTTGGGTAAATATCTAATGTAGAGTTCAATTTGTTGTATACGTACGGGGCAAGGAAGAATGTTTGTCTACGCAGGAATACAGTATTGTGTTTTTTTGTTTTACAGACATTTTTCTTTCTTCGGGTGGTGCTCTATATATAGATAAACCTGATAAAATACAACCAACAAGTTAAGTATTATTTTGTTTTCCTATGTCAAATAGTAGATTTCAGTGTAAATAATTATTTTCCGGTGCTAGATGCATGTTTGGTATACCCTATCTCTACCACATATTCGGCTTTACAATGCTATATATTACCAAACACAATGTTTAGTTTTTTTTATCACTGAATGTAGATCTGTGTAGATTGTTATGTTAGTATTGAATACAGATACCAAATAATTTAACCTCTAAATTAAATTACGAGTGACCTGCATCTTGCAAGTTTGATGAGATGACGCTGCGTTATGATATTGTGCATATCATTCTTTCTATTGTTGTATGACAATGTCAATGGAATGAAACTGACAATTTGTGTATACTTCATACATAATGGATGTGAATTAATTTAAGTTTGTTTGATTTAAGATTATTAGATTATGAATGAATACAAACCCAATAATTCAGTCCTGCATCGCGTGTGGCAGAATCACGAGATAAAAAAAGTATCTAATTATAAAGAGTTTCAATTATTAGGTAAGTATTTTCTTCATAGAATTCTGAATTATAATTTTATTTAACCTCAATTCAAGAAACACCTTACACACATTCTACAAAATTAAATGATACAAAATGTAATAAGCAAAACATAAAAATTGCAATTAAATTAAAAAATTATTGATATAAAGTGTAATAAGCAATAATATTTAAACTTAGTATAGGGCTCATACTAACGACCATTTTTTTGTATGGAAGCAATTCTGAAATCACGAAAAAATTCAGCTGTTTCTTTGCAAATAATTTTGTAAGAAACACCTTTTTTTTCTCGATTTCAGGATAGTTTCCGTACAAAAAGTTGTTGGTAATTATGAGCCGTCTTAGTTTAAAGATTATTTCTTATTTAATTTACACGTTGTATACGCCGCAGTAAGATAGTTATAGCCGTTATATACCTAATCTCCTCTACATAATAACTGGTGAAGGTTGCGGGAAGCCACTGGATGCGGGCAGCTCAGGACCGATCGTCGTGGAGATCCTTAGGGGAGGCCTTTACCCTGCAGTCGGTGTCGTGCGGCTGTTAATATGATACCTTATCTCTAGGGATATAACTATGTGCTGACCATCAGCCATTATTTAATGTCCCCACTGCTGGGGCACAGGCCTTCTTTATGGGTGGATATGGAGGCCATGTGGGCCCAATGCGGTTTGGTGGGTGTTAACGATTAAATGCAGCCGGGACCAACGGCTCAACGTGCCTTCCGAAGCACGGAGGAGCTCGATATAATATATTTTTGGTCACCCATCCCATGACCGACCCTTGCGAAAGTTGCGTTACCTCCGCATCACTGAGCCAGGTGCTAAACCGCCATCGAGCACCTCCCTATAGTTATTACCGGAACACAACTATGATACGACCACAATCTAGTGACATACTATCTTACAAGATTAATCTAGTGACAAAAACCGCAGGGCATGTATGAAAAGATTGATGGATGTGAATGAAGCGATATGTATGTTGTTGAAACAGGTGCCACGCCTGCCAAGTCTTGCGATTATTGCAATATACTTTCACGGGAGAGGTGTATGCCTATGTCCTACAGTGGACTTTAATGGACCGTTGACTATGATGATGACGATGATGATGATGATAATGATGATGACGACGATGATGATGATGAACAACATACCTGTCTGTCACCGGGGTGAACCCGGCATTCTTCTTCGCAACGTTCTCCACTTTTGACACTCACTCGACAACCGCCCGTACTATGTAACACTACAGCTCAGTGACAAAATCTCAATCATCTGTTATGTACCCTATCTTGACTCTAAGTTCGATTCGTTATTGCGTCACGTTGTTGATTTAGACCTGAAACAAAGATTAATCATTTTAATTTTCAATTTTTGAAATAAACATTTTTTGTAAGTAAGTAGGTACATCTTGTGATTGTGACTAATAAATCGAAGTCACAAGCATTCGAACGTATGAGGCAGTGAAAACGTTTTCCGAAACGGCGTTGTTCGTGACTAAATCATTCGAATCCTTAATGTTTTTGAATCTATGAGGCAATGGAAAAATATCGCAACAGAGCGTGACGTAGGACACCCTTACTTACAAGGAGTTTTCCCCCTTTAATAGCGCGAGCGACGACGTCTAAACACAAAATGCCTGAGTAGCGAAATTCCTAAAGCACATTGGGAATCGAATCCGGGTCCATTCATCTTATACGTGTGGGCCAACCACTAGACCACAGAGGTGGTTAGAGTTCGACAAATAATAGATACGAGTAAGTAGTACTTGATTTAAAGGGAGAAAGAACACAGTTACAGTGCGCTCTTATGATTTCACCCAAACAATTCGATTGAAAAATGTTTTGTTATTAAACATAACCTCTCCTTGTAGTCCGGTAAAAAAAATTTTTTTTGTATATTCTTAAATCTATTCTATTAGCAACTTGCACGATGTTTAAAATATTGTTTTACCCATTTAAGGTCAAAAACATATAACTAACTTAATGGAACAAAAACTTTTAGTAGGTAACATAATAAATCAAATCAAAAAGATTTACCTTCATTAATAGGTAACCTTCCAATGAGCATTTAATCTAATTCAAAGACGATTCGAAGACTGCATTGGTTTTTTTTTATTTTTTTATTTAGGGGCTTTTAACACTTAAAGGTCATGTCAGCCCCATCATAACCTTATCTAAAACTACTTATCCTATGACCCTATTTATGACACTATTTAGGGCGAAAACATATACAATTCTAGCCTCATCGCTGGTGGGAGCCGAGTAGCCGACAGAATGCCATGGAACATGCTTACATTTTTTGCATTTAAGTTAAGTTCTGTCATCACCTCTCGTCTCATATTTTAAGACTGCATTGTTGATAATCAATCAAACCTTTTTGTTTCAAAATGTGCAGCCATTTGTTGTTCATTGTGTGTAATGCATGCCCTCGCCTTTGGACGTGAAATGCACGATCATTGTAATCTTGGTCCATTGCAATCTTTCAATATCACCAATTGAAAACTTACTTTGAGCCTAAATAATTGGGACGAAATTGGCTTGCCGGCGTCTAACGGCTGCAATAATATTGCTAGACTGTCTGAATGTCAAACCAATATACGGAGTGGAGTGCAGCGCAGACGCAATAAAAAAATAATTTATTCACGTCTGTGTAAATAAAATGATCGCGCGAAACGATAATTTGGGAACGCTTTTTTAAGGCGGTTGATGACCGTACTTTGCGTGGGATTTTTGGGGCCCTTAGTCTAGTATTTTTAAATGGTCATACATTCCTTCGTAGTCACTGTTAGAAGTAGATAGCAAAACTGCTAAAAGGTTCGTTTTGACACATTTTCTATATACTTCTACGAATGACTACGAAGGAATGTAGTGATATCTTCTAATAATATAATACCATGGGCCCTAAAAATTACACGTAAAGTTTTCTTAAAATAATTTTCTATTAACAGCTTATTAAATAAAAACCCCTGAGGGCGCCACTTCCGGTGGTATAGCCACCTTAAGCTATAAAGTTAGATACAGTGGTTACTTAAATTTTAATTTACCTGCTCAATTTCAGTGCCTTAAGTGCAATAATATTGACGGTTTATGTTAAGATAATATTCATAAAACAAGACATAAATGAATTTGAAGTAAACAATGTGTAAATTAAGGGAAGCGATGAACCGTGAGCCGGGAGCCGGAAGTGAGCACCAACGATTAAAGGTGTTTGCAAACTAGACGATTCGCGCAGCATTTTCCTGTATTACATTCTGATTCAATGAATATCTAAACTGATTCCCCATAACTGTGCGAAAAGTGCACTTTGCTGCACTGACAGTTGAAACAATAGTTTTGCACCAACGAGACTAGTTGAGAAATGTTCATTTCAAGTTCGAAGTTGCATTTCATCTAAATACAATAGTTAGGTATAATATTATCGGCACAATGATTTTAGGGTAAAAACAGGACCCTATTACTAAGACTCCGCTGTCTGTCTGTCTGTTTCTCAAGAACCATGATAGCGAGACAGTTGAAATTTTCACAGATGATATATTTCTGTTACCGCCTTAAAAAAACCGGCCAAGTGCGAGTCGGACTCACGCACATAGGGTTCCGTACCAAAAAACGGCAAAAAATCACGTTTGTTGTATGGGAGTCCCCCTTAAATATTTATTTTATTCTGTTTTTTGTATTTGTTGTTATAGCGGCAACAGAAATACATCATCTGTGAAAATTTCAACTGTCTAGCTATCACGGTTCACGAGATACAGCCTGGTGACAGACAGACAGACAGACAGACAGACGGACAGCGGAGTCTTAGTAATAGGGTCCCGTTTTTACCCTTTGGGTACGGAACCCTAAAAATACTAAGTGTTATTTCCGGTTTTTTGCTCGATATTAATAACAATAGGTACTCGCTTGAATTCTTCACAGAATATGTATTTGTATATTCACTTCAAAAATAAATAATCAAATTAAAATAAAATTAATGTTTAAGGGGAGCTCCCATACAACAAACGTATTTTTTTACGGAACCCTTCGTGCGTGAATCCGACTCGCACTTGGCCGGATTTTTGTTTTAAATGTTAAATCGATTAAATTTATAAATTGAAGAAACGGCTAGTACACAATTTGCCTCTGCTCTGTGGTATGAACGGAAATGCTTAATTCAATTTTATTGACTTAAGCATTTCCGTAAGAAATTACGTGACAGAAAATCGGTGACGTAAATTCTGTCGAACGCGAACTAACCCTTAATTTCGAAGAATATGGAATCAACTGTAACGATGTGCGAAAATCTTAGTCTTAGATAATAATCAAACGCGTCGTGCGCACCGATAGTGGAAGTTAAAATAAGCTCACAATCATAACCAATCCAATTTTCCCAAATACCTACAAAAATAATCAATGCGATAACAGTCCATTCCCTTTGGGTTTGACTAAAATTACTTTTGTACCTAATATATCTTGGGAAGTTATTCAAATATACATATAAGTACTGACAATAAGTTAATCTCAGAATTGTTTTAATTTAGGCGTAGGTATGTGTTATTAAACAGGCTGTACCCAACATTTACTCAACAAGAAAAAAAAACCGGCCAAGTGCAAGTCGGACTCGCGCACGAAGGGTTCCGTACCAAAAAACGGCACAAAAAATTACGTTTGTTGTATGGGAGCCCCCCTTATATATTTATTTTAATTTTTATTCTGTTTTTAGTATTTGATGTTATAGCGGCTACAGAAATACATCATCTGTGAATTTTTAACTGTCTACCTGTTGTCGTTATTAATATAAAGCAAAAAATGACAAAAAATTCACGTCTGTTGTATGGGAGCCCCCCTTAAATATTTATTTTATTATATTTTTAGTATTTGTTGTTATAGCGCCAACAGGAATACATCATCTGTGAATTCAACTGTCTAGCTATCGCGGTTCATGAGATACAGCCTGGTGACAGACAGACAGACAGACGGACAGCGGAGTCTTAGTAATAGGGTCCCGTTTTTACCCTTTGGGTACGGAAACCTAAAAACGTTAAACAAGTTATCAAGTATTGTTTTGTCTCTTCCTTTGATTTAAAAAGACTGACATTTTCACTGTACACAAGTTTTAATGCATCAATTTCACGGAACTCCACACACGTACGTTGCCACTTATCAATTTTTAAACAGCACAAACTGTAAGGTTATTTCAGCCGCGGCCTCCGCGCGCCATATCGCCTTCTGCGCGGGCGCCGAAGGTCGCTCGTCTAGCGAGCCATTGAACTATTGCCGGAAATAAGGCTGACGACTGATGGCTCCTGTTGCATAGATTTAGGGCTGTCTGCTTACGTATTTAATACTACGTTATTTCCGTGATCAGAAAAGGACTTTACTTTGTATTGTTTCGTATGTATTAATCAGTACTCATTCATTATTGGAATTTTCTCTCTCTGTCAAGATTCTAGCTGATGCAAGGATAAATAAAAAATTTTTGAAGTCGGTTAAAAATGGGGGAAAGTATCAAAAAATATTAACTAAATATTGCAGTTGATGCTATTGCTAGTGATTATATTAAATGATACAACGTGTTACAAAAACCCCTAAATCCGAAATGATGGTTAGATAGTTAACCATGCATACAACCCCGGAAAATTATTATTAACTCGGAGAACTGCCATTTAAAAAAAGAAAATCTTTTCATTATAAACTCCATAGTGGCAACCCTATACCTAAATTGGGTATTGTTCTTGCCTGTTAATTGGATTTTTTATATATTTTTTAAAACATGAGTCTAATTGCGTCTAGGGTTGTTACTATGCAGTTTTTCATATAAAAAATAAACAAAATTTTACGAGTTATTACGACTCACCCTGTATATCATATTTTTATACCAATACTACCTCTGCCTCTACATCACATATCTAAAGAAACCATCATACATAGAACTAGACTAAAACGTTTTAAGTTTATAAACATACTTCTTCAATCAAACATACTTTCATAACCCTAGTTTTAAACAAACAAATTTAACGTTCTGCATCTGCATACCATAAGCCTTGAGAGCTCAAGCAAAATCTGTGTCGTGAAACGTTCAGTTGACCTTGTGACCTCATTAAATCCGCCAGCTGCGAAAGAAACGGCCACAATAAATTAAATTCGTGAATTCTTAACGACCAATAAATCCCATTTTTAAAATCGCTATCCTGAGAGAAAAACAAAGAGTGTTCGAATTATGTTATACTAGCTTCTGCCCGCGACTTCGTCCGCGTGGATATTAGACGAAATCCTTTTAAGGAACCTTCAACCAGGATCCGGCCAGCCATTTTTACGCGATTAGGCGAGTCCCCATCAAGCGCGCTGCCTCGCGAGGCAAGACATTTGCCGCGTGTGGCGGGCCTCGCACAAGGCTTCCAGTTCCCGTTCCCGCTCCCGCTCCCGTTCCCCGTTCCCGTTCCGTTCCCGTCCCGTAAACGTCCCGTAACCGTCCCGTACCCCTTCCGTTTTCGTTCCCGTTCCCATCCCGTTCCTGTCCCGTTCCCATCCTGTTCTCGTTCCCGTTCTCATCCCGTTATATTCCCGTTCCGTTCCCGTTCCGTTCCCGTTCCGTTCACGTTTCGTTCCCGTTCCCATTCCCGTTCCGTTCCCGCTGCGTTCCCGTCCCGTAAACATCCCCTAACCGTCCCGTACGCCTTACGTTTCTGTTCTTGTTCCCGTCCGGTTCTTGTTCCCGTTCCCGTTCCCATCCTGTTCTATTCCCGTTCCGTTCCCGTTTCATTCCAGTTTCGTTCCCGTTCCGTTCCCGTCCAATCCCGTCCCGTACTCCTTCCGTTCCCGTTCCCGTACCCGTCCCGTTCTAGTTCCCGTTACCGTCTCGTTCCCGTTCCATTCCGTTCCGTTCCATTCCGTTCCGTTCCGTTCCGTTCCGTTCCGTTCCGTTCCGTTCCGTTCCGTTCCGTTCCGTTCCGTTCCGCTCCGCTCCGTTCCGTTCCATTCCGGTCCGGTCCGGTCTGTTCCGTTCCGTTCCGTTCCGTTCCGTTCCGTTCCGTTCCGTTCCGTTCCGTTCCGTTCCGTTCCGTTCCGTTCCGTTCCGTTCCGTTCCGTTCCGTTCCGTTCCGTTCCGTTTCGTTCCGTTCCGTTCCGTTCCGTTCCGTTCCGTTCCGTTCCGTTCCGTTCCGTTCCGTTCCGTTCCGTTCCGTTCCCTGTATGTGCAGGTCCAGGTCCAGGTCCATATGTGTCATGTCCACCGCGTTGGAATTCAAAATAAATCTCATTTTCGCAATCATCATCCCATAAAACCTCAAGAACGACATCCATATCGATTTTTATGTTACTCACCCCACTTACCCTCTAAGGGTTGATTTTCAAAATCCCAAAATATATATTTAGACGTGCTCCTACGAATTTTAAAGTTGTAATTTCGATTTTGTATTCTTTTTCCATACAAAATTTGAACGCCATTTTTACCCCTTTAGGGGTGATTAACATTATGATTTAACATCATGTCCACCGTGTTGGACTTCAAAATAAATGTCATTTTAGCAATCGTCATCCCAGAAAACCCCAATAACGACATCTACATCGATTTTTATATTTACTCACCCCATTTACCCCCTAAGGGGTTGATTTTCAAAATAACAAAATATATATTTGCCTATTTATTTTTAGATGTGCTCCTACGAAGTTTAAAGTTGTAATGTCTATTTTATATTATTTTTCCATACAAAATTTGGACTCCATTTTCACCCCTTTAGGGGTTAAATCATGTCCACTGTGTTGGACTTCAAAATAAATGTCATTTTTGCAATCGTCATCCCAGAAAACCCCAATAACGACATCTATATCGATTTTTATGTTTACTCACCCCATTTACCCCCTAAGGGGTTGATTTTCAAAATAACAAAATATATATTTGCCTATTTATTCTTAGATGTGTTCCAACGAAGTTTAAAGTTGTAATGTCTATTTTATATTATTTTTCCATACAAAATTTGGACCCCATTTTCACCCCTTTAAGGGTTAAATCATGTCCACCGTGGTTGGACTTCAAAATAAATGTCATTTTTGCAATCGTCATCCCACAAAACCCCGATAACGACATCCATATCTATTTTTAGGTTTTTTTAACCCTTTTCACCCCCATTTCATCCCCTTTGGAGTTGAAATCCTTACAAAAACAATAAACGTTGCTTTAGATTTCTATCCATAAGCCTAAATTATAAATTTAGCGATTTTTACTTCGAAAATGAAGGATTTTCTTTAATACACAACTTCATCCCCCTTTTGACCCCTTCGGGGGTAGAATTTTGAAAAACGCTGAGACCCGTATTTATTAATTTTCAATCGTCAGCCTAAACACAAAATTTGAAGATTCTAGCTTCAAAACTGAGGGACTTTCATACAAACTTTCATCCCTTATTTCATCCCCTTAGGGATGGAATTTTCAAAAATCCTTCCTTAGTGGATGCCTACACTGTATAAAGTATCTGTGTGCAAAATTTCAAGTTTCTAGGTCCAGCGGTTTGGGCTGTGCGTTGATAGATCAGTCAGTCAGTCAGTCAGTCAGTCAGTCATTCAGTTTACGATTTTATATATTAAGATGTCTTGCTCACAAAAAGCGAGGTTCGCCCCAACTCGAGAGCAAATCCGTTTGGAATTCCTAAGTCGATTGTTGTAAGAGATATTCTAAGATATTAGGGTTAGTTAGTTTTCGTAGGCTAAATTCTTGAATTTACAGATAAATGATTGGCACAGGTTTTTGCTTGGTGCTTTGTAAATCAATAGACACACAAATGACTTGAGAGGTTCTTACCTCTCATTAGCATACCCCGTTATCGGCGGTGCACGAATGATCGAAGCCAAAGACAAAGTACAACAGAAGGTCTAGTTTACCTGTACTTCAGGATAATCTTTTATCCACAACTCCATAAATTCGTGACGAGATTTTTTTTTCGGAGGCATATTGTTGGTTAAGATAAAAATTATATGCATTTAGACAACAATCGATCACTAAATGACCCGTAAAGGGGAGAGGCCGCGGCGCGTGTGACAACATTAGCTAGTTAGAGTACACGACGACACGACAGTACGCGCGCGAGTGGCGTTCGGCCGGCTTCTGTACGCCTTTGTCGGCATCCGTCAAAGCGGACACCGCGCGGGCCGCGCTGCGGGCTTATGTGCGCCATTTGTCGGCATCCGTCAAAACCGACACTGCGCGGTGACCGCGTGCGCGTGAGTGCGGTCCGCGCTGTTAAGGCAAAATGAGCTCTATACTTAATTATTTTTTTAATTAATGCACGATTCCAATTAAATGTCGTCCTTCGCTTCCTACACTTAGATTTTAGGAAGAATTAAATTTATTTATCTAGGTTTTAGGTTTTATTTAAAAATATAGTTCACATTCGCCATTATTGAACACGAGAACTTAAAAATTTTCGCACCTTAAATAGGTTTTTGAGTAGAAAAACGTAGGCAAAAAAATGGTCCTAAAGGTCTTTCGCTTCTGATTTTTTAGTCTGTGAATCATTCGTGCACCGCCGATAACGGGGTATGCTCATTAGTGGATTTTGTGTTTATCGAGCGATATTGCTCTTAATCTTAGAATAATAACACCTTGAAGCCGTGATAACACCTTGAAGTCCTCGTATGCAAAGTGAGGCAACTAATACTAATAAGCCAATAGCCATAGTTTTCAGATTTATATCCATCATACGTTACCTAATCGTAACTAAAATCCAATAATATACATAGTAACTGATCTCCTAAATGTAGGAAAATTTAAACGGTTTTCTACTTATTCGGTACCTGATTAGGTAATAATGGAGTATAAAAATCTGGAAACGGAGCCATTTTGGCTGTTTTGCGAGGATGGATTGATAAGTCCATGACTTTTTAATGAAGAAAGACTTTTTTTTGGAATATTTTGTTTTATTTCTGTACATAATCTTATTATATATAAATCTGCGTATTCAGTTCAACGAAGTTCCTACCTCTTTAACCCATTTTTTTTTTCTTTCATCACCTGAAAACTGGTAACTGAAATGAGGGCCCATTTCAGACACCACCTTTTGGCTTGATGTAAATCTTTGCCCGCCAAGACATATATCAAGACATTTATTCATGTTTGGTAGAAGAAAAAATCTCACTTAGGGTTGAATCTAGAGAATAGGAATGATTCGCATCTTCATTTGATGAGTTTTGATGTCATGAGTGCCGCCGAGAGAGTCGACAGGGTTATTAAGAAAAGTTAGAAGTTGCTTGAGCTTTTTGTTTCCAAAAGTAATAATCTTTTGCTGAAATTGAAAAAAAAATAGTGTAACTGCCTTAAGTTAAGGAGTTTCTATTTAAGACACAAAAATAAATTATGAAAAAAAGTATTTATTCTTTTCAAAGTCATGGACTTATCAAACCACCCTCGTAGTTGCCTCACTTTTTACAGTACGCTTTGTAGAGAACTCTCATTCCAGGTGTTATTATTCTAAGCTCTTAATCAACTTTGAAGGAACCTAAAGACCACCACTTTCCATACAAGCGTTGGCCTGTCAAATACTTATATAATAATAAAAAGTTGATGTATAATAAAATTTTAATTGAATAGTTGTTAGAACTCTAGTATTTATTAAATTTAATTTGGCAATCAGAAAAATATGTAATGGTAAAATCTATTATGAATTGTCTCTGTATCAGTATTGCCGATTTTTATTTTACTAGTAATTTATAAATAACAATAAAAATTCATGATATTGATAAAACATAATTTTGACCGGTCAGAAATGAGCATTTTTCTTTGCTATTTTCTGGGAAATATCTTTATACTCGCTCAAGCACAAATGTTACTGCAAAACAGTATCACTTTGAGAACATTTATCTCGATGTGCAGAACTACCTATCAAGCATAACTGATCGAGCTTAACTGCCAACAAAGTAATGTATATGTCACCGCCAATATATGAAACGCAGGCATTGTATACAATGCCTAGGCATTGTATACAATGCCTGGCCCTTTTAGGCAATGTATGAAATAAAATGAATATTATTGTCTATTTCATACATTACCTAGGCATTGTATACAATGCCTGCTGGTCAACCGGCAATGTGTAAAATAAAAAGATTTTGATCGAGGGGGGCTCGAGGACGCGGGCTCGAGGGGGGCTCGAGGGGGCTCGAGGGGGGCTCGAGGGAGGCTCGAGGGGGGCTCGAGGGGGCTCGAGGGGGCACGAGGGAAGCTTGAGGGGGGCTCGGGGTGGGCACGAGGGGGGCTCGGGGTGGGCACGAGGGGGGCTCGGGGGGCTCGAGGGGGCTCGAGGGGGCTGGAGGGGGGCTCGATGGTGCTAGAGGGCGGCTCGGGGGGCTCGGGGGGGCTCGAAGGGGGCTCGAGGGGGGCTCAAGGGCGGCTTATTGAGTTTGGAACCGAACCTTCTTTACTCCTGTAGGTCCTGGGTTAGGTTAGAAATGTAAGGCGAGCGCGTAGCGCAGCGGAGCGTGAGCCTTAAATTTCGAGGTTATTTTTTTATAACAGACAACAGAAATAAACTTATTTTACACATTGCCGGTGGACCACCAGGCATTGTATACAATGCCTAGGCAATGTATAAAATGAATATCATTTCATACTTTGCCTGATCGTTTCAGACATTGTATACAATGCCTAGGCAATGTATAAAATGAATATCATTTCATACTTTGCCTGATCGTTTCAGGCATTGTATACAATGCCTAGGCAATGTATAAAATGAATATCATTTCATACTTTGCCTGATCGTTTCAGGCATTGTATACAATGCCTAGGCATTGTATACAATGCCGGAGAATACACATTGCCGGTAACATATATATATTGTTTTTATATGCACTACGAAATAGTGCTTGACCTTCACCTCACCTGATGTTAAGTGACGATAAGGCTGAAGGTGGAAGGGCACTACACCCGGAATCCTCATCACTGAGGAACTGGCTATCTTACCGGTAAATACCGGAACTCAACAATTTTAAATTGTTGTTATGGCGTTAGACTTAGGAAAGATGGTGATAGCTACGCTAGACGGACTCTAAATAAGCCCTAGGCAGATTTGAAATAAGCAGGGTTGAAAGAATAAAATGTAAGATGATATAAACAAGTTTGAAACTGAGTTTCTCTATTTGGAAACTCCAGTAAAAAGTTATAACGACCAACGCCTCACAAAGCTTAGTAACATCATTACATTTTTTACCAGGGCATGCATAAGTCAAAACTACAATTACAGAGCAAAATCATATTTGAGTTGACGCAAGCAACATTGTTTTAGGCAGCATCAATAACAAAAATTTGACCTTCACACCGGCTTAGAGGACAGTGCGAATGATTTTTTTTCTGGTCGAAAACTTTTTTGTATTGATATGGTGTCTCGAATCTCACAATGGCGCTGAATTTGAAAGGAATACATTAGCCGCGGTCGATGGCCTGTAGCCTTCGCTGATTAAATAAATACAGGTGCGTTAGTGTTTGGTTGGATATCGGACGAAAATACAACCAACAGCATGTCTACGAAACACACTTTACACTAAAAATTACCTACGTTCTTTGTATGAAGTGCCAAATATTAAAGTTGTAAAAGACGGGGCTGTATCAGACACTTTTAGATTTAGTCATTTTTTGATAGATATGCGAAGAAGCGAAGGTTTTGTTTAGTCCGATTGACTTTTGATTTCCAGTGGCCATCTCGAACAAAATTATTGTTATAAGGGTATAACTACTATTTGATCGTGACCAGTCAATGCTCGTATATCTTTAACTATTTACAGATAAACTTGATCGTAAGTTTGCTTCAGCGTTTGATTGATAAAGCTCAAATTCATTGTGAATCAATGTAATTAAATTAAATTAACTAATTGTTATTTCAGATCACATTCATATGTGTTAGTACCTAATCTTAATGCTATTGTTAGTAATTAAATTAAATTGAATTGAATTAACATATTGTGCCAAGACTGGCTATCACATAAAAGGGTAGGTTCCCGTGGCTGTCACTCTTCGAATAAAGCACTTCCACAATGGGGAAGTGTATCGATTTGCCAGAGTCTTTAGGATGCTATTGGGACTGTCCCTTACTCTGCGGATTAGGGATGCGGTTTTTTTACGTACGATGGCTTCAAAACCATCAGTTTGGTACTCCGCAAACATGCCAGAAGCATTGCAAAAATGAGGCAGACCCAAAATCATCCTAAAGATATTATTATAAAGGATTCGCAGTGTCTCCATCTCCAGCGACTTTTTAGTATGGTTAACCCACAGATTTTCCGTGTATATGTCTTGGCAATATGCCTTAAAAAGTGTGACTTTAACGTCTTCTGAGCAACGAGAATATCTGCGAGCCAACATGTTTCCTCTAACCGCCAGAGCCCTACGCTCCCTTTCAATATCAGCATCATCTTTGAGGCTGCTACTAGCAATGATATGCCAAGTGACATGTAATGACCATCAGCCATTTTTAATGTCCCCACCGCTGGGGCACAGACCTTCCTTATGGGTAGATAAGGAGGATGGGTTATAAATAAACCCACCACGCGGGCCCAATGCGGATTGGTGGGTGTGACGACTGCAAATGCAGACAGGACCAACGGCTTAACGTGCCTTCCGGAGCTCAAGTTAATAAATTTTTGTCACCCATCCCATGACCGACCCTTGCGAAAGTTGCTTTACCTCCACAATCGCTGGGCCAGGCGCTAACCACTGCGCCATCGAGCTCCTAATCGAACCAATGTAAGCACGTATGAAACTTGTGGATAGGAACTGTTACGTAATGATTTTAAATTAGTTTGCATTTGTGTAAGTAAAATTACTTCCTTGTTCTTTTTGACATTTTATTATAGGAACAATAGTAAAACAAAACAACGCAACCAAACTTAGCTTCATTTGAAATATTTTTTGAATTTAAGCCGAAAATAGCTTAACACCTAACAATTATATTGGAAAATATAACAAAGGGCACTCATATGGATTTGTTCATTGTGTGAGGAAACAATGAGGCTCCAACATCGTTTTCCTTGTATTTCGCAGTTTTGGGAAACCTTTAGATTCAAAGGAAATATGAGAAAACATGTTTGCTGGTGCTTTATACCAGGATCCTTGACGCTTTGGTAAAGTTCAGTGTTCGTTAGACCTTCAACAGTTGGGTGCTAATTGCCTGTAGATTTTAAATTTAGTTCTCAAGGACTAATCACGAAAGTAAAACTGCCTCAAGACAGATATTTGCCAATTGGTCAACAATCATGGTAATGTCCGCATTACTGGACTGGACACAATCACCTGCTGCGCCCGGCTATTCCGACGACGCTGGTGTACGTGTCCCGCCTGCATTACTCCACTAAAGCAGACGATCTCGTGGAGTACATCAGAATCAAGTCCAAATATACTCTGAGGGTCCAACGGTTGGAGTCTCGCCACAATGTTAACTTCAACTCATTCGTGGTGAGGGCGCCGACCGAACATCTGAAGACCTTCTTGAATGAAGATTTTTGGCCGAAGGGTGTCCTGTTCCGTCGTTTCCGCGGCCAGTTACCGGACACTGCGTTGCGCAACACGTCGCCGTCAATACGTGATAAAGTGTAATATTTAAGATTGTTTTATTATTTATGTATGTTAGTCTTTAAGGTATTTATTGTATGGGCCATTGATGCCTGAAATAAATGGTTAAATAAATAAAAAAAATAAAAAAATAAATTACATAAGAACAGATTTTGACGCCTGTAGCACAACGCCGCGAAACACCTTAGTAGGTTCCACCATGATTTCAACAAGCGAAACAAATGCGAACAGCCTGTTCTAATTCTATATTAGATTTTTTACGCGCGATTCCGCCTGATCGGCTTCGACCGTTGGCACACGCGAAAGTATGACGCGAAACTGCTACGTAGATGTGATCGTCAATATCGTCGTCGATAGAAGACAATTCATGGCGGACTTACCGCGGAGGTGTGCTAAAGACAGGGTTGCCAACTTTTTTAAATATGGTTTTTTAAATATGGTATTGTTAAGATTATTACATGTAAAAATATCGTAAATGGCGAAAATGTTCAAATAATATAGTAGGTTTAAAATATTTAGGGGTTCAAATATGAAATTGACGTTTTGTAATGAAGAATTTTTTCGCTACTATTGGCTCTGTGCACGTCTTCAGCGCCACCTAGCGTTCGCAACTTTGTTGGCTCTGACCTGACCGTTCCGACGTTTTGATATGTAATGGCGGGCTTACGACAAAATATTAAAAAATCATAGACTTATTATATTACTAGCGTAAGGACACGGTCAACGTCGCTACGAAGTGACGCCAGTTGGTTGGCCCTAAAATTACAATTTTAGGGCCAACATGATTCAGTCATCCGCGGAAGACTGTGGTAGACAGACGGTGACTGACGTGACATAAAAATGGCGAATGGCGCATTTGTAGATTGCAAAAATTATGATGCAAACGTTAAAAAGTTACATGGAATATCGTATCATCGGTTAGTAGCTTTACATTACTTTTATTACGTGTCTAACAATTTTAATAAATTATAAAATATTTTACTATCACTTGTTATTGTTCGAGGCAATAGAGATGGGTCATCATGATTCAAATGAACTCGTTCACTTGAAGATCTTTATATGGATTCAAATGAACTACGTAGTTCACTTGAGTCCATAAAAAGATCCTTAGTTCATTTAGTTCCATAGCTAGTTAACTCAAAGAACGAGAGTAAACGGAAAGGATAGATTACGAACACTGCGTACAGAAATGTCTCCTATGAAACATATTTGCTGCATAAATAATTATCTACATTACATTTTAATTAAAATAATTACAGATTGCCTAATGATCTAGTGCGTAAAGAAATATGGAGTTGCATAATAGTTATTTATGCAACTGTACTATAATGAGGGGTATTAAAACACGAATGTGGGTTTATCGAACGAGGCGAAGCCGAGTGTGATAATAGTATAACATGAGTGTTTTAATACCTAATTATGTACAGTTGCATACAAGACTTTATCTACACCCATTTTTTTATTTCATTTTTTTATTTGGGAATAAACAATATTAATACATATGGATTAAAAACACTCATGATATTTTTCTACACCCATGATATGTATCATCTATAAAGGTTTTGACTTTGACTTTGACCTTCCTCCCCCTCCTCGTCATTATGTCTTCCGCAAGAGTGTTATAATGTTGTACTGAATTTCATTATGCAACGCTGAGCGCGTGGCCGCGCGGCACAGCAGGTCCTCCTCCCGCTCGGATACTGTAATGTGCCACCATTACGGTATCCGAGCGGGAGGAGGACTAGCAGAATAGCTAACCGTTGCAGAACCTTTTACAGAGGATTTAAAGCATGGGTGTAGATAAAATAACGAAAACAGTCCTATTTCATAAGCCTCCTAAAAACGCAAGAATATGCTCTGTTGTTTTTTATGACACGGATGTCAAAAGCTGGACTATCGTAGCTGAAAGCATATCATGATACGAATGTCATCATCTTCCGATCAATAATTACTTTTATAGAAAAAAATATCTACTGTGGCTTTCGTTTCATTATTCCTATTTTCATTGGGATCTCTAATTTTTTTAGATAAAATACTGCTAATGTTACTTGCTGATAATTTCAATAGGTGAAAGTTTTATAAAATCTGCTCAGTTAGTTTTTGAATTTTTGCATTACAAACAATCAAACCAACAAACAAATCTTTCCTTTTTATATTTAATAATTTAAATAGTTTATAATATTAGTTTAGTACAGCTGTGAAAAAGAACAAAAACATCTAATTTGAAATAAACATGTTTGAGATTTTGTAATGCTTACGTTTTATTTATGGCCTTAATACCATCGAAAAACTGATATAATTACCATTATAAAAATATAAAAAAAGTTAAAAGTACTAGCGACCCAAAAGAGCCAGATGAATGAACTTGTCCTTAACTCCAATTGAACTAAATAGTTCACTTCAGGAATCTTTTTTGCCCACCTCTAAAATGGCAGTAGTTCGAGTGGGATCTAAAAGATGTCGCTGATTTTGCTTGTATGAAGGAATTATAAAGCAAATATTCGAATGGGCTCATCCTTCCTTTTGAAATCATTGTAAAAAATACTACATGTTGTAATGTGATTTGGGTGGACAAAGCGTTGTGAAATCATTTGCGGTCATTCTAGGTAATTAAATATAGCAAGTAAAATCTATTCAAAAATTGTGCTTTATTTTGGTTATGTCGGGGTTTGTTTACTTCTTTTTTAGTTGAAGATTTTGTGAAACAAGAAGATAAAGCTACTTTAATGGTTTTATTAAATGATATTAAACATATTATAATTTTTCCAGTATCGCTAGTAATAAATTAAATATCGTTTTCAGACACATTAAAGGAGCGCTGCGATCGATTTTATTATACCCCACCTAGTACTTCGCACCCAGCAAATGATACAGTACACATAATGTCTTTTTAAATTATTTTTTCACTTGAAAAAATAAACCTATAGTAATTTTGCCTACTATAAATGTTTTTGAGAGCTCGACTATGTGAGCTCTCAATATAGGTAGTAGAATACTACCTATATATTATACAATAGGGTTGGCAACCCTAGCTACAAGCGTGAAACCAGTAACCCTAGCACAACATCTATGGAGAAAAAACGCGCTTAATAGTACTCGATATAGTGATTTTCTATGGGAAATTTCATTTCGCTTTTCGACGGTAGATGGCGCTCTACAATTTTTCTACATAAAATTTATTGTATGCGCGTTAATTTTCTCGATAGATGTTCGTGCTTGGGGTACTGAATACCGAGTCTAGCCAGCCAGCAAGCCAATCCTACTAATATTATTGATACTGAGCGAGCTAATGGGCTGATGGAAATGAGTATACGAAGCTTTGTAACGTTTAAAATAATGTATTTATATCACAAAACAGCACTGACACGACAGCAAAAGATATGACACAGTGTAGCGAAACAAAAGGTAATACGTCATAGTATAAAAAGGAACAGAATTCAAAAGTAATAAAAAATAAGTTAAAAAACCATAAAGTTTGTATCAAAAAGAGGTCGGCTCGGCGACAATTATAAATGTGAAAGTTTGTGGGTTTGTGTTTCTTCCTCAATCACGCATAAACTACTGAACGGATGTGGTTGAAATTTTACCGATTGTAGATAGCCTAGATTAAACATAGGATACTTTTTCTCCCGATATTCCCACGGTAACAGAAACCACGCGGGTGAAACCGCGGGCGGCCGCTAGTAACATCATATAGGTTTAGATTGAACGACCGGCGTGGCTTGTAGTTGACACTAAACTTATATTATAACAAAGAAATCGAGAATCCATAAACATTTATTTGTAAACCGTCATCAGCCGCACGACAACCACTACTGGGTATAGGCCTCCCCTAAGGATCTCCACGACGATCGGTCCTGCGCTGCCTGCATCCACTGGCTTCCCGCGACCGTATAATTTTTAAATTGTTCATTGTTCACTGAATAATAAATACACACATCAACACCGTCTAGGGATTATCTGATTTTTTCAATTTACTCAAAATTTGTTATAACTAACATACAGCATGTATATATTTTTGTAAAGCCTATTTATCAGTCTATTCTTTAGAACAAAACAAATTCTTTTTTTTGCGTAAGTATTTTAGACAAAAAGCTTTTTAAAAAAAGCACAACCTCCTTCAAAAACCTTAAAAAACAACTCTATAAAAAGCAAGAAATAATGTTCAAATCGATTAATAAAAACACGTCTATTGAAGTCGGGTGGAGCTGAAAGTATTTTTTTACTTATTGTATTGTTTATATTCTAAAAGCCCCACCCGACTCGAGTTTCGAGTAATCGGTGTAACTGTACATACATATTAAAAAATATTGTATATACGCGACGAATAGATAACCTCCTCCTTTTCAAGTTTTTGAAGTCGGTTAAAAAGAGAAATACACCTAAACATTAATGTGTTTTTAAGAAAAAATTAAAGTAAAGCGAAATTATCAGGTTTTTTCAGTAACGTGAAAAATTAGTAGTCGATAAAACCACCCATGACGTTAATCACGGTCCTGCAACGGTTTTTCATGCTTTGAATCAAGTTATCAAAGTCTTGCTGCGGTATATTGTCCCAGGTCCTGCTAAGATGAAAAAAAGTTGCTCTTCAGTCACAATGTTTGGAGGCAAATTCCTCAAAGCCCTTCTTTGGAGCATGTCCCACGCGTGCTCTATGGGGTTAGGTCTGGAGATTGCACGGGCCAGTCTGAGACCAACACGTGGTGCTCCTGTAGCCAGCTCGTTACCACTCGCTCGCGCAGTGTGCGGACGGGCTTGTCGTGCGTAAGCGCAAAATCTTGGCCCATTTGCAGTCGATGGGGATAGATTATTGGTGGTAGCACCTGATTACGGTATTTTTCTGCAGTCATGGTGTTTCTGATCCAAACGTGGTCTGTTCTTCCACCAATACGAATTCCCGCCCAAACCATAATATTGTTCTTTTTTTTTAATATTTGACAACATCACATGCATTGCTCCAATCCCAAAGTAAGTAGCTATAGCACTTGTGTTATGGAAATCAGAAACAACGGTGGTATGACACACACACCCAGACCTGAGACAATATTGAAAAGTTCATTTTCTACATTGACCTAGCCAGGGATCGAACCCGGGACCTCAAGAGATGGTGGTATGGATGGATTTCCTGAGGGTGATGCAGACGGTTATCACGACCAGAAGCTCGCCATACACGTACTCTTCGTGAATCAAGATGAAAACCGAATCAGGACTCATCGGTAAACAGCACTACAGACCACTGGTTATCTTCCCAGAGCAAATGTTCTCGAGCCGACTGTAATCTTCGGCCACGATTTCCTCTGCATAGTGCTGGAGAACGAAGCAGCCTGCGAGCATAAAGGTAAGCCCCGTGCAGTTTTCTCCTAACAATTTGGTCACTGACCAGCAACTGGTCCTCTGACTGGAGCTTTTGGACCAACTGCATGGCCGAAGAATTTATTTGACTTGTTGCGGCCACTTGCAAAAACCACTTCAACACTGGTGATGAATTAGGAATAAATTGCTCCCAATTCACCTCCAGTGGTCAAATGAGAAATTTTTTCTCTCAACTGACCACTGGTGATAAGATTTAGTGGTCAGTTGGTCCGGAAGGTGTCTTTGAGTGGTTATGCGCTTCCCGCCTGAATGCCTTTGAGCCACATTACCAGTGGCAAGATAACGTGACCACAACCTTGATATCACGTTTTGTCTTGTTCCAATTTCCTCAGCAATACTCTGTTGAGTAGCCCCAGCTTGGAGCATACCTATACTGCCCTTAACATTTCATCTCTTGTTACATGGCGCCGCTGCAAGGTACATACTGTTGCATAAATTCGAAATTAACAAATATTTTTTATTAAAACTTTAATTTGATACAAAAAAAATCCAAAAGCCTAATTAGGTAAATTCTTAGAATAATAACACCTAGAACGATAGTTCGTTACAAAGCTCTCTGTCAAAAGTGAGGCAACTAAAACAGCCAAAAAGTGCGCCGTTTTCAGATTTTTATTCTCCACTAGCTGATGCCCGCGACTTCGTACGCGTGGACTTATGACTTCGGCGTATGCATATAAATGAACTAAAGTAATTACATAAGGAAATACTTGAAGCAGTGTTATGGTTCTGCATCAGGTGTTCCAGATCTTCGATTTTTATACCTCAACAAAAAATGCTCATCAGGCTGAACAACTTTTGCAAAGATGTAATTTTTATATTTTGTATAGTTTAGCTAGACTATTATGGTTCTGCATCAGGTGTTCCAGATCTTAGATTTTTGTACATTAACAAAAATGCTCATCAGGCTGAACAACTTTTGCTAAGGTGTATTTTTTATATTTTGTATAGTTAAGCTGGATCATTATGGTTCTGCATTGGGTGTTCCAGATCTTCAATTTTCATACCTCAACGAAAATACTCATCAGGCTAAACAACTTTTGCAAAGATGTCATTTTAAAATTTTGTATAGTTTATCTGGACCCTGGACCATTATGGTTCTGCATCAAGTGTTCCAGATCTTCGATTTTTGTACCTCAACAAAAAATGCTCATCAGGCTGAACAACTTTTGCTAAGATGTCATTTTTATATTTTGTATAGTTTAGCTGGATCATTATGGTTCTGCATCGGGTGTTCCAGATCTTCGATTTTTATACCTCAACAAAAAATGCTCATCAGGCTGAACAACTTTTGCAAATATGTCATTTTTACATTTTTTATAGTTTAGCTGGAACATTATGGTTCTGCATCAGGTGTTCCAGATCTTCGATTATTGTACCTCAACAAAAAATGCTCATCAGGCGGAACAACTTTTGCTAGGGTGTCATTTTTATATTTTGAATAGTTTAGCTGGACCATTATGGTTCTGCTTCAGGTGTTCCATTTTCTAAAATCAATTATACCCTAAGTTATACCCAGGCTTAACAGCTATATAACAAATAAAGTTTCATTCGAATCCGTTTGGTATTTCCGGAGATTAGCGTCTTCAAACAGACAAACAAACAGACAAACAGACACACTTTTTTTTTCAAATTCTTACTCTATTACTATGTCTCTATCGCTTCTGATATATATATTTTAAATATTATGTAATGTACAGACACACTTTTTCTACTGTTTTATTATATGTAAGGATTATTTCATGATCATACATAATAAGTACAAAACAGTTTCAAATTTTCTTACGTCAGGAGATTAGTTACTATATTATTGCATTTTAGTTACGATTAGGTAACGTATGAAGGATATAAATCGGAAAACTGAGCCATTTTGGCTCAGTATTAGTTGCCTCACTTTGCATACAAATACACGGCTTCTAGGTGTTATTATTCTAAGGATAAATTAAAATCTTCGATCTTTGCTACAATTATGCCGCGCAAATCCTGTGTTTTTAATTTATTTTTTCAAATTCAAATTTGGAATCTTCCAATAAAGCCTACAAAATTAGTTTCCATTAAAATATTTTTAAACCGGCCAGTATACCTATAGTTTTTGAGTTTAAGAACTTTGAACAAAAATTATTGATTGTACAACAAGTGCATAAAACGCATCATTTTACCCGAGACGATATATATCCACCCGAGCCGCAGGCGAGGGTGGATAGTCAAGTCGAGGGTAAAATGGGTTTTATGTACGAGTTATACACTCTGCTTTTCACTTCGATTGTGAGGAAATTAAACAACAATAATGTAAAAATAAAAATAAAAATATTTCTAACATTTTAGTGATAAATTATATATTTTTGGAATGTGCTCATCAAGACCTTTCATTTGATACCCATATTCAAAAATTGAAAAAAAAAATATTTTTTCTCAATTTTTTGTGAACAAATATATATTTTTGGAATGTCCTCATCAAGGCCTTTCATTTGATACCCATTTTCAAAAATTGAAAAAAAAAAATTATTTCTCAATTTTTTGTGACAAAATATATATTTTTGGAATGTGCTCATCAAGGCCTTTCATTTGATACCCATATTCAATAATTGAAAAAAAAACTCATTTTTTATAAAAAAAATATAATTTTGGAATGTGCTACTGCTCATCAAGACCTTTCATTTGATACCCATATTCAAAAATTGAAATAAAAAAAAAAATTCTCAATTTTTTGTGACAAAATATATAATTAGCTGAGTTATGACGTCACTCGACTAAGTCACGCCACCATCACGCCACCTCCCCTCCCTTAGCCTATAAAAGTCGAGCGCACTCGGACCGCAGCTCATTTGCTCGCTGGCGCTCGGACTAAACACATCGTGTCGACGCGTTCTTGTGTGTGGTTTTTGAAGTGAAGGTTTTTCTTTTAAGTTTTATTATATTTGTGTTAATTTTCGGGTGAGTTGATTTTTGTTCCAATTTCAGTTAAAATGGTGTTTTGTTAAAGGTTAATCGTTGATTGTTAATAAATAAATTGAATAAGTTGTTTGTTAGTAAAGATTTTGTTTTTTTTTTAAGAATTCCTGCTTCTGAAGCTAAATTCAGAAGTGGGATTGCTCAAGCACCTAGGCCCATTATTTTACGCTTAGCCATTTCTGTTTTCCTATGTTGAGTAATCTGCAAAACACCATTTTGCTGTTAGCCGTTATTTTCATTTTTTCTTTGTTACTTTTGTCGTAATTGTTCACTATCATGTCCGATAAACAACGGGCCACTTCAAGCGGAACGCGTCGACGCGACTGCATGAGTAGGTCTCGTTCTCGTAGTCATTCTCGAAGGAGGGACGATACGCGTAGGTCTCGTCATCACTCTCGTAGGGAGGATGACACGAGTAGGTCTCGTAGGCGTTCTCGTTCTCGCGAAAATAACACTACGCGCAGATCACGTGACAGGTCGCACACACGTACACCGTCGATGTCGCGTGGTTTTCAGGATAGTAGCTCGATTTTACAGCAAACTTTAAGTACAATTTTGTCACGATTAGAAACACTTGAGAATAGTCGTCCGGGTGAATTAATCAACAGAAATCCAAACGAAGATAGTTCGTTAATACCTCAGGGTGCCGACAATCGAGGTAATTTAGAGAATGCATTTCTAGAAACAAATTCTAACAATAATTTAAATAATTCTCAATCGATAAATGAATCTCCGATTGTCGACACTCCGTTGGTGACTCAGACGCCTCAAACTTATCAAAATGACTCGACACAGCATGACCGGGAGGTTGAGGTGCCTGAGTCGACTCGCATGTTTTTTTGAGGTTATGAACACCAACTCGGATAAATACGCCACATACGCCGAATACGCGCGACGCACCCTGTTACGTTTACGTATAGTTAAGGGCGTCAGCTCCGAACTGATGGTACTGATAGTCATTAGAGGTATCACGGATCCCCAAGTCCGGGCGGCAGCAGCAAACGCTAATTTGACCACGGACGACATAGTATCGTTTTTATCCATTTATGCAAAGCCTGTTCGCAACAAACAAGATGTAAGGTTAAACTTGAATTTGAATAAAAGACGCTTAGTGTTAAATAAAAGCACGTGTTTCGGTTGCGGACAGACTGGGCATAAACAAATGCAATGTCCAAAGAGGGCTAAATTTGATTCGCATCAGTCAAAATCTTTGACCTCTAAGCCTGAAACTAACACCACACTGACTAATAGCAGCTTGACGTGTAGTTTTTGTAAAAAACCGGGACACAGTGAGGCCTCTTGTTTTGCCAAAGAACGATCCCAGTCTCATAACAAACGTAATGTCAATCTCTGTACCGAGCCTTTGTGACTACCACTCCCAAAGAATAATGACGTCGTTACTGCTGTAGTTCAGGGTATCCCCATCGATGTGTTAATAGATAGCGGCGCTTTGAATGTCTCACTTATTTCCTCCGAGGTTCTAAAACATTTTTCATGTAATAAGACACCAGCTCCTTGTACTCTTAAGGGAATAAGTGACACAGTTATCAAAGCGGATACCTTAGTGACTTTAACCGTTGAGTTTGACGAAATTTCATTAGAGGTCGATTTGGTAGTAGTGCCGGGTTCTGCTATGAATTTTCCGATCATAATAGGTACTGATGTTCTCAACCGTGATGGTATTACGTATGTCCGGACTAAAGATAAACAATATTTGACACATAGCTTTGAAAAGTCAGCTTTAGTACATACCGTCACGATCGATGAATCAGTCGTTAACACGCCACTTCAGGGTCAAGAGCGTTCGTCTCTTTTGAGTGTGATCGGTGAATTTTCAAAGTTTTTGATTTCTGGGACTGCATCCAGCGTGGTCAAGACGGGTAAGATGCATATTAATGTATTAGATAATACCCCGGTGGCCTACCGACCGTACAAACTGTCGCATCAAGAAAAGCTCAAGGTTAGAGAAATAGTTAAGGATCTCAAAGACAAGGGTATAATACGTGAGTCTAGTTCTGAATATGCGAGCCCTATCATCCTTGTTAAAAAGAAGGATGGTAGTGATCGCATGTGCGTAGATTATCGTGCTCTGAACAGACTCACCGTTCGAGACCGCTACCCATTGCCACTGATCGATGATCATGTAGACCGATTAGGCAACTTCAAATATTTCTCTAGCCTTGACATGGCAACTGGTTTTCACCAGATACCACTTGATGAACAGTCCATACACAAGACGGCGTTCGTCACGCCAGAGGGCCATTTCGAATATCTTCGAATGCCTTATGGCTTGACGAACAGTCCGATTGTGTATCAACGGATCATAAATAACACCCTTAGAAAACACATCGACAACGGTAACGTCCTTGTATACGTTGACGATGTACTTCTGATGAGCAGTTCGGTACAAGAAGGCATTCAATTATTACGTGAAGTGTTGCTTACACTTACAAAGGCAGGTTTTTCTATTAATTTGCGCAAGTGTACTTTTCTCGCAACCGAAGTGGAGTATCTAGGCCGCCTTGTCAGTCAAGGTCAGGTGAGGCCGAGTCCACGAAAGGTTGAGGCACTTGTTAATGCACCGGTCCCAAGCAATGTAAAACAAGTTAGGCAATTTTTAGGATTGGCTGGTTATTTTAGGCGCTACATTCAAAATTACGCAACAGAAACAGCGTGCATATCACGTTTGACGAAAAAAGATATTAAGTTTTGCTGGGGACCGGAGCAGGAACAAGTTCGCAAAAACATAATTTCCCGGCTTACCAATGCGCCTGTTTTATCGATTTTTGACCCCAAACTTGTTACCGAGTTGCACACAGACGCAAGTAGTAAAGGTTATGGTGCCGTCCTTATGCAAACCCAAGCCGACGGACAGAAGCGTGTTGTAGCTTATTTTAGTAAAACAGCGCAGGGCGCTGAAAGCAGGTACCATTCTTACGAATTGGAGACTCTGGCGGTCGTGAGAGCATTGCAACACTTTCGACATTATCTCATTGGTTTAAAATTTAAAATTATTACTGACTGCAATGCTCTCAAGTCTACTGAGAAGAAGAAGGACCTGCTTCCACGCGTCGCTAGATGGTGGGTTTATCTCCAAGATTTCTCGTTTGACATAGTTTATCGTAAAGGTATCATGATGGCACACGCCGATTTCTTGAGTAGGAATCCACCGCTCCCTATCCAAGTCTGTCAGATATCACGACCTCGCAACTGGGCACAAATAGCTCAGTCGGCTGACAACGAAACCCAAACTCTTTTGCAACAATTACGCGAGGGAAGTCTGGACGCCCGTAGATATGTTCAGGTGAAGGACGTTTTGTATTACCGTTACGAGCGAGTCGGTGAAGAGCCAAGGCAGCTTTGTTCTGTTCCGAAAGGACATAGATTGAGTCTGCTCAGGATCTTCCACGACGAGCACGAACACATCGGTGCTGACAAAACGTTAGATTTGATCCTGAAACATTTCTGGTTTCCCGGACTTCGCCAATTTGTGGCAAAATATATAAGTCATTGTTTAGTGTGCATATCAAAAAAACGTATACCTAGAGCACCACTTCAGCCAATCACCTCATGGGAAAAACCCAGTCTACCTTTTCATACTTTACACTTAGACGTGTTGGGTCCATTACCTGAGTCGGAGGGATACAGGTTCGTGCTGTTAATGGTGGATGCCTACACGAAGTACATTCTACTGTACCCTATCTATAGGCAGGACGTGGCCGAGCTAAAACGCACCTTCACGAACGCTATATCTCTTTTTGGTGTTCCGAAGCTCATAGTGACTGATCGTGGCCGAATGTTCGAGGCGACAGAATTCACAAATTTTTTATCCGACGTTGGCTGCGACATACATTACATAACACCTGAAATGCACAACGCCAATGGTCAGGTGGAAAGATACGTCAGAACCGTGTTGAACATGATTTGAATAGAAGCCAATCACAAAGGTGCTTCTTGGTCTCAGCAGACGTGGAGACTTCAGCTCGTCCTAAATATCACAAAACAAAAGACGACTCAAGCCTCGCCGCTGAACCTTCTGGTTGGAATTGATGCTAATACTCCAATCATTCAGTCATTAGTTCGAGATGTAGCCATCGACAGTGTTCAAAATCGAGAGGCATGGCGTGAATTGTGCAGAACACGGGCCACTGACTGTTTGAACAGGAATCAGTCTGAGCAGGACCGACGTGTCAACCCGCAGCGGCGCAGCCCTCGTAAATTTGCTAAAGATGACTTGGTGTTCGTAATTAAATTCTCCCAGTCAACAGGCAAGCTGGATCCTGGTGTGCGTGGGCCCTACCAGGTGGTGCGGTGCCTGCCAAGTGACCGCTACGAGCTAAAGCTACTCAGCGGGTCCTTCGGCAAGACCACCCAAGCAGCAGCTCAGTACATGGTGCCCTGGCGTGGAGAGTGGTGCCCTGAGAGTTGCGCAGCCTTTTTTGAATGTAAGTAAGCAGACAGTTATAATGCAGAGTTGTGGTTTAACTTGTCATGAATTATCTTTAACCTAGTAAAAAAAAAAAAAAAGTAATAATAACTAATTAGAATTCAGATTTAGGGAAATAAAACAAAAACAAACAGAACATTATAATTAGAAATAATAAACAAAGTTTTAGCTTAGGTTTTAGGTAGGTAAAACTTGTTTCTCACAATAGTTAATTTCACTCACATAACCACAGCTGGCGTGACAAGTTGAATCATTAACACTGTTGTTAGCTGTAAGCACCGGTCGCGTAGTAGCAGATATGCAGACTCGAAGCCTCCGTCTGTACTTGCTGATAGGGTGTTAGTCTTGAAGCTTCCATCAGACGTGCTGACTTGTTCTACGAGAGACGTGCGATTCAGTGATGCCTCCGTCTCGGTGAGTTAAGAGACGTGCGATTCAGTGATGCCTCCGTCTCGGTGAGTTAAGAGACGTGCGATTCAGTGATGCCTCCGTCTCGGTGAGTTAAGAGACGTGCGATTCAGTGAAGCCTCCGTCTCGGTGAGTTAAGAGACGTGCGATTCAGTGATGCCTCCGTCTCGGTAAGCTAAGAGACGTGCGATTCAGTGATGCCTCCGTCTCGGTGAGTTAAGAGACGTGCGATTCAGTGATGCCTCCGTCTCGATGGGCTTAGTGACGTGCGATTCAGTGATGCCTCCGTCACTCGCCCATGATTGTTTTGTACTTTTGTTGTAATCAGGAGGGGACGCCCTCTGTATGTATGTCTTCAATGTTCACAGAAACAGGCGAAAAACACACTTCGTGGCTAACGTCGATGGGTGTTGGTAAAGCATAACCTTTCGGACACAGTGTTTTGCCTATTTTGATTTATGTTTCAATAAGTATGTGAGGGATGTATGAAAGAGTTTTAGGCAAGTTTAGAAGTTACTCAGGTAACTTAACTGATTGTTTTATTTCAGATAACGAAAAATCTGACCCCGATGCAGGGCAATCTGCAGCACAGCATGATGAAGATGGAGCCACTGCTGGACCGTCTTCGGCACCACATGACAACGGACTGGTGGAACCCCAGGCCAACGCAGGCTCTTCGCAGGCCCCCCCAAGATCTCGTCGAGGATGACTCCACGTCAGGAGAGGCCGAATTAGCTGAGTTATGACGTCACTCGACTAAGTCACGCCACCATCACGCCACCTCCCCTCCCTTAGCCTATAAAAGTCGAGCGCACTCGGACCGCAGCTCATTTGCTCGCTGGCGCTCGGACTAAACACATCGTGTCGACGCGTTCTTGTGTGTGGTTTTTGAAGTGAAGGTTTTTCTTTTAAGTTTTATTATATTTGTGTTAATTTTCGGGTGAGTTGATTTTTGTTCCAATTTCAGTTAAAATGGTGTTTTGTTAAAGGTTAATCGTTGATTGTTAATAAATAAATTGAATAAGTTGTTTGTTAGTAAAGATTTTGTTTTTTTTTAAGAATTCCTGCTTCTGAAGCTAAATATATATTTTTGGAATGTCCTCATCAAGGCCTTTCATTTGATACCCATATTAAAAAATTGAAAAAAAAAATTTTTTCTCAATTTTTTGTGACAAAATATATATTTTTGGAATGTGCTCATCAAGGCCTTTCATTTGATACCCATATTCAATAATTGAAAAAAAAACTCATTTTTTTATAAAAAAAAATATAATTTTGGAATGTGCTCATCAAGGCGTTTCATTTGATACCCATATTCAAAAATTAAAATTAAAAAAAAAATATCAAGGTCTTTCAATAAAATTGATACCCATTTTCAAAAATAAAAAAAGTGAAAAAACAGAATGAAATAACAAGTTAATTCAATGAAGTTTAATTGCATGTGTGGCTGTTTACCTGACGACCTTTGTCTTAAAGTCTGAGACTTAGACGAAGATTTTACTTTATGCACTAGAGCATAAAAAGCGATTTTATGCAGCCTATACCCAACATAAAGACGAACTTTACGAGCATGAGAAGTGAAAATATCCTTAGAGGATGTTGATGAGTGTATTAATGGAAAGTGTTTCTAAACCATTAATAGTTATTTGTTATACAAGTGACCAAAATCAAATTGTGCTGCGAGTGGCGACTTTAAATCACGAACTAGCGAAGTAGTCTAGAATTGAATCACGAGCGTAGCGAGTGATTCTAATATAGACTACTGAGCACAGTGAGTGATTTAAAGACACGAGGCAGAACAACATTTTGGTCTCGTGTAAAACATACAACTTTTCACCTCGACCAGCGAGAAAATTTTCACTTGACTTTCCTGGTAAAAAAGCTTAATTCAGCATTAGAAACTTGTTCACTTAACTCTTTTGGAGTTAGGAAACTATCTTGATCGTTGGACACATTCATTTTTGTAATTTATCACAAAAATAATTCAATCAAACCTATGCTGAAAAATTTTATTCATAGAGTCAGTAATTCCCGTCGTTTTGATTACATTACGTTGTGTTTTTCTCTTATTCATTAATATTCCGTCTTATTTATTTATTTATAATCATAAAACATATAATGTGTTAGTAAATTTCATTAATTTTTCTTATTTCAAGTTTGTCTCATACATGTGACCTCATTACCTTCATACTCTTTATTTCAAATTATCAACCATCTTTTTTAACAATCCTTATTTAAAACTCCTTGGTATATCCGTGTATTTTATTTTTTTACTTTTTAATCCGTGTATGACACCATAAAGCACTCTATCTATCCTTTTCTCACATATCAATTTTACAAGTGTCATCCTTGTCACTTTATTTGTTTTTCCTTTATTATTTTAAAAGTGGTGTTAGAAATTAAAAAAGCACTTTGTCTCACGCTCGCAGCAAAAATCGATTTTGCTGCGAGTTTTTACGCGCCAAAAGCACCCTTTTCGTGCTTGAGAGGTGAAAAAATATTTTCTTATTCTTTTCTTGTTATTGATGTTAAAAAGTTTAATCTTCGTATTAGTAAAAGTTTTAGGTTCACTTATCAAAGTTTTTACCTAATGATAAAACACACATAAATTCAATGAAACTTTTTCATAAATGTAGTGATATTTTTTAGTTAAGTACATGCTACAAAATCAAGTCGTAGTTTCGATTTTGTGATTAGTCATGATTTGCAAAAACTCATGTAATTTTAATGCCGTAGATGCATGCTAAAAGACGGCAGCAGATCCGGCTCGTCACATCGGATCACAACACATCGAACGAAACTCATATTAGATACATCGAACACCTCACATCGATGGGATCGAACTCGTATACGTCACATCACATCAAAAGTTCATGCCTCTTAAAAAGCTCATAGATAATGTGAAATCATAATTATTTGTATCTCTTTCTTATATATTTTGATAAATATTATAGATTGTTATTTAAGCATATATATATTATACATTATTGGTTTATTATATCCTTCTATCAAGAATACCCTAGATGTCCGGTCAGAGTCCCAAAAACAAAACTTCAAAATAACGCCCCTCTTTAAAATTGGGTTGTTATTTTGTACAAAGTATTTTCTTCTTTGTTTCTTCCTATATATATTAGAATTTGGAAAGAATTGTACTCAGATGAAATTTTTTGTTTTGTCAGTGGGTCGGGACCACATAATACCACATTTGTATTTTACTTCGTGAAGTTATCTAAGATATTTTTGATCGAAGTATGCATTAAATTATATTATTATGTTATCTGTATATTTATGACTGCTTTACTTTGTGCATCTACCGCCTTCATTAATATCTATTTCTTAAAGGTTGACTGGGCGAGAATACTTTTAGCATTAGGTCCGTTTTATAAATGTATAAAAAAGTTTGTTAAAATAAAATAAATAAAGTTTATGAGATCTCTGGCTAGTTGATAAACTCGTGGTGGGTAATGGCAAAAAATTTAAATGCATATTGTACTTATAGTATTATTATATTTATTAGGCATGATAAGAATAAAAAGACATTGCCCATTGTTATAAGACTATGTATATATACCTAAATAAGCCAAAAACACTAATCACAATACTTTGAAAACACACAACAACATCGACATTTCACTTTCATCAACGCCAGGAGCTTAATTGGCTTCGCGTTGGCAATTATGAACAGAACTCCGTCATAACTCTCAGCGAACAATGTAATGGTGCCGATAAATTTGACCGAAACCTGATTTAAGGTGACAAATACCTCCCAATAAGGCTCGTGCTATCAATCTCGGGGTTGTAAGGTGTAAGGAATGAAGCAGAGGTCGTTTGCAGCCTTTTTTTAAGACAAAAACAAGCAACAAACTCTTTGAGCTTTTTTAAACGTCCTCAGGCAAAGAACACTTTCCGTTATTGGGAAGGCAAAGGGATCCATGTCCGTACATCAGTTGATTTAGTGATGTTATTTATTTTTGTTCATAAAACTGCGCAAATTTTAAGTTAGAAATTCACAATTTTCAAACGATCAAAATAATTTATTGCTGGTGAACTCGATAAAAGTCGATAAAATCTATACAAAAGCATAGTTTTATTTTAGCTTTGTTCTTTGAAATAGGTAAACGCAATGAGGTTATATCTACGCGTTTTTATTCTAAGCTACGCTGATATAGAATACCAATTCATCGAAATAATTGTAGAAGATCAATCAATAGGTATATAGATATATCGTATTCCCATGTGTTTTTTTTATTTTTTATTTAGTGTACTGGCAGCTTATCACTTTGTTACATAAAAACTGGTAACTTGGATTATTATTGAGGTATTTATTATTATTTTATTCTGAAAAGCAAACCAAAATGTGTATATCCGCTCAAGGAATTATTCCCAACCGACCACACGACTCGGACCCCATGAGGGGTCCGTTGGGATTTTCAAAAAAAATCTGGCCCAACCGACCCCCTGCAAATAGCATGGGGACGGTTGACACCAATTTATTCCCATCGGACCACATAAGAAATTATATTAATAGTTAGGTACATGAAAAAAACTAAGTAAATCAATTTAACAAAACACTTTAATCAAAAATAACAAATAAATATAAATTCTAAATAATTAAACAAAAAAAAATTTTTTTTTAAGGTTTGATTAGCTGAATCAAACTGAATGAAAAAGTTTATTGTTAAATAACTTAACGTAATATTTGTTGTGCACAGTAAACGAACTAGTAACTAGTAAGTTGTAAATGTAAAGCAAAAGTTGACTTACCCACATTTATTAAATAAAAATAGAAATACAAATATTACCAACATTTGACTAATATTATGAAAATAAGTTCTCCCGTAAAGATTTATAATCCTATACAGAAGTTTTAAACCTAAAAACGTAGGGCGCAATGCATCCCACGATTTTAGGTTTAAAACTTCTGGGTTATATTAACGGGAGAAATTATTTTATACTTTTTGGTCCATCTCGTAAACGTATTTTTTATATATAAATAAAACACTGTAGGTCTATTTATTCTAAATGATCAAATTAAAATTTCAGTTCCGAAATAATAAAATTTTTCCTACAGTTAGCTTCATCAGTTAATCCAACCTTTAAAATGTTTGTTTTTTTATTTAGAATATAGGTCATTTATTATTTTTAATTAAATAAACAATTTTTAATAAACATTTTGATTAATTTTTTTTTCATGTGATTATAAATATAATTTCTTATGTGGTCCGATGGGAATAAATTGGTATCAACGGTCCCCATGCTATTTGCAGGGGGTCGGTTGGGCCAGAAAACTTTTAACAATCCCAACGGTCCCCGCATGGGGACGGGGTCGTGTGGTCGGTTGGGAATAATTCAACAATTTCGCCAGTTGTTTATTTTTTAACTTTAAATAAATTCGATGGAGCTTTAAATTGACTATTAAAATTAAATGTTTTGAAATCCATTTGACTTCATTTTACCTACGCAAAACCACTCTATAGACTTGTTGCCAACTCTACAGTTTTTTCGATATCTTCACAGTTTTTAGTTTAGACATCCAAATTTTTTTCTTTATTGTGCTAGCGCCATCTATTTTATTCGCTGCGTAACCCATGACAACTCGGTTTTAGCAAAGTCAACGGTAAGGCATAAGTTTGTCAATAAAATAGTCAATAAATCGTCCACCACTACCATAAAAGGCATTTTACATACAAAATCAGAAACTAAAAATTGTTTCGAGTTCAAAGCTACCATATAAAGAAATTTAATAAAAATATGTACGATTTTAAAAATTAAAATGAACCTAAAAATCAGGAGCAAATTGAAAACGAGGAAGTTATAAAGTTGATTAACGAATACTACGAATATTATTTTTCTTAATTTTTATGTTGTTTTATTGATAACTGCTATTAAATAATACAAAATAAGAAAAGCTCTAGATTTACAGTTTTTTAAATACAATTTTACAGTTTTCTACAGCTTTTTGAAAGCTTGTTTGCAGTTTTAGTCTCGATTGGAGTTGGCGGAGCAATAGGTAGACTATTAACAATACCAACAACTTATTTTTCAAAGAATTTGTTTAGCTTTTTTCTGTATTTTAAGGGAATTTCCAATGCCAAAGCTTTCACTTCACAGGATCCAAATTATTATTTAGTTAATAAACGTATTGTATGAAATTGAATGGTGCCAATTATAATTTCAATATAGTGAGCTTCTTTAATTAATTACATGAAATAAATACTCGACAAAGGAATATTTCAATTCACAAAGGGAGTTCAACGCCTTTTTTCTATGTTTCATCCTTGCTGATATTATAAATATGAAAGTCCGTTTGTTTGTATGTTACGCCTTCACGTCTTAACTACTGAACTGATCATCGTGAAATTTTGCATACACGTTGTCAGGGGTGCAGAAAAGGACATAGGGTACCTTTCATCTAGAAAAACGTACAGTTCCCGAGGGATAGCAAAAAAAACTGTCCACGCAGACGACTTCGCGGGCGGCGGCTAGTATTTCTTAAATCACAAGTTACCCAAAATGTCTCAATATACTTGTATTGTATTTATATTCCTCCATCGTCCAGAACGTGCAAGTGAAATAGGTATAGGCATAATTAGGAAAGTAAAAAAAGTATTAGGTACCATTTTTAAGGCTTATCATAGCGAAAACTTTTTAAATGCAACCAACACTTAAATCAAAAGAAACGTCAGTTGTTTTATACATTTTGATTGACTTTTTATAGGGGCAAAGCAGTGCCAAGTACATACACATGCAGTTATGCTTTGATTTTATTAAAAAAATCATAAATGCATTCAACAGAGAGTGAAATTAATCACTTTCATTTCAATAAACCTTACGTGCTTTAGTGTCTTTAAAACATTTTCTTTGCGCAGTGTTTTTTTCTTCTTTTAAAATAGGTGTTAAGTATTTAATTTATTTGCGTAAAATGTAACTCAAAAGTTTTCGATCGGTCTATAAAAAGTATCTTTTATCGTTTAAAATTGAAGTAAAGCATCAAAATCGTGATAAAAAGGCCACCAGTTCTATTTAGTATTCAATATTGAAGAATAAACTTTCTGCTCGCAGTTTTGAATCAATACTCAAGTCATCCTATAAGCACTCTACAGAATTATTCAAGGTTAAAAAATACGCGGTAAGTAATATCAACTGACTTGATTTCTTGAAAAGGACATACAGTTACAACTTTACATTGTCTGTGTCTGCTAAACGAAACGAAACGACATTCCACTTCAATTCCCAGACCACTTTCTCTACTCGAATAGACTAATAAAAAAACTAGTTCTTTTACAATGCCTAGATCAAGAAGTTTTAAGCTATTGCACGTTGCATTGTGTGTGGTTCATTTGAAAGGACTTGTTTTTCAACCCCTATTTTTAATGACGAAATTATTAGTATGCACATTGCACGAGAAAAGAACTATACAATTGTTGGCAAAGTCAATTTTAAAAGCGAACTTATACTAACGTAATTAGAGTGTTTTTCCCTTACCAATGTCACCCAGAAGATGATGCTGGATGTGTTTGAACTTGGCCCAGATTCTCACGTTTTGAAAGGAACTGGATGCAAGCATGCTCACAATGACGTCAGAGTATTTTGGACACAAAGGGCTTTGCGGTAAGAAAATGCAGTGCGTATTATGCATTTATTAGGAGTGACGTGAGTGAATTTACATAAGAGGTTTGACTTTCAATGAAAATACAATCGAATGGAGGTTATTTTGATCATAGTTTTTGTTTAATAAACCCAACGACGTCCAAGAAGTCCAGGAATTGTCCAAAAGTTATTATGTAGTTAAATATTTTCGAATATAAATATGTAAGTAGTTATTGGTTACCAATCTTTGTTGTCTTGTGAATGAGCTTTTAACTTTATATTATAGTACACCTTTCGTTGGTTAAGGGAATATGAGTATCATATAGCTATAATGTAACGTCGATGTAGTGATTGTATTATTACCTAATAAGTCACTATGTGTTACAATAAATGTTCATATTTCTTATATTAAGTATGACATCCGTGCTGAAGTGCCAGTTCAAGCTCCCAAAGCTTTTGTCAAAATAATTATGTCAAAATAGGCACAGAGCTCTCAGATAGGAAATAGCTTCCTATTGAAACATATGCCGGATCATACTAGCTAGACGATATTAGAGTAAATTGTTGTTAAACTTCGTGATCTTGCATAGGAGTTTTTTACTTTTTTCAGCTCATCTATCACAGCCTCATACAGTTATACTACTTAGTTCCTGACTTCATTCATATTTATGGCAAAAAAGTTAGCACTTATTTTAAAATGTTATCGACGCTATGCGAAAGCATTTCACTGTCAGTGCGCGCTAGTGCAGCATTTTATAAATAGAAAGGGGTGTTTTGATTAATTTGCATCTACGAGTGTGACACAAGCGAGACAGGCTATTATTGTACACGTCTAGTGAAAACGAGACAGAAAATTCCCCGGTCTGCGTCCTGCATCGACTCAATAATACATCAAGTAAGTGTGTGAATTATTGCGTTTTGAATCGAGTTTATTGAATGAATTATTTACAAAATACCAATGCGAATGTTCAGTGCAACTTTAGTCAACACTGTTTATTGCCCATTAATAATGTTGTACATAACTTTGTTCCAGTGTTAGCTTTTAAAACGGAATGCAATGAAATGCTGAAGCTTCGTCGTATTTAGAGAGTGTAACCTCATTCCAGCGAGCTACCAGCGAAAGTAACCGCTGACATTCGCTTCCCCGCATCACCTGCATAATGCTCAACAGAAATCCGTCAGACTTATGTTCGACTGTTTACACAGCTCACAATTACAATAACATCTTAGCACTCGATCTTTCACTTACCGTTTGGAAGCTTCACCGAGTTTACACCACTTTTAGGATGTAACAAACAATAACATGAACGGGATGTTGACGTAATCGCGGTTTCGGGTTGATTCGCGGGCTCGTGACGCAGTCGGAAAGCGTCACGATTCTTGCAGATTTGTGTTTTTGGGATTGTTTTGAGGAGTATGAATTGTGGAATTACAAATGCGGTAACTGAGGAGCACGGAGCGTGCGCACTGGGCGTCGGGGCGGTACTGCGGCCGGTCGCTAGGCGGCGCTGCCGACGAGTCGTATTGATAAAAGCGCAAGGGACGACGACGCATACAGTCAATGCAATACCGGCGGTTAAACTGGACTCTTCGGAAAACTGCCTTTGGTGGTTTCCACCGTTGTAAGTTTATTAAAATGCGTTTTGGAATATAGCAAAGCTCACTTCTTGAAGTAGGTACAGAGAGTTCCGTCGCAACGACAATGTAACTTTGGTTTGACATTTCTTTTTTATATTCAGAAGTTACGTAAAACTATGTGGCTTAGTTATAACTTTGTACCGACTGAGAAAAGCTGTCTAAAAATACAACAAGGCTCTTATTCAATAAATGGGATCTGAATAGGTTATCTTATCATCGTTGAACAGCGAAATAAAGAATTAAAAATATTTGTAATTACTAAAGGATTTAACTACACATTAAAGTTTTTTTCATTAAATAAAATCATAACGTGAAATGCATTACAATGATTTATTAAGCTTCAAGTTTTTCTTTTCGATTTAAAAAATACCTGTATTTTCACATCTCAGCTTATTTTTTCGCTCAGTATATTTAAAAGAGTATCTTATCTGCAGTGGTAATTAGGATGATTTACCATACCTAACTATTTTTCATCATTAATATAATGTTTTTGTTCGAAACATAAAATATTTCCTTTATGACTCTTGTCGTGTCTTTGTCGCGTACGGACACGAGATGGCGCGACCAACCTTGAACTCTTGAATATCAGATAATGAGGCTTCGAGTAAAATAATGCCTTGGCAATGCCATGAGTTGCCATGAGGATGTTGTGATTACGGCATTATTGCCGTTTAGTGCCACATAATGAATGGAAATGGAACGCTGACATTTTTTTGTAGGTATAGAGGGACTTCACTTAAAAAGATTTGCATCGTGAGAAATAACATACCTAGGTAATTAAATGAAAAATTCATATTTGTTCACTAAAGTTAAAAATAACAAAAAACACTATTCAATCTTTGCGAAAAATAAATCGTATCCTAGATTGAAAGAAGAGTAGCTTACACTTTTAAACCGTCTTAAAATTGTATTCTAACTGCAGCTACATTAAGGTGGTTGAATTTTATTTAATACTAGCGGCCGCCCGCGGTTTCACCCGCGTGGTTCCCGTTCCCGTGGGAATATCAGAATAAGAAGTATCCTATGTTTTAATCTAAGCTATCTACTATCTGTGTGCCAAATTCCAACCAAATCCGTTCAGTAGTTTTTGCGTGATTGAGGAACAAACATCCAAACATCTAAACATCCAAACCCACAAACTTTCACATTTATAATATTAGTAAGATTGTAATTCTAATACACAATTTTAATAAAACTTTATGTGGAAATTTTAGAGCCCAGTCTTGTATTTTAAAACGGTATCATTACATTCCCTCGTAGTCACTGCAAAACTGCTAAAAGTGGCCGTTTTTGACACATTTACTAGGTATCTACTTCTAGGAATGACTACGAGGAAACATAGTGATACCTTCTAAAAATAATAGACCAATGGGCCCTAAAAGTTCTACTTAAAGTTTTATTAAAATATTTTTCTGTTAACAACTTATTAAATAAAAACCTCTGAGGGCGCCACTTTCGATGGTATAACCACCTTAACCGTTTTCATAATAAGGTTTTCTACAAATTAGGGAGTTAGTAAGCGCTCTATACACGCTGAAATTTAAATCATTTGGTTCCCGCTGTGGGGTGGTTCCACTCATGATAACAAGGAACTTTTACTATGGGGCCAACTCTAAAATGGCGAAAAAAAAATCTGCTGTTCCATACAAAATCGCAATACGTACTCGACCTTAATGTATGGAACAGATGATTTTTGTTCGCCATTTTAGAGTTGGCCCATAGTAAAAGTTCCTTGTTTTATAATGAGTGGAACCACCCCACTGCGGGAACCAAAAGGTAAGCATTTAAACCCAAAAACCTGAAAAAAACCTAACAAAAACGGCTTCAAAATTAAACAGCTCTAAAAAGCAAGTAATAATATGCATATCGATATTATGAATTATAAACGCAAATCGATTAAAAAACCCTGAACGGGAGATTGTTTTATTTAAACTTTTATAATAGTTTTGTGCATTTTTTTTATTGTAAAAGACCGGCGCGGTCGGCGGTGCAGTGAGCGTTTTTATTGCGCGGCCACAAAGCCATGGACAAATATATTTTTCAGCCATGATAAAGCAATGAATTGTTATCACGCGATTCACGCGCCATATACGCCGCGACGCCAATCGCTCCGTTGCGTGGTCAAAGATGACAAGATCACTACACGTCAATGACTCACATGAATATTCATGAATAGGCACGAACTAATATTTCTTACAAACGTGACTGGAATCACAATTTCTGAACGTAGGTACCTGTAGGAGCTTTGTTTCAGTTGATAATGGAGTTTATGGCGTGAGAGCCATTGATAAACATTGATTTATTACTTATCTAAAAATATCGCATTAATCCGACGACAAAAATGTCAAAAAGCTAAGAATAATAAGTACCTACTTAAGTATATGAATTCTGAAAGCCAGCAATAATTCAGTATTTTGAGCACAATTACTTTAGTTAAATACGACTTAACTTCAGCAAGTAAAATTGAAAATGTTGTTAATTAAGTTCTAAAATACATGTAATTTTTTTCCTAAAGATATCCTTCTATTCTAAAATAAAATAATAAAATTCGTTTTTATTATTTTAGATTTTGATTGGAGAGCAAAACAAAACAATGTTTATTGTCTGTCTCCAGTGATAATTGCCAATTTCTGTAAATATAATTAAAATATTCCGTTTCATTTATACTTCTTTGATAATACAATAACATTTTGTTCCAACAAACACATTGAAGACAAGTTTGAAAATAGAATCATAAACCTGAAAAAACTTAATAATAATATACTACCATTCTACTTTACCCAGGAAAACTTATCTTATTTCTACTGTGCAAAACATGAAATCCTTTTGTCTACCCGCCGAGCGCCAGACGAGACGAGTCGACCTTGAGAATGTTGCATTTTATCCCTCCCATCCCCCCTTTTCCACTCAAACTCGTAACCTCCTCTTACCCACCACACCACAGACGCAGCCTTACCGCACACATAGGACACCTACGTATATCTTTTGAAATTCTAGTCTAGCTATATTCGGCATTCAATTAGGTATTCCCTTTAGAAAGGCTAAATTTTATGAAGGCAAACGTTTAATTTAAATAATTACGAGAAATGAGACGTTTAGCGAACGTAAAGGACATCCAACATACCCGGATTAATGAAAATACAGTTCAGATTTAGTCCAAATTTCGTATGAAAGCCCAAAATTAAAATTATAACATCCACATCCAAATTTTATGGGGATTTGTTTTAGAAGTTTAGCTTCCAAAGTATCGCTCCGAGTTTCTAGATTCGATTATCTGGGGTCAGTTCCATAGTTGGCAGGTTTTTAAAGAGTCACAGAAGTAAGGTTTTAGAGGTTAATTTTTTTCTTTCTCTTAGAGGGGTTGACGATTCCAGTGATGTTTCCAAATACAGAAATAATAATAAGAACAGGTTGAATGAAAGATTAATAGTTGAATATAAAAGTAAGACGCAGTGATTATATTTTGGCTTGATTATAGTTTTGAGATGCCACCAGAGCTTAACCTTGTTTCAAAATACTTAAAACATACCAACCCTCCTATTATTTAATATGATAATTGGTCAGTATATTCTTTCTTAATACTATTTGATCACATAGCAAATGGGTCACTCAAAAAGTTCACCTAAACTAGCTGCTTCCTTCACTTCGATAGAGTCAAGTAAAACTGGTAAAACATAAAACAGCAATGCAGATAACAACATTGCGATCGTAACAGGAGAACAGGGGGGTAATTACGTAACTTTGTTGCAATTAACTCTGACAGAAATCGCAGTTACATCGCTGCTTTAGTAAGAACCAATGTGAGAACTATCTTAACTAAAGCAGCAATATATGCAACTGCGCTTTCAATCGATTTCAATCGAGAATTGTTAGCAACAGCTTTACGTAATCAAGGTACAGGTCACTTTTGCTTTTATATTGCTACTAAAAACTTGTTTACTGCACGTAGATGTTATCTCAATACTCACTGGTGGACTATTTGAAAACACACGTTGATTTTAGCAACGCAATATATTCATAGGTTTACGACAATTAACGAAGAGGTTATCTTTAAAGATTGGACTAAAACGACCAAGATCTTTAACAGCAACTTGGTCATTTTATCATTTTTGTCATTTCAGCACCTTTCATTTTAGCACCTTGGTCCTAACGCCCCGAAAGGTTTAAATACATCTACGTTGAGTTCATTTGCATCTAATCTCTGATGATCAGTAGATGATTTATATTGCATTAGATACGGTTTTTTTTTCTTTATTAGGAACTCATTTCGCGTATTAAGATTCAAATTCGTAATGCATATTTAATAAATACTCTTTCCTCACCACGGACTATGTTTATTCACTTTATTCCAGATAATTTCCACATAACTATTCACGCTAAGAGTTATTTAATGCATATAAAATTGCAAGTTCCCACACACAATGATCCATTTTCTGTTTCGGAATTGGCGCAGAACCAAAACAAAGGGCTTATAATAATATATCGAATTCCCCAAAATGAGCGCATAATTCTCGAGTCCTGTTAAGTCTGGATGTTTAGCAATTTGTGTGACCACTCGTCGGTCTTCAACCCAATATTTTGTTGGTTTTATTTCCTTTACAATTCTCGTCTTGACATTTCGTTTTAAATTTTACTTTTGTACTTCCTATTAGCTACAGATAGAAGGTAGCTCAAGATAATCGAAATGCTGCAAAAAAAATTTAATGTTGAACCACATTTAATATTTGTGTGTAAAATGTCTCACGAAATCAACAATAGAAACAGTGTATAAACTTTGTCTTATAATAAACAAGTTAAAAAGCTTACTTGTATAGCATTACAAATAATAAAATAGTGATGTAGAGAGAAAATCAATGCTCCTTCGAAAAACAATACTCAATCTCGATGTTTGTGTAAAGTTAATAATGGCATATAAGAAAATAAATGAAACATCGACAAAGAAAAACACTTTCGGTAATTCGAAGTTTAATGACGAATGCTAACAGAGAAATATGGAAAGTGTCCAAGACAAACATACTTGCGAACATTGTATCAGCAAAATCGGGTTGAGCCGCCTCGTTTCTTGCTCCTCACAAGGAGTTTGAGTAAAAAGGGGGTTTCGTTGAAGTAGGTAAGGGGTCATGTAATGTTGGTTAGAGTTTGTATGCACTGAAGTATACATCACTGCTAATGACCGTTGATTGATATTTATGAGTTTGGAAACGACTGCTATCGGATGACATGCGCGTCGGTTTTAAACATCAGTCAGCCACGCCACGAAGTTAACGTCTCCGTCCGTGAGAACGGTGATGACATCTTCAGCATTCTGCGGATAAAATTGGACATGTTTGAAATGAGATGCGGATAATTGATTATGGACTTAGCCAAGTTTGTGTCACTTTTGAGGCAAGAAAAGCTATTCATTTTACTAACACATTTTTTATTTATATCTGATGATAGAGATTATTGAAAACCATACCTACCTTCACGAGCATTATCTTAACGACTGTGACGTTGAATTTAGTATCAGTTTATCAGAATCAAATGATTTATGCACAGGTAACAGGTTAAATAATTTACTGCTTTTAACGTAATGATACTTATTTAATTTTTATGTCAAAGTCAAAGTCAAAGTCAAATAAGCTTTATTCAAATAAACTTAATTATTAAGTACTTTTGAATCGTCTATATTTTCCTACCACCCGTTCCAGACTTTTTTAGCTGACAAGAAGAACGGGCGCAAGAAACTTATCAGCTGTAACAGCCATAAGTAACGATATTTATAAACTTGAACTATGGTTGCGCCTGTCTTGTAAAGTTTAGCAAATATGTAGTTGACTGTTATTTGCTATATAGGGTTATTTGTAAAACACCAACAACCTCGAACCTCGAACAAAACTTTCCGAAAAGACGAAAAAAAACACTCTTCATATAAGTCTCGGTCAGCTGTTCGGGCATCTGTATGGCGATTTTCGTCTTTTTTTGGAAAAGTCGTTAAACAAACATTGTTGTTTATTATGTTAGTTATCTATTCCTGTCAGGTTGATGGTGTTTAAGAAATATAAACCTGTAGATCTATTGAAGTTGGTTATCCTATTTTGTGAAGTGTTCCTATCGGGGAAGCTTTTAGCCTTTACCTGAGGTAAAACATAAAATAATGTTTTAATTAGACATACTGCATAACATCCACCATTCTTTGCTTGTAATGCGATCGTGTCTGTCGTCGAGATGACCAATGCCTAATTGTTCTAGTCTGACTAGGTCATGCTCGAAGTTTAATAGGAATTTACAGCAAATGTAGGATACGTAAAACCATTATTCCAATCTCATTTGCAGGACGTAGGACTTATATATGGGAGTGTATTGCTATGATTCCATGCTTTGAAAATTGCAGTTTTGGACCGTTCAAAATGGTTGGTTAGGGCTTATTTCAAGTCCACCTAGCTAGTTTACCACCATCTTACCTAAGTCTGACGCCATAATTTAAAAATAGATTCAGTTGTGTTCCGGCAGTTAGAGGTAGTAAAATAGCAGTTCCTCAGTGGTAAGGATTTCTGGTGTAGTGCGTTTACACTTTCGGCCTTATCGTCACTTAACATCAGGTGTGGTGAAGGCCAAACATTATCCCGTTGTGGATAAAAAAATGCTTTCCATATTTTGGTCCACGGAGGTGATAATCCTACTAATATTATATAGGTAAATGTGAAAGTTTGTGGGTTTGGATGTTTAGATGTTTGGATGTTTGTTCCTCAATCACGCAAAAACTACTAAAGGGATTTGGTTGAAATTTGGTACACAGATAGTAGATAGCCTGGATTAAAACATAGAATACTTTTTATCCCGATATTCCCACGGGAACGGGAACCACGCGGGTGAAACCGCGGGCGGCCGCTAGTACCTTCTAAGTTATCTACCTATATATTAAGTAATATTATCTGAATGTCTTGAACTTGAATACTTCAGTAGATATCTTCTGAGATCCCTAGTGACGTATCTTAAGGGTCAAGTAATAAAAATGCTTACACTATTTACTTACATCCAATAATCGGATACTTTTGATCAAAGATCTTATTTTATTACGAAAAGATATTGCAATAATGTCCACAACATAATGTTGACTTTTCGATGTCCTATCTTTTACTTTGTTGTAATAAATGGAGGAAAAATTCTAATAATAATATAGATGCAATGATGCTTTTAACATTGAAAATGTTTTTTCGATCGCTTCAGTAAGGTACCCAATTTCAGCCAAAGTGAGACATTGCCCTGGTCCCGTGAGTTTTGGGTCTACGTGTATGTACTAAATGTCAAAAGATGCGTCTCAGCTAGGGCTACAATATGGTGAAAAAAAATTTTGATAAAGTCAAAAACTTTTTTCGAAAATCGCATAAATGTAGAAAAATTACACACTTTTTAGGGGTCTTTTCTCACTAAATCGACAATTTCTCAAAAACGAAAAGCGATATCGAAAAAATGAAAAAAACCCCTAGAGATATTGAGTTAGGTTAGGTTACTGATATTAGTATATGTCCCTGACTCTTACGGTCTGGGCTGTAGCTTATCCTTTATGAAGCTAAATGTTGGGATACCGCGGGCGACGTGCGGGCGCGGGATAATGGTAATACGTAGTAGGTACGATTCATCATATCAGCCACACGACACCCACTGCTGGGCATAGGCCTCCCCTAAGGATCTCCACGACGATCGGTCCTGCGCTGCCTGCATCCACTGGCTTTCCGCGACCTTCACCAGATCGTCGGTCCACCTTGTCGGGGGCCTACCCACGGAGCGTCGTCCGGTGCGCGGTCGCCATTCCAGAACCTTTCTGCCCCAACGGCCATCGGTTCTTCTCGCTATGTGTCCCGCCCATTGCCACTTCAGCTGAGCAATCCTTCGAGCGATGTCGGTTACTTTAGTTCTCCTGCGGATCTCCTCGTTTCTGATTTGATCACGTAGGGAAACGCCGAGCATGGCTCTCTCCATTGCACGCTGAGCGACCTTGAGCCTCCTTATGAGACCCATAGTTAGCGGCCACGTTTCACTGCCGTAAGTCATCACTGGCAACACACACTGTTCATAGACTTTCGTCTTGAGACACTGAGGTAAGTCGGACGCGAAGATTTTTCGAAGCTTCCCGAATGCTGCCCACCCGAGTTGGATTCGGCGAGAGATCTCTTTCTCGAAGTTGGACCTACCTAACTGGACTGCCTGTCCTAGGTATACGTAATGGTCAACAACTTCAAGTGTAGTGTTCCCAACATGAACTGGAGAGGGTACAACATGGGCATTTGACATAATTTTCGTCTTTTCCATGTTCATCCTAAGACCCACTCTTTGGGAAGCACTACGGAGATCTTCGAGCATTGTGTTCAGGTCTTCCATGGTCTCAGCCATAAGGACTATATCATCGGCAAAACGAAGGTGTGTTAGGTACTCGCCATTAATGTTGATGCCGAGTCCTTTCCAGTCCAAGAGCTTAAAGATGTCCTCCAACGCAGCTGTGAACAGTTTCGGAGAAATAACGTCTCCCTGTCTCACACCACGCTGCAGTTGGATAGGATTTGTGTTCTGGTTCTGTACTCGGATCGTCATGGTGGCATTTTGGTATAAGTACCTCAACACCTCGATATACCTATAGTCCACTTGGCACCTTTGGAGAGACTGCAGCACCGCCCAGGTTTCAATCGAATCAAAGGCTTTCTCATAGTCCACGAACGCCAAGCAAAGTGGCTCATTATACTCCTCGGTCTTCTGTATAACCTGCCGCAGCGTATGGATGTGGTCTATGGTGCTAAAGCCTTTTCGGAACCCGGCTTGTTCGGGAGGTTGGAAGTCGTCGAACTTGCGAGCGAGACGATTCGTAAGGACTCTCGAAAACAACTTATAGACATGACTCAGAAGCGAGATAGGTCTATAGTTCTTTAAGAGGGACTTGTCACCCTTTTTAAAGAACAAGATCACCTCACTTATGTTCCATGTCTTTGGCGTTCTGCCCTGGACGATGACGGAATTAAAGAGCTTCTGGAGGACTTTGAGTATCGGCTTACCGCCCGCTCTCAGAAGTTCTGTAGTGATTCCATCGTCACCCGCCGCCTTGTTGTTTTTCAGCTGTTTGAGAGCCATACTAATCTCGTACAGGCTGACGTCCGGGATATCTTGAGTATAGTGTCGGGTAAGCTTGGCTCTGGGGTCTTTAGCCTTGCTTTCAACAGGTGTCTGCGTGGAATATAACTGCCCATAGAAGCTCTCGATCTCCCTCAGGATTTCAGGCTTTGATGAAATGATGCGTCCGTCGTCAGTTTTCAGCTTCGTCATCTGGCTTTGCCCAATAGACAGATCTCTCGCGAACACTTTGGAGCCTTTATTCCGCTCGATAGCCTCTTTAATACGATTCGTATTAAATTGGCGAAGGTCGCTCGTTAAAGACTTAGATATCTGTCTATTAAGCTGCCGATAACGATTAGCATCTACTGAACTCTGGAGCCTCATTTCACGTCTCTGATCCATGAGTAGGAGTGTGTGGTCGGAGAGTTTCTTTATCTTGGGACGGCGGGTCTTAAAGAGCTTGGACCCTACCGTACGGACAGTATCCACCACCATGTTGTTTAGATCGTCCACATCTATGCTGTTCTCAAGGGCTTCGAAGCGGTTTTGGAGTTCGAGTTGAAAGCTCTCGGGGTTTTGAATATGGGCCGGCAATGGTCGAATTGTTGATTTTATCAGTCGAGATCTTTCCAGCTTTGGGTTGATATTCAATGTGCCACGTACCAATCGGTGATCGCTCCCCGTCTTAACAGCGTTGATCACAGTGACATCATTGAATATTTGCTTTTTCGTCGACATGATAAAATCTATCTCATTTCTGACTTTACCGTCCGGACTGACCCAGGTCCACTTCCGGCATTCCGGCTTTCTGAAGAAGGAGTTCATCATAAAGAGGTTCTCCTTCTCCATAAAGTCAGCCAGCATCTGGCCTCTGTCATTCCGTTGCCCAACTCCAAATTGCCCCACTCTCAGCTCATCACCGCATCGTTTCCCCAACTTTGCATTGAAGTCCCCCATCACAACAGTGTAGTGGGTTTTGTAGCTATGCATGGCTTTAGAGATCTCCTCATACATAGCCTCCACTTCGTCATCTTGGTGTGTCGAGGTCGGTGCGTAAACCTGTATAACATTCAGCGAACACCGTTTGGATATTCTGAGTATAAGGTACGCCACCCTGGTCGACACACTTCCGATGGTAATCACGTTGTTGACAAGGGACTTGTGGACGATGAACCCGACACCACCTTGGGACTGTTGGTCGCCCTCCCGGTAGTAAAGCAAGTTACCGGAGTTGAGGATTATCGAGTCCTCTCCCGCTCTTCGGACTTCAGATAACCCGATAATGTCCCAGTGTACCTTGCTGATAACTTCTTCCAACTCGGTTAACTTCGCGTCTTCCCTTAGTGTGCGCGTGTTATAGGTTGCCAGGTGCAGTTGTCGTCGTTTTTGGTAGCCGAGCCGCACCCGGGGATTCTTAGCACCCCCTGCCCCGCCGTTACCGTAGCCGCTACCGTAGCTAGGAATAGCGGGGCTGCCGGGGACTGGGGGCCAATTTTTTGATCCATTGTGCATGAGGGGGGGGGTTTGCCATAATCGCCACGCTTGGCAGGCGGGTTGGCGATCGCAGTAGGCCAAGGTTTTTTGGAGACGCTGCTGCCCGTCTCTTGAAGGCTATGCTCCCTTAGTCGCCTTTTACGACACCCACGGGATGATAGGGGGTAGTGCTATTCTAGGCCGGCACATACACGGCAGGTACGATTGGAGTTTGTAAATTATTGTATATTTCAAAGCTTGTGATACTTAGTGTTTTATATTTTGTATTTTTAATTTGTTTCCACATTTATTATAAATAAAAAAGTATTTAGATATATATTAAAACCATAATATTGATATTGATTAGCTCTAGCAGGTCAACAGATGGTATGACGTGAATAGAGCGTGAAGTGAGAGCTGATTCCAGATCTAGTCAAAGATTTAAAAACCGTTAGATACGGCGGCGCGGGGCGGTACCATAGTGTGACTGCACTGAAATGTCTCCATAAGTCCATATTCAAGTAAGTGACGTCGCTGACTGTGTGAAAACGAAAGAGAAAGTAGTGTTAGCAATAACTGTAGGAGCAAAAGAGATGACGCTATTATCTCCAGTACACGTGCTAGGCATCGGTCGTAGTGAGTTTTTGTGTGTAGATAAATGGATAAACAAATCTTGAGCGAAATTTGAACAGAAGAGAGGTTTTAGTTTGAGGCCCGAGGCGAAGGCGAGGGCCTTTACTAGATCCAAAATATTATATATCGTGGGTTGCTGTTATTTCAATTTCGAGATTTGAAATCACTCGATCAGTCACGTCTTTCTTAGTGACTCTGCGATTCCAAATTTTTACAACGATCTCTGAGAATGAGAGTGTGATGATGATGCCTAGGTAACATGAGGGTTGTTATCGCACATTCGAGTGATGATGAAGTCGGCGCGAGAGTCTCGCATGCTGCATTTGATTTTGATTTATTTTTTTATTAGGATTAATTTATTTAGAAATTCAGATGTTTTAGGTATACATAGTACCATAGACTTAGAAAATTTTTCGCTATGCTCAAGTAGACGGACAAAGGTGCGAGTGAAAAACCGATTCTTACGGCTTATGCGATGTGAGAGAAAGAGTAAATAAAAACTGACAGCAGAACCTGGTTTGACTTCATTTATCATCGTTTATCACCTTGGTGAAAAGTGTCAACAAGATTATTTTGTAATTTTGATCGCGATCGGGTCGGTTTGGCTCTCAAAGGTATATAAATCAATAATGGTGTCGTGTTCTGTACTGGATTGTAATGTTACTTACGACAATAACCCAAATAAACACTCATTTCACAGGTAAATATGATTGTACAAGTGCCATTTTCGTATTTCATATTTAAGTTGAATATATTCCCAAACACACTAAGTTATATACTAATATGATGCTATTAAACGCCTATTTCCTAAATAAAGGCTGATTTCTAAACATTACGTGTTAGATAAAAAGATATTGTGTCCGTGAACTTGAGAAAATAAGGCGTAGTGATTGATCAAAAATTATCGATATCGACACTCATGTCGATGATTTCCAATAATTCCAATATAACTTTTTTTGTGTTTTTGAACACTGATAGTTTTATTTAAAGCTGCTTTTAACCGACAGTTTTCAAATGGTAAATTATACCTACTTAAATACTAATTTAACAATATTTCCAGGTTTCCTGTAAATCCAATGATTTAGTAAAACTGGATAAATGTCATAAATAAATCGGCATGGAGCCTGAAAGGAGACCTAAAGAAATTACCTAAATAAAATTGTTCAAAATCTTGTTTGTGTTTTATTTATTAGAGCAATAATACATTTAGGCCAGTAAAATCTTACAAATATTTTTGCTAAAAACGCAAAATGCGATGTATAGCTGCATTTTTAGTATGTTATTTGGACCCCTTAGGAGAGTGTGAAACTATGTAGGTATGCAAGCAAAAAAAAGTTGTGCTAGCTGCGTTATACGTGAAAAACTGCAAAAAAATCAGGTTTTTGCAGTTTTATTCAAAACCTTTAGGCTTTTGACATTAGTTGCCACTATTATTATGAAAGTGTATTAAATTTTAAATAATTAAAGCCAAACTTCAGCTCCGTATGTTTAATAGTTTTTGAGATATGATGCTTGAAACATTGACACTCACCGGCATATCTAACCGTCTACACCGTTATTTTCATACAAACATGCTCACTTCACAGTCTCATAAATAAAAAAGGTTGTGCATCTCTCAATCTCTGCAATAATTTGTATGTAGATAGATTAGTCAGGTGCTCATTTATTGAATAGAAATGTCAAATAATTATAGACACCTCCCAATTTATCCAAAAAGAGGAAAAGGTAAACCAATTTTTTTGTTCCATACAATTATATATGGTATTAAAATTATGCATTGCTTTACTGCATTTTTGGCGAAATTGAGAGATGTCTATGCTTATTTGACATTCTTATTCGAAAAACGAGCACCTTCCTAATCTATCAACATACAAACAATTGCAGAGATGCGTAAACTTTTATATTCATGAGACTGTGAAGTGAGCATGATTGTATGAAAATAACGGTGTAGGCGGTTAGATATGCCGGTGAGTGTCAATGTTTTAAGCATTATATCTCAAAAACTATTAGACATACGGAGCTGTGGGTTAGCTTTAATTGTTTGAAATTTAATACATTTTCAAAATGAAGTTGACAACTAATGTCAAAAGCGCATAGTTTTTTAATAAAATTGCAAAAACTGAAAAAACATGCAGTTTTTCACGTATAACGCAGCTAGCACAACTTTTTTTTGCTTGCAAAACATAGTTCCATACTCCCTTAAGGGGTCCAAATAACATACCAAAAATGCAGCTTTACATCGCGTTTTGCGATTCAAATGTAGAATTTTACTGGGGTAATTATGGTAATCGACAACCTAAAATGGACTTCAGTGCATCTCTGAAATTCACGCAAACGTTTACAAATTAACAAACACAGGCTCATGTCACTTTTGGTTTCGCAGCCAAGCGAACTCTGTTCGTCTATTTCAGTGAATATTAAGTTTATGCATAGTACTTAGGTTACCTTTCAATAAAATATTAATGTCTATAAGAAAGAAATAAAAAAATTTTGTTAAATTCATTAAATTAATTTTCAATGTACCAGAAGTTCGTGAAAGGCACGAGATCTGTGAATTTTTTTTATTTTCGTCACAAAATGTTATAAAAATAATTAAAAATTAAAAAAAAACTCGAAAAAAAATACAAGTTCTTACAAGAAAACAGAAACTCATCGACCAAATTTATTTTTAGACGCAAATACATAGTATCTTTTAATATGACTGTTGATCTATCTTAATCCAAAAACATATCCAATAACTTAAAACTTTTTATTCACTTTCAAGCTTTTAATTTTATTATAATCAATCATGAACAACTCTGTTCAATTTTACAAAAACAATATATAATAAAACAACAGTAGCTAAAGTTAGTAGACGAAGACTGAAAAAGCAAAAAGAATCCCCTTTTTTCTGTAGGTTCTACATGTATAAAAACCCTCAACGTCAGGAAAATCGCACCTCCTCGAAAATAAGTCAAAATAGCTTTATTCAAATAAACATAATAATTAAGCATCTTTGATTAATTAAGCACCTTTTGAATTTTCGTGCAGACTTTTTTAACTGACAAGAAGAATCTGTTATTAATAACACACGTGTTAATAATTTTATGTTGATCTATTGAAAGTAGGGAGTGGATGAGGATGACGAGTGACAAGAAGGAATAGAAGAGAAGGACGCAGTGCACCGACTCCAAATAAATTGAGATAAGAGTAGGGGAATGTTAATAATATTCAAAGTACATTTAATGAGCTTTTAACTAATAATTGTTTGATACAATAAACATATCATTTACCACAAATACACACACTTAACGCGTTATTACTTGCGCCACCATTGATAGTATAAATAGGGGTCAATTCAGGAAAATGCGGGTAAATTTATTTGCTATGAGACGTTAGAGAGAACACAGATCAACCATTAACAAGAGAAACACCCAATATCGATAGGTACTGTTTTGCCCATGAACCTGCTCAAGTGAAATTGTAATAATTACAAAAATGCGGCAATGGCAGTGTAATGTTGCTCGAAACAGGGGCCCTATTTTTGAATCGCTCGGCTGGCGTCGAGCGCTCGTTTCTACTGATTTTCGTTCGACATATGGCTCAAACGTTCGAAATAGAGTCATATGTCGAACGAAAATCAGTAGAAACGAGCGCTCGACGCCAATCGAGCGATTCAAAAATAGGGTCCCTGAATCTCAGCAAGTGTTCCAACGATTTCTAGAGACTATTGGCTTGACAAAGGGGTTGAAGTATATTACAACACTTATCATTAATTAGATTAAATTTAAAGTTTTTTGTAGAAGTTTTTTGAAAAGGTGCGATTTTTGTGACGTCGAGTGTAGTTCGTGCCTAGAGGATTATAGTTTAACCATGGCAAGTGCTCACGTTGCATTTATGATGCAAGAGTAAAGAAGGGTGCTTTGTACCCTTAAGAGTGCTTCTGTTGTCGCTGGCTAAGGCTTATTCGGGTCAACATCTGCACACAAGCACTACCTAGATGGCTGTCTGAAGAAGATGCAGTGACGTTACAAATATATTTATATAAAAAAGGGGAATATACAGGGTAATTTTGCAACCTCTTTACAAAATCAAATATTAGTTCGAGGAAGTAATAAAAAAAATTTGGTGAGATAATTATGAATTATTTCTTTTTTAATTTACAGTTTTCAGCCACTTTTTATGTCCAAAAAATTTAGGCGCGCACGTTCACCTTCGCGTAAGCGGCGCGAGCGGGGGAAGGCGGGTGGCGGGAAGGGGGCTCGTGCGGGTCGACCGTGCGATGCGCAAACAGTGACAACAATTCAATTTGTGTAGGGAAAAGTTTGACACAAAAAATTTAAAAAAAAAAAAAAAATTTTTACTTCACAAATCGATTGTACTACTGTTATAGTATGACCTGACAAAATTTGAAAAGGGGTCCAAAAATGACCCTGTATAAACGCACTTTAAAAATAAATGTTCTGCTTTAAAATTATTTCAATGAACTACATATAAAAATAATGGTTCCCACTATAAATATGCTTACCTTTAAAATTAATACTTTGCATTTTACAATTTATTACAAATTTAGTTCTTGTAGAGAAACAGACGATTAGGTGCGACGACGAGCGAACGTAGCGAGCGAGGAGGAGGTTAGGTTTCATGTACTAATTTTAAAATCACAAAAAACTTAAACTATTTCACACAAAATAATAATTAGCTTTACTAATTCACAAAAATCAAACAATATTACACTTCTCACAAATCGCATGAACCTCAAAGCTTGCGTCAAAGTCACAAGAGATGCAAGCAGGCGACTTCCGGTAGAGGGCGTGGAGGGCCCTTACTGGATCCCGGCTGACAAAGGCTAATCCAGGTCAATCGATCTACGTGCTTTACAAATCCAGGGCTATTTAGTGTTCTTTGTTACCACTTAATGAAACGAATGAAACTTGCCGTAGCACGAAAACTATATCCAGCTACCTTAGCACGAACAGCTATCGAAAAAAATAACGCCCCTAACAACATTCGATAGAGTAATTTTGTAGGGGAATTAGTACACACAATCTACCGCCGAAAAGAAAATCATATAAATCTCGGTCAGCTGTTCGGGCATTGCAAAAATTTAAATTTTCCGTAATAATTACCTACACTATCGAGTACTTTTACGCGCGTTGCTTTATCGATAGATGTTCGTGCTTCGGTACGAAAGTACGAATTTCATCAAGTGCGTAATATCGAATTCGTAATTCGTATAGATTTGTTTCGGATTCGTCATGTTCCTGATTCGTCGTATTCCAGATTCGCAGAATTCCAGATTCGCCGATTTCCTGATTCGTCGTAATACGTAGGTACAATCAATAACACTGGCACTTTACCATTTCTAAGTTTAAAATTGCTTACACGCCGCGCAATCACGATGCGCATGTCAGAAATTGTCTTGGTATTGTTTTTCTTTTTATTACGAACATGTTTCAAATTAATTAATATTTTAACTAAAATGTAATGTCTATTATATTATGCTGTTTTCGCACATTATAATTAAATAAAAATACTAAAATAAAAAAATATTGTCATCGACTGTATTCCGACGAATCTGGAATACGACGAATCAGGAACATGACGAATCCGGAACAAATCTTCGTATCGAGCGTAAAGTATTTTTTTTTGTTTTTGAGTGCCACCTACCTCCGTAGATAGATAATAAGATTTCCAATACCTACCAAAATTTGTTATTTGTGATCGATACAAATTCTCGATGGTTGCTTCTTAAGAGTAAATAATAAAACAAAGAGAAATGGAACCCTTATTTTTATAGGATCACTTTGTTGACCATCTGTCTGTTTATCAAGATCCTATTCTCAGAAATTATATCAAATAGGTACCAAGGTTTTCCTTGATGCTGCGAAAAAATTAAACTTCTATGTCAACTCAATCAAAAGATACAATTAGTTACTTACTCTAGATAAATAAATTCTATTTCGTGTAACTTGCCATTGTGAAAATTAGCAGGCGTCTACGACACAGAACGACACGACGAGTTCTATTTCATTATGACAATAAGGTGATAATTCACTCCCTATAAAATAAAACACATTTGGAGAATTAATATAATTGAAAAATACTAGAAAATATCGACTCACCCGTAGCAGCAGACAGGAGCGTATATTTTTATCAGACACTGGTAAATTAGTGACTGCATAGATAACCTAATTAGTCGTAAAACATATAGATTAGTGGAAATTTTTGAAAAAAAAACTCGGTTAACGGCATTGAATGAAACTTTTTGCCACCGGTTTTTTAAGCTAATTTGACCCTGCTGAACTCGATTCTGCCCGGTGTCAACCCCTCCCCCACTTCCTTCTCCCCCATTCCTCCCAAAACGTGACCTATTTTGCGGTTATTTCAATTTTTTTCAAAAATTATTACAGTTAAAAGAAAACTGTTCATGACAAAAATAATCTGCATAAAATTCTCTACAACATTTACATATAACTTATTTGACAGGCATAATAACTTAAGAAATAATGTCTGCTCAAACTGCATACATTGTTATGTTTCAAAATTTTTGTATTTGCAGTTAATTTATCAAAAAACGGTCGAAGCTGGGATAAAATAGCCAAGGAGCGAATTAATCTTCATACATTTACCTACAAAACAAGACCTTATTTACTATTGTTCAAGTATTCGTTTATGATTCGCAGCGCAGACGCCCGCCGCGCCGCCGCGAGTTACGAAGTTCTAAATATTGTTATAATTATTAAGTACTCGTATAGTAATATTTTGTAGGTGATATGAAAGACAAAAATAATTTATTTATTATACTAGTTATTGCGCTAAAAATAGTTATCTTTCTTGTTGTTTCTTAAGTTGTTCTGCCTGTCAAATAATTTATTATGCAAATGCTGTGGAGAATTTAATGCAGATTATTTTTGTCATGGACAGTTTTCTTTTATCTCTACTAGTTTCGGAAAAAAATTGAAAAAACCGGAGATTGGGACACATTTTGGGGGAAAAGGGGGGGAAGGGATCAGGGGAGGGGTTGACACCGGGCAGAATCGTGTTCTGCGGGGTCGAATTACTTAGTCTAAAAAGTTTCGGTGTCAAAAAGTTTCACTAAATGCCGTTAACTGTTGAAAGCAGAAGCAATTTGAGATTTTTCCGCCAGTCTAATAGCCAATGGATAGATAATCGACCTAAGGTTCTGATAAATTGTCATACCCGCCTGAAAATTATTTGTTCGAGCTTTTCATTTTGCCTAAATAGGTACAATGTAAAGCAAATGCTTATTTGAATACTCTGAACACTGCCCCTGTGGCCTAATGGATAAGGCATCGGCCTCCTAAGCCGGGGATTGTGGGTTCGAGTCCCACCAGGGGTACACCGGAAGTTTTTTTACATAGAAATATTTAAAATTGAGTTACTTTTTAGGTACCTACCTACTTTACCTTTAGGTTGTTCCAATAATTAGCACCTACAACTGGTTGATTGTAAGAGCGGCGCATGGCGGTTTGCTCCTTCGAATACTGGCTTACGTCACATTACAGCTATATGAAGAGTCCAGGGAAAGAAACATCACAAGTTTTTTTACATAGAAATATTTAAAATTAAGTCTCTTTTTTAGGTACTTTACCTTTAGGTTATCCCAACAAAGTAGCACCTATAACTGGTTGATTGTAAGAGCGGCGCATGGAGGTTTGCTCTTCGAATACTGGCTTACGTCACATTACAGCTATATGAAGAGTCCAGGGAAAGAAAATGAATAGCGAAAAAAGAACTTTTAAAAACATAAGTAATTGAAGTGACGCAATAGAAATGCCACTTGACATGCCTAAGTTCTGATATTTTTGTGACGTGGTAAAAATAAATCCATTTATTTGTAAAATTTGTATTTATTGTTTTCTTTAATAACACCCAAACTTAAATTGAATATTTATTAAAGTCATATTGAATACTAGATTCCGTCTATATACGACTTCGTCCGCGTGGACATTCGGAAATCTCTAGGAAACCTTTGACCAGAATAAAAAAAGTATTCTAAAGGTATTTTAATCCAGGGGCCCTACCGGCTAACTTACACGACTATCGTAATCGCTTTCATTTGACAGATGGATGCGACACATCGCTACTTCTATTTGTCATTAATAAAAACTTACCTAAGAAAAGTAGCAATGTATCACATCAATCTGTCAAATGAAAGCGATTACGATAGCCACGTAAGTTAGCCGGTACGGCCCCAGGACTTGTATGGTCAGCAACGAAAGTTATTATACATTTTAGTACTTTGTCATCGTAACTTTTTTTACTACCTGTTTAAACCACGAGACACATGTTAAAAAGGTTGCTATGACAAAGTACCAAAGCGTTAAGCGACTTTCATTGCTGACTGTACTATGTATTAGTTATTCTGTGCCCCAGGCTATAAACCATATGTGTGCCAAAATTCATCCAAATTGAGCAACAAACATCCAAATAGCTAAACATACAAACTTTCACATTTGAAAACCAAGAATGATTAAAGTCCTAGTCTGATTGCTGAATTACTTATCTACACATCTACTACCAAAACTAATAAATACCGACAGTTTAGACTTCCTCAACTTGATAAAAAGGGTTAACCCGTAAACCTCGAACTCGTCCACTTTGTCAACAAAATAGTGCGAATTTTGGCACATGTTCACAGGTAGAGGATCCGAGGCTACTGCACTGTCAAATAAATTATGACCGCCACCATGTTTATAATTTCTTGAGAACAGCACAATAATGTTTATTTTGGAGCAAGATATTATGTGCAAGGGAAGCAGATATTTATTTCATAATTTAATTGCGCTTGCTAGATTTGAAATAAACTTTTTAACGGATACTAGCGCAGTCTTTACTTTGCTAATTAATTGGTATTTGGTTTGATTTTTTATTTACCCGACCGACAGTTTTCGTTTGCAGCCAAAATAGCCAAATACCAACTAATTACCAAAGTACTTTCAATAAAACCGCGCTAGTATCCGTTAAAAAGTGTTTTATTTTATAATTTAAAATTAAATTAGAGGCGTAACGGCCGGCACGAGCACGAGAAATAAAAGACGCGCGGACGCGGAGCTAATAAGATATATTAAAAAGCGCAGCTAAGTTTCAAGTCATGGAAGGCGCTGTTACTGTTTGAAGTCATTGGAAATAAGCATCATTCCAATAGTGATAAACATAGCATAGTTTAGCTTCCTAAAAATTCCGCAGTATTTCTTTCGTGGTGGAAAAAGAGCAGGGTGTGGGACGCGAGTGCGATCAGCCCACTCCTAAAATCAAGGCTTGCATTAAAATACCCGGCCCTTATTGATATCAGTTTTTACCTCTTGTTTTATGATTCAGTAAATGCTCATATTCATAACAAAAATTGGAATCGTACTCAATTGGGAATGTCAGAAAAAAATCAAATTAGCTAAATATGTTTTTATGGTACGAACAATGAAATTAGTTCGTTAGGTAGTAATTCAGTAAAATTACGGGAGCTAGTATGACGAAATAGAAATAATTTGCAATAGCGGTCTTTCTTCTTTTGATCGTTAGATTAAATGGCTAGCTGTCATTTTGTAAATGAATCCAACTAATTTTCACTAATTTTTTTTTACTTTACTGACCAAAATATTAATTTATTTAATTGCTTTACATACTTTCTTTACTTTTTGCTTGATTTGGAACTATAATTTGATTGTGAATGTAAATCCAACAAAAAAAAGTTACAATTACGCTGTATTTTTTTGTACTCGTAAATTTAGTTGGATTTGTTTATATTCGTGTTTTACAATCACATCAAAGTCAGATTGCAAAATTACAGCTTATTACCATTTAATGTTTTGTGAACCCGTAATTTTACTGAACTATAAGTTCTCTTAGTAATAGAAAAACACAGAACAAAGAAAAATTTCTATGTTCGGTGTAGAAAAAAGTTTCAGAATTTTCGGTTGCGTAAAAAAAACATTAAAAATTAAAGTCTCTTCGACTTTTTAAAAAAGACCTTTTTAAAAAAGATTCAACCAATTTGTTTATTTTTAGCAGCAATGGGGAATCCCCATTGCTGCTAAAACAATGCACGGATCTACTGTGTAAATTTTTTTTTTTTTTTTTTTTTTGAGCCCTTCACCTTAGGGGATCCAAGCTACCCTGCCCCGCGGGGGGAAAGGAGGCGGAAAATCCTCATTGGATACCACCTAGCCGGTTGCTACCGAGCTAATCTGGTTATGTCAGACTCGACTGACTAAAAACCGCCATATATTGGTTACGTGCCCGGACAGGCGACGAACCTTCAACCGAGGCGACTGCCCTCCCTCAGGGGAGAGGACAGCGCAGACGTCACATTTCACCTAAGTGATTGTGCGTCGAGAAGTCGAGTACAATTAAGCTGACTCCCTGAGGGGGATCGATCAGCCAGAGCGGACGGGGGGTGACCTGAGGGGTCGGGCTTGATGGGGTTAATCGTCCTCCATCGCCTCCAGGAGGAGGTTCAGGTCAGACGAAAGCTTGTTGGGAGGGTCCGTTAGGACCGATTTAGGTCGGCGGGAAGACGGAGCGGAGGAAGCAGGCGGGTCATAGTCCGCTGCGGAACGGATGAGGGGGTTAGGATGGTCTCCTGCCGCTTTAAAAAGCGCTCAGAGGCCTTTATGGTCCATTGCTGGAGGGTGGGAAGGTCTAGGTCCCTATGTAAGTCCGCGTTGCGGACGTAGAAAGGAGCGTTTGCCGCTCTGCGGCAGAAAATATTTTGGACTACTTGTAACTTGTTAAGTGTGCTGGGAGCGGCGTGAGCAAATACGACAGAGGCGTATGTCATCACCGGACGTATGCAAACCTTATAGAGTGTTCGCTTGTTTCGGAGGGACATTTTACTGTGACGACCCAACATGGCGTTGAGTCGATGGAGATAGAAACGGGCATTACGGGTCACTCTTTTGACGTGAGGCCCGAAAGAGAGACTCTGGTCCAGAGTGACACCGAGGTATTTGGAGGACTTTTGCCAGGGGATGGATTTGCCTAGCATAGTGGGGGGCCGGTGTTTAGGGGGCAATCTATGGCGCTTACTATCGAAGAAAACTGCGGAGGATTTCTCCGGGTTAACTTCGATGCGCCATTTACGGAACCATTTGCCTAGTGCATTAATGGAGGTTTGAAGTTTTGGGAGGATTTGTTCAACGTTACGGCCTTTTTTATAAAGAGCCGTATCGTCCGCGAAAAGGGATAATTCAACGCCATCTTTTGGGATGGGGATGTCATTTGTGTAAGTTATATACAGCAGAGGAGCGAGGACTGAGCCCTGTGGCACTCCTGCTGTTATGGGGCGAGGGGAAGAGAGAGTGCCTTCGTGTCTGAACCGGAAGGTACGGTGATGGAGGAAAGATGCCACTAACCGGACCAAACGCAAGGACAGATTTAATCTGTGTAACTTGACGATTAGTCCGGTGTGCCAAACCTTGTCAAAAGCTTTGGCGACATCGAAAAAGACTGCTACTGTTTTGTATCTTTTAGGGTAGAAACCGCTGGAGATATACTCGACAATGCGGTGAACCTGACGGGGACATGAGTGTTTAGGCCTAAAGCCGAATTGATGGGGGATAATCAAGTCTTCCCCGAAGAGATGCTCTCTCATACGAGCGAGTACGCACCTCTCGAAGAGCTTGCCTAGAGCCTTGAGGAGGCTAATGGGACGGTGACTACTGGGGAGGTTTGGAGCCTTTCCCGGTTTGGGAATGCCTATTACGATAGCATCCTTCCAGGCGGCTGGGAAGTAGCATTGATCGAAACAGGCGTTGAAAATGAGGGTGAGAAAGGCGAGCACTTGGATGGGAAAGTGCTTGAGGGCCATGTTAGAGATACCGTCGGCACCGGGCGCCTTTTTGGGTTTGAGGTCTTTAATAAGAAGTTTAATTTCGTCAGTCGAGACTGTCATAGGGTCGGTGTCAGAGGGCAGAGGGAGGGAGTTTATGGTGTTTAGCTCCTCCTCTACCTGCCTAATATGAGAGGGATCGCACTCCTGGGTGCTGACTGAGCATTGGGCAGCGATACTGTCTGCGAAGCATTCCGCCTTCTCGTCGTCTTCGAAGGCTATAGAGCCATCTGGACGGAGTAGGGGAGGGACATGGGTTATAGCATCGCTACGGAGAGCCCTAGCTACTTTATAGTAGGCTTGGTGGGAAGGGGTGATCTCGGCCATAAGATCGTTAAAAATCTCATCCCTAAACTCTGCGAGTTTTTTGGTAAGAGTTTTTTGGAGTTGATTGGCCTTTCGTCTAAATTCGGGAGTGGGGTACTTTGCTGCTCTTCGGAGAGCGGCATTTTTGGCCCTTTTCAGGTTGCGCAGAGCCGGAGAGAGAGCACTGTGGTTTTTCACAGGTACCTCTCTCACGTTCTCAGCAACGGCTGATTGGACCAATTGGGTGAGGGAGCTCACCGCACTGTCTATCTTTTCCGTACTATCAAAATAGTCGGGTCCAATAGCGTACGGTGAGTTGTCAGCATCCATAGCCGACGAAAGAGTGGATTTTACACCGTCCCAGTTGGTGATGGACTTAGTGAGAGGGCGGGGTGGGTTTGGGTTACCCATGATAAGGGAGACCGGCCGGTGGTCTGAACCGAGATCGTCAAGCGAGTCGATCGATTTCAGACGGAGAGAGACACCTTTCACTAGAGCGAAGTCTAGTACATCGGGGTCGTGGTCGACATTATAGGGGTAATGAGTAGGGGCGTAAGGGGAAATGACATCTACTTCAAGAGCTTTGACTATTTCGAGAAGGTGGCGACCACCTCGATTGGTTTTGAAACACGTCCAGTCCGTGTGTTTGCAATTGAAGTCTCCGAAAAGAATGACAGAGTCACCTAAGGAGAAGAGCGTTTCAAAGTCGCTTTTGACAGGGAGCGTGCCTGACTGTATGTAGACTGAGGCTATGATAAGAGTGCGGTGACCCGTCATAGACAGTCTACATATAGTGGCCTCCATGTTAGTGAGTGTGGGAGTTGGAACGTGAGAGATATGAAGTGATCTCTTGAAGTAGATGGCAGTGCCGCCAGAGGCGTCCTTTTTAGTGGGATGAGATGGGAGATCGGCACGATCGTTACGTACCAGAGAGTATTTTGGAATCGTGAGCCCTTTCCGGTCAGTGGGTTTGAGCCACGTTTCCTGTACGAGTAGAAGGTCGATATCTCTTTCGCGGACAAATTCCTTTAGTTCGGGGACTTTGTCGCGCAGAGAGTGGGCATTGAATGAAACAAGCGAGACACCCTGTGGTTTAATACGACCGGTGGTGAGAGCCACGTTCGTATTTGGGGAGCCTATTTGAGTATTGGAGATTGCGGGTGTACTCATAATGAGCTGAGAAGGGAAGCGTGCTCGCAGAGCGCGAGGAGTTTCTCCTGAGGAGAGCGGGCATTGCGGATTTTTGCCGCTAAAATGGAGATCTCCGCTATGTCGATGCCACGAATCGCGTCTAGGACAACGTTCATGTCATCGGCCAGGGGAGACCCATTTTGCGAGGCAGATGGGTGGGCTGGGTTTGAGGCCGGAGCCTTTTTGGGCGGTTTCGCCTTGGGCGGCGGAGCTGGAGAGCCCCAAGCCGGCTTGGGTGCTGGGAGAGTGGGAGCTCCTCTCGACTTGGGAGCGAGGGGAAAATGCTCATTTGTTTTGGGCGGTGGGCCTTTCGGTGTCTTCTTATGGGAAGACGCCTTGGCCTTCTTTTTAGAGGGAGGTTGAGGGCGCGGGGCGCGCGGGCAGCCCTTGTAGTTGGCTGTGTGACCGACTTGGCCGCACAGCACACAAGCGGGAGGGTCGGGGGAGTCGCGAGTGCGGTTGCACTCTTTAGTGGGATGAGGCACTAGGCACTTAACGCACCTAGGCGGAGCTGAGCAGTTGGCTGCCGCATGCCCATAAAGTTGGCAGCGGTGGCACTGTCCCGGAGTGCCGCGCCTGTGAGGAGGCTCAACTTTGATCTCCGACAGACCGCAGACCTTGAGGTCCTTGGCCCGGAAGAGATCGCGAGCAGAGGGTGAATTAGTCAAAATGACTAGGGCGAGAGGGTAGGCTTTCCCCGTTCGGCTGAACATTTTATGTACAGACTCAGCAGGAAAGCCTTGAGAAACGAGATCCTTTAGGATGTCGTCGTTAGAAATTTCATGTGGCAAGTTGCGGAGGACCGCACGTACCTTACGCTCTTCAGGGAGAGCATAAGTGTGGTACGCCACTTTACGGAGGGTGAGGAGACGCGTGAGATTTCTAAAATCGTCACGCGTGGGAGTCTGTACTTTGACAGCTACACCCACGTTTTTGGCGTGGGTGTAGTGCACCTTTTCATTGGTGCAGAGAGTGGAAATTTCCGTCCACTTGCTTACGTCACGGACGAAAACAGGTGGAGGGAGAGTGATTTTGGCGGGCTGAGGGTCGCACCTAGTGTGCGGGCGAGAGGGGGGAGGGGTGGCCTTACGGGCTGGGGCCGTATCGGTAGAAGAGTTTTGGGCTAGAGTAGCCGGGTCGATGTCGATTGACATGAGAGGGACAGGGGCGATGGGCGACTCGGGGGTCACTGGGGGCTTTGGAGAGCTGCGCTTGGCAAGGCGCTTCCGTTTGTTTACAACCGGTTGGAATTCGGTTAGAGTTTTGGATGAGGAGGTTGAATCCGTATCGGATTCGGTTTCAGTGGTGGGAGTCACTGAGGACTCGGAGGAGGAAGGAGAGGGGGACCGCTGAGAAGCGGACCTCTTTAAGAGGGGGACATTTGGACCATTTAGGTCGCATTCCATTGCAAAGGAAGGGGTCGGGGGGAGAGGTTGGGCAGGCTGGGAAGCCTGGGATGGACGATACGTCTCGGACTTCTCCTTGAGCTTACGAATTATGGGCTTCATAAAGCTCTCGGGGACGATCGAGCGTAAGTCTTTGATAGACAAGATAAAGGTCTCAGAGTCAGGGGACTCCATGACCAAGAAGTTAATTTAACTTTAACTACTAGTTGCAATTTTGCAACTTGTACTAGTTGCAACCGGGCAACTCAAAAAGACACACCCCTCGCCAGGAGGCGAGGGGGGAGGGGGGAGCGCGAGGTTTCCCTAACACTAACAATCTCGCCTGGGCACGCTACCGAGGGGAACCCAAGTGAGGATGGAGGTCGAAGCAGGAAAGGAAGGGAGGAACTCCCCAGCAGAGGGGATATGTCTCTCCGAGGTGCTCTGTCACCGGGGGGAACGCCCGGCAACTTCGTGCGTGCCTACAGTCCGGCCCTCAGATTAACACACCCGTACTGGCGAAGTCGGACGATTTCAGCTGCCTTGAAAAAGGCGGCTGGCAGCCGTGTCCGGTAGACTGCACCGCCTTGATCGGCGTTACTCAGTCTAACCACCGTTTGGCACCGTTAGGTGATGGCAGAAAGAGCCGCGGTCCACCCGCGTAAAAACTGGAGACAGACGAATCCGTATGGTGAGCAGCGCAGCGAGACGAGCGACACGGAACGTGACCGCTCGACACGAAGGCAGGAATGGAAGTCTACTGTGTAAAATAATGTACCTCTATACAAATAACACGACCAAGTTTAGCGAGTGTAACGACCTATGCAGGCTGCGTAGCCCGGCCGTGTTGAGTGCGTCTGCGACCTTGGCCAGGGTCGTCTGAAACCGAACTGAAGCTATGAAGGGTGGGGGCGCAGATCGATATTTAAATTTCGGCGAGATCGTGCGTCTCTTGTTATTTGGATGGCGATGCAATTCACTTTCTACTGTTTTAGAGTGCAAATAAAATTAAGTAACTCTTGTTTTTAACCATAAATTGTGTAACCTTGCTCATTCATCAGAAATGATAATGATTTTTATTTAGTCACCCTTAATTTTTAAGTGTATCTAAAAATTTTATGGGGATATCAAACTACTTTACTGAATATGTATGTGCAGTTAAGAGTTAAAATCAATAGTCTGAAAATATCTGAAAAAAAAGACTTGATTAATCGGCAAACTGACAAGATAGCAAAACGCGTGCGTTAGGTAAACTCATTCATTCTTTCAATGATTGATGTACCTAAGCAAGACAGTCTCTTTTTTAAAACGCGCGTGTAATGAATTACTCTAAATCCACAAATTAGTAAAATTTTGGGGCACAAACAGACCTCTATATCTTGACTAATTATTAAATACTTATTGCACAAACAATATACTAAAAACTTTTAATTACACATAGACAAGACACATTCCCATTACTTGATTAATTAAGGTTAAAAGAATACGCCTATACTTTTTCAGATATAGGTATACTTAAAAAAGAACCATGTACTTATTTGCCTATCAGTAATATTTATTGCGACAAAGTTGATGTGTGTTCTAAGCACACAGGTTAGTTACACTCACTCATAAGTTAATTCTTACGGAATTCAAGGGTGGTGATAAAGCCTGTACCTAATCCATGACGATCCAGGATAAATGGTTCTGGCAAGAATCGAAACATGTTTTTTTTTTTTGTTTTACAACATATCAGTTTCAGAACTGAAAACACAATATTGTGTTTCAATACACTTTGGTAATACCTACATAGGGTTCAATTCCGTGTTTATTACGAGAAAACTTTTTATGTTTATTGCGAGAAAACTTTTTATGTAAAACACATCAAATCATTTTTAATTCTCTGCATTTTCGGAAAATGTTACAATGTATGAAATTAATGGAAAACAAATCATCAAATAGTCTAAGCTAGCTAGAGTCTAGACGTTAACCCATATCTATGGTAAAAAAGGTTATATTTTTGAACTTGAACTTTTAAGGAAAACAAAATTGTATCTCTGTTTATTCTATCTCTTTTAACAGAAAAAGTAATCATAATACGAGACGAAAAAATTAAAAAAAAGACGACGTACAGAAATGTGGGTACCAGACCCACATCAAGCTGAATGTAGTTGTCAATCCAACTTTTCAGTACAACGTCTTTGTTTTGAAACTGTGCTTTATTTAAAAGGGTGTAAGGTTTACATTCTTTTGTTGTATGATTCGTCTGGTCTGTTTGATAGCAGCGACCCCTAGCCGTGGCCAATGAACGCGCTGACATTGAAGTGGCATAGGATAGGCCTCCACCTCATACCACTGAAATGGCGAAAACGACCTCCCCCTGAAGAAACGGTGTACCTACCTAAATGCATATATACGCCAATGTCGCCAATATAACGATCGTGTATACTGTTATTAAGGCTTTGTTTCATAGGTTCCCGTTAAGTTCAAACAGGCTTATCAGTATATAAGGTCCTTCTGAAATAGTGCACATAATTTTAAGGGGTCAATGTACTCATGCATACAAACAACTTTTTCACTTCTCATGCTCGTAAAGTTCGTCATTATGTTGGGTATAGGCTGCATAAAATCGCTTTTCATGCTCTAGAGCATAAAGTAAAATCTTCGTCTAAGTTCAGACTTTAAGACAAAGGTCGTTAGCTAAACAGCCACACAGGCAATTAAACTTAGTTAAATAAAATTGTTATTTTCTTGATTTTTATACATAATCCATGTTATAATACTTTTTTAATTTTGAAATAATTTTTTTTTCATTTTTTGAATATGGGTATCAAATGAAAGGCCTTGATGAGCACATCCCAAAATTATATAATTTGTCTCTAAATTTAAAGAAGAAAAAATTTTTTTATATTGGTATCAAATGAAAGGCCTTGATGAGTACATTCCAAAATTATATGATTTGTCAGCAAAATTAAAAAAAAAACTTTTTTTTCAATTTTTGAATATGGGTATCAAATGAAAGGTCTTGATGAGCACATCCCAAAATTATATAATTTGTCTCTAAAATTTAAGAAAAAAATTTTTGAATATGGGTATCAAATGAAAGGCCTTGATGAGTACATTGCAAGATTATATAATTTGTTACTAAAATCTACAAAAAAATAATTTTTTTTTTCAATTTTTGAATATGGGTATCAAATGAAAGGCCTTGATGAGGACATTCCAAAATTATATAATTTGTCACTAAAATTTAAGAGAAAAATTTTAATTCTCAATATTTACTAATTTTTCAATTTTCAATATTGTTGTTTAATTTCCTCACAATCGAAGTGAAAAGCAGAGTGTATAACTCGTACATAAAACCCATTTTACCCTCGACTTGACTATCCACCCTCGCCTGCGGCTCGGGTGGATATATACGTCTCGGGTAAAATGATGCGTTTTATGCACTTGTTGTACAATCTACTATTACTATGGTACCAACATTGAAATCGCGAAAAAAAAATCAGCTGTTCCATAGAAAATTTAAAATCGAATATATCAAAATGTATGGAACAGCTGATTTTTTTTCGCGATTTCAATGTTGGTACCATAGTAAAAGTTGTTTGTAGGCATGAGTACATTGACCCCTTAAAATTATGTGCACTATTTCAGAAGGACCTTATATACTATACCAGCTTAAAATAATTGCTTGACTATCATTAGACCAGAATTTAGTATTGATGTACAATGAGAAACTGAGTCTGTATACGGAAGGTAGATCACATAAATTAACTAAACTAATATCTAATGCCCAAATTAATTTTCTTTTTTGATGTAGTTACCTAGGAAGTAGAAAATGCCAATATAATTTAATTTAAGCCCATTTATTTAGGAACAAAATGTATAAGTAATACATTTCATTTATCGCGAGCAAAAAAGTAAATAATTATTTCGTTAACCCCGTTAACGAAACGATTATAAATCGATATACCTATATTATTGTATTTAATAAAAGTTTTGAGCTCTAATAGGTATTTTACCTAGAAAGTAGAGGTACAAAATTAATATCTTTGAACGTTTCTCTACACAATCTCTACTCTACACTTTACACACTCCTCTGTCTATAAATGGGCGCCAATTATGTGCACCTAGGTGGGTACCTACTTAGGTACCTCCTAGGACCCTAGGTTATTAAGCATTTCTCGTTGGATACGATGGAATTTTATTGCTTTAGGCTGTAAGTAAATGTTTATTGTCCTGTATATATTTCTTTTATTATAACTTTATTAGCACCTTTCACTACTACTACCTACGCTTAGAATAATAACACCTAGAACTGTAATCCCTACAAAGCGCACTGTTAAAAGTGAGACAACTAAAACAGCGATAATGGCGCCGATTTCAGATTTTTATTGTCCATTATTTCATAATCATACTTACATAATAAGTATAAAACAGTTTCAATTTCCCTACCTTTATTAGATTAATTACTATATTATTGGATTTTAGTTACGAGTAACGTATGAAGGATATAAATCTGAACACTCAGCCATTTTGGCTCAGTATTAGTTGCCTCACTTTGCATACGAGGACTCGGCTTCTAGATGTTATTATTCTAAGTACCTACGTTATAAAGCCTTGGTTTTTCATTCCAATACCTACCTACTGAAATTTTGGACCTACATCGTAGGTAGGTACTAGGCATAAAAATAAAAGTTTTATTTATTTGAAAGGTGAAATGCACAATCAGCAACATCCAAGGACGTTCATATTATAAGGACCGAGTACTCTACAAAAATTCTCACTATGCGTTTAAAAGAAATTCAACTTTATTCTCTTACTCATAGAGTTGAAATTCTATCGACGACATTTACTGAAGACTCTACTGTGTGAATGAGACATCACCAAGTAGATGAGGTTGTCTCGTTCGCACAATTGCCATTACTAAACAATAATACCACGATGGTAGGGAAAAAAAATGTATGTTACCAATCACGTACTGTATCAAAGTTAAGGATTCGGAGTGGAATATTGAAAATATACTAATTAAATATTAATTTTTACATAAAACAGAACTTACTCTTTTGATTTAATTAGATTTCTACAATAATGCTAATCAGCATTATTGTAGTTGTATAAATTCAAGTGTGAATCCTGGCAACTCCGATCCGATTTTGACTTTGGCGCCGAATTTCAATTTTAGAATTTCAATATTCAGGAAATATTCCTTTACAAAACAAGGGTGACCATAAATTCTACACCATTTCAGATTTAACTGGAAGTCGCTGGCGAGGGGTAAAGTTAATAATTAATAATCAAATTCATGTTTATGCGCAGATTTCGATGAAACTCGGTTTATGGTACTATTTCGAATAGAAAATAATAACGCAGTGTTGAAAATATTAAAAAATACAAGATGGCGGCCAACTTTTAAGTTTGTGGGCCGATTTTGATGAAACTCGGTTTTTGGTACTATTTTGATAAGAAAATAACAACGCATTTTTTAAATATTAAAAAAATTCAAGATGGTGGCCAACTTTTTTGTTTTTAGGCCGATTTCAATGAAACTCGGTTTTTGGCACTATTTTGATAAGAAAATAACAACGCATTTTTTAAATATTTAAAAATTTAAGATGGTGGCCAACTTTTTTGTTTTTAGGCCGATTTCAATGAAACTCGGTTTTTTGCACTATTTTGATAAGAAAATAACAACACATTTTTTAAATATTAAAAAATTCAAGATGGCGGCCAACTTTTTTGTTTGTAGGCCGATTTCGATGAAACTCCGGTTTTGTTACTATTTTGACAAGAAAACAGCAACACAATATTAAAAGTATTAAAAATCCAAGGTGGCGGCCAAATTCTTTTCTTGTTCTTCTTTTTTTTCAACCAAGTTATATTAAAATCAACCCTAAAACAAAATTGGAAGCCATTTTGATCTTTTGTTACATTGTTTACATTCCATTATTATTTTCTTGTCAAAATAGTACCAAAAACCGAGTTTCGTAGAAATCGGTTCTCAAACAAAACAGTTTGCCACCATTTTGGGTTTTTTAATATTTTCAAAATTGCGTTGTTATTTTCTTGTCAAAATAGTACTTAAAACCAAGTTTCATCGAAATCGGCTCAAAAACAAAAAAGTTAAGCGCCATTTTGGATTTTAAATATTTTTAAAATTGCGTTGTTATTTTCTTGCCTAAATAGTACCAAAAAACGAGTTTCATCGAAATCGGGCTACAAACAAAAAAGTAGGCCGCCATTTTGATTCTTTTTATATTTTCAACATTTCATTGTTATTTTTTGTCAAAATATTACTAAAAACCGATTTTCATCGAAATCAAGTCAAAAACAAAAAAGGTTGGCCGCCATCTTGTTTTTTTATTTTTATCATTGTGTCGTTGAAAATCGCTTGCCCCCATTTTTGTAATTTCACTAGTAAAAAATTGGTGCAAGTATTTTAGAGCTTATTGATATATTTACCAAAATAACAGTTTTTAATGGAAGAGAATAAATTATAAACGTCAATAAAGTCGAAAATCGTTTGCACCTGTTTTTTTTAACTACAGATCACTATAGACAATGTTTTTCTACCTTCACTTGTTTTTCCAACATTCATTTGATTTCCAAAATACACGCACATTGTATTTCTATCAAAATTGGAATAAACTTTATAGTTATGTCATTATTTACACTTGAATTTTTGTAGATATTGGTTGATTAACCATATTTATAAATAAAAACAAGAAAGCAACCTAATAAAATGTAATAAAAAAAACGTGAAGATTTATTTTTAGTAAATTATTATTTTATTTAAAGTATCCCAGCTCCTATCGGAGCACTCGTCAAGACGAATCAATCGAGCTCAAACTCAATGGGGTTGCATGATTTTATTACAAAGTTTCAATGGCCTTGCTCCGGCTTCTTCATCAGCCCCTTGGATATTATTTCCCAACAGAGTACTTGCCAAGACGATTCTAACGAGTACAAACACGATGGGGTTGTATGGTTTCATCATAGTGTTCCTGTGGCGTTCTTCCGGCTCCATCGTCAGATCAGCTCAATGATACCATAATATTACATAACCTTCTAGTTTTGACCTGTGTTCAAAGTTTCAAGTCTCTAGTTCATCGGGAAGTTAGAATAAAATCGTTTGCAAAATTTGTGCTCAAACAAACAAACGAAAACACAAACAAACAAGCAACCTTATAAAAACGTGGTAAAAGTATTAATTGTAAATAAAGAACTACGTATTTAAGTTTATATTAAACAGTTTAAAGTATGTCTCCAACCAACCATACAGTTTGGTCACCCTAATGAAGAAAGAGATGCAATTATCTACTTGACCTCTCTGTCGGCTCGTTTTGGGGCGAAGAGCTCAATCTGGTTTATACCGAAGGGATGTGCTACATCTATGGCAACATCTAAAACTGACTGCGCCATCTAGAGCGATCTTAAAAAACTTCGAACACGAAGCCACAGTAATAGCATGCTACAACTGTTTCATCGTATTACTTGTAAGTATGAATAGATGGCGCACTCAGCTAGCAACTTTACTTTTTCTCAACTTTACCAATAAATAAAAAAGGATAAAAAGTGATATTATCATTTTTTAGTTAGTTACTCATGTATGCTATTGACAAAATAAAAGGAGCAATAAAATGCTCCAAATTTCATAGTATTTACCGACATGACATTTTCAGGGTTCCGTAACCGTAGGCTAAAAACGGGACCCTTATTTCCACTGTCCGTCTGTGTGTCACCACTCACCACTCACCAGGCGTATATCTCATGAACCTTGATAGACAGAGAAATATTTAAGTGGGGCTCCAATACAATCCAAACGTATCGTAGGTATAGGTAGGTACCTAAAGTCCAACTCGCACTTGGCCGGTTTCATTTATCCCAAGACTTGCTGTTGCTAAACTGAAATACTTACGTAAGTAGGTAAGTATGTATATAGGTTAAATCATTTTTAGATTGTTTATTTATAAATAGCTGTATAGGTAGGATATTCTTCAAAATTGTGGACAGTTAAGCTACAAAGTATTAATTAACTAACTTAAGGTGCTAATAAAGTTATAATAAAAGAAATATATATAGGACAATAAACATTTACAGCCTAAAGCAATAAAAAATCCATCGTATCCAACGAGAAATGCTTTTAATAACCTAGGGTCCTAGGAGGTACCTACGGACTTTCAAGCATTACTTTTTTGTTTATGAACCGATTTAGACGATTATTTTTTTTGTTTGAAAGAAGACACCTTAGAGATGATACCATATTAATTTCATTGGTATTGGACTTTGGATTTCGAAGATACACGAGTGAACTCCTCAAAATCAAATAGGAACTGTACAGTGATTGAAATATTGGTAGGTTTATGACAATCAAAAACAAGTTAAGTACCTACCTATCTATTGTCAAGGACGATCTGGACTAGAGTTGAACTGCGAAGGCCCAAGGAAACTCCTGTGGAAATTGAGTAACTCGGGGTCTTCGAGCAACAAAGGCTTCGTTTTTAAGAAGCCCGTCTTACTCTAAGCTCGGGGTATACCATTGAAAAATGTGAAATATTATAACGTATTATTTTATAAAATCATCGCTTACATACCTACCACAAAAAAGTTAAAAATAAAAAAGCTTTTTAAAAAAAGCAAAACCTCCTTCAAAAATCTAAAAAACAGCTCTATAAAAAGCAAGAAATAATGTTCAAATCGATCAATTAAAACACGTCTATTGAAGTCGGGTGGGGCTTTTAGAATATAAACAATGCAATAAGTAAAAAAAATACTTCCAGCTCCACCCGACTTCAATAGACGTGTTTTAATTAATCGATTTCAACATTATTTCTTGCTTTTTATAGAGCTGTTTTTTAGGTTTTTGAAGGAGCTTTAGCTTTTTTTTAAAAAGCTTTTTTATTAACCATAAATATGGCGGCACTAGTGGACCCTTAAAATAATAAACAGTGTTTTCCCTATTTAGAAGTAGGTACCTATGCAACTTTGCGGCCGTTTTCCTCCAAGTTTCAATGCAAGGTACAAAATGCGCAACTAAAGTAACTTATCCATATTTACTAATAGGTGTGCCTAAAACGGATACTGCGAGGCCGACAACTTCCAAACATCGAGAGTTTTCTGCAAACCGTTTATCAGGAAAATTTATTAATTTAAATACTGTACCTACACACTGGCATTTAGGACAGAATATAAATGCTGTAAACCAATATATACAAATGAAGTAAAGGTATAAAACGCATATTGAACACGAGGGATAAGAAAAACCATTATTAATGTATTTCATAACGCAGTAAAATAAAACTATTTTATTAGTTATTTCTTTTTTTTTTTTATAAATCACATATCCTTACTAATATTATAAATGCGAAAGTCTGTTTGTTACGCCTTCACGTCTTATACTGAACCAATCATAATGAAATTTTGCATACACGTTGTCAAGGGTACATAGAAGGACATAGGGTACGGGGTAGGGTTAGGTTAGGTTTAGGTTAGGTAGGGTAGGGTTTTCATCCTGAAAAAAGGAACTGTTCCCGTGGGATCAGACGAAGTCGTGGACGGTCGCTAGTTACATTATAAAAACTTTACAAATATAACTGCAAATGGTTTTCTGCAGAGGTATGTGCAGAAAACCATGCATTGATGTCGTGGTGACATACTTTGCTACGGCTTATATACTGAGTAGAGGCCTATTTGGTACCTAGACTCATTGAACTGTATGTAAATTTCAATGCCTAGACTATTATTTTTTGATTTTCAAGTTTCTTTTTAATATACCAAATAAACATTTATTCCTCTTCTTCTTCAAATGATTTATTAATTTGTAAACATAGACAGAGTATTGTTATGCAAATACTAATTATAATAATAACTATTATACAGCGTGAAAATTACCTCTTTATGCCGAATATGGTCGATAGGGACCATCAAACTGAACAGCTTTTACTATGGGGTCGACTCTGAAATCGCGAAAAAAAACCACTTGTTTAATAAATTTTGTTTTTTTTTTCTATCTACCATTTTTGGCGTTAGGGTTTATTTTGTAACACTGTTGAATATGTTTACTATACATAGTAGCATATTTTGAATAAAAATAACCTCTATCACATTAGGTTTATTTAACCGCCTCTGGGTCTAGTGGTTCGCCCACCCGTGTAAGACGCAGAGGTCCCGGGTTCGATTCCCAGGGGGGGTACAATTTGTACTCGGTTTGGTTTCGTGGTAGGGCTTATTTCAAGTCCGCTTGGCTAGCCACCACCGTCTTACCTAAGTCTGACGCCATAACAACAATTTAAAAATTGTTGTGTCCGGCAGTTAGAGGTAAGATAGCCAGTATTCCGGGTGTAGTGCGATTCCACCTTCGGCTTTATCGTCATTTAACATTAGGTGAGATGAAGGCGATGAGAATGAAACCGTTGTGTATAAAAAATTTATTCGTCCAAGAAAAAAAGGTATCTTAAAGTATAAAAAAAAGGTATCTAGTAAGGCTAAAGTGATACGATTATTGTTCTGATTATGTATCCAACACATGGTTAGTTAATTCTAAATTACTAGAACGCAAGGGCGTATTGGACATGAGTTTCGTTTTTGTAACATTAACACTAGCTATCGTCAGTTGAAAGATGCTACAAAAAGGTCGCAAATACTATATTGATTGTCTAATGACCGCCAAACGATGAAGATGGTAAGAGATGATGATGATCAGGCAGGGTATTAATCTTGCAATATGCCTTATTTGATTGATTAAAACACAACGGTAGTTAAAAGTTTATTTCCTTTAATAAATAACTACCCTACCTTACCTATGCCTGTAATAAGTATTTTATAATTGACAGTGTAATTAAATAAGTGCCTATGTCCATTTTAAAATGGTCATCAAGGTTTCGATGGTAAAGAGATTGTAAATAATATAAAAGAATAACAAACAAGCATCTGAAAAGCACAACCCTTCGATTATTGAGGACGTAGGGCAAACATTTGTATGGGCTGATAAAGATTTAAGTTGCTATATGAACAACATGCAATTTTATTTCTATTGTTTTACAGAGTCTATGTTTAATGATTAAGTACTTTAAGCTAAGGAGCTCGGTGGCGCAGTGGTTTAGCGCCTGGCCCAGCGATTGCCGAAGTCAAACAACGTTCGCAAGGGTCGGTCATGGGATGGGTGACCAAAAGTTTATTATCTCGAGCTCCTCCGTGCTTCGGAAGGCACGTTAAGCCGTTGGTTCCGGCTGCATTTGCAGTCGTTAACACCCACCAATCCGCATTGGGCCCGCGTGGTGGGTTATGGCCCGTCCTCCTTACCACCCATAAGGAAGGCCTGTGCCCCAGCAGTGGGGAAAATTGAGTTTTTTTTTTAAGAAACTGCATAATAAATTGCATTTTTTACTAAAAAACAATTCTACGGTATAGATTTATGCTAAAATGATACTAAACTTGACCTTTTAGCACAAAAATAATAATAGTACAGCTAAACATGGACTCGAATTGCACTCTTAATATTCTAACTTTTTGACGGCGCGCGACGTATAACATTTTTTTTTCGTAATTTTTTGTTAGTAAAGGTACTTAAAAGTAATATTTTTCAAAACTACATTAAATAGGCTTTGTTATCATATTTTTAGTTTGCAAATAAAATTATCAATTTAATATTTACGGTGAATTGAAGAAAAAAAATTTTTTTTTTAAATTTGCTTATCGTATAATTTAAAAAAAACTGCTTAATAAATCTAATTTTTTTATACCAGAAATGAACTCTACGTTATTGATTCATCCGAAAATGATACCAAACTTGCCCTAGTAGCTAAACATGGACAGTTATAATTTTTAGAATGAAGCCGGGCGGAGCGACACTTTAACCCCCTCCCCCCGGTGCCAGAGTGGGGGTTCCCGTGGGCTACCGATCTTAATCGGCTTATTTTGACCCAAGGAACAATTGTACCAAGTTTCATGCTTTTGTCAAAAAAAAAAAGGTTCAAGCTCTAAACGCCCCTACTATAAGTTCTCATTTACTTTGGTTGGTACCCAAATAAAAACTAAATATAAGTCTTTCAATGAATTTTGCGGAAGCAAATTAGGTATTTTTTGAATACAAAAAAATATAATATCATAGGTACCCTTGATAAGTTCTAAATATAAAACAGCGGCGGCGATTTTCTTCCGGGCGCCGGCCGGTGCAATTCGCGACCGTGCGTACTACGAGTATCAGCGTTCTATAGTCGTCGGTTTAAGCTTATGACATAACGTGAACCGGCGCGTTTCGCAAACCCGTGGCCGCGTGTTCGCAGCCAGGACTTACATAACGATTTTCTAGCTAAGATTAGCCCCCGTTTTCAAACGTAATAAAATTCCTTCTTTTACGATAAATAAAGAAAAACAAAATAATGGCCTTATTTTGACACCTCTTTTACTTTTTTTTATTCGATTCACAACTTGAAAAATACATCATACATACATAGCTACACATAAGCAAGCTGTTAAATACGTGATTATGTAGTCTCTTAACTAGTGAACATAACTGTAAACATAAATTTAAGGTTTGGAACAAGTATGTCTTATTGATATTATTTTCCAGTTACCACAAAATAACATTCAACTTATCCTAAATAGTATTGTCTTATTAATTTATAATTCACGATGTTGTCGACAGGTGACAGTTCTCAGAAACTCAAACTTTCCAAACCTCTATAAAATATGTAGAAAATAAATTACCTATCAATGTCGTATTAGAATGGGTTGATCAATATTTTTTAGAATTGATCGACCCACTGGTTTAGTTCTTATGGGAAATAGAAATCATTTATTGTGTGTACCAAAACCACAGAACAGAATATACAGGGTGTCCCAAAACTTTGCCACACGGAGGGAAAGTACCTTAAATATTGAAGATAGGAAATTTTACTGAAAGAAGACTTAATTTTGATTTTTAAAATAAATGGAACTGTATTCAAAGATTTTCGAAAAATCGCATGCCTTAACCAGAAATCGAACCTACCAAATTCCAAAAAAAAAAACCAATATTTTATTTTTCCGATACCGATCTAAAGGGTTACTCATAAGGATTATTTTTTGGTAAGTAACAGTATCTTAAACAAAAGGAAGACAATAAAATTTTAAATTTAAATTTTGATGATTACGTATTGTATCAATTTGTATAATATTAAAAAAAAACTTTGAATGCAGTTCGCATTAATTTTTAAAAGAAAATGAAGACTTCTTTCAGTAAAATTTCTTATCTTCAATATTTAAGGGACTTTCACTCCATGTGGCAAAGTTTTGGAACACTCTGTATAATCCAAATCCACAGAATTTATATTAGTACTACTCAAAATATAAACAAATTCAATAAACAGTACCTACACGATATGAAAATCAACCAAAAATATGGAAATATACCTAGGTATACAACAAAAAACATCTAAAGCCAAATATGGTAGACAGGACCATCAAACTGAACAACTTTTACTATGGGACCAACTCTAAAATCGCTAAAAATACAGCTGTTACATAGAAAAATTTAATTTTCAAAATGCTGCTGACTTGTTCTTTCGCGATTTCCGAATTAGTCCCACAGTAAAAGTTGTTCAGTATGATGGTCTCTATCTGCCATATTTGGCTTTAGGGGTTTTTATGCAACACGTTGTATAGGGCAGATAATAAGCACGACGCATAGAACTTCTCTAAGGATCTCCACAGCGATAGGTCCTGCACTGCCAGCGACTTCCCGCGACCTACATTCAACATATCGTCAGTCCACCTTACATCCACCACAGTATATATATAAGTTTTATACTGTGCATCCACGGAGCGTCGTCGTCGCCGTGTCGGCGTCATTTCACAACTTTTCCGACCCAAAACAACATCGATTAATTTCGCTATGTGTCCCGCGCACTACCACTTTCGAGGAGCAATCCTTCGATATTTTTTTTTTGCATGAATTCTTCTAATATGATTGTGATTAATCATAATGTAATAAACTGACTAATGGCCGATTGCACCATAAACTTAATATTCACTGAAATAGACGAACAGAGTTCACTTGGCTGCGAAACCAAAAGTGAGATGAGCCAGTGTTTGTAAATATGTAAACGTGTGCGTGAATTTAGAGATGCACTGAAGTCCATTTTAGGTTGTCGATAACCATAATGTATTATTGCTCTAATAAATAAAACACAAACAAAATTTTGAACAATTTTATTTAAATAATTTCTTAAGGTCTCCTTTGAGGCTCCCTGCTTATTTATTTATGACATTTATCCAGTTTAATTTAATTACTGGATGTACAGAAAACCTGGAAATAACTGTTAAATTAGTATAGTCAGATGGGGTAAGTGAAACACCGGGGTAAGTGAAACACCCAACCATATCTAAGAAACTATCGTAGTTTATTCTCATAGCGATGTGTCGATAAATCAGGAATGACGAATTACTTCCCTTAATACAACACAGATATCGCTACGATCATTAACCTAGCTAGTAAACCAAAAATAAATTCATTAGATGTCAAAACGCAAAACACGATGTTTTTTTGATAAATCTTTAAAACTGGACCCTATTTTATGAGAATTTGATACATTTTGGATATTAACGGTTAAACATGATCCTTTTGTCCTGTTTTTAATTAAATGGACACAATATTTAAAGCTATTTTAGCCACTGTTTCACTTCCCCCTTGTCAGGGGTAAGTGAAACACTTCTTAGCTTTTATATTCTTTTCGTGATTTTGTTGCTTAATGCAAGTCTTTAGATATTTATATTCATACCGTTAAAGGGTGATTTAATTAGGAGTACATTGCTTATACAGCTAGGGTTGGGTAAATTTCACGAAAAATTTCAGTCTGTCAAATATTTAGAATAAATTTCATTTTGGTTTGAAATATTTCATTTTAGAGTGAAATTTATTTTTAAGTTTAATCTGACCTAAATTGAACAAAATAACATGTATTTTGTCATTATTAAACAATAAACAAATAAGTTGGCTTATATTACGGATAGCTTTGGCTGTTTTACAACTTTTAGTAACAAAATATTCAGTGTCCGTTTCGATTGTCGGCCACAATGGCGTAGAAGAAAAACGACTACGTCAACATTCCGAAGGAATATGTAGAAAACTAACAATTAAAGTTGCAATATTCAAAAAGTTGTAAAGGTTTAACCGTGGCCGCGCGATCGTAAGTGGAGAACCGCGCGGCCACGCAGTTCTCTTAAATGGAGCTTAGTAGGGGTCCCATTCTTTTTGCTAATCGTTGATACGATTTCGTAGAAAAATTTTGAAAGTCTAAAAAGCTCTAATGTTTGGATTTCACGACCTACATACCGCGCCATAGTCCGCGCGCTCGAAACGTGGAGAGCCGCGCGTTCACGCAGTTCTCTTAAACGGAGCTTAGTAGGGGTCCCATTCTTTTTGCTAATCGCTGATACGATTTCGTAGAAAAATGTAGAAAGTACCTATAAAAGGCCCTAATGTTTGGATTTCACGACCTACATACCGCGACATAGTCCGCGCGCTCGAAACATGGGGAGCCGCGCGGTCACGCAGTTCTCTTAAATGGAGCTTAGTAGGGATCCAATTATTTTGGCTAATCGCTGATACAATTTTGTAGAAAAATTTAGAAAGTATAAAAAAGCCCTAATGTTTGGACTTCATGATTACATAGCTTAAATGCTATGGCCGCGCGGTCGAAACGTGGAGAATCGCGCGGTCACGTAGTTCTCTCAAACGGAGCTGAATAGAGGTTCCATTCTTTTTTATAATCGCTGATACAATTAGGTAAAAAAACTTGCGCACGAAGGGTTCCTTACCAAAAAACGGCAAAAAAGCACGTTTGTTGTATGGGAGCCCTACTTAAATATTTATTTTATTCTGTTTTTTAGTATTTGTTTTTATAGCGGCAACAGAAATACAACATCTGTGAAAATTTCAACTGTCTAGCTATCACGGTTTATGAGATACAGCCAGAGGGCCTAGTACGAGTTGTGTTTCTCACCTCACTTTGCGAATAGTATCGAGTGAAAGAGAGGAAATCATGCGAGTGAGTGAACGAGTGAAAGAGAGAAAACGATAGTTAACTATTCGCAAAGTGAAGTCAGAACAAAAAACCAACTCATACTAGGCCCTCTGGTGACAGACAGAGAGACGAACAGCGGAGTCTTAGTAATAGGGCCCCATTTTTACCTTTGGGTACGGAACCCCTTAAAATGAAGACAGTATAAAAATAAAACCCTAAGGTTTGGACTTCACGACCTTCAGAATTTAAAAGCAATGGCAACGTGGTCGTAAATTGCAAAAATTAGGGCTTTATTTATACTGTCTAAATTATCTACGAAATCTATATCTACCAAAAAAATTATCAACGAATTTTCGAACCTGCTCACAAAATTTCACGCGAAACGGTTGAGAAATGCAACCAGTAGAGGAGAACCGGTAAGCCAGACTGAAATATGTTTCTTTTAGATATCTCTGCCATTTTGAAAAATATCAAACTGTCTCAAAAAATTTGTTTTATATAATTTTTGAATCTGCTCACAAAATTTCACGAGAATCAGTTGAGAATTGCGACCTGTAGAGGAGAACAAACAGCGCCGGAAAGCCTGACTAAAATGTTTCTTTTACATAATTATCTCCGCATTTTGAAAACTTAAAAAAAAATTGGTTCAACAAAAAAGATCTATAAAATTTTCAAACCTTCACACAAAACTTTACGAGAATCGGTTAAGAAATCTGACCTATAGAGGAGAACAAACATTGCCGGAAAGCCGGACTGAAATGTGTTTTTTTACATATCTCTGCCATTTTGACTAATTACGAAAAACTGGCTTAACAATAAATTTCTGTATAATTTTTGAATTCGCTCACAAAATTTCACGTGAATCGCTTGAGAAATGCGACTTGTAGAGGAGAACAAACAGACAGCCGGAAGGACATACGAAAGAATTTTTGCCCAAGCTGAAGTAGAGACGCATCTTTCGCGCTTTGCGTTCGCTCGTTCAGTTATCTAAGTCTTTAAAGTTTCATTTAATACGAAGTAATTCAGAAAATGAGGAATTTCTAGTACTGGAAATAAATTTCACTCAAAAGTGAAATATTTCAACCCGTTTTGAAAGATTTCATAAATTTCATATAAATTTAATTTTCATTTCATTGAAATTTTCACTGGACCCATCCCTATATACAGCTACTTTAATTGCGAGTTTTATAGCTTTACTACACCTTGTTAAAAAAAAAGTATGTTTCACTTACCCCACCTGACTATACTTAAGTTGGTATAATTTACCATTTGAAAACTGTCGGTTACAAGCAGCTTTAAATAAAACTATCAGTGTTCACAAAGACAAACAAAGTTATATTGGAAATCATCGACATGAGTATCGATATCGATAATTTTTTATCAATATCTACGCTTTATTTTCTCAAGTTCACGGACATAATATCTTTTTATCTAACACATAATGTTTAGAAATCAACCTTTATTTAGGAAATAGGCGTTTAATAGCATCATATTAGTATATAACTTAGTGTGTTTGGGAATATATTCAACTAAAATATGAATTATTAAAATGGTAATAGTACAATCATATTTACCTGTGAAATGAGTGTTTATTTGGGTTATTGTCGTAAGTAACATTACAATCCAGTACAGAACACGACACCATTATTGATTTATATAGCTTTGAGAGCTAAACCGACCCGATCGCGATCAAAATTACAAAATAATCTTGTTGACGCTTTTCACCAAGGTGATAAACGATGATATATGAAGTCAAACCCGGTTTAGCTGTCAGTTTGTTTTTACTCTTTTTCGCACATCGCATAAGCCGTAAGAATCGGTTTCTCACTCGCACCTTTGTCCGTCTACTTGAGCATAGCGAAAAATTTTCTAAGTCTATGGATTGCACTAAACTTAAGAATCGCCTAAGTCTTTTCCTAAATACAACACGACCAAATTAAAACAGTGTCATAAACTTAGCCGTCATGTAGCTGTCATTTGCCTAGTTAACTTGGTCGAGTTGTAGATAAGAAAAGACTTAGGCGATTCTTAAGTTTAGTGCAATTGGCCATAACACATTTTTGAATTCGGTAAGAACTTTTTTGTTGTTACATATTTTCAATTTCTTAACTAGTGGCCGCGCCGCGTGGACTTTATTCTAAGTAGTTGGTATATCAAGAAAATCTTAAGTTACACTCAGAAATACTGTGAAAATCGCATCTAATTTCGTGCAGTATTTTTTCCATGGTGCGCGTCAATTTTATCAAATGTATAGATATTTTTCCATATTATAAATTATGTAGATTAGGTATTTGTTTAAAGAAAACATGTGATCGTCACAGTACCTACAACAAAAAGTAAAAGTGACAAAAGACAGCATGATAAAAATTGGTCCAATTTCAAAAGATGTAAGATTCCGTCATTATATAGGTAGACCTCACTCTTCCAATTAGTCTACAAGACACTTATGATTTCATTTGCTACAAATTTTCTTATTAAGGTCAGTTACGGCTAATTTTGTATCCGCTTCGTGAACTTCTTTCAGTTCTTATGAAGACTTTTTTTGTGTCTTTATGGCTTTATTTTGCCTTTTTAACTGACATCAAAATAATGAAGGAGGAGATTATCAGTTCGGTTGTTGTTTTTTCATAAAATATTACCTATCATTTTATGGACCGATTTGAAAAAATATTTCTGAGTATGCTTTATACTGTGATGCTGATTTTATTAGCTCTTTTCAACTTGAAACATACCTATATTGAAAAAATAGGACTAAGAAACAATTATTTATACATTTTGATGTTAAAGTATTTTAAAATTGGATATGTTGGATATGATGGAATATCAACAAAAATAATAAAATATGTTAGCGGTCAAATATGTCAACACTTATGCCACATTATCAATCTTAGCATAGAAACAGGCATCTTTCCTAAGGATCTCAAATCTTAATATATAAAATCGTAAACTGAATGACTGACTGACTGATCTATCAACGCACAGCCCAAACCGCTGGACCTAGAGACTTGAAATTTTGCACACAGATACTTTATACAGTGTAGGCAACCACTAAGGAAGGATTTTTGAAAATTCCATCCCTAAGGGGATGAAATAAGGGATGAAAGTTTGTATGAAAGTCCCTCAGTTTTGAAGCTAGAATCTTCAAATTTTGTGTTTAGGCTGACGATTGAAAATTAATAAATACGGGTCTCAGCGTTTTTCAAAATTCTACCCCCGAAGGGGTCAAAAGGGGGATGAAGTTGTGTATTAAAGAAAATCCTTCATTTTCGAAGTAAAAATCGCTAAATTTATAATTTAGGCTTAGGGATAGAAATCTAAAGCAACGTATATTGTTTTTGTTAGGATTTCAACTCCAAAGGGGATGAAATGGGGGTGAAAAGGGTTAAAAAAAAACTAAAAATAGATATGGATGTCGTTATCGGGGTTTTGTGGGATGATGATTGCAAAAATGACATTTATTTTGAAGTCCAACCACGGTGGACATGATTTAACCCCTAAAGGGGTGAAAATGGGGTCCAAATTTCGTATGGAAAAATAATATAAAATAGACATTACAACTTTAAACTTCGTAGGAGCACATCTAAAAATAAATAGGCAAATATATATTTTGTTATTTTGAAAATCAACCCCTTAGGGGGTAAATGGGGTGAGTAAACATAAAAATAGATATTGATGTCGTTATTGGGGTTTTCTGGGATGACGATTGCAAAAATGACATTTATTTTAAAGTCCAACACGGTGGACATGATTTAACCCCTAAAGGGGTGAAAATGGGGTCCAAATTTTGTATGAAAAAATAATATAAAATAGACATTACAACTTAAAACTTCGTAGGAGCACATCTAAAAATAAATAGGCAAATATATATTTTGTTATTTTGAAAATCAACCCCTTAGGGGGTAAATGGGGTGAGTAAACATAAAAATCGATATAGATGTCGTTATTGGGGTTTTCTAGGATGATGATTGCAAAAATGACATTTATTTTGAAGTTCAACACGGTGGACATGATTTAACCCCTAAAGGGGTAAAAATGGGGTTCAAATTTTATATGGAAAAAGAATACAAAATCGAAATTACAACTTTAAATTCGTAGGAGCACGTCTAAATATATATTTTGGGATTTTGAAAATCAACCCCTTAGAGGGTAAGTGGGGTGAGTAACATAAAAATCGATATGGATGTCGTTTTTGAGGTTTTATGGGATGGTGATTGCGAAAATTAGATTTATTTTGAAGTCCAACGCGGTGGACATGACACATATGGACCTGGACCTGGACATGCACATCCAGGGAACGGGAACGGGAACGGGAACGGAACGGAACAGAGCGGAGCGGAACGGAACGGGAACGAGACGGTAACGGGAACTAGAACGGGACGGGTACGGGAACGGGAACGGAAGGTGTACGGGACGAGTACGGGACGGGATCGGACGGGAACGGAACAGGAACGGAACGAAACGGGAATGAAACAGGAACGTAACGGGAAAGGAACGGGAACGAAACAGGAACGAAACTGGAATGAAACGGGAACGGAACGGGAATAGAACAGGATGGGAACGGGAACAAGAACCGGACGGGAACGGAACGGAAACAAGAACGGGAACGTAAGGCGTACGGGACGGTTAGGGGACGTTTACGGGACGGGAACGCAGCGGGAACGGAACGGGAATGGGAACGGGAAAGAAAGTGAACGGAACGGGAACGGAACGGAAACGGAACGGGAATATAACGGGACGGGAACGGGAACGAGAACAGGATGGGAACGGGACAGGAACGGGATGGGAACGGGAACGGAAACGGAAGGGGTACGGGACGGTTACGGGACGGGAACGCAAACGGGACGGGAACGGGAGCGCGAGCGGGAACGGAAACGGGAACTGGAAGCCTTGTGCGAGGCCCGCCACACGCGGCAAATGTCTTGCCTCGCGAGGCAGCGCGCTTGATGGGGACTCGCCTAATCGCGTAAAAATGGCTGGCCGGATCCTGGTTGAAGGTTCCTTAAAAGGATTTCGTCTAATATCCACGCGGACGAAGTCGCGGGCAGAAGCTAGTTAAGTATTATAAAACCATTGTTTAAGAAAAATAATAAAGAATTAATTTTCTATATTTTCTAAAATATTAGAAAAGTATTATTATAAAGAACTATACGCATACTTAGAAAAATTCAACATATTTTGTAATAAACAAAATGGTTTTAGACAGAAAAAATCAACAAATACATAGCGATTTTTGAGTTTTTGAAAATTGTTATGTCAAATGTTAATAAAACCTTGCCCGTTTGTACTATATTTTGTGACATGACACAAGCTTTCGATTATGTAGATCACAACATATTATTAAAAAATTAGATGCGTGTGGAATACGAGGCAACGGTTTAGATTTAATCAGGTCTTACTTAAGTGATCGTCAACAAATAACGGAAATATCAAGATTTAATAACAAAACGAGGACCGAGGTAATTTTCAGATCGGACACTCGTAATGTAATATACGGTGTTCCTCAAGGAAGTGTCCTCGGCCCACTTCTTTTTCTCATATATATAAATGACCTGCCTAATGCAACGAATCAACCAATGACACTATTTGCTGATGACAGTACGGTTTCCGTTAAATTTACTGACATTAATACTTATGAAATTGACGTTAATAAAACCTTGACATTGATAATTGACTGGCTTAAAAATAATAATTTGAAAATAAACATTGACAAGACAAATATTATGCACTTTTCTGAAAGGACTCAATTTGCTCATGACATTAAAGTTGAATATAGTGGTAACAGCATAAAGAAAGTTGAAACTGCGCGTTTTCTTGGTCTACAGATTGATCGAAAACTTAATTGGAAAAATCACATAGCTGAAATAAGTAAAAGAGTAAGTAGTTTGGCTTATGCTTTGTACCGACTTTCATTTTCGACGAATACTGACACCCTTCTCACGGCATATCATGGCATGGTTGAATCTGTTCTTAGATATGGTATCATATTTTGGGGCAATTCTACTGATAAAGACATTATCTTTAAAATGCAGAAAAGGTGCCTACGGGCAATCTTTGGTCTCCAAACCACAGATAGTTGTAAGCCGTATTTTACAAAATATAAAATTTTGACACTTCCGTCACTGTATATATTAGAAATGGCCCTTTTTGTTAAAACTTTTCCACATCTGTTTCCGCGTTAATCATCTATAGTTGTACGTAATAGGCGTCATGGTGATAGGCTGTGTATACATGCTGCTAAGACAACACTTTTACGAAACAGTGTAATATGTATGGCTCCGAAAATTTACAATAAAATTCCAGACAGCTACAAAAATCTTAATAAAAATTTGTTTAGAGCTAAACTAAAAAGTTTTCTAGTTGAAAAATGTTATTATGGTGTACAAGACTTCTTAAATGATAAAACTTTTTAAATATAAGCTTGACTGTTTCTATTTTCTTACATAATTTTATTGAATTTTGACTTTGTTATTTATTTATGACATGAAATGAATTTGAATTTGATAAATATAATATTTTATTCTAGACTAGACAGCTACTTAATGAATTTTGTATTTTTTTTTGTATTTACTGTTGTCATTTAATTTGAATTAATTGTAATTTTAGTGAAATAATTATGTTTTATATGATGAATTTTTGCATGCTGACCGGCAAAACATGTAAGATCTATCTTCCATATTTTATTACACCACTCATGTACTCATGTTTTTTGCAAATAAATATATCTATATCTTTAAAAAATAACTCATCCTATACTGAACCCTATTTCCTTCATAATTTAGTATTTTATGTAGGTATATTTACATTAGTTATGCCCAAATAACGGGAATTCCGGTTACAACAAATCCGTACCTAGTTAGATAACAGATCAGAATTGCGAAAATTCTTGGACTCATACTTGCGTATTTTATTTAGTGATGTCATAATTCATGTTTATTACTTACCTACAAAAAACATGAAAATAATAAGTCAATAAAATCTTTCATTGAGTTTATAATATTTAGTACCTAAGATCTTAAACGCCTTGAGGTATAAGAAACAAAATTAGACAACAGAATACAATAGAAATATAACTATACTTTTGTATTTTTGTTACAAAAAGATTTTCCTGCCACATGTATCTATACGGTATAAAAGTTTTATGCTTATAAAATTTTATGCGTCCCTAGTGACGTAATATGTTACCGCCCCGCTAAATTGAAACGATTTGTTTATTTGCTACACGTCGATCGTTGCTTTGTTATGCAAAATGAATTGACACGGTCGCGAACGTGATTGAATACAATTTACTCTCAGATTTTGGGTGAATTGAATAGAAGCATACTCCATGATTTATTGTTATTCTGTTATAAAGAAACTTATTGTTACCAGTTACAAAGTTATTGTCATGAAAAACATCTAATACTATTTTTTGAGACTGTGGTTTGCGAAAAGTAATAGCATAAGTACATAATTGAGTAGGTAAATGTAAATGTTACATTTACCAAACTTTATTCATAAAAGAGATGATGCAAAAACGATTTACTTATCGAAAGTAAAACTTTATCCTCGTAAGTCCTGTGTTTTTTTGAAGGGTGTAGTCCTAACGACCTGATGTACTTTATAAAGTACATACTAAGAATAGTACTTCAGACCGAGACATGCGATTTCAACTTCAGCGAATTTAGAAGTGGGACCTGGCTGTTTATGTTTTTTTTTGGTATGTTTTATATGCTCCAGACTATATTATGTGGTGGCAGGGTTGGCCATAGATTACAGAAGTAAATGGCTGTCTTGATATTGCCATTTTAGAAAAAAGCTTCGTCCAAAACGGAAGATTAGAATTTGTACTCCACGTAGTACATTAGGTAGTTAGTCTTGCTATAGAATTCAGTTGTCAGGCCTGAAATACTAGCGATAATTTGTACTTAATGAAGTACGCTAGGACTTACGAGGTTATATAGTAAGTAGCTGCAAAAATAGTTCCGTTTAGTTAAAATATCGCTGTAGGTCGTCTTGCTTTATAATAAGAGTAGGTACCAGTTTTCTCGATTTTAATGACAGCTTGATACCGATGACAGAATTCGACTTTATTATTATAAGTCATAGATGGTATACCCGTATACCTAAGTATTTTGTTCAATAAATATAATTTTGTATCTTGTTATACCGATTCATCTATTTTGACAAGGTAAGTCGAATTTGTATGGGTCTTAAAAAAATCTTTCATATTTTATGTCAATATATAAATGTATCCTCAATGCCTGTACTGCTATAAAATAGAAGTTTGTAATAAAAACTTTCGTTGTAAACTTTACTACATACTTTTCTTCTATTATATTCTTCCTTTACAATGTAAAAGATTGACGAAAACTATTACTTAACTAGCGGCCGCCCGCGACTTCGTCTGCGTGGATAGTTTTTCAAACCTTTCATCTCGAAAAAAAGTTTTTTTGCTATCCCTCGGGAAAAATACTTTTTTTCGTATCCCTGACAACGTTTATGCAAAATTTCATGATGATCGGTTCAGTAGTTAAGACGTGAAGGCGTAACAAACAAACGGACTTTCGCATTTATAATATTAGTAAGGATTAAATAAATAAAAGATTTTTAATTGCATATTCAACAGCATTTCAATACACATCAAACAGTACTTTCCTTGGAGTACCTTCCGACTTCGATTAACTTTCACTTCCTCCCTTTATCGGATCCTGAATCGTGGTCGTGCCATATATGGCAGTACCGGTTCATATCCCGGTTGATCATTATCTGCTGTGACGTAGCTGCATGGACTTATCTGAATAAGCTATGACGTTATGAGGATATGTTTATTTTACAAATATGACAAAAGTACCAACTCGAAAGTCATGCATTTTCGACAGTATTGAAACTGAACCTTGAATTTAAATTTCCTGGATCTCCAATTTTTTGTTCAATTGTCAAATAAGGTTTTTTTTTATTAATAAAAAATAATTTTAATTTAACACTTCATCGTAATAAATTTGATGAAGGATGAAGTCACAATAAATTCAAGCATTCTTGATAAGAAAATATGACGAAGAAACAAAACGATATACTCAGACATGTTCACAGAAAGAAACAAAACAATGCAAAGCTCAGACAAAAGCTAATAAGGTTTTTCAAGCAAAAAAGTATGGTAGCTTCTTCATAAAATCCACTTATTAACTTGACTGTAGGTACCTTTTTTGCAAAAAAAAAAAGTATGACAAACATTTATCTGCTGTCTGTATTTGGAATTAATTTGGGAAAAATGTGAACGTGTGTCCAGTTGGCGAAAACATAAAATTGATTTAATCTAAATTTCACTATCTGGTCACGCGTCGAAATCTTGGCGTGTCCAGCCAGATGACGAAACAATAAGTGATAATAATTTTGAGTTTCACCAACTGGGCACACGTGTGTCCAGGTTTGTGTGTCCAGTTGATGAATGAATAACCATATGTTCACATATAAAGTTCTACTTTAATTCATCCGGAACCAAACTTTCAGAAATTAAGGCGAAATGATATCCACCATATTTTTTTCGAAGGTAATTGTTGACGTTCACCATCACTTCACCATACTCAAACTAGAGAACGGCATAACCAACCATGGATCACCAAAGACAAGTCATAGAACAGTCATAATTTTAGGGTAGGACGTAGTAGCTTAGGCCTCTCCCGTTGGGAGGATGCTACCATAATCACGCTTGGCAGACTGTTTGGAGTTCGCAGTGTTGGAACGTTTTGAGCAGCAGCATTTTCAAGGAAAAACGTTGCTGCTCATGGTCCATGGATGTTTAGTTTACTACCTCTAAAGTCATTTAAGGTTGTTGTACTTCTTCTAAAGCCATTTTAGGTTGTTGTACTACTTCTAAAGTCAGTTTAGGTTGTTGTACTACCTATAAAGTCATTAATATCTACCTCTAAAGTCATTGTGGGTTGTTGTAGGTACTACCGTTAGTCATTTTAGGTTGTTGTACTACCTCTAAAGTCATTTTAGGATGTTGTACTACCTCTAAAGTCATTTGAGGTTGTTTCTAAGTAGGTACTTATAAAGGGTTGATGCTATTCTACTATGACGGACGCCACACAGCAAATTGGCTCTTACGCCCAAAGCGAGAATAGTGTAGTTACTTAGCAAACTAGACTTAAAAAAACTTACATAACTTAAAAAGTCCATCCATTCACGTAACGATTCGGAACTTTATGTAGATCACAACATTCAATAAGATGGTTTAAAAAATGTTTTGATGTCTTTTTACTGTTGTCTTTGGTGCGAATATCTTTTACGTAATGACAACTATTACATCACGGAGGTGATGATGAGGTGATTCGCGGAGTTGTAAACTAGACTATCATAATTATTGTGATTGCATTAGGATAATACAGTAACTAGTCAGAATGATAAAGCAATATTTGTCGAAGTAGAATGAAAGTACGGTAAGAGCTTAGTCGCACCTTTTTTAGCGCATTCCAACCAATAAATTAACCACTTACTTACATTTTGGTGTGAAAATCTTACTAATAGGGGTATACAAACGCAAGATTGTATGTTCCATTATTATGTTGTCAATAGTAACCATGTATTTTGTTTCCCTAGTTCTAAAATGATTTTATGAATTATAAAGTTAACATTATAATTACGACCTCAAATATGATTCCTATATGAAATGAATCCTTACCTAATCCTTACTTAATAATATTATGAATGCGAAAGTCCATTTGTTTGTTTGTTACGGCTTCACGTCTTAGCTACTCAACCGATCATCGTGAAATTTTGCATACTCATTGTCACGGGTACAGAAAAGGACGTAGGGTACTTTTAATCCAGAAAAAACGTACAGTTCCCGAGGGATAGCAAAAAATCTGTCCACGCAGACGAAGTCGCGGGCGGCCGCTAGTAGCCAATGTTGCTTTAGTTATTTTAAAAGAATTTTTGCTATATCAATAAAAATGTTTCATTTTGTAAATCAATATAAATGTAGGTTCTTATGTCACATAAGTAGTAAAGAACTGCCATAAAAAGTGTACCGACTTATACAACGTATTATAAAATAACCCCAAATGCCGAATATGGTAGATAGGGACCATCAAACTGAACAACTTTTACTATGGGGTCGACTCTGAAATCAAGAAAAAAAAAACAGCGGTTTCATACGAAAATATCAAAATATATGAAACAGCAGATTTTTTTCGAGAGTTGAGTTAGATGGTCCAAAGAAATGCATTTCCTATTTTAGGTTCATTCATTATCACTATCGACGACTTAGAGTGAAAACCTCGTAAGTGTAAAAGAATAAACTTTTCAGGAGGAAGAAAAAACTGCGTGCTGTAAATTTTTTGTACGAAGACTATTATGTTTTTTTTAAAACGATATTGTTACGAGTCGATACTCGAAAGAACAAATTAGTGAGATCAGGATTATGCGTTGCGAGGTTTTCTTCCTAAAAAAGCAATAAAAAAATATACCAAAAATGCATTTCCGAGTTTTTCACTCTAAGGCGTCGCTATCTACCATATTTGGCATAAGGGGTTATTTTGTAACATGTTGTATAACATCCTCTAGTTCAACGAAGCGATTTCACATTAATGTAAAAGCTTAACCTTCAACACTGAAGGTCCCCGAAGAAATACTAGAAGGAAGTCGCGAAGGGTCTCGGTATATTTCACCACAGACATTCTGGTTATGGTCTGCCGGACCACATAAACGTTTTCCGCGGTGGACTGCGTAACTTGTGATGACATACCGTGGTTACTTTATGCTTATGGAGTTTATGGTGGGACAAAACAAATAGGTACTAATGACCTTATTTAGTTGTGACAGTGTTTCTGTTAAAAATTACTTATAGGTATTTTTTTTGTATTTTTTTTACTTCGTGGTTCAAATTTTGTACTATGTAATTATTATGTTGTTATGAAATTGATTCTCTACTTAAGTGTATCAAACTCAAGACTTAGAATTTTCAAAATAAGTTTATTAAAACATGAAGAAGTAAGCAAAAACCTTAGTTTCAGGTATAAGTATATGACAGATCTGTAAGTTTAATCAAAACCTAATTCTGAGAACAAAAACCGCATTTTTTCTCCTAATAAATGGGGCGTACAGTTAGCAAACAATAAGAAAAAACAAGATGATGTTCCACTTAAACACCTGATCCAATAAAACAGTTCTACAAACTCACCAACTTTTCTGTGCGGTGGTGAAAAACGGAACTACGATTGCAACCATAGATTTTGGACAACAATGACATTTTGTTGTTCATCACTAGCGACGCCATCACCTGCGGAGAAAAGTTTGTGGGTCTATTAGCGCCAGCCAGTGCAACGGCCGTTATATAACCAAGGGCCGGTCAGTGGAGCGCTGCTAGGGTTGCCAACCCTACTTAATAATATAGTTATCTTCCTATTAAAGGGCTCCTTTCAAAAAATATAATTATCTTTTCAAAGCAATACTTCAACTTTCAAAAGTTCAAAAGTTTAAGAAGAGAACGCAGAGATATAACCTTGCTGTACAAAATTTTAAATAATAACGTAGACTCACCTTACCTTTTAAGTAGGTAAAGTTTTATTTAAATGCTCAAGATCACTGCGTTCTTGTGATACGTTTTCTGTATCTTGGTGTCGTACAAAGTATGCAAAAAATCGATTCATTCCAAGAACTTTACATATATACAACAAGAAGTATGGTCGCATTGATATTTTCAACCTTAAATTTTCGAAATTTAAATCAGAACTCTTAAATATTATGTAGTGTAATTTCTTAAAAGTACAGATTAATTCTAGTACCCACTCATCTGTTGTTATTCAATAGTGCAAAACATCTAGTAACTCTAATACTTAACGAATTCAATGTAAATTATTATAAGTAGAAACTTTTTTGAAAAATGAGTTAGCATAAATTAAGCTATTACTATGTAATGTATAAGGCTGTTTGTTTCCCAATAAAAGATAAATAAAATAAAAATAAAATAAACTTTCACTTTCACTTCGAACTACACTAACTTATTTTAAATCATACAACGTGTTAATGAATTAACGTAAAATTAGAAAACAGTTTCTTCGGACCATCAAACTGAACAACTTTTACTATAGAACCAACTCTGGAATCGCGAAAAAAATCAGCTGCTTCATACATTTTTATATTCTTTCGTCTAAATCTACTTTATTTTTTACAAATAAAAATCACGAAAATATATATTTGATGATGACAAAGTGGTAACCCTGGGTGCCGGCGACTCGTTGACGGAAATCTCGGCAATGGAAGTGTGTCAGTAAGCTCTCGGTGACCACATTTCGTTGAGATGATGTATTGGATTCTGGGGATTACTGTGTTAGCTTCATTTACTGAGATTAATATGCATTAATACTTTATTAAGTTTAGTTGCCTAAGTTAGTTTAGTTAATTAAGTTTATTGGAAAATTGCTAAATATAATTCACTTTCATTTGAGCTCAGTTAATACAAAACATTATAATTAGTGCCGGATAAGATTATTAAACATTTCTTACCTATATTATATGTATTAGCAACTACGCAACGGATTAAAATGTCATATGTAAACAAATAAAGTAAAAGTCTGATGATCAAAACTTGTGTATTAAAAAAGGATTAGAAACTCAAACGGCAGTGTAAAAACTTTAGGTATGGTATAAAACGTTGGAATATATTTTAGAATTAATAATACAAGAATAGCTAATTATTCGCATCCACGAAAAAAAAATTGTTCTATGGTCTCAACCCATTGCTTCATCATCATCATCATATCAGCCGCACGACACCCACTGCTGAGTATAGGCCTCCCCTAAGGATCTCCACGATGATCGGTCCTGCGCTGCCCGCATCCAGTGGCTTCCCGCGACCTTCACCAGATCGTCGGTCCACCTTGTCGGGGGCCTACCCACGGAGCGTCGTCCGGTGCGCGGTCGCCATTCAGTTTGCTTAAACATAAAAAATAAAACCCATTGCTTAAACATAAAAAAATAAAATAATTACTTATGTTGTAACAAAGTAAATCAAATATTTATTTGCTTCTAAAATAATATTTTTTCTTGCAATAAATACTTGAATTTAAAGTAGCACATTAGCCATTTTTTTATGTCTCTACTGCTCTGGCTTCCCTAGAAGTGGTTTTTTCTATATTTACTTGAAAATAACCATAAACATTAAAGTCATCGTGTGTCGGCATTGATGTCCCAAATTCTGTCCGAGCGCGTGCGCACGCGCAAGCAGGCCGCACAATGCTGTTAGATAACGACCTGACCTTTGCAATATTTGATTTGCATTCTCGTTTGGAGTCATAATGAGTATGCGTGACCGTTAATTACTTAAGCAACGTTCCCGGCTGACCATCTGGGTTAAATTGAAAAAATAAATTAAAATAGTAAGTAAAATAAATGTCAGAAAAAACCCTTACCTCAGACTGCAGCGGATGAGTCGATTTTTTCTGGTTTTTATTTATTTTAATATAAAATAACTTTGTGATTGTGAAATTTAAAAATCTAACATTTCCCATCACATAACCGAAACTCTTACTGGTTATCCTAAAACGTGGAGGTACTAAGCTTGAGCTGAATACAGGCTTAAAACTAATGCTATCACTTTTCTTCGTTAAGGGGAAGATAAAATTGTAAGTAATAATTTTAAACCACGTTTAATTAAAATATCAAAGGTATAACAATATTAAAATTTTATTTCTCGAAATATTGTTTCTTACTTGGCCAGTAAGTTTTAGAGACATCCAGATATTTCTGTCGGAAAATAGAACATAGCGTAATCGATGATACTATTTTCAATTCTAGTGGACAAATAGGTATTGACGGTAACAATGATTCCGATGAAGGATACATATTTTCAAAAGGCCAATATCAAATGAATTCTCCAAATCATTCAAATAATGAGACAATGTTAGTAACAAACGACTTCTGTATTAAATTTTCTTAAGAAACCCATTTTTTTATAAAGCCGTATTCCCATCATCAAAAAGGTCACAATACCGCACTCCGCCATTGTTACGTGTATCAAGTGGTGACTTAACACAAAACATAAACACGGCTTTCCTAACCGTCTCTGGGTCTAGTTCAAATTACGTCACTTGACGGAACACTTTAGAACACATTTGGAGCGCACGAGTGGCGAAACTGTGTAGAAACTGACTAAAGCTATCGAAAGAAAGGCGGATATTAAATATTTGAAGAAGCCTTAAAACACAATCAGAAATAACTTGATAGTGAAATGCTAGTGTGCGTCCAAAATATTTCCGTGTAAATTATTGGAGAAAAGAACAACCAAATAATATGATAAGTATAAGAAAAATCATTGAAATTCATTTCAATTACTATAGCAATCATTTAAACTGGTTTTTAATAAATAATTACCAAAAAACCGCTTTACTGCAAAATTAAATCCTATTCCAAAAACAACATTGACTGGAAAATTTGTTTTATCTCATTCTTAAGGTCACATCACTCAAATCTTTATTTTCTCTTGATGATCACTGATGTAAAGTATTTTATCTATAAAAAGTATTTAATTTTCATAGTCTCAATAAATATAAACTAGGTATGTACCTATTCATTATGTTCTTTGCATAGTAAGTGTTTCAATATATATATATATATATTTTTATTAGTTTGTCTTCCGTTGTTTACGATTTAACGCAAAAAAAACATCCTACTATATATCCTACTAATATTATAAATGTGAAAGTTTGTGGGTTTAGATGTTTGTTCCTCAATCACGCAAAAACTACTGAACGGATTTAATTGTAATTTGGCACCCAGATAGTAGATAGCCTAGATTAAAACATAAAATACTTTTTATCCTGATATTCCCATGCACGGAAACGGGAACCACGCGGGTGAAACCGCAGGCGGCCGCTAGTACTTAATAATTTTATAATTTGCCAAAAGTCTCCAAACAAACGAAAATGTAAAGGCCAGCAGTCAGAAAAATTTTTTTTAGTGGAAAACATAAATACATTGGTATAAGATGGAAACTTTTTAGGTACTTTTAATAAGCTTGGGCAAAAAGTGCTTTCGTACGTGTGTCTGTCCGGCTACGGCTGACCGTTTCTCAACCGATTCTCGTGAAATTTGAGAGGAGGTTCGAAAATATTATAGTTTTCTTTTCAGTTTCTAGATTTTTTTCGAGAGAAAAGAAAACATATTTCAGCCATTTCGAAAATTATCATAAAAAAACATATTTCAGAATTTTGGAAAAATATGTTACAAACGCACAGAGTCACGAGTGTATAAGTTGTGTTACACACCAAAGACAGCAAAGTAGTACCTTCTGAAAAGCCCTACAGACAATCATCTCTTTAGGTAAAAACATATTTTAATACATAGTTTCATTTATGTATTAATTAACGTAATTTTATTAAATATATTGAAGAGTTATTAATGTCAATACGTGTGCATAAACATTATTGAAGCGACTTGGTAACTGCCACAACTTCATTAGTATTACAAGCACGTAACCGTTTCGCAACCGCCTGCTGCAAGATCAACTACCCAATGGCTGTCCAAGCTATTATGTTTTATTAATTTTTATTACACATTGAAATTGCTTAATTTTTAACAGCTTTATAGCACATACCTGTCTAAGAGGGTTTATTGAATGTTGAAAGGTAAACGCAGGAAATGTGCTGCTGCTGGTCTTTATGGAACAGCCACGGTATTGCTTTTATGATAATTGTGATAGGTTTTTTGTATGTCCACCTGGCTATATACACCGTCATTTTGTAGTCGTTTCTTAGAGGAGTGTTCTACAAACGCAGCTAAACATAAAAAAAATGGTTTTTGGAATTAACCCGGCAGGCGTCTTTTTGGTTGAGCCCCCATGATGCCGGGGTAAGAATCAAGCCTATAGTTAGGTATTTCAGAAATAACTTTCTTTGGAGTAATGTTCAAGGTTGCCAACATGTTAGAATGAAGTACGCATCTCCTGGCTGCATGCCACAAGGATGTCCTGTTAGCTCCTTATTCTACTATTAACTTATAAAATAAAATAATGAAACTTTGGAAGTAGTCGAACATGTTTCGTTTAAATTAGCACAATAAATATAAAAAAATTAAAATATCAATTGTTTATGTTGAATGCAGTGACACTTTGTGATATATAGACAATGTCCTCGAGCTACCTATTTCAAGTAGATAAGAACAAACATTTAAAAATTACCTCAATTTATGAATTTTGATAGTAAAGAAAATTAGAAGGAATTCGATAGCGCCAAGAGGGCCTAGATAAAGTAACATTGGCAAATCTTCGTTATCGCTTCGCTTCCGAAACATGTATGGGATTGACATAAGGTTTCTTTAACAATCGAATTTTAAAACGTCAAATCCATACATGTTTCGAAAGCGAAGCGATAACGAAAATTTGCAAATGTTACTTTGGCTAGGGGGGCAGATTCGATCAAAAAATCGGCCAAATTTGCGTGGCGATCCTGGAAATTGATTCCTCAAACTCGGTTGGTGCATGTGGGTGCTAACTACTGGATTATAGAGGTCATCTTTTAGTATTAAATCTATTTACGGTCAAAACTATTAACTGCAAATAGTTTTCACTTTCGTTAACCTCAGTAACGCAGTCAAGGTCTTCGGTAGTCGCAAAAAGAACTGAATTCTTCTGTCAATCGCTTTAAAATTACCTGGAAGAAATCGCTTACAAGCGATAAGGCCGCCTATTGTGTAATGTTTGTTTATTTAAGTCTGTTGGTACCTACTCTATGAAATAAAAGATTGGTTTAAGTAGATTCTGACCATAGTTCTAATATTACAGATATGCTCGAAGTATTTAATAAGTATAGCAAAAAGATTGCATTAAATTAAGACACTTTTAATGATTTAAATATAAATATATACTTTTCATACGACGCTCCGTGGGTAGGCCCCCGACAAGGTGGAACGACGATCTGGTGAAGATTGCCGGAAGCCACTGGATGCGGGCAGCGCAGGACCGATCGTCGTGGAGATCCTTAGGGGAGGCCTATACCTAGCAGTGGGTGTCGTGCGGCTGATATGATGATGATACTTTTCATGACACCTAAAAATGTTAAAGTAATTGTAGACGGTTTTTAATCTTTGTACAACATTACGACGGTTGTAGGTATGTAATTATGTAAGAATCAGAAAATTTCAGAGATAGGTACCTGGTATTTTTACTTTATACCTTTAAATAGGTACAAACTTGCCTAAGTTCTGAACTTAAAACCACAATTAACATTACAACTAACACGTTATAATTACCAGCAAGATATGTCACTTTTCCCAGAAAGTCGCGGTTCCATTAACCTAATCTAAGGACTTTCAAAAAAGCTGTTTAATTTTAAACTCTATATTAATGCAGTAATGTACTGTACTGTGGGCAATCTTAATGGCTTAACTCGTTACACAATGCCCTCAGTAAATGTTGTCAACATCGTTTTGTAATATGCACCTTTGAACATGCACTGAATCCTGCATTCCACAATACGTTGAGCGCATCACTTCTAAATTGGAGGTCTTCGGTCTCGTTTAGGTACCGAAGTTAAAATATTTAATTATAAGATACAGAATATATTTCGGAGAGCGTGCTCTAGAGCTGCATGAGCTCATTCCGCCATCCCCGTTCTACCATCGGTCCAGACGCGGGCTTCACCCCTATCTGGTTGACATTCCATGCATGCGCACGAAGCGTTTTTCATCTTCCATTTTAATGCGTACGGCCAAGGAGTGGAATTCCCTGCCTGCGTCTATATTTCCGCAAGCGATATTTAAAGCCCGAGTGAATAGGCTTCTTCTGGGCAAGCTCGCTTCATCTTCGGCCTCTTATTAGCCTTATGGTTCTCGAATGTGACCAAGAGTAAGCCCATTTAATGTGAAAAAAAAATTTTCTTTACATATAAAAATTGTTTAGAAGTGGTTCATCATATCAGCCGCACGACACCCACTGCTGGGTATAGGCCTCCCCTAAGGTCTCCATGACGATCGGTCCTGCGCTGCCCGCATCCAGCGGCGCACCGCGACCTTCACCAGATTGTCGGTCCACCTTGAAGGTGGTCGGTTTAGATGTGGTTACCATGTCCCAATCAGTGGACACCAGCTTGCGCCATTACCTGAAACGTCACGCCGTTGCCAACTTAATCACATATTTTTATAAATAGTAACTTAAACCACCTGCATTTGTTTCAAGAATATTAACAGCAGCGCCTTAGAATTAATCGGAAGTAATTAATTACATATTCAGTAGTTGGTGCGCAGGAGCAGATTGCCTTCGAAATATCTCTTGCCATCACTACTTCCGTAGACTAGCCTAGATACGGTAAATATTTTGCAAAAAATGCACAGTTCTGACTCCTCATTCTTTAATTTGGACAGATTTTTTTTATTTTGTAGTGTCAATGAACTTATCTGTCTTAACTTTTTACAAAGAAACAATGTATGCGTCACGCAACCTTATAACTACCTACAATAGTAAATGAAAGAGAAAAAATTACGGCCGATACATAAGTAAGTAAGTATATCAACTTGACTTTGTCTCTAAGGACGCCAAAATAACAAGTTTCGATTTTGATTTGAATATTTTAGCGACTGTTTTTTTCTTTAATGCACAACGAGATATTGCTTGGCCGTCACACCTCACCTATTAAGTGACGATAAGGCCAAAGGTGGAAGCGCACTACACCCGGAGAATCCTCATCAATGAGGAACTTGCTTCTTACCTGTGCCGGAACACAACATTTTTTATGTGGCGTCAGACTTAGGTAAGATGATGATAGCTAGCCAGGCGAACTTGAAATAAGCCCTACCACCAACCAAACCGAGTACAAATTGTACCCCCCCTTGATATCGAACCCGGGACCCCTGCGTCTTACACGGGTAGGTGAACCACTAGACCACAAAGGCGGTTAAAACGGTTGTTAAACAATTATCAACTACTTATTGGAAATTGCAAGGATATTTAAATCCTAATAAGTGCTGCGAATTCAAAACAAAAGTCACCAACTGTAAAAAGTTGTTTTTTCAATGATTTGACCGCTTTTTGACAAACACCTTTCAATAACAAATATTGCTTTACAAACCAGTTACCCAATTACAGTTACACAGTCTGCTTTAGCGTGCTAACCTGATTTACAAATAAGACACGAATTTCTGTAACCTTCGTATGTATTCAGCCATTCATGCTATTTACATTTTTTGTAGTACTGTCCGTTTGTTACTTACAAAACTAGTCAAAATAACTTTTTTTACTTCATAATTATAAATAACTAGATTGTCTGATGTGACTTCGAAACTGCGACTGAACCCAAGTATTTCAGAAAAATAAAAAAAAAATTGATATCAAAGAAACTAATTACCAAATGATACAGCTTACTTACAAATGTGTAACCATAACAGTCTGATGACACATACAATCTAACATTATACAACAATCTAGGTAGAGTGCTCGAATCTTCGCGAATAACTATTACGTGTTACTACAGGTCTTACTTATATTCTCAGCACAGTCAGTAAGAAACAGTGTATCAAATTCAACTTGAGAGCATCTTAACTACTAATTTTAGAAACAGTAAAGTCTCTCACAGCTAGACCTAAACAGCGACCACGTCATCACAGCGCGCGCGTCATGCGTCTTGCGAATCAGGGGGTCTACCATGGGGTCTACAATTTCAGGCTGTTTCTGACCACGAAAATACTACAGCCCCGTCAACGGAACGAGATCGGAGTTTGACGTTTGCTGTTCATCAACCGATGTGCAATCACGACGGCGGCGGTGGCGACGACGACGACACGACGAGCTGAAGGCGCCAAAATCGAGACAGCGCGCAGTGGTTGCCGATCCTTAAGACGCAGGACTCGCGCGGGATGACGGGGATGACGAATAAAGGTGTATAAACACCACGAATCAGCATGCATGATGGCAAGGCAAGTTGCTAGAAGAGTGATGGACATAGACGTTGATGGATAGTGGAAAAGAGGAAGACCATAGAGAAGGATGGATTTTGTGCAAAATGATGTGAAAGTCAAAAAATTAAATTGTAGCGAAGGACGTACTGCGCCAACAATACATTATCAATGTAATACCATTATTTACTGATACAGTTTGGTCTACTGTCAGCGATCTAGACTATGTTACTACTATGCACGTGCGCGTGAGTGCGCATCACCGAGGGGGGCACCAATTGGGCATGTCCGTCGATCAAGCGGTTACGCGCAGGCGCAGTGAACGAACTCAACTCTACACGCCAATTACGATGCCCTGTATGTACCCACTGAATGTCAGAGGACAGCTTGTCAAGATGACATTGTTTTGAAACTGGTGCCCAAAAATACAACGTAAAAACATTTAAAATAATCTTTTTTTGCATTTACCGTGTCTCTGAGTTTTTGAGTGGCACTGGGTGGGACACATAGCGAGAAGAACCAATGTTGGGGCGAAAAGGTTCTGGAATGGCGACCGCGCACCGGACGACGCTCCGTGGGCAGGCCCCCGACAAGGCGGACCGACGCCGACGATCTGGTAAAGGTCGCGGGAAGCTGCTGGATGCGGGCAGCGTAGGACCGATCTTCGTGGAGAGGCCTATACCCAGCAGTGGGTGTTGTGTGGTGGTGGTGGTGTCACTGAGGTAAAGCCTAAGATTTACCGAAAAAATTGTGCCAACAGTAGTAAAAGTTTGGACTAAGAGTTGGTAAATCTTAGGTTTTACTGGAATATCTTAGGATTTACATGTTCGGGTTTTTTGCAGTGACAATATCGAAATTGGCCAAAACATCATCAGTAAAGAAAATGGCTTCTCAACTATATGTAATTTAGATATATTGATGATAGAAAAAGTAGCAGACACAAAAAATAGTAAGAATTTATTATATAGTCCAGTCATAATGTACATCCGTGCTTGCAAAAGGTCCGGTCGTTCTAATTTTTTTATATGTTGTTAGGACCTAAACCAACATTAAAATACCAGATTTGCAATTTCCAAAGTGCTGTGCGAGCGGCGGTGTACCCAAAAAACCATGAAATTTTCGGACTTTTTTCAGTGCTCAATATCTCAGTGAAGGAAAAATTTTATCGGACTAGTCTTTACTATACTTTTAAAGTTTACTAAATTTTCTATAATTTAAAATCAAGGCGAGCTCTATACATTTATTGGTTTCTAAGATACAGTTCTTCGAAAATTGGTTTTTTTTTCCAAAAAGTTATATTTTTTCGAAAGGGTCACTTTTTTAGTAAAATATCTTCTAAAATACGCATCCCACGTCAAATGTTATCAAAAATAAATTTGTAATAAATTTAATTAACTTTCATTTAAAACCAAAATGGTACCTGTAAGCCTAGCGGTTCTCTCAAAAACAGCAGATAACCATAAACAGTCATAGGTGGGTTTTGTGGTAAATGCAAATAAACTGTTCTCACGTCCTTTTATGGTTTTATTTATTAACAATTACATTATATGAATTTTTCTTGTTGTCATAAAATCACTTTGAGATCTGATGGGTAGACTATACAACTCATAATTTTATTTGTTTATTGACAAAAACAATTGAGAACAGTTTAATAAGACAAATGAAGGACCCCGTGGAATTATTTTCTTGTTCAATCGTAAAGATCTGCTAATCATGCAAGAAAGACTTTTTAACACGTAATGGAATTAGTCCCTACGGGTGCGAGAAAGACTGTCAGACTACAGAGAGAGGAGATAGCCCTTAGCAGGTTTTCCCACCTCAAAGGAAATTCCCCAAGTGTTTTCGTTGTCCTCTCCCTTGACCTCCACCCCTGCACCCGGCCCTTCCAGGGCAGTTCTCAGCGTATTGTGAAATGTCTATCCATCCGGGCGTGTGTTTCGTGTGTCGTGAAGACCTCGCCACATGTCCTGTTGTGACCATCAAAGAACGAAGAATTCGAAAACTTAGTCAAAAACGAGGTCTCACACAAAATAAAAATTTCCTCCAAAATTGCAACCAAGACAGCGTTCATAGAAGAAGAGATATACGGCTGTGTATAACGTTGATGCCTCAGTTTGTCGAGGAGTGGATTCTGCTTTTAACAGGAATCTAAATAGGGACCTGTAGCACAATCTGTGATAATTCCCGTCTGCAGAAACAGTCGCCATTGGTGAGGAGCCGCTCCTCAATGGCCCTTCCCTAATTCAATCTAACCAATAGTCACCTCGGCGTTTAGCTGCATCTAAAATAGTTTGCCTCATGTCCAACTTCTCAACTTTATGGACCACATTCCTTCTTGCCAACGGCATTTTGCTTTGTTGCTGGAGTACCTAATACAAAAAGCAAATTCCTCTCAAGGTAGGAGCAAGTTTACTTGATAATTTTGTCGATGATGTCTTCAGTTAAGAAGCAGATCCCCTTCTCGACGAACTGAGGCTTCAACGTTACACACAACTGTATATCTCTTTCTGCATGCATCATTAACGCTGACTTGATAGCAATTTTGGAGGATTTTATTGTGTGAGTGGCAACGTTTTAATTCCTTGTTATTTGATGGTTACAGAAGGACCTGGGGGGCTACTCAAATGGCCACTTTTCTATTCGTTCGCTAACTTAAAAATAAGCCATTGACTCCAAAATTACGTGTCGTAGGCTTGTTAACTCCATACAATACAACAATGTCTGTGGTTTACGTAATCTTGCGACGTGTGACTTGATCGTTTAATTGCTTATTTTTAAGCTTAAAGTTAGCGAACGAATAGAAAAGTGGCCATTTGAGTAGCCCCCCTGTGTTGAGGTCCTCACGACACACCAAACAGCCCGGAAGGTTAGATATTTCGCAACACGCCGAGAGCTGCCCTGGAAGGGCCGGGTGCAGGTATGGGGGGTTTATACCGAAGGGATGTAATACATCTATGTATGGGGGTCAAGGGAGGGGACAACGAAACCACCTACTAGGGGCTATCTCCTCTCTCTGTAGTCTGTCAGTCTTTCTCGCACCCGAAGGTACTGGTTCTACTACGCGTCCTAAAATAGCTTTCCTTGCAATATTAGCAGATCCTTACGATTTAAAAAGCTTTTTAAAAAAAAAGAAAAACCGCCTTCAAAAAAACTGAAAACAAAAACAGCTTAAAAATTAAATACCTCTAAAAAGCAAGAAATAATATTCGAATCATTCGTTACACAAATCAATATTAATAAAACACGTCTATTGAAGTCGGGTGGGGCTGGAGGACAACTTCATTTTTTTTTAAAGCCCCACCCGACTTCATTAGACGTGTTTTATTAATATTGATTTGTGTAACGAATGATTCGAATATTATTTCTTGCTTTTTAGAGGTATTTAATTTTTAAGCTGTTTTTGTTTTCAGTTTTTTGAAGGCGGTTTTTCTTTTTTTTTAAAAAGCTTTTTTATTTTCAACTTTTTAGTGGTAGGTATGTAAGCGCAGCGTGTAAATATTTTTTTACTTTATATTATAATATTTTCAAATGCCCAGAACTCAATTATAATATTTTCAATGGTAAAATGCCCAGAACTCAATTTCCAAATTTACGCTGTTTGTTTTTGAGGAGTTCCGTTGTGTCATCGTAGTCCAAGTCTAGTCCAAAACGTTGCATCGCAAACCATGATTTGGTTTGTTTTGGATTGCCATAAACTTACCAAAACCTAAATCACTTTACTTATACTATTTGATTTTGAAGAGTTCCTTTATGTATCTTCGAAGTTCGAAGTCCAATAACAATGAAATTAAATTGTGACCACTCTTGAAGTATACCCTTTCAAATAAAAAAAGAATCATCTAAATCGGTTCATAAACAAAGAAGTTATGTCCGAAATTCCATAAAAACTCGTGCGATGGCGAGCTAAATAATTGATATTTTTCAGGATTATGAAAAAACTACTGGCCAGATCTCTGTAAAAAATTTATGGGACCACACACGAACTATGTTCTTTGAGTTAAAAAAAGAATTGTACAAATCGGGTAACAACTGACGAAGCTATGTTAAAACATACATAAAAAAAATAAAAATAAAAAAAAAATACCGTCGACTTGAGAACCTCCTCCTTTTTTTGAAGTCGGTTAAAAAGAAATTAATCCACGGGGCCCTTCATTAAAATTTGTCTTAAACTGTTCCCAATTTTGTTTGTCAATAAATAAATAAAATTATGTGTTGTTTAGTCTACCCCATCAGATCTCAAAATGATTTTATGACAACAACAAAAATAAATAAAATGTAACTGTTTGAAAAATAAAACCATAAAAGACGCGAGAACAGTTTATTTGTATTTTCCCCAAAAGTCCACATTATGACTGTTTATGGTTATCTGCCGTTTTTGAAAGAACCGCTGAGCTTACAGGTACCATTTTGTTCTTAAATAAAAGCTGATTAAATTTAGTACAACTATAGTTTGTATAACTTTTGACGTGGGATGCGTATTTTTGAAGATATTTTACTAAAAAAGTGACCATTTCGAAAAAATATAACTTTTTGGAAAAAAATACCTATTTTTGAAGAACTGTATCTTAGGAACCAATAGCTGTAAAGAGCTCGCCTTGGTTCTAAATTATATAAAATTTAGTAAACTTTAAAAGTATATTAGTGACTATACCAGTCAGACCCTTTCTTCACCGAGATATTGAGGAAAAACTAAAAAAAGTTCGAAAATTTCATGGTTTTTTGGTTATACCGCCGCTCGCACAGCACTTTGGAAATTGCAAATCTGGTATTTTAATATTGGTTTAGGTCCTAACAACATATAAAAAAATCAGAACGACCGGACCTTTTGCAAGCACGACCCCCTTTTCATGTTTAATATGACTGAAGTAATAATTATAAAGTACGAAACCAGGAGTTCTTAGTATTTTTTTTCGTCCTTACTTTCAGCGTTCTTTCATTAATTGTCAAAAAAGAACTTCATTTCGCTTAATTAACCAAATCTTAATCAATCATACAAATATTGGAGATACAACTACGTAGCACTATGATTGCATTAACTCGTCATTTTCCAACAAAGAATTCTTCGTCCTATATCATCGTACCTATAATCGTAGGTTTTATGGTAGCGTCTTGAAATCCGGAGCAGTGTGTCGTGGTACGAAGGCATTGCTAAATGTGTGATGTACTGGAGAAATTGCAGTTAATGATGTTGTCGATTGCATCATAGAACCGCATGGTATTACGCTGCATCATGCAGCATACTAAGGAAGGTTGCTCCATGATACATTACTCTTCTCGAACTGTGGTCTATACAGTGTAAATCTTTATAAATTTTCAAATAAAAATGAGTTAAACTATGCTTAATTTTAATAATATTTTAAAAAATCTAACTTCATTGTAATATTTTTTGTAGAATTGATTTGATAATAATCTTGTTTTTTGATAAAAATGCATCTTATTGTGGGTATTAAACAATTTTTTTCAATCATTGTTCAGTTTGTTTTATAGTGATACAGCTGGTTTAGTTCAAAAGTTACAATGTTTTGTTTACAGTAGCTAACAAGAACTTTAAAGATACCACATTTTTTATAGTCGATAAAATCAAGCATAGTTTCACTTATTTTCATTTGTGCACTTTATAAAGACTCACACTGTATGTCATTCATCATTCCTCCTGGAAAGGAAATATTTGTAGAGATACTATATATACACTACAAAACGATAGGTATTATATAGACCGATTATAAAGGTCATTCGTGACAGAACTATCATATTATTAATTGTCGAGCGATTACTTCAAAGAAAACAACGTGACAACTATCTTCTTCTATTTTACTACGATTACTACAAGCCTGGATGTAACCACAAATATCCTAATACTCTGTATACTAGAATGTACATAACCTGAAATTACACACCCATTTTTGCTGAGTCACCACCTGAAAAAAGTAAGACATCTGGTAGGTAGATGACCTTTGCTCTGTGACCTACGGCAAATTTGAGTTTCTGGCATTTGTTTCATCATCTGTCTGTTTGTTGCAACTCTTCGATCACCTACATTGTTGCAACTGCTCAATAACACGAAAATCTATGGTGATGGAATAGAAAAAGTATGAAACTCATGAATTGAAATTATTATTTTCCTTATCAGAGGTACCTACGTGATGGGCGTCATACAAACATCTATGCAAAATTACTCGATGCGATTTTCGTGTTACACATGTGACGATTTCATGAAACTGTATTATACGAAAATGTATGGAGATTTCATCAATGCATTTCTACTTACTACTCCTAACATTTTTAATCTGAAAAAATCACTTCGCCATCAAAAAAAGGAAATAACAGCAGAATGAAATAGAGCAGTTGTTTTATTGACATTTCTAAAATCATTGACAACTATTATCAGTTGACTTTTTTTAAACTTTTTTCCATTATTGATGGAGCTTTTGCCCATCTATAAAAAATTATTCAGCCAAATTTTTTTTTCAGACATTCACCATTATGTTTATTAAGTTAAAATGATACGTAATATGTATGACTATTTTGAAATTAAAATAGTTTCTAATTAACTCTTGACGTAAAATACTCGTACCGCTGTTACTGCCGTCGGTTAATACAAGGTAAACTAGAATCTCGAAAGCGGATTAATGTGTACCAACGATGGTTAGTTTATTAAAGCCCCGTAGCTAAACTCAAATGCGTGATCACTCACTCCCTGCGTGATCGAATCAGAAATGAGGAGATCCGTAGTCAGGAGGACTAAAGTGATCGCTCGAAGGATTGCTCAGTTGAAGTGGCATTTTTTTCCGTTCTCAACCTTAGGGGTTCGGAGCGACCCTCCCCGTGAGCGGGACTCATACATAGCGAGAAGAACCTATGGCCGTTGGGGTGGAAAGGTTCTGTAATTGAGACTGCGCACCGGATGACGCTCCGTGAGTGCGGGCAGCGCAGGACCGACCGGTTGTTTTGGGGGAGGCCTATACCCAGCAGTGGGTGTCGTGCAGCTGATATAATGATGAACTAAACTCAAGTATAGGTATAAATATAAAATACAACGGACCCTTAGACTTCTTAACTTTGTGTTTGAGGTATTTTAAATACAATCACCATCGTCACGACATTTTTCGCAGTTTTGGATCGTTTTAATTTTTCCTCCCCTAAGATTAAAACATTGGAGAACAGAACAAAGAAAAATATCTCCCACTGTGGGTTAACATAGAACAATAGTACATTGTTCACCGAGAGGAGAAAGATACCGATTACCGTCGAGGGTGTCGTTTGAAGCCAGAGCCGCAGGCGAGGGCTTTAAAACACCCGAGATCGGGAATCGCACATTCTCTCGATTGATAAATAGTGCTTTATACTACACCTACGAGGAAAATAAAAAACCGGCCAACTGCGAGTCGGACTCGCACACGAAGGGTTCCGTACAAAAACGGCAAAAAAATCACGTTTGTTGTATGGGGGCCCCCCTTAAATATTTATTTTATTCTGTTTTTAGTATTTGTTGTTATAGCAGCAACAGAAATACATCATCTGTGAAAATTTCAACTGTCTACCTGTAGTCGTTTTTAATATCGAGCAAAATACGGCAAAAAGAAATCACGTTTGCTGTATGGGAGCCCCCCTTAAATATTTATTTTATTCTGTTTTTAGTATTTGTTGTTATAGCGGCAACAGTAATACATCATCTGTGAAAATTTCATTTGTCTAGCTATCATGGTTCATTCATGAGATACAGCCTGGTGACAGACAGACAGACAGACAGACAGACGGACAGCGGAGTCTTAGTAATAGGGTCCCGTTTTTACCCTTTGGGTACGGAACCCTAAAAACTTAAATCTTTACTAATTGAACATCAAACAACACACAAATTGAAAATGGCGCCAATGGCGTCTGCAATTTTCACATGTTCTTTTTTCAAATTGTTTATCCTGCCGCCGCAAGGTCGCACTGCCAGCCCGACACCATCCGACACACAGCTAGTGGCCAGTGTCATTTTGCGAACTTGGAGATAAAAACTCACTGTAACAACTTTTTGGCTTTTGATATTTAGGTTACCGGCGCATAATCTTACCCAAAATTAAAAAAGAAAAACCACGTAAGATATTTATTTTCATACACTTTTCTCTCCCGCTCAGATGCGTTGTCTCCCCGCATATTTGTTCGATATGCAATGACGTACTTTCTACCGTAAATTTGATAAAGTATCAAGGTACTTTCCGAGCAGGTGTAGTATAAAGATATTTTTTCTGTGGGTTGGAGTTATTCTACTCTGCCGGACGGACTGCTAGTATTAGTAAATAATATTATACAGTAAAATCTTACTTCCATACTAAATATATTATACATAACGTCTAAACCACTGAACTAATATTGTTTAATTTTATTATAGAGATTTAGCTTGGCTTAGCCACTGACGAGTCACGAGACGTCCATTTGACAGACGTCTAAATGGGATACATCCAAATAGAAGTAGGTACTCCAGATAAGCTCACCATTGACGAAACGTCAATACTTCCATTTGAACGCACAAACGCCATAACTGCTACTTCAATCGTATACAGGGAACCACAGCAGAATATACTCAATTTGACTAAGAACTTAGCTAACGCTTCGTTCACGTGGCAAACTGTGCCTACAGCAAAAAGCTCCTCTTGTATAAGTGTTACATAACTCGAAGGTATCGTCTTAGCAATCCTCTTTGTTAACCGCGACATGCAGGAGCCGTGAGAAACGTAATGTCTTTTAATCTCGTTTCTTACCTTTCACCAGCTAATTGACAAACGGCGTTATTAATAAACGAAGAGTATGTTTACACAAGATTTACACCTTCATATTCCTAAAGGAGCATTGACAGGGGTCGATTTTCCGGACGACGCAGTTATCAATATCGCGGTAAGATTCACCCTCTAAATACTTATTCTGAGATCTCAAGTACCTACGTGTGTATTCACAAAACCGTTTTACTTAATATTCTCAACTCCTGCAATTATTTATCATTGCACTAAATCGTTTACAGTTTCAAATACCTACTTACATGGAGCAGTTATAACTGTTTAATTTTTAAACCTTATTAAGCTGCTCATAGCATGCGCCGCTCATGCATGAAGAAATTACGTCACGTCCGACATGATATTGGTAAATTCTAATTCTTGGAACTCACTCACTAACACAATAAATTATGATCGTAATTGAATACATATTGAAAATGTATCCTCCTGAAAATTCATACGAACGTGAGATAGCTTTAAAAATAACCTTCTTTCGTTATAAACTTTAAAAAATGCTTTAAAAAACTTTAAAATAAATCTTAAATATCCCAGAACTTTCGCAGAAGAAAGCAACCTCTAGCAGCCCACCATACCGCCACAGTGTAAAGAAATTATATCACACACTGCCCATACCCAATGGGGTGGTAAAATGGGTTTACGGATAGCATTTTTAACCGCAATAGGAAGTGCTCTAAATACTAAAGATAGAAAGTTTTACTCAATCGAGATATTCTTTTAACGAAAAACGTAAAAAGAAATAAAAAACTGACGGAAAAAAATATTGCACTGCACCAGTCAATCAATTTGGGCCCATTGATTTTTATCGGTGGGCAGCCATACAGGGTGCCATAATTTGTAATAAAGTCAATTTCACTTATTTTTTTAAATAAAAGAATGTCTCCTATGAGTAAAAACTGATATCTTTAGATAGTATTTAACACTTTCCCTCCAGGTACGATTAAAAATTTAATCCTGCATGTCGTCGGTAGCCATTTCACCTTCCAACTATGCATTGCCGTCATCAAAGCATCGTAATAATCATTGCCTGTAATTGTAAACTCTTCACTGTGTGTGCATAATATCATATCATTATAAAGCCGATGGCAGACCCTCTCGCGTAGATATAGTTCCTACGTTGCGATATGTAGGTTCTCAAACCTCATTTCGTATGCTTGAGAAAGGCGGTCAGCTGATGCGTGCACTCAGAGGCTGTGCAGGATTTTCCTCCTCACTTTTACCAACGTTGCTACAGCTTTTATTACAAATATGTATAAACATAAAAAAGTTATTTGGAACAAGACAATTTACGAATAAGAAATATCCATCCTTTCCCCCTTTTTTTCACAAATAAGGCTCGAGATTTACTGTGAAAAATCGATCTTGAAATCATTTTCGTAGTAAAAAAGCTACGATCAATAAGCGAAAGCTAGATCTATGGTAGGTACTTGTAGATGCTCATATAAAGTTGTAAACTTGTAATTTCATGTTAAATACAGCAAACTTGTCTGTACTTTTCGTAGATGTAAATAAATAAAACAATATTAGACAACACCACATACATTGCTCCGATTCCAAAGTAAGTAACTAAAACACTCGTATTATGGAAATCAGAAACAACGGTGGTATCACAAACACCCTGACCGGAGACAATAAATTCGTTTTCTAAAGGATTATGCCGATTTTTAACCGACTTCAAAAAAAGGAGGAGGTTCTCAAGTCGACGGTATTTTTTTTTTTATTTTTTTTTTTATGTATGTTTTAACATAGCTTCGTCAGTTATTACCCGATTTGTATAATTCTTTTTTTAACTCAAAGAACATAGTTCGTGTGTGGTCCCATAATTTTTTTACAGAGATCTGGCCAGTAGTTTTTCATAATCCTGAAAAATATCAATTATTTAGCTCGCCATCGCACGAGTTTTTATGGAATTTCGGACATAACTTCTTTGTTTATGAACCGATTTAGATGATTCTTTTTTTATTTGAAAGGGTATACTTCAAGAGTGGTCACAATTTAATTTCATTGTTATTGGACTTCGAACTTCGAAGATACATAAAGGAACTCTTCAAAATCAAATAGTATAAGTAAAGTGATTTAAGTTTTGGTAAGTTTATGGCAATCCAAAACAAACCAAATCATGGTTTGCGATGCAACGTTCTGGACTAGACTTGGACTACGATGACACAACGGAACTCCTCAAAAACAAACAGCGTAAATTTGGAAATTGAGTTCTGGGCATTTTACCATTTTATAAAGTTAAAAAATATTTACACGCTGCGCTTACATACCTACCACTAAAAAGTTGAAAATAAAAAAGCTTTTTAAAAAAAAAGAAAAACCGCCTTCAAAAAACTGAAAACAAAAACAGCTTAAAAATTAAATACCTCTAAAAAGCAAGAAATAATATTCGAATCATTCGTTACACATATCAATATTAATAAAACACGTCTAATGAAGTCGGGTGGGGCTTTAAGAAAAAAATTAAGTTGTCCTCCAGCCCCACCCGACTTCAATAGACGTGTTTTATTAATATTGATATGTGTAACGAATGATTCGAATATTATTTCTTGCTTTTTAGAGGTATTTAATTTTTAAGCTGTTTTTGTTTTCAGTTTTTTCTATACAAGCTAGGCCATGATGCGCTTTGATGAAATTACCAATATACTATAGTAATTTTATACTGATTGCGTGGGAAGAATGTCATTAAAATATAATGCGGGAGAAAAAAGAAATCTCAATCTCAAGGAGCTGTTTACAGTTATAATTGTTTGACATTTTCCTATTATATGACATTTCAAGGTCAAAGTCAATGAGATTCGTATGGTTAATGCGCATCATGGCCCAGAATCCGGCATGATCCTTTACCCATCCGGGGACCCATCGAGCTCGCGACCTCAGAGATGGCCACACCATGGAAAAACCACGAAGGTCGTGTATCGATGTGACCATGCACGTAAAAGTTCTTCAATCCTATTGCCCACTCCATCACTACATAGTATAAAACAAAGTCGCTTTCTCTGTCCCTATATCCCTATGTATGCTTAAATCTTTAAAACTACGCAACGGATTTTGATGCGATTTTTTTTAATAGATAGAGTGATTTAAGAGGAAGGTTTATATGTATAACACATGGTGTCAAATTCCACACTACACCGAAGCGAAGAGAGGGCGGGTCGCTAGTAACTATAAAACCTTGTTTAGGGATAAAATAAAAACACTATCGATCGAACAGTGGAAATAGGTATTTTGCAGTGGTTTTCTATAATAAAAATTAAATACAAAATGGTAATTGAAATCTGTAGTTCCGCACAAGTTAATGGGGCTGCACTTTATTCTGACCTTAGATTCTGACTTTCCATTTTCTTGGTCAATGATTAGTTTTAACCAACTAGACAACAAATTGTTCAGCATTAGTTACTTTTCAACGTATTAAAAGCATACTGGAAAAAATCACAAGGGCACCAGAAAACATAATAAATAACAAGAAAGGAAGTGCCTAGTTCGATAAAAATAAACAAACACTTATTTTAGATAAATGGTAGATAGCATACCAGGGGCAAAGGGACCGTGGCGAAAGGTCCATACAAGCTGATTTCCATCGGCTTACCTTTTAAAAATCCCACCCCATCGATCCACTATGCAGATCATAACATTTTTGGCTTATCATCGCAATAATTTCACCCCTCGCCACTATACTAACCTGTAGAATATATTACTGTTCAGTTGTGGCGACACTGTTGCTTCTACAACTGACATCATTATGAATGTCCGCCGCCATTATATAAAAGTGTGAGCAATCAAATGAAAATGACTGTAATTTTGTCTTGTTTCACAACTGATTGAATGTGTAATTTTATAGAATATGAGCTATTATAGTTTATCGAGAATTTGTAACCACAAAAGATTTGGTGTGCTTTTCACTTAGAATCAATGCATAGTTTCAAAATTAGTAGCTTAATATTTTAGCTTGCGGAATACATAAAAAAGGCAGTCTTTTCTCCTGCTTTCTGCGTAACCATCCTTTTATTAGACTAGCGATCTTTTATAAATATGACTATTATTTTTTGTCACAGGATTATGGAGCACTTTTACCGATTAAATGCCAAAATATAATCTGGCACTAAACGTTGAATAACAAGTTTCATGTGATGAACTGATGACGAATAACTAAAGTCTAGAATGAGCATCACAAGGCCGGATGGCACCAATGAGGGGACTAAAATAATATCGAATTAGATTAGGCTACCTTTCTGGCTACCAGGAATTTGTAGACTTAAACTCTAGGAGAAGTCCCACTTTTATTTAGTCGAATAAAGTTAAAACAGTAATATCAAATTGCATAGGTATGAATTCTGAGTGATAATATATTACATATCTTCTGAGCTTCGAGCATCGCGGCTTCGTGTAAAGAAGCCCGTCTTACTCTAAGCTTCTGAGCCTCTACGTACCTACCTACATAACGGATTTAAAACTGCAGAACCTTAAAAAAGAAACGAAACCCTTTGTAAAGGAGCCGAAACGTCAGGAAATTAAAAAAAAATGAAATCTTAAGGTTTGTGGTGTAAATTGTTATTGCTATGAAAAAGAACATGTAAAATTACTATCGTAGGCTAAAAACGAAAGGTTAAAAACGAAATTTTTACTGTCTCGCGCAGCAACAGTCTCAAAAAGCTAGGATTATACAGTTTTTGCTGGAAAGAATCTCAGAAAAAGTCCAACTGTTTTGTTAGTTTTAAATGTTTCCTCTACAACGAGGTTATAATAGAAACGATTATCGTATTTTACAATGCTCTCACTAGCGAGAAAATGAAGTAAAAGTATATCTCGAGTGTCTCGGATCTTGTGTAGCGGATCCGTTCCAAACGCTGCCCAGAAGTTTTTGCTCCATTAACAATATAGACATTCATGATACACTTCTATGAAAAACAAGACAACGGGATCGTGTCTCGCTCCAATTTCCCTCGGTTATTATAAACATAGCATAAATTATTTATAAACTCAACACCCGCGAGTTATAAAACACACATTCTCACTTTTCGCGGTCATCATTACGCACTGTTAGTTTTATATCTTAGTCTAGTTTAAAAAAAATGTGTTCTACTTATCTGTTATACTTGTAGGTACTCGGTCAGTCAAATGTAGCAAGTTCCTCATAAGTTAAAAGGAATTTGTATGATTGCGTTTCATCTCAGCATAAGGTGTTCATTCCGCCTTATCATCCTGCCTAGCTTATGGTGAAAAAATTACAGCAAATGTCATTAAAATTGCATTATTACTTCGAACATTTTAAATATTAGATACTGCCCATAAATAATTATAATGATATTTTGTTTTGTACTCAGATCAGTCCCCTTACAGATTGTGGCTAAATGCTAAAGTGCTCAATCTATCTCGAACTTGGGTTGAGATTTACTAGCACATCTATTAACCCTGGAGATACCACCGAAATCCCTGGGGAGTGGTACTGGCACCACAGACAAATATTTTAAGTATGTACCTTCTACCTACCTATTTAAAATTCCCGAAATCTATAACTTAGTAGATCAGTCAGTCAAGGTTGACTGTTGCTTTTGATGACTTTGCACTAGTGCAGAATAATAAATAACCGCCTTTATCCAGATTATCCGGAAGATGCAACTGTTATTGTCTCTAGGAGTCGCGCAAGTTTATGGCCACGCCAACTCTGAATTAAGATAATGGTTGGAAGGAGTTTAAACTATTATTTAGGTCTAGTGCTCACTGCTTTGGCATTATACTTTTATTTATGTGTGCCTTTTGGATAAGGAAATCTAGTAATATCTACCCTAAGGTACGCCTGGGAACCACACACTAAGGCTAAGTTGCACCAGCTTACTTTAACAATAACAAGCTTGTTAAAGTACCGGTTAAGCACAAGTCAGCCAAAAAAAGAGGTTGCCAGCCAGCATGATGTCCTTTGACAAGTTTGACGTGACAAATAGGTAGGTAGCATTATCATTTGACGATAACTTTAACTTTGACAGCGTTTTGGTGAAACTAACCCTTAGTTAGTAGGTAAGTATTATTTTTAACCTTGTGTATGCTCTAAACTGTCGAATGAATGTTAAAAGGCCATGAGATTGAGAATCCTTTTTCTGGGAAGAACCGCAAAAAAAAAGTTTTTTTACGAATTCTTTTACTCCTTGAGTTGCTTACAACATGCCACAGAGCAAAGAACATAACTTATGTTGTTATTTTTTTTTTATTATTTATTATGTTAGATTATAGGTTTTTTATATTAGTTTGTTCATTTTATTTACACGACTGCCCAAAGCAAAAAGAGTGTACCTATATGTGTTCAGGGTTCATGTATGTTTGTGGGTATGTGAGTTTCTTTATTCCACCATAACTTCTAAATGCCTGAACTGATTTGGATAAATGGGGTACCGTTAGAATTCTTACAGCATCCTGAGTGACACTGGCTATATTTTTTTTAGAAAAAAAAATTTGGTGACTGCACGACGCCATTTTCAAATGTGAAGAAAATTTTTTTCTTCTATTATTACAATATGTACATCAAATAAAAGACCTTGATGAGCAAATTCCAAAACTATATACTATGTCACTAAAATGTGTTAAATAAAAATAAGTAAATTAAAAAATATTAAAAACACGACTGCCCTGCCAAAAATTAACTAAAAAGTTAAACAACAAGTGTCATGAAATTCGGGGGACCTCTTTTGTTCCATTATAACGTCCCTCGACTGCAATGACACTTGTTGTTTAACTTTTTAGTTCATTTTTGGCAGGGCAGTCGTGTTTTTAATTTTTTTTTTATTTAGAACAAGAATCACTGAAATAAACTTATTAATTTAATTAATCTCGCCATTGAAGTTTCCTATGGAGAAAGTTATAAGTAGCAAAATATTCCAGTACTAATTACTGGCATGTTCTAGATATTAGTTTTCGCTCAGAAAACTTGTTCTAAAACATATCATACCTCAATCTTCTAACTTTCTCTCTAGGGAAATGGCCGATACATTAATATTTTCCATCTAAAATCATTCATCAGTCATCGTGACAACTCAGAATCAATTATGAACCATTGTGTAATTTACACTTTTGTTACTAATGTTTATTAACGTAATTACCTTTAAAGTCTTAATTAGTTCATAAAAAAGTTAAATAATATTTTTTTCAACACACTTGCTCGTTAAGTGAGCCCAGAGCTTTTATGGCCATAAACCGAGCTATAACAAACACAGTGCAAAAATATATAAAACACTGGTACGTTATAGAATTATCCCTACAAAGTTAAATTAGTACCTTAGTGCAAGTTATATGCAAGTATACACAGCATTACAGTTTTTTTTAGTAACAACAAAGAGGTCTTATGCCGCTGAAAATTCATATACATTTTTGGAATAAATAAATGTTGAAGTCCTTAATTAAGTCAAACAAATATTTGTTATGATCAAATTATTCATAATTCACAATATTTTGTTATAAAATATAAAAATATTCGCATTTTGTCATTCAATTTACAACTTTGAAGTAGGCTGTATGCTCTGCTCACCCACCCCTGTTTGTTTGCAAAATATTCTTGCATTGGGCGTGTGAAAAAAAAGCAGCGCGCCTTTCCAAAAATTGGCTTATTTTGTTTTTATCGTATTTGTCGCTTTGTGGTAAGTCACTTTGTTTTTTCCTCGCAAATATGTTTAAAAACGTCGTATGAAACTCGTGAGCTCCTTGTCTCATATTAACGTTAACAATTTCAATCAATTTCCGCGCGATTATTTAACTGCACCCCTTTCAACTAGCTCAAGCTTATTAAACATTCTAAAATGTGTACGTAGCTTAACAGCTGCATCTTAAGTAATGTGGGAGTGGTGACCCTGCGAGCCGAATGTTCGAAGCAATTCAGCTATAACGAGCACATTAGCCGTAAGTCGTAACTCTCACTGACAGACACAGATAGTCAGACTAGACATTCCCGTCAAGTGAGAAGGTCAAAACTTATTGGGATTTGTAATAAAGATAACTGCGGAATCACTTGTCTCTGTCTTTTTCTTTACGTATAAAGAGTATGGAAAATAACCTCACTTCTGCACTTCTGCGATGTTTTTCGTTGTATTTTCACCATTATCCCTTCTTCGTCTCTGAGATTTAATTTGTTACAAATTAGTAGCTCTGCTACTCGTTCGCACTCTGTCGCACGTAGTTCAGCGCCTAAGCGGGAAAGAGAAAGCAATAGCCTTCCCCTCCCCGCCTCCGACCATCGCTGCCCGCCGCCGCGTCAACCTCATTCTTTGTTGCGCGCGCGCGCAAGACGCACGTAGTCACAAAAATGTTACTTTTTGTTTAACTATAGTCTTAAAATCAGTGAAATTATAGACGTGAATTAATTCGTGAGAAACGGTAAAATACCGTCACTATGCAAGTGATACGAATGTTGAAGGTATACTCACAATTATCTTTTCTCTTAGTGATGAAAAGTATGCAAGTTATTCACAAAGGCAAACTGCCTTATATTTGCCTCGAGTCAATACGAGATATTGACCAATGGTACTTTTTTCCCGAGTCAATACGAGATATTGACCAGTGAATTTTTTTTTCCCGAGTCAATACGAGATATTGACCAGTGATACTTTTATGAGTTAATACGAGATATTAACCATCATTTTACAATAAACTGCCAAATACTTGCCTCGAGTCGATACGACATGCTTTTGTGAGTTAATGTCTTCGGACGAATCCTTCATATATTATGATTGAACTCAACTTACAGGTAAGTTCGTTTAATCATTATTAACCGCTTCATATTTAACAAAATATGAATAGATTTGCTGGTGTTAACTGCAAAATATTTGCTTTGAGTCAATACGACATACTTGCTTTTATAAGATATTTTTTCCCGAGTCAATACGTGATATTGACCAGTGATACTATTTTGAGCTAATACAAGATATTAGCCGTAATTTTATAAAAAATATATACCTAGATTTGCTGACGTAAACTGTAGATTATTTACTTAAAGTCACTACGAGATACTTTTATGTGTTAATACGAGATATTAACCGTTATTTTTACAAATATTAAAAAATATTTGCTATCAAAGTTGAAGGCCTAATAACCTTTTTAGTAAAACATCAAAATTGTTGTCACTGATACAGCTATGTACATACAAGTACTTTTATATGTTTTCGGTTTTCTCGAACAACATTATAAAACAAAATTCTGATTCCTTCTTATTTTGTTTTTCTTCGTGAAAAAATCAGCAATGATGTTGAACATCAAAATACACTCCCACAAGTGTTAAAGGTGCCCTTAAGATCAGTAAAGTTTTAAAAAATATTATTGGCAAACTCATCGCCGATTCGTTGAAAATGAATCATGCGATTATCATGTATTATGCCACTACTGAAAATCGTTCGTATAGTGTCTTTAAAGACCGTCAGCGCGACGACACCTACTGCTCAGTCCTCTCTAAACTTGGGGTCTGCCACAACAACCATAACCATATCTTGGAACACAAGCAATTGGGCCGAGGTGACGGACAGCAACCAGCAGGGCCAGTTTAACGTGTTTCATCAGCCTTGCGGCACCTACCTGCAGCTTCCAGCTCCAAGGGCTACCTGTAATCACCACCGTCGGCACCGTCGCGCTACTGGATTAGAACAAAAGGTCTGTACCTTGTCTGTATTTTTAGCTGGTCAGCTAAAATACGTTCTCGATTCGAGTAAAAACTATCACAAACGACCGTTATGTGCTTTCCAATACTAATCCTAAGTATTCAGTTAGTTAAATTAGAAAATAAACAAATATACATATTTTATTTTCTTATCAAAAGAAAATAGAACATGTGGGTACTTTCTGAACATTTTATGGAGGATGCTAGAACAACAATAAACTCATAACATGTGTCCTGATAATGTCATGGCACAACTATTAGTCTTTGAGAACAGTTGCTTTTACACACAGCGCAAAAAGCATTTAAGACTAGCGGCCGCCCACGGCTTCGCCTGCATGGAAATCTTTATTGCTTTGCCTCGGGAACAATTTTCCTTTCGGGATTAAAGGTACCGTATGTCCTTCTCTGTAACCCAGACAACGTGTATAAAAATTTCATGATGATCTATTCAGTAGTTAAGATGTGAAGGTGTAACAAACAAACAAACAAAAGGACTTTTGCATTTTTAATATTAGTAAGGATGTTATTTAGACAATAAACTTCATGAGTTTTGGATCTTATTCTTTGGCTTTTGCACAGCACTACACATAATCATCATCTTTACTAAATGTTTTAAACCAATAATTTTAACCATAAATTTTCAGGCTTCAATGACCTATTAAGATGACACTTATGTCTGGGTATTAATCACCAAAATTTCTCAAATTTACAAGTATTAGAAACTATGAAAACAATGATTCAAATATTTAAGATCCTCATTAACTATCAAGAAAGTACTATTACTCCCAGCCAAACATGTAAATTCTGTGGCCTTGTATTGAATTTCTAAAATTAGTAGTATTTTGACAAATAAGGACAAACAAAATATTTTTAGAAGAAGCTATTAAAATCAAATAAAATACATTTTAGTGACTTTGTCAGATACTTAGGAACTATTACAGCAGTTTGTACTGCGGTAGCATTACTATTTTAACACTTAAAATTGTAATATTGGACAAGCTTAAGGCTTGTACAAATTGAGCATAAATGTTTAACTATATTAAAATGATTAATATAATGATTACGTTTTATATCGTACTATGGACCTTTTTAACTTTGTATTGTATGGTGAAAAAATAATATATTTCTTTTCCTGATACTTAGACCAATATGATAAACGAATAGTTTTCAATACTTTCTCCGTTGCTTTGACAATGAACTGTGCAGCAGCCGGTCAAAGTGAGACAATATAAGATTTTGCACGAACGAGGAAAAATTGCTGCTCATTAATGACCTGGATCTGTTTTTTTGGTATAAAATCCTTCGCATACCGTGCGTATAGCACTGATGGTCTGTTACCCGATAGGCGGCGCCTACCACTGCGGCTGCGCTGGCTACAGCTGGGACGTGCACCACGCCGTCTGTCTGCAGGTGCCTATACTGAAGTTTTTTGTTGTATATTAATAACACTACTGCCATTTCATAAATGAATCGAATTAGTGGTGTTCATTGCTTGCAATTAAATCAAATTGCTAAATTGCTCGCCAGAAATGGCAGTGGTATGATCAACAATAGGCGTAATAACGCCTACCCAGCTTTCTTTTGCCTCACTTATTTTAAAAGAATAACTTTATTGTTTATGACAAAGCCAAATGACTTAATAGCTATCATGGCCATGGTTTCTCAGTGAAATGAAAAAAAAAAAGTTTTTTATTTTCTGCAATTACACAATACATTAAATACACTTATATTATTGAAGCTACCCAGTAAACATAATAATATACTTGTGGCAGGCAACTCCATTCCCTCGTTGAAACCTTAATCAACTTGCTGTTAAAGAAATAGCGATGGTAGTCACATCAAGCGTTAATTTATTTTCATCTGTTCGCAGAAAGAAACATCATCCTCGCTCTCAGTTTTCTCTGGCTGCATATTATAAGGCAAACGTTCCTTAGTCAAGCGTTAGAAGTGTTTATTGATATCTTGCCTCAGTATTTGAATAATACTGCAAGCAAATCTTTATTTTTATTGGAACTATTGCCAAGAAATAATATCTTATTATATACTAATTAATAATTTAATAGGTTTTCGAAACAACTGTTTTCTAAATGAATCCCACTAAACAATCATTGCTCAGATATATCCCAATTTTTTTTAATCTATATCACCGGCAATGATAACCTTAAAAAATATATATAAAAAATATAGATATGTTTGTTACACTATAACGTTGGATCTCACAATAGTTTAAGATTACCTGTTAAACTAACTCCCAAATAACTTACATTTTGAACAATTAAGCACCCATTGGTCACCTTGTTAGCCTTGGCTACAAGTAAATGAATACAGATCATGTACTTAACTCAATTAAGCAACTCAGATCATTGTATTATATTATCTGAGGTAACACAGTAAGATTTGACGAAATAATTTATTATTTAAAATTTGAATGACAGATGTTTAATCGCATCTTCTGTAAGTCTCAACTTGTTCAACTTTCCATTCTTTAAGTTTGTATTTCTGTAATAAAAGTATTTGTGTTTATTTATATAAATACCTATCTTAAATATTGTCGCCCTTATGAACTAATACAAACCCCAAAAAAATACATATCAATGCTGCCTCGTCACAAACATTCGGCAAAATTTATAATGGAGGAATGTTTCACCCATTTTTTTTTATCTCAATACATGTTTATCATGTTGTGTAACATGTGGTCACATCGGCGTGGCGGCCAAGTTGCTGCCATACGTGACGAAAAATTTGTGCACTTACTAGTCTGTGTGCCGGATTTTCTGTGGATGCTTTTCGCAATCTGCTGTTTGGACTGGACAATCGACAATATTTGCGTGTTTCCAGGCATGGGGCTCTAATGTCACAGAACCGACATTATAATAAAACTACTTTTTTTAGTGTTGCAGTTGCAGGAGCACTGACTTATTTTCATCTTATTTAACTATTAAAAATAATTTAATGTGTGTTCACTTAACCCTTGTTTATTTATATAAACAAACAAGGCTTTCCTCTAATAACATTGATATCTTCTCTAAACATCCTACTTTGTAACAAATTAAATCTCAGAGACGAAGAAGGGATAATTTATTGATCAAACGAACTTACCCTAAGTGAAGTTCGATCCTAATTATCCCTTCTTCGTCGAAGAGATTTAAAGTCCCAGCCCTCCCTTGCTAGTTGTTTGTTCAACAACCGTATCCCTATAATAGATGAGGATATCAATGTATTTCCTTACTACTCCAAACTGAATGAGGTTGACGCGGCGGCGGGCAGCGATGGTCGGAGGCGGGGAGGGGAAGGCTATTGCTTTCTCTTTCCCGCTTAGGCGCTGAACTACGTGCGACAGAGTGCGAACGAGTAGCAGAGCTACTACTTTGTAACAAATTAAATCTCTTCGACGAAGAAGGGATAATTAGGATTGAACTTCACTTAGGGTAAGTTCGTTTGATCATTAAATTATCTTTAGCCCAATTATCTTCCTTGGAAAAAAGTTATTGGAACAACAACACAGTACGTTAAAGTGTATTTTGATGTAGAATTCAATAAGTTTTCGCTAATATTTACGCCAAAAATATGACCCGCGACAAGCGCTTTTGATGATATTCTGTTTTTTTTTACATTTATCTGTGAGGTTTATACGCAATTTAATACTTGTACCTACTAAATAATCTCTTTAGCTTATCGTATGTTTTTTTTTTTGTGGCTACAACTTTACGTTTTCTATATGAAAAAATGGCCCGCGCAAACCATGTTTTCCTATCATGCACTTTTAATAATCCTAAGGCAACTGTCCCACCGCCGACAGCTAGCGAGAAGGTGAAAGGGCTCATCGAAAAAGATACGATATTTTAACATGTTTGAGTTTGCATCGAATCATATATCATCCAATATTGTAAGTATTAAATATTACCAGAATCTTGCTATGATTAATTAATGACTCAAAACCAAACAATATAAAGTGGTAGTATAGTATTTAATTAATCTGTGCTGGTACCAAATGATCTGATGATACTTAAACGGGTGATAATGTTGCCTAAACTGAACAACTTTCTCCAAGGAACAAAGGTCGAAAAACGTTTCTTTTTCGCCTTTCCATAGTAAGTCGGAATCGGTCAGCTGATCGATACATTTTGTATCTATATATATAAAAATATATAAAAAAAAATACCGTTGACTTGAGAACCTCCTCCTTTTTTTGAAGTCGGTTAAAAAGAGAAAATCTCTGACTCACTCATCACGAAATCTCAAAAACTACAAGTGCTAGGAGTCTCAAATTTTGCATGGGGGCTCCTTTTAAGGCGTAGGTGCTCACTGAGAGGGAATTTTGCGAAATTCAACACCTAAAGGAGTGAAACAGAGTGGCAAAGTTAGTATATTTTACAGATTCAAACATAAAGGATTTAAGTTATTCCTTAATATTTTATTCAAAAAAGTCTAAAGCCACAGTTATATTTAACATGTAACAATATTGATTTACTTTCTGGCTTTCTTTGTGTCAAACATACCTACTTTGAAAACAAAGGCGCAAAGTAATACATTACACACAACATGTGAAAACAGCATTACTCATAAGGTAAAGCGTTAAAAATCTTTTTTTTATGAAATAGCCCGATGCATAAGGCATAAGTATTACTCTGAAAGGCTAATGGACTTCACTCTAAATATATAAGTACATTAAATAATGGCCTTAGGTCTTTAATGTACGAGTAATCTTGCGACACTTGAGGATTAAGCACACTACAATTTTAAATTAATCGCTTAATCACCAATTTAAGCACCCTCACTATTTCCATATCTCCAATTACCTATTAAGTAGCTCTTATACCTAATTATAAGTATTAAGGGGTAGTCCCTAGGCGGAAGTTCCAATACCAATTTTATATTTTTAATCATAATTTAGTTAACTTCTTCAGTTAGGATTCAGTTCAAATTAAACAGTATTTACGGTAATCTAAAATGTTGTTTTTTTACATAATCCTTTACCAGTATGAGCCCACACATTGCAACTTTTAGATCGATACAAACGCGCGTTTGACAGCCGCGACACCAGCGATCTCGATTAGTGATTATATTAGTTAGATTATATTACATTAGATTAGAATAGTGTAAAGTTAGACGATTTGCCACTGTATCGATGCTGCATCACGACTGAATCGCGACTGTGTAGCGGCAAAAAATCGCAATGTGTAAAGGCCTTTTGAGTTTGATGATTGATTACTGTTTTATACCAACGTAACGACTAGAGCCAAACAAAGCAGTCCATATTTATTACAATGCTCTAAGTTACAAGTATACACCTATTATCCTTTTGTATAAAATACATTTAATGAACCACAATACCACCCACATAGACACAAGGAGGAAGAAGAACAAAAGGGTCATAATTTTTATAATGCCTCCTTAAACACGCTCGCTTGATGCTCGAAAATGACACCCACTTCCTTGAAAAAACCAGCTCAGTTTTTTTTTTCAAATATACTATCTGTGCTATTAGCGGTCAAAGTTTTGATTAAATGTGTGGAGGACTTTTTAATTTGTTATAATAGTTTTATATTGGCTTATGTTTAACTTATCACCAGTCAAAAAACACTTTTTATTGACAAAAATAGTCCATCCAATAGTTATACCTAATGTAAAATTATAATCAAAGATTTTACATCTTGCTATTCTATTAAGCACATGACTCCAAACTAATTATTATTAACCCAAAAATTGTTAATGACCACAAAAATTTTAACCTCTATAATTGTAAAATAATTACGGGAAGTAATACTTTAACATACCAAAAAAACCATTTTATTCTCCAAAATTAGTAAATCACCCAATCCTAAACCATCCAGTGATTTTGTGATCATTAACTAATTCTAGGTTAGGTTAGTATGGTGATCGATCATCATACCTAAGCCAAATAAAATTAATTACTTAAATTTCTTTAATTATGTATGTTGTATGTATGTATCTAAAAACTACTAACATAATATTTTTTTCTTCTTTCCATATTTATTTTTTATTTAAACTTATGATAAAAGTATTTTTTGTAATAAAAACGAACCGTCATTTTAGCCTAGGTACGACATTAAAAAGCAAACAAGCATTTATGAAATTCTTAAACATTAAATTTTAATTCCAAGCCCATATAATTTGCAAACTTTCCCCCACTCCATCGAAACAAGATGTTTGCCGGTCTGCAATTTAATTTGGCATCATTGTACTTTATCCTACTAATATTATAAACTAGCGACCGCCCGCGACCACGTCTGTGTGGAATGTTTTTTTGCTATCCCTCGGGAACGAAACATTTTTTCGGGATAAAGGACCATATGTCCTTCTCTGTACCCCTGACAACTTGTGTGAAAAATTTCATGATGATCGGTTAAGTAGTTAAGACGTGAAGACGTAACAAACAAACAAACAAACGGACTTTCGCATTTATAATATTAGTAAGGATGTGAAAGTTTGTGGGTTTGGATGTTTAGATGTTTGGATGTTTTTTCCTCAATCAGGAAAAAACTAATAAACGGATTTGGTTGAGGCAAAAAATTTGTAACAGGCTGATCAAAACTGCAAAGTTGCAAAGTGAAATAATGACTAGTTTAAGAGATATGTCTTTTTCAATGTTGTAAGAAAAATGTAAAAGTAAAGAAACATATCACACTTTCATGTTTCTAATTTAATTATTTTTAATTATTAGGGTTAACTGTATCTACTATGAACTCGCATTAAAAACGGATAGGAGCGTTCGCAGGGATGGATACTTGACATTTTCTTCGTAACAGGCGAAGCCCAAAAACCACAAGATATACGTCAGATAGGATTATCAGAACCTTCTTTCTGTATACTGTGCAGGCCCGCCGCAAGCGGGCGTGCAAGGCGTGCACCGCACGCGGGCGGCACGTCTAGGGGGGCGGCAAATCGACCGATCCAAGGGTCGAAGAAGGGTCATGACATATCATGCGCTCATAAGCGCTCCTGGCAAGATTTGAATTTTGCGCCCCAAGGCTTATTTCTGGGATTTTGAGCGACACTTGCAAGATTTGAGTTTTGCGCCCAAAAACTAATTTCTAGGATAATGAGCGCCCCTGGCAGACGCCCCCCCTTGCCAGCCCCTAACCTAGCTACGACGCTAGATCCATTACGTAATATTCAGGAAGCTTGAAAGATGTATCTATCCTTGTACCCACTTGTGAATGAGCGGCAAACCGCGGCTCGCGAGCTGCATGCAGCTCTTTGGCTCCCTCTGTGCGGCTATGCCGAGAATGACCCATAGCTAAATAATTTATTAGAAATAAATAATGTATTTCTCTTGCCTTGCCTATACCGCTTCGCATCGTGATCTGGCAGCGGGGATAGATAGGGATCTAGACTGGATTTAATGAGTTTAAACCGAACTCCGCTCGGATTTCATTCAAGACCTGGGGCCCTATTATTGAATCCTTCGGCTGGCAAATTTAATTTAAAGATTACCCCTTAAAATATTACTTTTAAATTAATTTTATAATTAATTAATTCATATATTAAATTAAAAGTTAAATTTTTGGCGTCGAGCGCTCTTTTCTACTGATTTTCGTTCGACATTTGACTCAAATTAATGAGAAAATTAGCCGAAGCATTTAAAAATAGGGCCCCTGATTTTTCATCGCGCTTGGACAAAATCATTGCACCATCCATTGATTGTAATGATTTTGTCCAAACATAATTGTCGCATGTCCTGGAGCGCGCGGCGCGCTTCACACGCCGCGACTAGACTTCTACATAAGAAGTACCTAGGTACAAAAATAAAGGCATCTTTCAAGAAACCACCTACTTGTGTAGAATTTTGCAAGAACTAAGCGAGGGGAAGAGTCAAATCGCCATATGTCCGGGAGCGCGCTTGATTGACCGATTGGCTTTTTACGAACATTTTGTACGGGGTCCTCACATTAGATAGCTTAGATTAAAACATAGAATATTTTTATTATTTATTTATTTTAAACTTTTAGATTTTTGCATTCACAATGCTATTTTTATATTAAGATGAATAAATAATGAAAAATATTAGAAAAAATCGGCTCACCCGTAGCAACTTAGAAGGGACCCGTCTAAGTTGCTACGGGTGAGCCGATTTTTTCTAATATTTTTCATTATTTATTCATTTATTTATTTATTTATATACTCTTTATTGTATACATACACACAGAACAAACAAAAAAGAAACAGTACAAACTTAAAGGATATATACAAATGGCGCCCTTATCACTAAAAAGCGATTTCTTCCAGGCAACCTTGGGGTGGACAGGAATAAAAAATAAATGCGATGGGGTGTGCAAATTACAATAACATATACAATACATATACATATACCTACATACCAAAATATAATAAACCTACATAAACTTATAGAATATACCTACAGTGCGAATTGAAAAAAAATATTAATGTTAAATCCAGTAAGTGGTAAGAGTAGGAAAAAATATTTTATCCCGATATTTCCACGGGAACGGGAAACACGCGGGTGAAACCGCGGGCGGCCGCTAGGTAATATGCTTACATTTTACGGCAATCATAGTGGTTTATTTAGGCAGAATTTGCTCGCCAACATTTGGTGATCATTTACTTTTGGTCTTTGAATACTATTGTAATTTTAGACTTATTTTTTTTGTTTTTAGTATTTTTTTGGTGAGAAAGTTTTGGGTGTCAGATTATTTTTTGGTGGTCATTATATTTAATCCCTTGATATATTCGATATTATTTTGAATCGCTCAAAAAATATATACTCAAGTAATTAAAAAAGTACTTGATAAGATTTTAATGCAAAGTTTTGTGATATTTCTTTTAAACTTTTAGAAGAACATACCTACTTTTGATAAAAGTTTCGGAAGGACTTTGAATCAGAATCTTATCAGAATTTTCATCATTCTTCTCTTCCATAATTTGAACAAAAAAATCATCAATTTTTTTATTAAATATGAGGATTTGATTGATCGGATAGTAAAAAGGCTTAAATCGTCAAAAATACATTTTAAAAGCTAATAATGTAGGTAAGTAATACGTCACTGTCTTCACTGAGTTTAACATAATGTAATTCACTACTTTTAACTGTGTCAAGTAGAATATTTGGCATAAAATCAACGTGCGTTTATTTAGTACGATTAAATTTACAGTTAGCAGTTTCATTATAACTGTAAAAAAGAGGATTGTTGGTCATTTTTTAATGTCATCGACCCGTTACGAGTTGTAATTAACGGATATCTCTGCTCCTTTAGAAGTGTGTTTTTTGCAAGAAAAGTTTTTAATATATTTATTTCGCTAAAACTAATTGCAAACTAAAAACAATATTGACTATTTCCAGGGGGTTTTAGTTTTTACCCAATGTGGTTATTGAAATGCCAGTAACTCAAATTCATAGCGGAAGCTCTAAAACAGACTAAATTACTTTGTGTACAAAGTCTCGAACTCAATACATTTCACTTAAAAAATCTAAACAGACCAATTATTACGACATTAAATTATCTCCGCCACTCACTCGTAACATGTAACTAGAAAGGAGAAATGTTTAAAAAGTTAAGCTTAGTAACATTCCAGAGACAAAAATCCGAGACAGAGTTCATAGACACATCTCAAAGGATTAGGGTGCGTGCGGGCGGGATCGGGATGCAGTACGGACGAGAGCCTTATCTAGGTTCCAGCAGAAAGGAGTGGGGCTCGCGCTGACCAAACATTACGTGTTTCACCGTCACAGCGAACGCCGCGCCCGCGCAACGCTCTCGGCCATTCGAAATTCGAATTTTAAAATGTTCCCGTACACAGTGAGGTGAGACTTCGTACGTGTGAGTGAACCGTGCCAGTGAACGAATTATAAAGTGAAGGATAACCATTATTATTGTGACGGAGCAACCCTGTGGAAAACGAAGGTAAATTTCCGCCTGTTTGATATTTTTGGTGTATTCTGTTGCAACGGAATTGCAAAGTGCATTTTGCAGGTACCCCAGTTTCGACACACGCGGTCCGTCTGACTTTCACAAAGATGGTCTGTAGCTATATTATTATTAAGCAATAATATTATTTTACTCCGAAACCTGATCAGTGTTTTAAAACACAATATTGCAAGACGCTTGAATCTAATTTATTCTGATCTTAAATTTTATTCAACTAATAAATGTTAAGGAAGTATTTTATTATTATAGATTATATATTATTTAGATGTTAAATTATTAAGAAAAAAATACTTTTCATAAATTTGAGACGTTGTGAAAATTCAACAGTCGTAGCGGCCCGAGCCGTTGCAAATATTATTTGTCTCTAACTTTGATGTTATACTGAAACTAGCAAACCGTGACTATTACAAAACGTTTTTACTGACTGAAAGTACTAGAACTGAAATTTATTGTGCTGCAGCAAGCAATTATAAATTAAACATCTACGAGTAACGTTTTTCTTTATTTTTTTGTGACGAAAACTTTTTCCACCTTTTTAACTGAAAAGTTTGCTAATATTCATTAGAAAGTTCTTTACACAATTAAAATACCTACATTGTACTTTAGCGGAAAAAACATTTTGTCACGTTTTGTACATTATATTTTCCAGGACCACTTTTCTGAAATGTTTGAGATATTTACTTATTTATTTATTTTTAATAAAAACATAGATTTAACTGGCTTACAGTGAGGTACTGAAATATTAGAAGAAAATAAACTCTTAAAATAATCTACTAAGTGAGATTTAAAAAGTAATTAGGAACACACTAATTAGCTTTAAAACACGTAAGCTTTAACTGATATGGAAAACCTAGAAATTAAGATCGCATTAAAATATGACGGGAAGAGATTAACATTACGGAAACATTAAAAAGTTGGATCGTACAAAACATTTTTTCCCTCTAAAAATACTTATTTCAGTATGTATCTAGATGCCCAATTGATTATATTCCTTAGAAACTAAATTAAAGCCAGCCATTATGTTAATTTAAATGAGTTGTAATTATATTTCTTATTGCATATGTATAATTAACAAAATATTTTTGTACAATAAATAATTAAATAATATCCGATAACATTCAAACCTTTTTGCATAGTTCAAATAAATAATAAAAACCAAATCACAATAATAATATTTGGGGAATCAATTCATAATTTACTTAGCTCAAAAAAATATTTGGTCGTACAGTAAATGTACCAAGTCAATGTCTAGATGTTTGCAATCTTCTACGTAATCACTACCTATACACACAGACAGACTGATTATTTTTATGTTGGTAGTTTCAAATAAAACCACAAAGTAAAAAAAATGCTCTTACTAGCTTCTGCCCGCGACGTATTTACTTCATAACAAGGGCTTTACATACAAACTAAATGGTAGGAAACAATCTTAAAATGAACTACTTAGTTATGTGGAATATCATACCTGTAGGTTAGAGTCAAAACCTGACTAAGTACATTACAATTAATGAACCAAATCTAGAAATAGCAACCAAATCTACTGCCTTACGAATATATTTTATTCTATTCTGGATTTCCAAGCCAACCGACTGAACTGACCAATTGAAACGAATCAACTATTTTTCTTTCTCAAAGATACAACTTTTTGGTTGAACCGATAGGAATATTTGATTAATTTTAATTTGTTCCCATCTACCCAATTTAAGGGTGCTCCTACACGGTGCATGTAGCATGCGCACGTTGCGGCGCGGGTTACTTGCGCGGGGGTACAATACTATGGAGCTGGAGCCGCTCATGTGTTTCCACGGAGCATGTAACCTGCGCAAGTGCTCACGGGCTACTTGCACCGCCACATCGTGTAGAAGCATCCTAAACTGGTACATACTTTTTTTGGGCTCTCAACCTTAGGGGTTCGAAGCCACCCTCCCCAGCGGGGGGAAGGAGGCGGAAAATCCTCCATTGGAGTCCGTGCCCGGACAGGCAACGAACCTTCGACCGAAAGCGACTGCCCTCCCTCAGGGGAGAGAACAGCGCAGATGTCATATTTCACCTAGATGAATGTGCGTCGAGAGAGACGAGTAACAATTAAGCCGACTCCCTGAGGGGGATCGATCAGCCAGAGAGGGCGGTGGGTTGACCTGTAGGGCCGGGGTTGATGGGGGCGGAATCGTCCTCCGTCGCCTCCAGGAGGAGGTTCAGGTCCGACGAAAGCTTGTCGGGGGGGGGGCGTTCAGACCGATTTTGATCGGCGGTAAAACGGGGCGGAGGTAAGCGGGTCATAGAACGCTGCGGAACGGATAAGGGGGTTAGGATGGTCTCCTGCCCCTTTAAAAAAGCGCTAAGAGGCCTTACAGGTCCATTGCTGGAGGGTGGGATGGTCTAGGTCCCTATGTAAGTCCGCATTGCGAACGTAGTAAGGAGCGTTAGCTGCTCTGCGGCAGACTGCATGCGTCACTGTAATGGCATCTTAACGTGAAAGCATGCTAGAGAACTAGTCGATAGATGCAATTTGTTGCAATCTTACGCTTGCGCATCGTGCACCATTTCACTTTAAGGAAAGTAGGTGATATGTACTCCCGTGGGAGACTCTCTAATGTTCTTGATAGATTTTTAATTAAACATTGTTTGTGTGATTATTGGTAAATTCATTTCTGAGATAAACGCACGTACTACTATTGAAATAATACACTTTTGCTGATTCAAAACCATAATAAAACCGCTCTAGTATCCTAAAAAGCGATTTAATAATAGTATCCATGAAATGGACTTTTCTCAGTGGTAGTCTAACGTGTATTCTGATAACTCGTTAAAGATTTTGAAAGTTCAAAAAATAAAAAGTTCACGAAACTTTATTATGATTTTTTACCTGACGCAATATTTGTCTTATGTATAAATAAGAATATACTTTAGTTTTCAATAGATAAATAGAAAGTTCAAAGAATCTCAATGCTATCTATACCTTGGATAATAGAATTATCTTTTTATGTCCTCTCGCAAGTTATATGACACAATAGTGCCATCGTCAGGTGTCCAACTAACCCGCCCATTGTGTCCAGACATAAATCTTGGACCGTTGTAATTTTATGTCCAACCGTGAAGTCAGATGCTTTTTAAATGCGATAGTATAGGTACAAGTTGTACACAGGTGATTCTCCCGCAGAGCAGAACCAGAACGAGCAGTACCTATTTCATTCCACGAAAATTTATTTCCAGTAAAGCAAACACGAATCAAAATGTATTCTAGACTCCGTCCGCGACTTGGTCAGCGTGGACAGATTGGAAAATATGGCGACCATAGTTTAAATGACTTCTGTAGTGCCCTCCGTAAACTTAATTCACCTGGGTTAAATCACGTAGGTGAATTAAGTAGGTACACGTATCAGTGGCGGGGGGTGAAATTATGGCAAATTTAACTCGTCCTATAAAAAGTGTTATGATCTGCATGGTGGTTCGGTGGGATGCGATTTCTCAAAGGTAAACCGATGGGAATTGGCTTCAATGGACCCTTCGCCACATTACGTATATAAAATAGTTTCGAATCATATTATTAATTCTATTATATCTGATTAAATTAAATTACAACTCGTATGTATCGTTAGGGGTTGCAATTTATTGTCTGATGTTATAATTTGATGATCAGCTAAACTTTCCTTACACGATTTCTCTTAGCGGGAAAACCGCTCGGTCGTGTAGCGCATCACTAAGCATAGATACATTTTGCATGTAAATAAAAGATACGATTTGCTCGTTAAAACTGTACACAACACAACGTAAAATAATGTTAGATATATTCTTGTTTACCTTCTCTTAGTTCGTTTCAATGCAATTTTATTATCAGATACCATAAAACTATATAATTGCACATTCCTGCAAGGAAAATAAAACAGGGTTTATTTCTCCGGCCATCGTAAACGGATTGCATAATATTAATTGGGAAATTGTATAATATTTTACTGCATATTTCTATTACAGATGAAAACCTAAAATTTTGATGTAAGAATTGAACTTCTGAATTGAACTGTAAGACAAAACATCTGCGTTTATTAATAGTCCAATTAAAAATCAACTTTTTCTGTTACCTAGGTACTGAATTTCATCAGGTTTAATTCATGATTAACATGATTTATTGTGTTTATCTCTTTTATTTTATTTGCCAGAGCCTTAATTACATCAAGGTGATCTTGGTTCGTTTTGCTCGGCCTTTTGAAATAGAACTCGTTAAATGCGAATAATTATAGTTCATTATTATTATAGTGCAACGCACTGGTTTGTTTTTTGTAAAACTAGCCATATTAGTAGCTGTATTTTACACTGCATAACCTAATTTTACAACAGTCCTAATATAATATCTATAGAACGATGAGATTAAAAAATCTGCTATGAAATTTCCCTTTGTTTCAAAGTTTGTCAGTAGATAGGTATCAATATATTATAATGCAACATCGATTATACCTACTTAGTTATTTGCAAGGTATATCTACTTTGCTACTAAAATTTTAACACAAGCTATCTTCTTTCCGCCATTACAAATTTAAAAACTCCTTTCTTGACTTTTTACCTGCTTGCCAAAGCAAAAAATACGTTATGTGCCCTTTGGGGATGCCCTACCTTACCTACCCTCAAACAGCCCTATTATTGTTGATCTACCTGACTGCGTAAAAAACAGGTGCACTTTACCTGACCCAAGATTTACGTCTTCAGGCTTTTCTTTCTGTTCTCAATGCAATAAAACATTCAAGATACTAAACATTGACAATCTTTTTTTGCCTTAAAATCCAACACCAACCAGTTTTTATTTATTTGACCTTAAAGAACTTATTTATAATAGATAAGTTTATTTTATTTATTGGCCAAATAAATCTTTTCTATAAAATTTGATTTAAAATGTTTTTTTTATATTTTTACACGACTATCCTTATGACTAACGCATCTGCGCATGATCACTTCTTTACCATCCGCATAAAATGACCATAAATAATAACCAAGAAAGATTTGACCAATTTTTTTAACCTGTATCATAAAAGCTATGGTGCTCAAATTTTTTCACTCTCTATCGAACCGGTTTTACTAACCGGTATACCATGAAATATAATATTAGTTAAAAATCCACCTGTCCACCAAACCATAAGGTACTACAACAAGCCAGATATGGTAATAATTTCCATAGCAACATCTGCCAAAGGAAATAAATAAATTACAATAGAAAATTACTGCCCAATCCGGTTTTTCAACTAAAACTTATGTATTCGCCGAAAAGGGCTTTTTGGTATTTAAATATTAGCATAGCACGTGTATCATTTCATAGACATTTTGAGAGGATTAGGAAATAATGACTAAGAAATAAGTTGTAAAAATTAATTCAAAATTAAAATATTTGAATAAATAGTGTATTATGTTAAGGCGAGGTGGTAGTGAAACTAACGCCGCCACTACATTAATTTTTATTATTTTAAAACTTACAGAATGAATGATAACTGTTGATGAGTTATTCAAAAAATATTAGAGACAATTTAAGAGATTATTACATGAGCTTTTTTTAAATATTGACTTGGTTTACGAGTAATAAAAATTAATGTAGTGGTGGCGCTGGTTTCACTACCACCTCGCCAATATAACATTGCTAAATTATACTGGCCTATATAAACTAATTAAAAATAAATTCATATTTAGCTAAGTATATAACTTCAACTTCGACAGGTGTTTAGTAGCACTTTGCCACAAGCTAAACAGTATGTACAATCAACTGGAAAAGTACCTATAGATCATACTTTATTTATAAGTTTAAAAATTAGAAACCCGTAAATGTCCACCCTTTTTGGCTTTGTAAACGAGGCATTTCCGATTGCTTTTATAGTTTCAGATTACTTTTGGGCGTTTAATTCCTACTCTCGATGTCCATTTACGGACGGACGAGCTCATCCGCAGATTATGACAGATTTAAGGTCTATCCCCACATATCCGGGCCGTGCCTGGGCCATTCCGTGTCCGGGGTCCAAGCTATATTACGCATTCCTCCGTAAATTGTCTTTGGTAACTTAGTCCGTCCGTCCGAAAGTAAGGAGTTCAAAGTTTTGAGATTTCGTATAGCCTGAAACTACGGATACTCAAAATAAATGTACTAGATACGACGGACGAGTACATATCCGTTGTTGTCGTTAAACCACAGAATAGAACTACCGAGAATAGTACTACCGTCATACCGTGTTAAGGCGGTTTTTTGACCAAAAGTGGCGATGTTGTGAATTTTATTTAATACCTATTGTAATTCTAATTTTATTTTATTTACATGGCACAATAACAGACAACAGACACAGAATCGTAAAAAGGACATAAACGAACATACAACAAGTGCATGTCTACCCCCTTTTACAATTGCGCACAACATTTCTAAATATCTTAGTATCTAACTGACACATATTATACAAAAGAACAACCAAAAAAACTACAAATCAACTAAAGACTAAGTAGCAATAAAAAAATAGTATTTTAGTAGAATTGAAGAGCTGGATTGTAATGTAAATATATAGTGTTCTTATAAAAGACTGGACGTTACATTTAAACATATTAATATTTGCACAGATTTCATTATAAGACATACACATTCTATATACTTATTGGATTGTTTCTAGAAACATTATTACTGGTTACAGGTACGGTAAACAATACATTTAAATAAGACTATAGGTGGAATTTTTAGGGCCCATAGTCTAGCATTTTTAGACGGTTTCATTACAATTTCCCTAGTCACTAGAAGTAGATAGCAAAACTGCTAAAAGTGGCCGTTTTTGACACATTTGCTATCTACTTCTGCGAATGAATGCGAGGGAACTAGTGATACCTTCTAAAAATACTAGACCATGGGCCCTAAAAATTTCACGTTAAGTTTTATTACTTACTTAAAATAATTTTCTCATCATCATATCAGCCGCACGACACCCACTGCTGGGTATAGGCCTCCCCTAAGGATCTCCACGACGATCGATCCTGCGCTGCCTGCATCCACTGGCTTCCCGCGACCTTCACCAGATCGTCGGTCCACCTTGTCGGGGGCCTACCCACGGAGCGTCGTCCGGTGCGCGGTCGCCATTCCAGAAGCTTTCCGCCCCAACGGCCATCGGTTCTTGTCGCTATGTGTCCCGCCCATTGCCACTTCAGCTCAGCAATCCTTCGAGCGATGTCGGTTACTTTAGTTCTCCTGCGGATCTCCTCGTTTCTGATTCGATCACGTAGGGAAACGCCGAGCATGGCTCTCTCCATTGCACGCTGGGTGACCTTGAGCCTCCTTATGAGACCCATAGTTAGCGACCACGTTTCACTGCCGTAAGTCATCACTGGCAACACACACTGTTCATAGACTTTCGTCTTGAGACACTAAATAATTTTGACACACAAAATAATTTTCTTTAACAACTTATTAAATAAAAACCTCAGAGGGCGCCACTTATGGTGGTATAACCACATTAAACGATATTTTTGAAGTGTCTGCTCTGTACTCATTCCTTGAAACTATTATAAGCATAGAAATAGAATGCCAAAGAACAACAATGTCAATAAACAGGTGATCCGAAAAACGAATGTATTCATTTTATATGATATAGGTACATAAAAATGACTTACATACATAAAATATGACTATATTTTGGCAAAGGAAATTAATAAACTATGTTCCATACTTACTGTTTTCTTCGTCGATAAACGAATAAATGTTTCGATATTTGGTTTGAAAGAAATGTGTAGAAAAATCTTATTTACCTTTGAAAAGTGTGATTACTTGGGATTGTTTCTTTTTATTACATCACAATTACTTAGATTAGAGCACAAGACACGATGGCTCCACGATACCTTTATTTGAAATTCTAATAAGGATTAACAAATATTTTAAACAAATTGTGATTGCTCATTTGCAAGGCGGGACGCTAGGGGCTCTTACTGTAAAAAATGTTGGCACATTGTCACTTGATTCTTTGTCTCTTTTTTCACAGACCGTGTCCGTATAATGTTAACTTCTCTTTTCCACGCTTTGTTGGTCTTCTTGAGCGCAGCGAAAATTTTTTCTATGTCCATGATCATAAGTTACTTTTTCCGTATAACATACTTACCTACATATCTCTTTAAAGTGCATGTCACGTCCCTTTGCACAACTTGCTCGCTAACCTCCTAAGGCGGGTCCTGACGTCAAATGTTTCACAATCTCATTTTATTATTTATTTTATTGGTGTGGAAACATTTTCCCGGCAAGTACCTATTATACAAATAAAAATATTGTAAGTATATAGATATGAAGCGCATTTTCTACGGTGAAAACTGAATAATAAGCATGTCAAGTAGATATCTTTAAATATTTTAATTAAACATTCATAATACAACCACCCGGTGTGATTTAAATAAATAAATAAATATTTGACAACATCACATACATTGCTCCAATTCCAAAGTAAGTAGCTATAGCACTTGTGTTATGGAAATCAGAAACAACGGTGGTATGACACACACCCAGACCTGAGACAATATTGAAAATTTCATTTTCTACATTGACCCAGCCGGGGATCGAACCCGGGACCTCAAGAGATGGTGACGCCTTGAAAACCGGCGTGCAAACCACTCGACCACGGAGGTCGTCAAATTATTAAATTTATTTAAGTATATTATTTTATTTCAAATCAGTTGATAGTGTTGTGAATTTGCGATGGAACAGGCATTTAAAAAATTGTATTAAGTAATAGTACCTATTTAATACATTGGTTTACCTAATTCCCCATTTCAGTTCTATTATTTTTAAGTCGCTGTAAAGTTAAAACAATTACGTACTTAAGCTAAATGCTAAATGCATTTGATTTATTATTATAATCAACACAAATCGATGTACCTCAATTTTAAGCAGAAGGACATATCTACATGAATATCAATTGAAACTATAGGGTTACCAGATCTAATAATGAGATTTTCTGACTTGTTCCATGACTTTTCAGAAATATTCCTGACATTTTGTAAACCTTCTTCAAGGTACATTTTTAATTTAGTTTTTTTTCTCACCAAAATGATTAACAAATTATGTTTCTTCATTAATTAAGTACCTATTTAAATTTTGGGATTTCAAAAATCCTTGACAACAACAGTTTTTCCCTGTTTTCCTGATAGATTCTGACATGTCAGGAACATTCCTGTCATCTGGTAACCCTAATTGAAAGTGACCTTTATCAATTAATAGTTTTTTGTCACATTCTTAGATATCAGGTTGTGTTACCACGAGGCTAACTTCAATAACTTATTTCGAAAACGATACGACTTTGCGATCAAGGTTACTTTGTTTAATAGTAAGTACGGACATTGCCTAACTTTTTTCATACACTAGTAACTCATGATAAAATAATTCTGTGGTTTTAAATTTCCATGGTTATTGACGTTAATAGAATAAACTATGTCGGGATTTACACCATGTACCTGTTTATTTTTGAGACTCCGATATTTCGGCGCAGTTGCATGCGCCATGATCACGAAAGAACCGCAACGATGCAATGATGCAATTGCGCCGAAATATCGGAGTCTCAAAAATAAACAGGTACATGGTGTAAATCCCGACATAGTTTATTCTATTAATTCTGTGGTGTTTGGGAGAAATCTGATAACTCTAATTTGGTATTTTTTTTGTTGGGTAATACAATGTTATTGATTTTTTTTCTATGTAAGTATATTTTTTATCTACTTATTACTGATTAGTCCACCTCATATACTATGCAAGCAAATAAGAATAGTAATACTGTAGTCCAAAACGGCCATATTTGTTTGCGTTTCGCTTCCCGTTCAGGGTGAGGGACGAGACGAGCAAGAAAAGGACCAAAATGTTTACTGAAAAAAAAAAACTTTTTTAAAAACACGTTTTTAAAACGGACTAAATTATTACAAAAAAATCGGACTAAAAAAATTAAAACGGTCTAGTAAAAACAGACTAAAAAGTAAAAAAAACGGACTAAATTATTACAAAAAAATCGGACTAAAAACATTAAAACGGACTAGTAAAAACAGACTCAAAAGTAAAAAATAATTTTTTCTGTAAATAAATATTTATAACCTACAGAAATTTTAAATCTAAAAACGTAGGGCGCATTTTGTAAAATTTTTCTTTAGCTTTTAAAATTTTAAAATTTCTGTAGGTTATAATTATTTACAGAAAAAAATGTTTTTTACTTTTTAGTCTGTTTTTACTAGTCCGATTTCTTTGTAATAATTTAGTCCGTTTTAAAAAAGTGTTTTTAAAAAAGTTTTATTTTCAGTAAATTTTTATTTTCTGCTTTTTAGTTAACGAGCTAAGACTAAAAAAATAAATACTATCTCCTATCGGAGCACTCGTCAAGACGATTCAAACGAGCCCAAACTCGATGGGGTTGCATGGTTTTATTACAGAGTCCCAGTGGCCTTCTTCCGGCTCCATCATGAGACCCTGGAAACTATTTCCTAACAAAGTACTCGTCAATACGATTCAAACGAGCCCAAACTCGATGGGGTTGCATGGTTTCAATATTGAGTTCCTATGGCATGGACTTTCAGCTTCATCATCAGACCCTGGACCTCGTCTCCCATTAGAGTACTCGTCAAGACGATGCTAACGAGCCCAAACACGATAGGGTTGTATGGTTTCATCATAGAGTTTGTATGGCCTTCTTTCGGCTCCATCATCAGATCCTCGGACACTATTTCCCAACAAAGTACTCGTCAAGACGATTCAAACGAGCCCAATCTTGATGGGGTTGCGTGGTTTTATTAAAAAGTTCCTGTGTCCTTCCTCCGGTTCCATCATCAGACCCTGGAAACTATTTCCCAACAAAGAACTCGTCAAGATGATTCAAACGAGCCCAAATTTGATGGGGTTGCACGGTTTCAATATCGAGTTCCTATGGCATGGCCTTTCGGCTTCATCATCAGACGCTGGACCTCGTCTCCCATTAGAGTACTCGTCAAGACGATGCTAACGAGCCCAAACACGATGGGGTTGTATGGTATCATCATAGAGTTCCTGTGGCCTTCTTCCGGCTTCATCATCAGATCAGCTCAATGACACCATAATATTGCATTGCCTTCCAGTTCTGACCTACGTTCAAAGTTTCAAGTCTCTAGCTCATCGGGAAGCTAGGATAAAATCGGTCGCAAACTTTGTGGAGAAACACACAAACAAACAAACAAACAAACGCGAAAGCAACCTAATAAAAACGTGTTAAAATCAAGATTGCCTTTTGACAGTACAAACTATTCTTTTTTGGCTCGCATAGTAGAAGTGATAGAACTGAGCTGGTAAACACATGGTAATTCAGAATTCGTCCATTTCGTTTTTGTACAATCGTGATTAAGTTTACTTGTCTGAAACCACACGAAAGTGGATGGAGCCAATAAAGCTGGCATTTAATATGCAGCACAAAGCGGTTGAGTACTGCGGGCTGATTATCTAATTAAAAACCACCTAGCGACTGGTTGCAGTTCACAAATGATCGTGATCCATTGCTACTTCTTTTTGGGTTAAAAAAAACATACCAAAGAAAAGTGGCAATGTATGTCAAATGCAACCAGTCGCTAAATAGTATCTTTTTAGGTAATCAGGGTGCTGGTTGCTTATTAGCGACCTTATTTTGTATACTCATAGATATTTCTATATTAAACGAAAAAATATGATATGTGGTTTCTGCATATTTATACTGTCTTCTTTGCGTCTTTACACCATTATAAAAAAAAGTTTAAGTATTAGAAATGACGTCCTATGTAGTCAACACAGGACGTCATTTCTAATAAACTTTTTCTTGTTTTCTTTTCTCTACAATACAAACTGCAATTATTGTAAAGAACGTTAACGTCAGTAACGGTGTGTGGCTGGCTCGACTAAAGCTGAGCGGGTTGTACTTTTTCGGCCCCGTGGTGCCATTTTTAAAGCAATATTTGTTTGTAATTACACTTCCACAGATTTTAGTTCGCTGGCGAAAATCCCTTTTGGACTTAACAGGTATCTCCCGAACACCACAGAATTTATTGAATAAGGATTATTAATGTAGCGTCCTCTTTTTTTGCATGTTCCGTTACTAACCAGAATATCTGGCGAACTAAAACCAGTTATATGAAAATAACGGGTTGGCGACATTCGGCGGCCGAGAGTTATTTTTTTGCAATAAGTAATTGTTACTTAATACTTTTAATTTTATTATGGTAGACACAACACAGTGAAACATAAATTATTACTAAGTTCATGAAATATTTCAGCCTAATGTTCAAATAATAAATATTTATTCAATAAATTCCGTGGGATATAATTCGCAAAATTTATTGAATAAACAAGTACTGTATGATACATATATAGGTATTATAATTAATTTATAAATATTTCATCAATTCATCTAATTCTAAATACTTAAGTAATTGAAATTTTTAATCACATTTTAGATTTAAAGGTATCCTATCATTTATACAACGTGATAATGAATTAACGCAAAATGAGAAAACCTTTTCTTCTGACAATCAAACTGAACAACTTTTACTATGGGACCAACTCTGAAATCACGAAAAAAAAATTTGCTGTTTCATACAAAAATTAATAACGAAAATATACAAATGTATGAAGCAGCTGATTATTTTTCGCGATTTCAGAGTTCGTCCCATAGTAAAAGTTGTGCAGTTTGATGGTCCGAAGAAACGGTTTTCTCATTTTGGGTTAATTCATTAACACATTGTATAATATGAACAATATTTATATGAAACTTTTTTTAAATATCACATTTAATGAAAGTTAATTCGGTATTAAATTAGGCCATTTCCAATTAATACATTAGTTTTGTAATAGTAAGTACCCACAATTTAAGTTTTCTAATCAATACAAACAATCTATTGACATTGGTGTCCAGACAGGTGACAGAAATCCCGTAAGCAATAGGTATTGATAACATTTTAATCAACTTTCAATAATCAAAAAAGAATCCTTGATAAAAATTACCATACAGTTTGCGTTTGCGTAGCAGTGACGTAGCAAGTTTTGCGTCAAAAGTAATCATTCAACTTTTAAAATTGATTGAGCCATAAAAGAATCTCTTTCGTTTAAGGAAGTACGCACTAGGAAGCTTATTATAAAATGTATAGTATTATATGCGTTTATGTGTACTGCCAAGGATATCTACTTTCAGTTTTAACGTGAAAACTTTTGCATAACAATTTCGGTTATTAATTCACAGATTCAATCATACCTGATACCGTGACTTTTTAAATTTTAAACATGGGCTTAATTGTTTATGACAAATCTATTGCAATACATGTACTGTATATTCACTTCATAGTGAATTGGTGGAGTGGGATTTCTAAAAGGCAAGCCGATGGGAATCGGCTTATATGGACCCTTCGCCACTGATACCTACCTACACATAAGATTTGTACACCTAATCAGCTTAAAAAAATATTTAACAAAACTCACTTAAAACCGACGATTAATACTACTATTTACTGGATGTTAATCATAAACTACGAAGACACAGTGACATCAATAAAATAGTTTTAAATTCCAGTCGCGCAGGTAGCTAGGACCATAAATTTATGTCACACACTGTACCCAGAGGTCAAATTACGTACGATAGAAATCGCATGCGAAACCAGAGGGCCTACAATAAAATATCGGACGAGGTTTGTCGTTCGATTAGGTAACTTAATTATCATAAATTCTGATTCAATAAATGTCACGAAATGGAACGAATTTCGAATAATCGTGGTTTAGTTTTTGGAATAGGCCCTCAGCCCCGGACCGTACTTATGCCACAATCAAATATAACGAATTTCTCATCACTTCGAGTGATAAATTACCTAACTAGCCAAAGTATTAAGAATTCTAAAGACGTGTGTGGCGTAATTCTATTGTTTATTCCTAAGTCGAATACGAGAATTGATAAATCAATGTCGCATTTATAAAATACTAGCGGCTGCCCGCGACTTTGGTCCGCGTGGACTTTGCGCTATAGGTCCTAGGTTTCTTCTTGTAATAAACATCCCCTTGAATAGGTATCCATTATTACGCCAAAAGTCTTCGTTCTTTCCGTAGCGAAACATTTTCTAAGTCTATGGGTCTAACTTATCTCTCTCATACCAATATTATAAAAAAAATTTGCTAAGTATATTTTTTATTTGTGTAATTTATCTACATAAGCTTATGTCTCCAAACGTGGTTTCATACTTTTTATCTAAGCTAGCTCATTGGAATAAGCCCTACCACCAACCAAACCGAGTACAAATTGTATCCCCCTGAGAATCGAACCCGGGACCCCTGCTTGTTACACGGTTGGGCGAACCGCTAGACCACAGAGGCGGTTTATAATATCTAGTGATAGTGATATTGAATTTATTTATACAATGACAAACATAAAAGTCGGTGTAGCACGTCCCAATTTCACGGTCGCTTACGTCCAAGATCTGCGAGGAGATAGGCACGCGATCCCATAATGTCCCATTCAATGACAGATCTAATTTAGATTATTGCTCTCGTGCCTTCCGCAAAATACAATGACACTCATGAAATACATAAAGCAAAAAAATAAACTGAATAATAATCATGCTGAAGAATACCCCAATTTTAAATGAATGATTTCAATTTTGTTATTTCCTGTAAATAATACATATTGTATGCAATACAATTTCTTTAATAAAAATACTTATAAATTATACTTACTATAGACTTGAAATTGGATAACGTTATTTAAATTAGAATCTGAAAATGATAAATTATAAAATTGAAATACTTACGTGCTAATGAATATATTATCCTGTAACTATTAATTGCCCATAAATGCAGATAGATGTGCATTCATCAAAATATAATATTTTATAAGAATGCGTATAGGTAAATCTGCGTCCGTATTGCAAAGGATGGATACATGTACATATGCATTCAAATGAACAATAATTTTTTAACGGCATTATTTTTAATAGTACTTTTGAGTGCTAGATAATGTTTTGGAACCGAAGCCGTACTTTTTCAAATCCCTCCCCGGACCACGGAAAGAGAGGGGGTTGCAGCCCTTGATTTTTTCCCCTTGTCGCATGATTTTTGTACGGCGTTGCGGGATAATGGATTAGAAGCTGTATTGAAACAGTCTGAAACTGATGCCGTACAGAATGAAATGACCAAACTTACCCTGGAAATTGTCAGAAAATAAAAAAAAATAACGACTTTGTGGCGCACCATTTTTTTACGGCACTGCCCACTTTCTTATTATTTTTCATGGATGTATCGATGATAAAAGTGCCGTACAAAAATATATGACCAAAATGTACTTACTCTACCTGCACTTTTGGATTCTCACCAGCACTCAGTTGGACAGCTTACAAGTGACGGCATAGTGCTGAATCTTATTATTTTATGCTCTTATATCGTCCTATATACGTCACCTGGTGGTTCATATTTGACATGGGCCTGTAGTCTAACTAATCGCTGACCTTAAGGTCAATCCTTGGTGTGAGCATTAGCTAGCAAAATGAAAATATCGCTGAGAGCCACAAATAGCCATAAAATAAAGTACTTCCCATGCAAGTAAATCTTTTTACTTTCCTTAATTTCATACAACTGTGTTTTTGGGTATTTTGTGATTTTCTTCAAATCAATTCTAAAATTGATTCAAACTCAATAATGATACTGCCTAACCTAACCACTGGGTGTAAAAATCTAAAATGTAAAATCTAACTACGATCTTTTAGCAGGAGATTTTAAACGAATACCGTTTGCTTATATTATCATGTATTTGTTTCGTATATTCCAAAAACAACATCAATAATTTTAACTTACCATTAAAGTGTATAAAATTAGTATACATTATGTTCCACAGTACTATTCCCGATACCTTGACGATGTGACCTGTCGTTCAGGTTATGTCACACTGTCGAACAATACCCACTTACGACACAACACATTCAGTTTTCATTCGGCCCTTAAGCTTTCTTACGTTATCATCAGTATTGATAATTATGGTATAATCTTGTATAATACATTTCACTTAGATAATCGTTTAGTTTCATTTAGGCATTCAGAATGTGTATCGATTCATTTTGGGTATTTTGAATTAAGACGTTTTATAGAATGTATTTTTCATATCTTCAGCGCGATATTATGTCATCTAACGAAATTGAAACTTTTGTAACAACTTTGACTTTGACTTAGTCGGTGCGTCTCCGAATGGCGAACTATTCAAAGGTAAAAAAAAATTTTTTTTCTTTGCTAGGTGACATTTCTGTGGGATTAAATACTTCAAAAAGACTTTATTAAAGTATTTCGTAAGTATAATATTTTCGTATGACTATACGAAAGCGATAGATAAGTAGGTATTTAAAAAAAAACAAAATATTTCATGAGATGCCTGGAATGTTTCCGCATGAACAAAAATTTTATGACATTAGTACAAAGAAAATAGACTTTGTTTCAATTTCATTAGGTTCACTTTCAGTTCAACTTGTTATGCTTGACTTACTGTCACCTCGGCTATTTACTTTAAGGTTCTTATTTACGTGTTTCGCAGTTTTTTATAATAATTTATATAACGTTAATAATTAGAGCTTGACGTATTTAACCGGTTTTGAAGAACAACATCCCATCGTGTATTTGAGCAAATGAAAGTTTTTACGTCCAAAAACTATTTGTCCACACAAGTTGCTTTAATTTTTTTCATATACTTACTTACCTACCTAAAAGTTACTAGTGGCTCCGTGAGCTGTAGACCTCGCGATAGGTAAAGTGGCTCAAATTGTACAAAAATAAAATGTCACCATGAAGTTTTCAAAGCATACAGTACGTGAACGTGAGCATTTGCAGCTAGACAGTGCTACTAATTTTGATCATTTTTGGAAATGGGTGAATATTTTGTTTTTTAGATAAATTTGGAAAAACTGGCTTGACTAAACAGTTATATATAATTATAGAACCTGCTCACAAAATTTCACCAGATTCGGTTGAGAAATGCGACCTGTAGAGGAGAACAAACTGCCGGAAAGCCGGAATGAAATATGTTTTTTTTACATATATCCGTCATTTTAATAACTTTCGGAAAAAAAAAGTTCTTCGTTTTCGCTCGGTCTATTAGTAATGACGAGCCAAGTTTTCAGGTTGTGTGTTTTTTTCAGTCATACGAGAGAACTTAAATTGAATAATGTGGCTACTGGCAGGAATTAAGAATATTATATTTTCCGCTCGAATAAGAAAAAGCAAAAACTAATAATAATTTAAGTTTCACGTTGCATCATAATTAACCCATCATAGTCAACTGTGCAGGACGTAGGAATCTCCCGGTTGCTGACTCTTCACCTGACAGACATTAACAACCACGTATTCACAAACATTACTATGAAGTCTCACAGTGCCCGCGGACGCACAGCGTCCCAACTACCAATTACACTTAACACGTATATAGTCAGCTTTTACGTCATTCCCATCAAGTGTTAGGTACTATTCTACTTTGCCTAGAGTTACCAGATCCCATAATGAGATTTCCTGATTTTTCCCCCGATTTTATCAGAAAATTTCCTGACATTTTGACGTTTTGTACATCATAATTCCATTTAGTTGACTTTGACTATCAACTCTACACAAAATGATTTGAAAATATGACTGTGTTTTAAATTTAATTACTTACACATTTTCTTTTTGAGATGAAGAAAATCCCTGACAATTACAGTTTCTCCCTGTTTCCCTGACCGATGGCTAAAATTCCTGACATGTCTGGAAAATTTATGTCGTCTGGTAGCCGGTCTGGTGTCCTTTACTTGAAGAGTACTTTGACGGACACCACACCGGCTACCACTTTGGGTAACAACATTATTTAGAAGAAAAAGATAGACATAAAGGACTTTGATGAAGATTGTCACGTTTTGATTATGGAATAGACCACCTTCCTCCTGGTCTGCCATTAGAAGGTCCATCACAAACAATGGCGACGGAACTTAAACGTTGGTTACAACAAGCGGAAACATAAGAAATGCCGTAATCACCAGGTTATCGCAACGGTTGCAACAGCGGCACACATAATCGGCAACCGTATGCTCTTGCGCAGCCGTGGTCGAGACGTCGAATTACGGCCATATTAATAAACGAAGAATATGCTTATACCCTGGTGCAATGGGTACACGTACATTCCCTTTTACAACGAACTATCTTTAGGACTAGAATACTAGATGAACTGAGCCCAGCGTAAGATACACGGCGCGACTGAAAATAAACTGGTTTCAAACTCTAATCACCAACGAGTTTCGAAATAGTGTGACTATTGCACTATATAGTGCACTAGTATTTCAGTGGCGGTTCGTACACGACGCTACCAATCACAGACGGTGACAACCAGTTCGCGCCGTGTAAGATGGGGCTAACTGTTGCAAACCCACTTACTGACAGAGCTTTACTTCCCGAGTTACAGTTACAGAGCTTGCCATGTACCTAATACTTATCTTAGAACGACACTAAATAGCTACATATATTATCCTAACATAAGTTACTAGGTATTCTTTGTTTTTCTTTGTAATGTTAACAAAGGCACATCCATCTGAATCTATAATATCTGTGAAAAAATAAAAACAAAATACAACCGAAATGAAACGTCATTAATGAACAATAACTTCACCAATCGCTTAGCTAGCTAAACCAAAATATTCACATGGAGCGACTTGGCAGGCAACTTTCGTTAATTAGCGCTTTTTATCGACAATCGCTTGTAAAATCTAATCGCAAACCTAATTTCAGTGAGGTGGCGATTTGATTTTACACGCGATTGTCGGTAAAAAGCGCTATTTGACTAAAGTCGCCTGCCAAGCCAAGTCGACTTGTGTAAATAAGTATTACGTTTGACATTGCAAGGGGTCCTATTCTTGCAAACTTTTTGGTATAATGAGGGTGTAAACTTTTGGTTTATAGGTCTGTTGATGTAACGTCGAAAAACAAAGAAAAGATATAAAATCTTCAGTTCGTCCATTGGATGACACAGAAGAAAGCAGATTTTTACATATTTTTATTGATAACAGTTCAAAAAGATTGTCAAGAAAAAAGAAAATCTGTTGATAAACGGAGGAGGAAAAGGTCTAAACTGTTTCTATTTTTTTTTCTTTATAAACTCTATCTTGAGATCTAAAACAACCTCAACCCATTTTAAAAAACGCAATTAACTTATATTACTTATTTGACGACACAAAGAAATAAAAAAACTGATAAAATTAAAACCAGATTTTTTATTAATCAGATACACACAGACTTTCATTTCACTTCAATATACCTTCGTACCGGATTTTTTATTTATAACTATTACGTAATTATTCTTAAATCTTTTATTCACAATAAAATATTTTTAGAAACTCTTTTACACGTATTTTTTACATACATTATTGCTTAACGACGCATATAAATAAGTAGTAGTAAGTACCTAAGGAGTCATCCATTAATCACGTGTGCCTCGAAAGGGGGGGAGGGGCGTAGTTAAAAAAATCACGAAGTATAACAAGGGGGGACGGGGGGGTGTAGTGAGATCTCACGTGTATTAATTTTTTTCGTTGAACGCTTGACTTTAACCCGAAAACTGCGTGTGACTGTGGTGTGGACTCACCGTTACCAGGACGATTTCCCCGCCCACCGCGACATATTCGTACCTACTGAAAATTGTTGAGATTATTTTGTACCAAAAAAAATCACGTGATTTAAAGGGGGGGGGGAGGTTAACGTAAAACCTCACCATGCATCACCAGGGGGAGGGGGGGTTAAAAAGTGGCCAAAAAAAATATCACGTGATATGATTTTCTTATGGTAGAATTCTGTCAAACAATCTCTCTCATGTTACTTTTAAAAATAATTTATAATACGCACATTTACTCACGTATTCATCGTTATGAAAAGTAAATGTGTTTTAAACAATAGCATGCAAATATTTCGCACTTGTCTTTTAACAGAAGTGCCAATTTCACATATTTTAAAATATTCAAGTAAAGTATACTGTAATATTAATTTGTAAGTGTAAAAGTATGTACAAGTTATAATGGTTTTTACTTCTTGTTCCTCATACGAGATATTAAGTAAACCCTTAAAAACTTAAAGTTGATGAATATTGTGCTTATTCTTGCATTGATTTTTAATGTCAAGTAAAATACCTATATTTTAATATATAATATGCTTATATTAACGACTACAGTAATAACTATTCAAAAAAAAACAAATCAACTACCTATACACTGAAAGGTTAATAGTTAGGTACTTAATGTAAACAAACAGTATACAGACTAGGTTTTCTACTGAGTGTAGACAGATTAGGTTTCGCTTTCCGAAATATATTTTATGTAACTTTCAAGTTATTAAAACACAACAAAAGTATTTTTTGTTAAGTACTGACCTCATGACGTCATCAGGTTCTTTAGAACCTAAAGATGTTAAGTTAAGGCTATGTCACAGGTCAAGTAAGTCACGCTTTCACTATTGACATTACTTAAGACAGGTTTCAATAACCGAATCTAATCCAAGCTAATTAAATTAAATACAAATAGAAAAACAATTAAACAATTTATATGTTTCACTTAATTAACATAGCTCTCTACCAATGTTGCTAGTTTAGTTTTCTTTGATATTTAGTCCTTACTTACCCTATTTCATTGACCGAGCGAGCGCGAAGCACGAGCGAAGCGTCTCCGTTTCAGCTTGGGCAAAATTAAATGCTTTCGTATGTCCATCCGGCTGTCCATCCGTTCAGGCCCCCTAGCCAAAGTAACATTTGCAAATTTTCGCTATCGCTTCGCTTCGAAACCATTGAAATGTATGTAAACCAGAATGGACAGATCTACGGCACAAATTGTCGCAGCGATTGCAAAGATGGCGGCTACGCACGCACAGTGCGAGCGTGAGTTGTCAAAGAAAAAGTAGCATGCACACAGATGCGATACATTCTTCATGATGATTAGGATATACCTACTTGTTTAATAATATTGCATAAAATTATAGTAAAAACGCAATTTAATTAGGTAATAGGTACCTACATGTTAATACTTACTCGAAAAATAAAAAGGGAGGATGGGCATTTAGTATCCGCACTCATAACAATCATTTGGTGTCGTCGAATAGATTTTTTATTAGGAAAATATTAGGTACTATGGATACATGGAAAAATATTTTTCCATGTATCCATAGTAATAATAATAATGATTAGGATATACCTACTTGTTTAATAAAATTGCATAAAATTATAGTAAGAACGCAATTTAATTAGGTGATTGGTACATGTGAATACTTACTCGAAAAATAAAAAGGAGGATGGGCATTTAGTACCCGTATTTGATGTTGTCGAATAGATTTTTTATTAGGAAAAATATTTCTATGGCAACATGGAAAAATATTTACTAACCCAGATCCTTGTCCGGAAACCGCGGAAAGCTCACAAAGTGCTAGTTCTAGTTAATATCATAATAATTGCATATATGATAATATTATTATAAAAAAAATGCAAATACGATTTTACATATACTCTGCTTTATCTGCTGCTTATAATAATTACTCTGTCATAGCATTAAAGAAATAAACGAATTGAAATAAAAATTTATAATTGCAATTAAATCTTATAAAATTAAAATTAAAAAGGGAAGATAAGGCACTAGCTAGCGTCTCGAAAATGCGCCCTCAAAATTAAAGCGTTGAATAAACGTACTAATGAATTCTATAATTCAAAAACACATTGAAACGTAGTGGGGATCGTACTAGCCGGCACGGCGCCTATCCAAATGGTAGTCAACGGCATTAGGAAAGTAAAGTAAAGTAAGCATTTATTCGGCGTTTTCAATACAATACAGGGGGCTAATTGTCTAATTTCAAAATCAGTCGCAATCGCTTTCAGGATGTGATCCATTGATGCTTCTTTTTGGCACAAATAAAAACTTACCAAAGAAAAGCAGCAATGTGCACCTCCATCTGTCAAATGAAAGCGATTGCGATAGATTTTGAAAATTAGACAATAAGTAGGCAGATCTTAAAGATAAGAATTAGACGACCGAAAGGGCTGACCAGGCTCAGCTTGTGTTGTGGAGTCTTTTCCACAAAGCTGGTTTTCAGCTGGACCCATATACACCGTCATTTTGTAGTCGTTTTAATTAGCTTAAGGGAGTGTTCTACTAATGAAAATAAACATTTTTGCCAAAGAAACATGGGTCGAAAAACGACAAAAAATTTTGACTTCCCCATACAAATACAATGATTTAGCTGTCTAGTGATCTATGGGAGGACCAAAATTTTTTGTCGTTTTTTGACCCATGTTTCTTGGGCAAAAATGTTTAGTTTCATGGGTACAACACACCCTTAAGTTAATTAAAACGACTACAAAATGACGGTGTATATATATTAAAAATATAAAATATATGTGAAAGCACATTAACCACTATGCCATCGATGATGCCAAAACTTACTACTGATTTAGGTATAATACAGTCTAAAATAGTCAAAACAAAATATGTAACAAAAACATATTGTGTTGAATTTTTTTTCTCTAAACTACCGAGTCAGATTTTGATGCCGCTTTGCATAAGGGTGTAGTTGTGGTATCCCTACATAAATACAACAACAGTGTCGCTATTGGTTCATGGACCACTTCCCATACAAATTTTCCCACTCTCCTTTCTCATAGACAATTACTCTATTGAGCACTTTTACGCGCGTTTTTTTTCTAGATAGATATTCGTGCTAGGAGTAATGTACACATTCGAACTCAAATTTGCCTTGCCACTCGAGCGAGATGAGTAATTGCGGCAATGGAGCACAGTACGTTATTCTGGGACCCTATTTTTGAATCGCTCGGCTGGCCTCGAGCGCTCGTTTCTACTGATTTTCGTTCGACATATGACTCTATTTCGAAAGTTTGAGCCATATGTCGAACGAAAATCAGTAGAAACGAGCGCTCGACGCCAGCCGAGCGATTCAAAAATAGGGGCCCTGTGCACGGATGTGCCTCGACAACAAAATACAGTAGGGATTTAAGATTAATAATCACTTTTAATTTATTTTTCTTTTTTGAGAAGCCCCTGGACATATTTTTCGACTCACAGCGTAAGTTAAGTACCTACACTGTGGCGGCGGTGTTGTCCTACATCATAGGCGGTTCTTAACGGAATATAATAATATACTTATATTGTAAAACTGTGCTATTAGTTCACCTATCCTAGTTTAGTACCTACGTATACAATCTGTATGGTTAAATTTTCATAATCTATGATTTTCATACAAAATGTCGGGTCAGTAGAAATAATGTAAAAAAAATAGTTTTGGTTGGTTTATGTTGATGATTTGTTTATTTACCGATGATAAGTCACTCCACTATTTTTTTGATTTGCAGTAGAGCGATTTTTGCACGTCTTTAACACACAGGACGGCATTTTTATCGGCACAATTACACCGTGCGTTCGCGTTGAGCGTTGGCGAGTGACTAAATGAGTTGAGGGCAGTTGCCCTCAACGCGTGGAGCAAAAATCGGGGCCGCGAATGTCGATTCTATATAATACATTTCGATGTTCGAAACATGGATTTTACGGTTTAAAATTCAATTGTTAACCAAACCTTATGTCAATCCCATACATGTTTCGAAAGCGAAGCGATAACGAAGATTTGCCAATGTTACTTTGGCCCTATTATGTATTCTGTGCTTTGGCTAGGCCCTCTGGTCGTATTTCTTAACTGATTCTCGTGAAATTTTGTGCGTAGGTTTTTTTGTTGATTTCGTTTTTCGAAGTTTTTACCATTGAAAATGGTTATCAGATGCAAATCGCCTGAGACGTATTTTTGGCCATATCTCCGAGGATTTTGAGAGGATCGAGATAAGAATAGTACCAAAAGTTGAGGAATTTATCGAGACATCTGTGAACGTTTGAATTTTGAAAATCTACCGGAATTATTTTTTTGGAATTTTGCAAAACTCTAAAAATTTCGGGTTTTTTGGCGGGTGTTTGTTTACTAAATTGTAAATATTTCGGAAAAAAATCCGACTTAAGAAAAAATGAAAAAAAGGGTCCTAGGGTATTAGTTCAGCTACCAAATGGCAAAATAAATTTGAAAATTGGTTAATAATTGTGACCTGTAGGTGGTCCCTTTAGATTTGGAATTGTAGAAAAAAGGGTGTTTCCGTACATAAAAAGTGATGTAGCTTCTATGATTATTCACCGATCGTCATGGTAATAGTGTTAAAAGATGCAGAAGCAGACGAGAAGTGCATTCGTTGGAATTTTGATAATCGGTTAATAATATTTCGGCCGCGTCGAGGCAGTTAGCGGGCGCGTTTGTGACACGAGGCGGAGCCGAGTGTCACAATCGTAAAACAATAGGTACTACCTAGGGTTCTTTAAAAATATTTTAGGATTTTGCATTCGATTTGATTTTGGTTTTTCGTAAATTTTTGTGTTCATTTTCAATGCTCCGATTCTTGCGGGGACTGTAAAATCTGTGAATTTTCTAAATGGCGGAGACTTTAAAGCGAGGTCTACAGCTCACAGAGCCACTAGTTTTTAACATTTCGCCTTATTATTGACTTACAAAAGTAAGTAGGTATTACTTTTTGGAACAATGAAACTCCTGCGTATTTATGAAAATTTTATTACAGTCTATAATATAGTATATACGAAACTTATTATTGAATTAAACCATCATTTTAAACATATATACACAAGCGACTCTACATACAAGGTTAATAATTACTATTCACAACATATTATACAAGTATTTTTTTGATATAAAATACCACAGCTTAACATTACAACTTACACTGAGAGAAATCGGGTTCGTAATTTGAACAAGTTTGACTTGTTAAGTGGTTTTCAGTTTGAAATAACATTATTTTTGTTAATGGAAACAAACGCAATGTTAACATTACAAGTCGATTTTGTACAAAGAACAAGATTAAACTTGTTAACGGGTATTTAGTTGAAACAACCAAAAATGTGTTTAAAACAACCTGCTTCATGTTGATTTAACAAAATCGACTTGTAGCTTCAACTAAAACTTGAACTTGTAACAGATACAACTTGGTATCACGTTAAATAAGCATGCTTGTTTGTTGTTATTACATTATTACTTGTTGAAACTACATAGTCTATCTTGTTAAATGCTATCTCTGTTAAAACAACATTACAGCGGTTGAAATAACATGGCGTCATGTAAAATTGACATTGCTGATTTAGTAAAATCAACAGTATATGATCAACAATTTGTAATTGTTGAAGTAACAACATAAAATACAAACTTGTAGCAGTAACAAGTTGGCGTCTTGTTAAATCCACAAGGACTGTTTGGTTGTTATAACAATATAATTTGTTAAAACCTCATTATGTACTTTGTTAAATGGTATCTTGTAGAAACAACGTTACAACGGTTGAAATAACATGACGTCATTTAAAACTGACATTCCCGATTTAGTAAAATCAACAGTATATGGTCAACAATTTGTACTTGTTGAAATAACAAAATAAAGCACAAACTTGTAGCAGTAACAAGTTGGCGTCTTGTTAAATCAATAAGGACTGTTTGGTTGTTATAACAATATAATTTGTTGAAACTACACTGTGTAACTTGTTAAATAATATCGTGTTGAAACAACATTACAGCGGTTGAAATAACATGGCGTCATTTAAAATTGACATTGCCTATTTAGTAAAATCAACAATATATGGTCAACAGTTTGTACTTGTTGAAGTAACAACATAAAACACAAACTTGTAGCAGTAAGAAGTTGGCGTCTTGTTAAATCCACAAGGACTGTTTGGTTGTCATAACAATATAATTTGTTGAAACTACACTGTGTAACTTGTTAAATGCTATCCTGTTGAAACAACGTTACAGTGGTTGAAATAACATGGCGTCATTTAAAATTGACATTACCAATTTAGTAAAATCAACAATATATGGTCAACAGTTTGTACTTGTTGAAGTAACAACATAAAACACAAACTTGTAGCAGTAACAAGTTGGCGTCTTGTTAAATCCACAAGGACTATTTGGTTGTTATAACAATATAATTTGTTGAAACTACACTGTGTAACTTGTTAAATGCTATCCTGTTGAAACAACGTTACAGCGGTTGAAATAAGATGGCGTCATTTAAAATTGACATTGCCGATTTAGTAAAATCAAACAATTTGTACTTGTTGAATTTAAAACATAATACACAAACTTGTAACAGTAACAAGTTGGCATCTTGTTAAATCCACAAGGACTGTTTGGTTGTTATAACAATATAATTTGTTGAAACTACACTGTGTACCTTGTTAAATGATATCTAGTAGAAACAACGTTAAGTAACGTTGTTTCCGTTGTTGTAACCGTAGTACTACGGTTGAAATAACGAGGCGTTATTTAAAAATGTAGGTACTTGTTAAAGTACCATCATACCTTATTATGAACATTGCTCATTTCGATTTTACATTCCCACTATAGGATCTACAAGATTACTGATTGGTATTTATGGGTTTATTGTCCGTTAGGTATAACTAAGGATCGGTCTGTCTGTCTCCATGGACAGGAACAGGACTAGGTACTGTAGCCAAAACCTAATATCGTGCTGTTGAATTGACCCAAGCGCCAGGTAGTGCTCCTCTACATCTTGTAAAGGCGGAGGCAAATATATCTTCACTTGGTTCATGAGGTGACCGCCAGGTGGCATGTTGATTCAAAGATCACTGTCCCAATTGTTAATAGGCGAACGGTTTTAATAGCGAGGAATGAACACCTTAAAGAGACCTTCGCTCGCTGGTTAAATCAAGGGTCAGATGCAAAGGGCGGTACCTACTCCTGGACGCGGCGCATCGCAGGAGGTTCCTCTATCTGCTCTGGGGGCTTGGGGAGCAGACTTCCCCTATTAAAAACCGACCCAACAAGACTTTGATTGCATGATGTAGGACTGTCATAGGGTAGTGACAATAAAAGAACAGGGGGCTTGCATTAAAATTATTATTAAATTAATTATCATGCTTTTATTGGCATATTTTTAATATGAAAACAGTGGCCGCAAACCAGCTTATCGGTGCTCATAAACTGATAAAAGTGGTCGCTAACCGACGTTTCGGGTATATTTTAACTTTTTGGTATTTTCTGATAAATTCATAGAGAAATGTTGTGTTTTGAAGTCTGGACATTTCTATTTTCATTTTAAAAGATCTTACTGATTAAGTAGGTAACTGAAGTATAGCATCAAAATGAAATCTTCCACCACGCCATGATGTATTTTTGTTGTGTACCTACGTACTTACTTAGTATAACATCGGCCAAACTTAAATTTACGGACCGCCGGCTTAAATGCCGGACAAATTACAAAGCCGGACAAAGTCCGGACAACAGTCTAAAAGTCCGGACATGTCCGGACCCGGACTAATCCGGACGGATGGTAACCCTATCTACTTAGTATTAAATCTTGTGCGATGGTACGGAACCCTCTCGGTTCACGAGTCCGACTCGGACTTGGTCGGTTTTCTTGAACTTGTCTTGACGCGCTGCTGCGTGTAGTATAAATTACAGAGGAGGCGGCAGGTAAAAAAACTGCAATTATTTTGTAATGAAGGTCATTTGTAACAACCTCGATATTTTTTAGTAGGTACCTACCTAGGTACCTACCTAATGTCTCAAAGGATCATGCCGGATTCTGGGCCATGATGCGCATTAACCATACATATCTCATTGACTTTGAGTTTGAAATGTCATACCTACCTATAATAGGAAAATGTCAAACAATTATAACTGTAAACAGCTCCTTGAGATTGAGATTTCTCTTTTCTCCCGCATTATATTTTAATGACATTCTTCCCACGCAATCAGTATAAAATTACTTTAGTATATTGGTAATTTCATCAATGCGCATCATGGCCTAGCTTGTATAGAAAAATCGGCATAATCCTTTCCAAAAAATACACATACACTATGCGCATGCGCCATTATAGGTACTCATTCATCTTTTCGAGTTCATAATAACAGTCAGAATGGTTCCTTATTTTCTACATAGGTAGTTAATACCTACTTATAGAAAAATAAAAAATATTAAACTTCCAATTTCGATGATACCTACCAATCCAGTTAAAAACAGTTTACCTAGGTTTCTATTGCAAATAAACTCATTATACTTAGGTACACGGTCGCTTTTTATTCAAACGCAATGTTGAGATAATATCCCTAGGTACCTACGTACGGTCGAGTTCAATAATATCTGTGTATTTTTGGACTATGTCGCATTAAGTTTTTTGACATCGTCTTTAACTTTCTGTACAAATTGTCACAAAAATTAGGTAGGTAAGTACTAGGTACGACAATGTTTAAAAGTGCAAAGATATTAGAGAACTGGACACACGTGTGTCCAGTTGGTGAAACTCAAAATTCTCTCAAAACTCAACTCAGGTAGGGCCACTGGTACGAAGAATCTCATTTTATGTAACTGGACTGGTATTCTATTAAATTACTAGTAAAAAGCATGATAATTATACATTGTTTTAATATTCATCATACATCATAAAATCAAATAATGCCCATTACATTTTTTTTAATTGGACACCTTATTTAAGTAAATCGGTTCAGTAAGTTGTTATTTAGAAATACCGCTTATATTGCTGGCCCCGGGCAAGCAAGCAGTTATATAAAATATCTAATTGTTCAGGAGAAATAAAAGAAGCTAATTTGTTTATATTTCAGCGTACAGTGATCCAAAACAGGCGTCCAATATGTCAAATGAAAGCTAATTTTTTACCAATCTAACACAATTTAAATTATAGACATAATATTAAATAGGTAATGAAATAATGAAGAAAATGTATAATACAAATTATAGACGATATCGTTTTAATTGTAAAATCATTAACGACTTTATTAACACGCTGACCACTGACATGCACGAACAAAAGTATATAATACGACGTAATTTCCATTATAGATCTCGAGCGTATCGGCCCTTACCACCTTATTCAGTACAGTACGTCGCCGGGCCAACAATGAATTTACAGAAAGAAATGCGTAAAAGCTTATACTTACTGTTCCTTTTTGTTTTGGAAAATAGTGTAAAGATGTTCATTAATTTTTGTTTCATGTTTCATAGAGTAATGAATTATTAATGATTAAACGAACTTACCTGTAAGTGAAGTTTTATCATAATTATACGAAGGATTCGTCCGAAGATATTAGTATATTAACACATGTAGTACCGGTTGCATACGTATCACCACTTAGTACGTTATTTTAAAGTAATAATCTAAAAAACCTAAAAAGAAAAGGTTTTCGACTTAAAATTGACATATATTTTGACATTTCCGGTCCAAGTTTGCCCCGTCACTACTACACACAAACCACTTCATTTCGTTTGAAGTCCAAATCCTATGATATTTCCTCATTTTCTTCATTGGGTAAACAGTTATTGTAATTTACAATAATGTGTAGGGAGGGTGGGACTCTATACTAATATCTTCGGACGAATCCTTCGTATAATTATGATAGAACTTCACTTACAGGTAAGTTCGTTTAATCATTAATTATACTTCAGATTCGTCCTCGATATTAGTATACCGGGTGTAACAAGACCCTCAACGAAGCCGAGGTCTACGTGTTCTGCCCATCATCAGGACCATTTCTGTTCAAAATTATTGCTGGGAAACGATTTTCATTTTTGGTGTTAAAAAAGCATTGCATACATTACCACGCAATGTAACGCGTGCAAAAGACCGCGCCTGCGAGTGAATGCTACACCGCTGTATGCGGCCGAGTTAAAAGGCAATGTTTATGTGCGTGCTCATGAGATACATTGAGTGATGACGTTTTGAAGCCATTGTTTGTTACGAAATACTAAAAATTTTGATAATGTTTCTGTAGACAAAAATTAGGAAATAACGAATAAAATTTTTTTTTTTTTTACTTTGACCTTCAATAACTTCGTAGGTATTGGTTTCCCAGGTATAGTCTAAAAGACAAAAATGATCCTGATGATGGGCGTAATACGTGGACTTCGGCTTCGTTGAGGGTCTTGTTACACCCGTTATTAACACATGTAGATGTTTAAAGCATTATAATAAGAAAATGGAAATGTTATTTCTTGCGTATTAGACTTTTAAAAAAGAAAATAATACCATTTAACATAATTCTGAACGTTGCACATGATTACATGTACTAAAAACGGTACCTATACACCGTCATTTTGTAGTCGTTTTAATTAACTTAAGGGAGTGTTCTACTAACGGAACTAAACATTTTTGCCAAAGAAACATGGGTCAAAAAACGACAAAAAAATTTGACTTTCCCATACTAATAAAATATTTGAGCTGTCTAGTTAGTATGGGAGACCCAAAATTTTTTGTCGTTTTTTGACCCATGTTTCTTGGGCAGAAATGTTTATTATCATTGGTACAACACACCCTTAAGTTAATTAAAACGACTGCAAAATGACGGTGTATAGATAGCTGGTACAAAAAATATATATTTATCATCATCATATCAGCCACATGACACCCACTGCTGGGTATAGGCCTCCCCTAAGGATCTCCACGACGATCGGTCCTGCGCTGCCTGCATCCACTGGCTTTCCGCGACCTTCACCAGATCGTCGGTCCACCTTGTCGGGGGCCTACTCACGGAGCGTCGTCCGGTGCGGGGTCGCCATTCCAGAACCTTTTTGCCCCAACGGCCATCGGTTCTTCTCGCTATGTGTCCCGCCCATTGCCACTTCAGCTGAGCAATCCTTCGAGCGATGTCGGTTACTTTAGTTCTCCTGCGGATCTCCTCGTTTCTGATTTGATCACGTAGGGAAATGCCGAGCATGGCTCTCTCCATTGCACGCTGAGTGACCTTGAGCCTCCTTATGAGACCCATAGTTAGCGGCCACGTTTCACTGCCGTAAGTCATCACTGGCAACACACACTGTTCATAGACTTTCGTCTTGAGACACTGAGGTAAGTCGGACGCGAAGATTTTTCGAAGCTTCCCGAATGCTGCCCACCCGAGTTGGATTCGACGAGAGATCTCTTTCTCGAAGTTGGACCTACCTAGCTGGACTGCCTGTCCTAGGTATACGTAATGGTCAACAACTTCAAGTGTAGTGTTCCCAACATGAACTGGAGAGGGTACAACATGGGCATTTGACATAATTTTCGTCTTATCCATGTTCATCCTAAGACCCACTCTTTGGGAAGCACTACGGAGATCTTCAAGCATTGTGTTCAGGTTTTCCATGGTCTCAGCGATAAGGACTACCTATATATCATCGGCAAAACGAAGGTGTGTTAGGTACTGGCCATTAATGTTGATGCCGAGTCCTTTCCAGTCCAAGAGCTTAAAGATGTCCTCCAACGCAGCTGTGAACAGTTTCGGAGAAATAACGTCTCCCTGTCTCACACCACGCTGTAGTTGGATAGGATTTGTGTTCTGGTTCTGTACTCGGATCGTCATGGTGGCATTTTGGTACAAGTACCTCAACACCTCGATATACCTATAGTCCACTTGGCACCTTTGGAGAGACTGCAGCACCGCCCAGGTTTCAATCGAATCAAAGGCTTTCTCATAGTCCACGAACGCCAAGCAAAGTGGCTCATTATACTCCTCAGTCTTCTGTATAACCTGCCGCAGCGTATGGATGTGGTCTATGTTGCTAAAGCCTTTTCGGAACCCGGCTTGTTCGGGAGGTTGGAAGTCGTCGAACTTGCGAGCGATACGATTCGTAAGGACTCTCGAAAACAACTTATAGACATGACTCAGAAGCGAGATGGGTCTATAGTTCTTTAAGAGGAACTTGTCACCCCATACCATAGAAGCTCTCGATCTCCCTCAGGATTTCAGGCTTTGATGAAATGATGCGTCCGTCGTCAGTTTTCAGCTTCGTCATCTGGCTTTTCCCAATAGACAGATCTCTCGCAAACACTTTGGAGCCTTTATTCCGCTCGATGGCCTCTTTAATACGATTCGTATTAAATTGGCGAAGGTCGCTCGTCAAAGACTTAGATATCTGTCTCTAGCATCTACTGAACTCTGGAGCCTCATTGTGTCTCTGATCCATGAGTAGGAGTGTGTGGTCGGAGAGTTTCTTTATCTTGGGACGGCGGGTCTTAAAGAGCTTGAACCCTACCGTACGGACAGTATCCACCACCATGTTGTTTAGATCGTCTACATCTATGCTGTTCTCAAGGGCTTCGAAGCGGTTTTGGAGTTTGAGTTGAAAGCTCTCGGGGTTTTGAATATGGGCCGGCAATGGTCGAATTGTTGATTTTATCAGTCGAGATCTTTCCAGCTTTGGGTTGATATTCAATGTGCCACGTACCAATCGGTGATCGCTCCCCGTCTTAACAGCGTTGATCACAGTGACATCATTGAAGATTTGCTTTTTCGTCGACATGATAAAATCTATCTCATTTATGACTGTACCGTCCGGACTTATGGTGTATCAAAAAATGCAATAAGCCTTATGCAATCGTATCTGTCGGCGAGAACCCAAAAAGTTGTTGTAAATAAAACAGAATCCTATGAAGCACCCATTACCATGGGCGTGCCGCAGGGATCGATATTGGGTCCATTGCTTTTTCTTATTTATATTAATGACCTTCCTTACTATACTAAAAACTTATGTGAAATAGTACTGTTTGCTGATGATACTTCTTTAATTTTTAAAGTTGATAGAGGATGTAACTGCAGTGACGATGTAAACAGCACTCTTTCCAAGGTGATGCATTGGTTTACTATTAATAATCTGAAGCTTAACTCTAGTAAAACTAAATGTGTAAAATTTTCACTTCCTAATGTGAGGCAGGTTCATATGACTATACATGTAAATGGTGAAGCAGTCGAATTTGTTGACTCAACAAAATTTTTAGGTATTACTATAGACTCGCGGTTGCAATGGGACCCTCATATCGATATCCTGTCAAGCAGACTTAGCTCTGCTGCCTTTGCAGTTAAGAAAATAAGGCTTCTGACCGACATTGAAACAGCAAGATTGGTTTACTTCAGTTATTTTCATAGTATTATGACCTACGGTTTGTTGTTGTGGGGCTCAGCTGCTAATATTAATAACATATTCATCTTACAAAAAAGGGCCGTGCGCGCTATATACAACTTACGGTCTAGAGATACTCTTCGTGACCTATTTAAAGAAATTAAAATATTAACGGTAGCTTCCCAATACATCTATGAAAATATAATGTATGTAAAGAAAAATTTAGATAGCTTTGTAAAAAATAGTAATGTTCATAAACTCAATACAAGAAACAAGAACAAACTTGCTGTTCCAAGGCGCAGACTGCATAAAACCGGAAGCTCTTTTTTGTGTAGATGTATTACCTTTTATAATAAGATACCAGAACAAGTCACAGAACTGCCCTTGGAAAAATTTAAAAATACTGTTAAATCCAATTTAATGAGTAAAGGTTATTACACTGTTGACGATTATTTGAAGGATAAAAAGGCATGGGCATAGCTTTTGTATTGTTAATTATTACTCTAATACCTCAGTATTGATTAGAAAAAGTCCGGGGTTCTTTCATAGGTCTAGATAAAAGTCCTTTAATTAAACTCGAATCGTGATTTTCTTTTCTAAGTATAAAATTGTGAGAAGTATCCTACCTACTTAAAAACGTACTTCTGGCTTCTTGACTCGACGACTTGATATGGGTAGCTTTAGTATGTCATGCTCACTTCAAACATTTCTGCGGTGGTGTCGTGTGAGGCGGGTCGTTACGTTCCCTCAAATATGGTTGAGCGAAGCGATGGCTGGTTCATGCGTCATGCTCGTGAACGGGTGCTGCCAGTGGGAATGGGTCTGCTTCTGTCTGCTTGTATTAAGGGCGTCGTATAACTCGTATATAAAAGATCTGTTTTATATTGTCTTATGTATGGCACTTCTTACTCAAAAAATATAATTCTTAATAGCTTACCTTGTTTTGATTTATTTAATTGCAATATTTTTACTTTCTATAGTCAGTAGTTTAGTGAAAGACCTATGAAAAGCTTTTGGATATAAATTTTCAATTCGATGCCTTAACATAGGTAGTCTTAGTATGTCATGCTCTCTTTAATCATTTCTGCGGTGGTGTCGTATGAGGCTCAAATATGGTTGAGCGAAGAGATGGCTGGTTCATGCGTCATGTTCGGGAACTGGTGCTGCCAGTGGGAATGGGTCTGCTTCTGACTACCTATCTTAATGCATATTGAATTGTATGTTTTTCTTTTATTTTTATTTATTGTAACAGCCTAGACTGAATAACAAGTTCAAACTTTGAATTTAGCTTAAAATCTGTAAATTGATTAAGAAATTTGAAACTCATTAAGAAATGAGCTAATTCAATAATGTTATTTATTTGTTAATCTTTGTTAATATAAAGTCTGGAAACGATATACATATTTGTAAATATCGTTCCATCTGATTGATAAAGCTGACAAGTTTTTTGCGCCCATTTTTCTTGTCAGTTAAAAGACGTCATAATGGGTGGCAGGGTAAAAAAGAATTGACGATTTAAAAATGCTTATTATGTGAGCTTATTTAAATAAAATATATTTCACTTTCACTTTCACTTTCACTGACCCAGGTCCACTTCCGGCTTTCCAGCTTTCTGAAGAAGGAGTTCATCATAAAGAGGTTCTCCTTCTCCATAAAGTCAGCCAGCATCTGGCCTCTGTCATTCCGTTGCCCAACTCTAAATTGCCCCACTCTCAGCTCATCACCGCATCGTTTCTCCAACTTTGCATTGAAGTCCCCCATCACAACAGTGTAATGGGTTTTGTAGCTATGCATGGCTTTAGAGATCTCCTCATACATAGCCTCCACTTCGTCATCTTGGTGTGTCGAGGTCGGTGCGTAAACCTGTATAACATTCAGCGAACACCGTTTGGACATTCTAAGTATAAGGTACGCCACCCTGGTCGACACACTTCCGATGGTAATCACGTTGTTGACAAGGGACTTGTGGACGATGAACCCGACACCACCTTGGGACTGTTGGTCGCCATCCCGGTAGTAAAGCAAGTTACCGGAGTTGAGGATTATCGAGTCCTCTCCCGCTCTTCGGACTTCAGATAACCCGATAACGTCCCAGTGTACCTTGCTGATAACTTCTTCCAACTCGGTTAACTTCGCGTCGGTCCTTAGTGTGCGCATGTTATAGGTTGCCAGGTGCAGTTGTCGTCATGTTTCCCGCGCGGGGTGGTATGCGAAGGCATTTTCCCTGGGTAAAAAAAAAAAAAAAGGTGCAGTTGTCGTCATTTTTGGTAGCCGAGCCGCACCCGGGGATTCTTAGCACCCCCTGCCCCGCCGATTTTTTGATCCATTGTGCATAAGGGGGGGGGGGGGGGGGGTTTGCCATAATCGCCACGCTTGGCAGGCGGGTTGGCGATCGCAGTAGGCCAAAGTTTTTTGGAGACGCTGCTGCCCGTCTCTTGAAGGCTATGCTCCCCTAGTCGCCTTTTACGGCACCCACGGGATGATAGGGGGTAGTGCTATTCTAGGCCGGTACATACACGGCACTATATATATATTTATATATATATATATATATAAATATACAGGGTTGGTTTAGAAAACTCAGTTTGATTATCGATGATAATTTATTTATTTATTTATAAATCTTTATTGTACAAATACATTGAGTAAGGTACAAATGGCGGACTTAATGCTAATAGCATTCTCTACCAGTCAACCAACAGTAAACAGATAAACGCGAATGCGGCACAAATAAAGAACAATGATATTTACATGCATACAAGATACATCGATACACACTAATCAATACATATATAAAGAAATATATAATAATAATAAACTTACATTTAAATAAATATATATGTATATAAATATATATATATATATATATATATATATATGAACTTACATATAATACATTATATACACCAAATACTGAGTTTGGATAAGTAGTGACGTTGACCCTTCCACATCACGGGCATTAGCCCTCCAACAGATGTGCATGAACTTGTTTCTTGAAAGAAAACTTATTGGGTGCTCTTCTAATAGAATCTGGGAGACCGTTCCAAAGACGCGTCGCTTGCAGTGTGAAGAAGTCGGACATATACCCAGAACGAAAGAGAGGAGTGAATAGAGAAAGAGAATTGGCAGAGCGAAGGCGCCGATCATGAGAATCATAGAGATGCTGAAACTTACATTTTAAGTAATCAGGAGAATGAGGGTTGTTAAGAATGGAATAGAGAGTGCAGAGCAGCCGTAACTGTCTGCTTTGACGAATAGGAAGCCATTTAAGCTGAGACCTGTACGACGAAACGTGATCATATTTGCGAAGGCAAAATACAAAACGGATGGCATTATTCATGAGGTGGTCTAGCTTATTAAGGATATATAATATCATGTTTTAATATTTTGCAAATATAGTGGAGTCATTGACTATCTCGCCGTGTTACCTGGAATATCTATAGTAACATTTTTTGTTAGGGCTATAAAGGTATCGGCGTACGTCGAGTGCTAAAACTGGTTGGACGCGAGTCTAATCCATTATCACTAAATGTTTCATTTCAGCAATCTATTACTTACATTACACATTACAATAGCCAAGATATTTGACCGTGTGCTCGACTCTATTCTACAAAACCACATTGAGCTGCATGATGGCCAACATGGTTTCATGCGTGGCCTATCGACAGAAACAGCCATAATGAGCTTAAAGCACACTGTCAAATATTATACGGACAGGCGTACACCGGTGTACGCCTGTTTCCTGGATCTCAGCAAAGCCTTCGATCTTGTCTCGTACGACATTTTGTGGCGTAAACTAAATGATGCTGGCTTACCTGATGGCTGCACCGATTTGCTTTGGTATGGTAATCAGATGAACTATGTGAGATGGGCGAACAAGTTTTCCGAGCCGTACAGGATGGAGTGCGGGGTGAGGCAAGGGGGGCTGTCTTCCCCGAGGCTCTTCAACCTGTAAGTGGACGCACTGATCAGGGAGCTCAGCAGCATGCATGTCGACTGCCACATCGGCAACGTGTGCGTCAATAACATCAGCTACGCGGACGACATGGTCCTGCTGGCACCCTCGGTCTGTGCGCTGAGAGCTCTACTCGGTGCTTGTGAGAAATTTGCTGTCTCACATGGTCTGCTGTACAATACCAAAAAGTCGCAGTTCATGGTCTTTAAGGCTGGCAGTAAGTGTCCTAAAGTTGTACCCCCTATAACATTATATAATGAACCCCTAGATAGAGTTTATAAATTTAAATATCTTGGACACATCGTTATTGACGACCTTAAAGACGATGAAGACATCGAAAGGGAACGTAGGGCACTGTCGGTCAGGGCGAATATGTTGGTACACAGATTTAGTCGCTGCACGGATGCTATTAAAATTACACTTTTCAAAACATACTGCTCATCCTTCTACTCAAGCAGCTTATGGACCAACTATACCAAAAAGGCTTACAGTGCCTTGCGTATTCAATACAACAATGCGTTTAGGGCACTGTTACGGCTGCCGCGGTTTTGTAGCGCGTCCGCAATGTTCGCGTTAGTGGGTGTGGATAGCTTCGAAGCTATCATGCGAAAAAAGATGGCGTCACTGTTAAGCAGAATGCGCGGCAGCAGTCACAGGCTCCTTGAAGAGATCGCCAATAGTGAGTGTCCCCTGATTGGTTTTATGATTGATAAAATTACATCATTTCTAAAAATAGAATACTAGAGTCTGTCTAAAAAGTCAGTTTACCTGAGAAATTATTAAATTATTAAAAAAAACTTATACTGGTAACCCTGTCGGTGCTGTCAAAATTCTAATAGTAAACATATTTTTTTATTTATTTATTTAGATGGGTATTGGTGGGGTGGTTGGGGATTTAGGTGGGTAAAAAAAATATTTTTGAAATTACCCATGTAAACTGACTTTTTAGACAAACTCTAACATAGTTTTAAGTCTTTTACTAACAAAATGGATTGAAGTTGTCCGAAATAAATCGTTTTTATATTAATTTTTATTTTTTATTTTATTATTTTTAATTTATTTACTTATTTATTTATTACATATAGAATTTAATTTCTTTCTCAATAAATAATGATTATGAACTGTTTATTAATATAAATGTAGGTATGAAGTATGGTAAGTATGGGTATGGAGAGGTAGCCACTGATAGAAAGGCCAAAGTGGAAGATATTCCTCCGGGCTGAGTGGTATTAGCCCGGGGACCGCGGTCCAACCGATGATGGTTGGAAGTTGTATTTGATGGCTGAGAAAACTCCGATAGCGAGGTGTAGGTTTCTCCATATATGCTCCATACTACGAGGTGCTATTAATTACTAATCATTTGTGTTTATTCGACACTAGCGCCATCTAGTCACATGGTGATGAATCTCGTTGCAACCATGTGTAGGTATGTGCGGCGGTACGATAGATGCCGCTACATCACTCCCCCCCTGAGACCGGAGGTCGATAGTCCAAGGGTAGTCCAAGCTCAGCTGTCAGTGCGTCAGAGCTATGCAAGTGCCAGAGTAGGGTGCTGCAGGAGATGCCCCAGTCTGCGGTAAGTCGAGACAGTCTACGGTGAATCGAGACGTTGTGGGGTGAAGGAAGGCGCGTCCGCCAGTGCTGCAGGTAGATCCGTGTCCACGGTGGGTCGGGACCTGTCCACGGTAAGTCGGGACAGTGGAAGGTGACGGTAGGTCCGAGCTGCTGGTGAGGTGCGCAGAGCTGCCACGCCGGAGTAAGGGCCCAGTGATGCTCCAGTCGTGGGCTGCGAAGACCAGGTCGGGATAATGCCGTCGAGAGTTGCCGAAGGTCCAGGAAGCGTCGTCAATGATGCTGCGATGGACCTTGAAGGCTGCTGGCTGCTGTGCTTCTGCTTGCGGTGTGACTGCTGCGGATGCTGGATAAGGTATGGGGTGTGATGGTGTGATGGTAAATTTCAATAATCCCAACGGTTACCGAGATATTTTTTTTGGCAAAATATCGTTTTTTTATTATTTCATTTGATATTAGTTTTACATGAACGTACGGATAAAACAAATAGTGCATTACATTTCCTTTCATTCAACACCTTATTGAAGTAAATCTGATCAGTAGTTATCTAGAAATACCGCTAAATAAAATTGACCAGCCGCTATCTTTGCTACGTCAAAGCTCCCTCCCCCATACCCTTAGAAAGAGGGAATTGCACTTTTTGTATTCAGAAAAACATACCAAACAAGTACATACTAGTATCAATAAACCATGGGCCTGTACTACATTGCCGAAGGCTGTATTTAAAAAAACTACTTATCGTATCGTTATAAATTTAGCATTGATGTCTCGAAATTTTAATGTAAATTAACTTCTTCTTTGATAATTTTCTCCCATCTGTAATAGTTTTTTCTGTAAAATGAAAAAAAACCACGACACCTAGACCTTCACTTTTTGAAAATCTGGTCTTCACTAAGTTCGCGAAAACATAAATGTGATTTAATTTAATGTTTCACTATGTCACAATCTTGGCGTGTCCAGATAAGAAGTGATAGGTACTAATTTTGAGTTTCACTAACTGGACACTCGCGTGTCCAGTCTCTTGTGTCCAGTTGGTGAACAACCCAATAAAATTGAACTAGACTACCTAAGTACCTAGGTACCTGGGGTTCAAGTCTGCTAATGATATCCTCAAAATCGTTTTTCAATGGTGTTTGAATAGTACCTATTACTTTTTCACACAGTTCCTTCAACCGAGTTCAACCCAAAATCGAGACACAATAATTTAGTTAGGTACTATGATCAATCGCTTAACCAGTTAGCAACAAAATTCGTGTGCGCGCGTATCGCCCCCACGAACTAAACGTATGGTTGTGACGGCGCGGCGTGCAAGCGATTTTGACCTTAGCAGTGGTTAGCTGGCTTAGCTGTTGCCCATGGTACCTACCTATGCGACCGAAACACTTGTAGGTAGTTAGAGAGCTGGGGGGCGGGGGCCCAAGATTTTGGCAGACTCTGTTAACATCGATGATTACCTATCTACAGCCACAGGCCGTTTATTTTTAAAAGCTAATTTTGACTCATCTCTTTCCTTCAACGCCATCAAGTGAGGCAAATATTTTTTTAAATGTTAGGTACTTTGACAAGCCCTCATTGACAGCGCTTAAAAAATGTAAAAAACGGGTTTGCTAAATCATTTGATCATGTCTGCCATTTTAAACTGATGACCACAATCATCGTCCAAACGAAGGAAATCGAAGAGACACAGCTGCTATAGGTGTTAGGTGACCTAGGGACCTACCTACCTGTGATTTATCAAATGCAGATTTTTGTTTTAACTAGGTACCTACCTACTTAGGTACTTAACCTACCTATCTATGCTGCGCATGAAAATCGCAATCCCTGGGGCACTCATTAAAAACTCGGGGTAAAAAGTATTCTATGGTCTAATTCGGGTTGTAAACTACCTAGGTACCTACCTATTTGTGTGCCAAATTTCATCCAAATTCGTGCAGCCGATGAGGCGTTTAAGCGGAACAAAAATCCTATTTTCAATAGGTTGGTATAGGTATTATTTAGTAGGTAATATTTCATATTTTTGGTAGTATATATATAGGTACGTAACCTACCTACATATACATAGGTACACCCAAGGTGTTTGGTAAAAGCCTTATAAAGCCGAATATGGTAATAGGGACCATCAAACTGAACAACTTTTACTATTGTACCTAGGTACCAACGGACCAACTCTGAAATCGCGAAAAAAATAATCAGCTGTTTCATACAAAAATTAATAAAGAAAATATCAAAAGTAGGTAGGTAGGTACCTACTTACCTACCTATTCAACAGCTGAATTTTTTTCGCGATTTCAGAGTTGGTCCCATAGTAAAAGTTATTCAGATTGATGGTCCCTATCTACCATATACGGCTTTATAAGGCTTTTACCAAACACCTTGTACCTACCTAATTCATATACCTATATAAGTATATATTTTTCATACCATGAAAAACGGACGAATAACAATTATTATTGTGTGAATTAAAAAAAAAGTTCTGCTTAGGTCCTAAATGCAGCGACAAAAATGTGTGAGCACACTAAAAAAATAGCACTAAGTAAGTAGGCCTACCTACCTATTTTTTTTCTGTATTTTATGAGACAATAAATCGAATGGACGCAACTAGAATCATGATCATATGATTTAGTAGGTAGGTACTAGTACGTAGGTACCTATAGAGATTGTTTTTTTCAACCTTTACTAGGTACCTAGGTAGGTACCTACCTACCTACTAAACATCCCGTGAAAATGCAGCGCTCTGCATGTCTGCGTTTCGATTTCCTTCGTTTTGAGGATGATGGTGACCATTAGTTTAAATGGCAGACATGATAAAAAACCCAAGCAAACTCTTTTATTTACATTTTTGAAGTAGGTAGGTACCCTACACTGTAATGTGTACCTAACTCAAAAACGCAGCCACATAGGTACCTCTACCTACGGTCTTTTAACTGAACCAAATCGATGTCATGTGTCATGCTAAATTTTGCCAGGTAATAGGTACCTAGGTACTGTACTGTCACAGTAGGTACGCGGTGACGCGGTCGTGTCAGCGTAATAGACTTGACCGCGTACCTACTGTGACTGTGACAGTAGGGTGGATATGCCTAACTTCAGCCCCCCCCCCTAATACCAGCCCCCAAAAGTTTTTGCTTTGCTTTCATTAAAAAACAGTGAAAATCGGAAACTGTTTGATGGAGCCACACCGCTAGTTAATCCTCTAAGTTGGAAAATCACTATTAGCCGGTCACGTCACCTACAACTCACACAACAAGCAATCATGTTTACCGAGACCGAGTAGAGGTGACTATGTTTGAAAAACAGCATAAAAGCTCGATCGATGCGAACTTTGGGAAGTGTGTTTACGAAGGCAAGATGCAATTTTTTTAGGTTTTAAGCTTTGATACTAGTAATAGATTAGATATATAACGTTTTGACATTACTAGTTTGTAATTAAATTTACTAATTTCGAAAAAAATAGGGGGGCTGGAGTTTGACTGGATGATTTTCAATAACTTTCTATTACCAGCCGGGGCTGGTATTGGGTATTTAACTTTCGTTTAAGAAATCAAGTTCATCTTAATTTGCTCGTCTCAAGGTTGGAATTTGTAGTGCTATTCACTAGAATTACTAACCCTGCACCCTATGACCTAATTACAGCCGGGTGAAAAATGTTTAATTCCTAAGTTATTTGTTCTGCAAATTAGGGGCTGGTATTAGGATATGTATGAGAACCTAACTCCAGCCGGTCATCTAACTTTACGGCAATATACAGGGTGTTCTCAAATATGATTTTAATTATTTTGTTTTATTTTTTAATGTTAGATGTAAAAAGTAATAATAATTAAAATCATACTTTTCTTCACTCATAGAAACAGAAAATAAATTCAATATAAAAAAATGTATATTGAATTCCACTTCTTGGAAAACGCTTAAAAAAGTTTCAAATAATTAAAACGATTTCATACTCGTTGATTATATGTTTATTAAACCAAAGTTAACTTTTTGATACGCCATTTTTAATATATGTGTATTCTTAATTGATTAATATCTACAGGAGAGGTGTAAGTTTCAATGACTTGCTATGGGAATCATAATTTATAGCCTTTAGTGTTTTATTATCACTATTGAGAGTTACCAAATTATATTTTTTTTATTTTATACTAACATGGTTGTATTATTTTAGAACACCCTGTACCCGGCTGGAATTAGGGAGCAAAGCGGCTGATATTAGGGCAAAGGCGGCTGGAGTTAGGGTTTTTCGCCCTTCGGACATTTAAACGCTTCTCTATTTTTTTCCCACAAAACTACGTAAAACTAAGTTCTATTTTCGTAATAAAGATGAATCAACCTACCTAAAACTGTATCAACAATATTTTTAAGATAGCAATTGTGGCAACAACAGAGTTTCAAAGTTGAAAAATCCTTGGGGGGGCTGGTAATTGGCATATTCACCCTAGGTAGCTATTACCCGGCAAAATTTAGCATGACACATTACATTACACTAAACATGGCGTGGCGCTAGTGCTTGAGATCTATGAATATTGCCAGTTCTAAGCCTGGAAACCCATTTTTAAGAGATTAGGAGCATCTTTTAATCAGGGTTAAGTATGAAGGGAAATCAAAGACTTACGTCGTACATTAGGCCAAACTGAGTAGGTATCTAATGCTTAAATGCCATATTACCTACACAGTACGAAAAGTCATGCAATATGGCATTGCTTCATATCATGAGTACTGTACCTACTAATTAGAGTACTGTAGGTACCGAGTGTTATGTCGAAATGTCATGTAATATCCCCGTCAATTGGTAATGCGCCTGGCGGCCATGATTTTAACCTCAAAAACGAAAAACAATTGTAATTTTCTTATATACCTTGACCCTTTCTTATTGAAAATAAGAATCCAATAATTAATATATTATATTACCTATTAGAATTTCCCTGTTTTTTGTCATTTTTAGTTGCGGATGACGTTGATGCGTATGTTAATTTGACAAGGTTCCAGCGCATTACCAATTGACGCGGATAGTACTTCATAGAGTACTTGCGCATGTCTAACCGATTCATTTATCAAGATGGCCGCCCAGCCCAGCCAGCCCTATGAAGGTCACCTGACAATCAACAAGTTAGACATGATAGACTAAGAGGTAACGAGATTTTTAGTATCGATCGAGGAAAAGGTTAGATTCATTTTTATGGTTTTAAACTTTTAGATTTTTGCATTCACAATGCTATTTTTATATTAAGATGAATAAATAATGAAAAAATATTAGAAAAAAAAGTATGAAGGGAAAAAAACTCCCGTCTGAGTTGCTACGGGTGAGTCGATTTTTTCTAATATTTTTTCATTATTTATTCATCATTTTTATGGGTTGTAGAGTGGTCCCCTAATGTGAATGATGTCGGTCTGCCTGGTCTCAGTGGTTACAACTTCGAATCATTTTTGTCTAAAACGAATAGATTTACCGGAAAAAAATATTCAATGCTTTTTTTGTATGAAGTGAGACATTCAATGTGCTCTTACAGCCTATTCCTATTTGTTTCCGCCTCAAAACTACTTCTTCGTCAATATTTCACACGTTTACTATTGTATCCTACACTATCAACGCACGTCCAAAATTGTCCATTCAATACATATGGGACTTTCAAACAGTATAAAATCGTAATTTTTAAGTATATACTGATTGTTTTTACTTTCTAATTAATTTTAACACTAGCCCACAAAATTTTTGGTCACTATTATTACTATGGATAAGTTTTTTTACCTAATAAATACAATGCAACCGAAATAACAAGGTGTAGCGGGATAAGGCCCAGGCGGGTTATTACAAACTGGAATAGTACGAGTGACATTATTTTACAATGCTTAAGGAAAAAAGTTAACAATTAGGTCTTAGATTAATAAAATATTCAAAAAATAATAAAGTTTTTGAAATTATAACGATGAAAACTAAGATTTATAATGATATTTAAAAACATTTATTTTGAGCTCTACTAAAAAAATTAAAGCTGCTTTTAAGTTGATATAAAAATTGTATTTATGAACATCGATAGAAACAAGCAGAAACTAAAATCATCAATATTTTATTGTGTGACAAAATAGCCCAGATATCGAATGTTTAGATCTGTGTGTTTGTGTATTTGTGTAAACAGTAATTGTAATTAAAAATATTGTTATTCATGCTATTGAATTACCTACTGACAGGTTCTTTGATTCCTGTGGTGGACGGATAATTTGCAGCACCAGTTAATTTTCATAAAAACGAGGTAGCTTTGAAGCATTGGTTCTCCGCCAGGGATTTATCAAGCTGTGATCCGAAGATGGCTATCCAGGGAATAAATGGAGTAGGTCCAGATCGCAATACACACACAACTGATCTATCAGGATTCTAAGAGCTGTTTCGGTATGTTTAAAAAATAGCATTAAAAAGTATGGAAATCCTAAAACTGAGAACTCTGATACTTACAGCTCTTAAAATGCTCTTAGTATTTCAATGAAGACTTTAGCCAGTATTGGCCCCATCTCTTCCGCAGTACCTCTAAAGAGTTCGTTAGGAATTTGGTCAGGTCCAGAAGCTTTTTCCAGCTTTTGGCTGTTAATGGCTTTCACTAGCTCGGAAACCAGTATGCCATGTACTATGGGCAACAGCGTCGCTTAACCAGTTAGCAACAAAATTCGTGTGCGCGCGTATCGCTCCTCCACGAACTAAACGTATGGTCGTGATGGCGCGGCTTGCAAGCGATTTTTACCTTAGCAGTGGTTAAGTGACGCTGTTGCCCATGTTACATCCGAAAAATCTTAAAAGAGAATATGAACGCAATGAAATCATTAAAGCTAATAAGAACAATAAAAAGTTGTGGGAAGCTATTAAAAAAATTACGAGCACAAATAAAAAGAAGTCATCACCTAGTGAATTGCTATTAGACCTCAGTAATGACTAAAGTGTTTCTAAAATTAATGAATATAATGAGTTCTTTGCCAATATGGGGATAAGCCTGGCTGACAAATTAATAAGTGAAGCAACTGCTCAAACAACTGAACCTCCAGAGAGACAAGCCTCTACAGCTGTTAGCCAGAATCAGAATTCATTGTTCTTTTACCTTGTGATGAGTATGAGGTAGATAATATTATAAGCAATCTCAAAAAAAATAGTGCTACTGGCTGCGACGGATTTCCTAATAGTATAATCAAGCTTTGTAGTCACGCTCTGATACCCAGCTTGGTTCATATTTTTAATTGCTGTTTTGAGAAGGGAGTGTTTCCCTCTGTTTAAAAATCGCGCATCCACCCAGTTCATAAGGCTGGGGATAGACACTGTATTAACAACTGTATGCCGATCTCTATTCTACCAGCGTTCTCTAAAATATTAGAGCGCCTTATATACAATCGTTTAATCAAGTACCCTAACAAGAATGATCTATTATCTAGCTCTCAGTTTGGTTTTAGATCTGGTAAGTCGACCACTGACGCCATGTTGGAGGTAACCAGCTTCGTTGCTTCTAATATGGACCAGGGCAGTGAATGCTTAGGAATATTCTTAGATCTAGCTAAGGCCTTCGATACGGTGTCTATTCCCATCCTACTATAGACTACTTTGAGCCACCTTAATATTCACAACACAACCAATAAGTACTTAAGATAAGTTTTTAATATAGATACTTAACTATATCTGCTTGCTAAACTTTGAAATGTCATAATTGTTTATTTGCTATAAATATATATGTCATTTGGTTTACTTTCCTTTGCATTTTCGATATAAGCTTTTTTTTTCTTAATGATACTTGATACAAATTAAACACAATACAATTAATGAAATAATTACAACTCACATATATTTACAGGGTTATTTGTAAAACACCAACAACCTCACAGAGGTAGATTACCAACATCATAAAGAACAACGTTTTGTTCTACGACTTTTATCATAACTCAATACATTCAACAAAAATGAATTTTCAAGTTTTTATTGCATTGTTCGACACTTTTTACGTCTTCCATAGACGGGGTGGGGCGGGCGGGTCACGCACACCGCCGCGCCGCCGGGTGCTCCGCATGAACCACTCGCGTGCGCCCTACTATTCAATAATATTACTTACGAGTAAACAATAGTTTTTCGCAAAAGCTAGATAATTATTAATACCTTATTAATATTAATCGGAGTATTATCTTATGTGTTTCAATATTAATGTCTAATAAGCTAGACCTTTCATAGTTAAAATAAAGAAAAACGAATAACGAACACACTCAAACTAATAGAAGTTTGAATTGCTCGCACTGAATCCACTATCCCTTCATACATAACCGCTTAGGACTGGCTATATAAAAAAATTTAAAACGAGTAAATCGTACGTACATCTTACTAGGCTGCGTTCCGTCGCTTTGGGTGTAGTTGTTTGGTTAACATTTAACCCGTTTGAGTTGCAACCAAGCGACGGAACGATCGGGTTGTTTTCATAACCTTTTTAGGTACAAAGTTTTCGTTTTCCATTTGGAATACGGATTATTTAAACTTTCTTGTATACTAAATTAAATAAAAATCTATTTTTTGAGCAGAAACCATGAAAATTTTGAAACTTAGACACAAAAACATCAAAATACAAAATAATGTCAAAATGACAATGACATATTTTGTTAGCATAAACGTCAGAGCGTTTTTCAACCAACTGGGCTGCGTTCCGTCGCTTTGGGTGTAGTTGTTTGGTTAAAATTTAACCCGTTTGGGTTGCAACCAAGCGACGGAACGAACGAGTTGTTTTTATAACCTCTTTAGGTACAAAGTTTTCATTTTATACTTGTAATACGGATAATTAAAACGTTCCTTTATACTAAATCAAATAAAAATCTGTATTTTTATTAGAAACCATGAAATTTTTGATACTAAGACACAAAAACATCAAAATACAAAATAATGCCAATGTCATTGACATTTCTTTGTATAGACAAACGTCAGAGCGTTTCTCAACCATCCATTTTGATGGTTTTTTGGTTGCTGCGCTCCGAGCCACGGAACGGGTGAAACTACGCTCTGACAGCTGTCAGGGTAAAATTTCACCGAACCACGCAACGGTTAGAGCGCGCACCGGAGTGCGCTCGAGTGCACTCGTGCGAAGCCACGGAACGCACTCCTGGGTTGCGTTCAGAACATACGCTACGAGTGCAACCTATCCACAAACCAAACGCTCTAACGGCGTTCCAAACATTAGAGCGTGATATCGTATGTGATACCGTATCAGTAAAGATTCTATTCATATTAAGAAATCCTAAATTTTTGTAGTAGTTCTATAAATGTTAACTATAGTGCACATTTACTGCACATCATTCAGAAGTGTATGAAGTGGCCACCGGAATTTCAAGTGTCCTATTTCTTAATAGTATATAGATGAACGATCCCTACGTTGTTAATTTCTACAACAGGTTGCCGCAACTTAATGGTTGGGTATATGAAGGTGTTGTTCTGAATTATTCTTCGTTTATTTATTGAAAAGGTTTGCCGACGTTACAATTTAATGCAGTTTGACTTCTTTTATAACTAATTGTAACAAATTCTTACAGGAAAGAACAATAAATGTTTCGGTGAGGCAAATGACATTAACCTCACCAACTTCTTTAGTAAGCTCACTTATAGTAACTGTAAATAAGTCTTCTTCACTTGTTACGCTCTGACAGAACACAGTCTAATGCTTTTCTTATGTAAAAACAAAAAAAAAACAAGTTATTAGCATTTATGACTTTAGAGTCTGATTTGGCGAAAGGAAAAATACCTATTGTTTTCTGTAGTTACTAAGCTTTTTATAATTACCCTCATTTTTTTAGTGTTACACAATTTACTCCGGCAGCTACACTTTCTGCAAAGCATTTCCTTTACTTTGTGCGATGCTGGGGAATTAGACATATATTGTAAATAATCAAGTTCTATTTATCAAAAAAAAAGCAAATCACTTATAAATGTCTATTGTTTACATAACTGTCATTGTGTGATTATAAAATATGCAATCGTCATATTTTTGCCAATAATTTTATATTGTAATTGAATAACTCTTTTTTTAAATATTTAATATATACCTTAAAATTACGTAGTTTATACAATGCGACACATTGTTGGAAGAACAATAAGGTTTCTGTCGCTTGCACCTAACGTTAATATTACAATGTTATTTGCACCTAATTAATGCTCTAAATGAACCTTCACAAACTGTTTAAGATCTGACAACAGGTTTAACCATAGTTTTCTATCGCGCATTATATCCGAAAATGAAAAAAAAACGTTATTTTCCCCTAGGCGCAAACCTTTACAAATAAAAATTTGAAATTGGCCGTAGTAAGAGCACATTGAATGTCTCACTCCATACAAAAAAAAAACATTAAGTATTTTTTCCGGCCAATCTATTCGTAAAAATATCTTAAGACATTTCTTCATTAGAATAAATATTTCTATCGGTTAGTATTTTTTTTTAGAGACGCCATACTTCAAATAGGTACTAAAACTGATCATTTCTCTGATCGTTGCTTTTTCGTAACAATGAAGCCTGTTATAAACGCTATAACTCGAAGTTGCAACAACTGAGAGCAGGCAGACCGACATCATATCAAGGGGACCACTCTTCAAGTTCTACAACCCATAAAAAAAAGTTTTAAAAAACAAAAAACCGACTAAAAACTACGTTCCTACGTTACCTCTAAAAAGCAAGAAATAATATTCAAATCACTAGACACGCATTATCATTGTAAATAAAACACTTTTATTGAAGTCGGGTGGGGCTGGAGGACAACTTTTTTAATTCTGATAGCCCCACCTGACTTCAATAGACGTGTTTTATTTACAATGATAATGCGTATCTAGTGGTTTGAATATTATTTCTTGCTTTATAGAGGTAGCGTAGGATTTTGAAGTCGGTTTTTTGTTTTTTAAAACATTTTTTTCTTTTTAGTGTAAGATCGCTTTGACATGCATTTTGGATATGGGTCAAACTGAGAAGAGAATCTCCTCTTTTGAAGTCGTTTAAAATACCAAAACCTGCTTCTAAATGTAATAAATACTATTCTGAAAACTGCGTCAAAATTGGTTTAGCTAAACGCGAAATAATCGCGGACAAACATACATACGGGTCAAACTGAGAACCTCCTTTTTTGAAGTCAGCTAAAATACCAAAACCTTCTCCTAAATGTAGCAAATGCTTTTCTGAAAACCGCAACAAAGTCGGTTCAGCTGAACGCGAGATAATCGCGGACAAACATACATACATACGTACTGGTCAAACTGAGAACCTCCTTTTTTGAAGTCGGTTAAAATACCAAAACCTTCTCCTAAGTATAAGAAATACTTTTCTGAAAACCGCATCAAAATCGGTTCAGCCGAACGCGAGATAATCGCGGACAAACATACAAACATACATACATACATAAAGGTCTGAGAACCTATTTTTTTTTTTTTGAAGTCCGTTAATATTTTTTTTTGAAGTCGATAATATTTTTTTTTGACGTCGGTTAAAAATGAATCCAAAAGCCAAAAATCTCGTGACCTCTTAGACTATCACAACTCATTGAAAGAACCTGTCGTAATACTCGTAATGTTAAAATTGTATCCGGATGCGCTGCTATTGTGACGTCACCGATATTTCGACCAATAAAAAGATCATATCACGCAAATCGCGTTATCTTATTGGTGGAAATGTCGTTGGTTAGCGGATACGCTTACGATTCTTTCTGTCATGTCATTTTGTGTCTGACTTTGTGTGTCGAATAATGGAGTGCCGGTTACTTGTGATTTTCCTCGGTTTAAAATATGTAACTTGTGATGCCTATTTCTCTTCGGTTATCTCCCCTCGGTCTAGTACCTCCCCTCTTAGAATTTAAGCAAAGAAAAGCTTTTGAAGAAACGAGTAGATTGGTAAATTTTGAAGACCACCTGTCCAGTTTCACATGGAGGACGGAGACGGGAGAATTTACTTTTTCCTACCCTTGCCTCATTGCCTGTAATCAAATTAGCTCATGCAGTTCCCGCTCAGCGTGAAAAGTAAGCTATATTATTTTTAGTCTTTATTGTCTTACAAAATACTTACTTAAATAAAGCAATAGGTACCTCTAAATACAAAAGTTAGGTTGGGTTTTTTTCTTACAGTCCTAGGAAGTTACTTTGATAGAATAGCGACCCAACCCCAGGATCTTGGTCTGATGACATAGGTATCAGCTTTTTTTTTATAATTACCTGACAAGAGTGCGGCTCTTATGTTGATGAAAGAATACTTTGTTACTAAATGCATTACACAAGTTTAGTTTTCTTTTCCTAAATAGGTAATGTCTTGTTACAGAAGATTTTGATTGTATATGAAGGTGTTATAATTTAAAAATAAGTTTTTTTATTTACAGTACTTATATAACATCATGAACGAACACAATTCATTTCAAAATCAAAATGAGATGACCAGGGCCTTCTTATACTGAGGGATCAGGTAAGTAAAAAGGAATCGAAGAATACTAAGCCTGCCCGCAGACTACAGACTTTCTATCGGCCGATAGTTGGCCCGATAGTTGGTTTTGTATGAAGAATCGGCCGATACTGAATCGTTGTAGTGTGCGCACTTGCATACTTCTTCATACTGATTGGAGAGCCTGACTAAACTGTCGGCCGATAGAAAGTCTGTAGTCTGTGAGCACACTAAGTAAACTCTATGTGGAACTATGAACTATGTAAAGAGCAGACGGGTACCTACTACGGATGAGTCGACTTTTTCTAATACCTATTTTTTCTATTGAATTAATTATCTTAATATGAAAATAGCATTGTGAATGCCTAAAATCTAAAAATTCAATAGTGGTACCTAATGCAAAACATTACTGCACGTATGAAGTCACAGTAGCTAGTATTTTTGATATGTATACATAATTGATAATTACAGGTGAAATTACTTAAAAGTTCCATTGATGGGAAAGCGATGTTAAATTGTGGCCATAAAAATCAAGGCTTACTTGACCAGACACTGATAAGTCGTATAGCCAGACGTTTAGAAGGGATCTTCTAGCGGAGGAAATCGAGGAGTTAACGAGGAGACACTGTTAACATCAATTAATAGTGAAGAAATTCATGGTAGACGACTAGGTATTGTTATTAATCTTTTAGCCTTGTCTTGCAACCATATATTTTTTTATGAATATCTCCATGAGAGAGTCCACGACATCATGGGTGTTTTGTAATTAACATCTTTCATTACAGCTGTTGCAAGATTTTAATCACATGTACAAGAACAACAAGGACTTCTTTTATTCAAATATTATCATCTACCAAAAAAGCATTGTCAGATTGGCTGAATCCGAGTTAGAAGACAAGGACGGTTAAAAGACAGTTGAAGGACAAGACGTCAAACTATTGATTCCATTAAGTGGTAAGTCTCTTCATTTTTATTTATGGGTCTCACTTATGAGATCGTCGGGATTTATGGTCACACATGTACAAGTAAGGTGAGAATTGTAAAGTTCAATTGCTGCCCTACTGCATTGCAGCTGTTCGCAATGTATGTCCGTTATATCGTAATATACTCATCAACTTTGTCTAGGGATATAGGTATTATTTTCATACAAACGAGGTTACTTTGAAGCCTTGGTTTTCTGCCAGGGATGTACCATGCTGTGATCTGATGATAGCCATCCAGGGAGTGAATGGATGAGATTCACTTCTCTATACACACCCAATTGACCTGATCAGCATACTAAAAGATTAATAGAGAGTTCTCAGTTTCAGGATTTCCATACATTTTCATGCTATTTTCGCTGTTTTTTCAAAACATTTTTATTAAGGTGGTACCCTGAGCGAAAGTGGCGCCGCGGTGAATTATAATTAATATTATAATTCTAATACAAAATTTTAAAAACGTTTATTGTGGAGATTTTAGGGCCCACAGTCTAGTATTTTTAGACGGTATCGTTACATTCCCTCTTAAAGGTGCGTCCAGATATGTTCTTTTGATCGTACCGTACCTCCGTTCCGTACCACCGTTCCGATCAAACCGCCGAACGTCGCCGCGATCACGTCCAGACTAGCGCCGTACCGTACCTCCGTTCCGCATCAACGTTCCGATCCAATAGTACAGCAGCCCGTAGTAAATTTAAATTACGAAAAAGGTTACCGTTTGCCGTTGTGATATAGTTATTTATTACAAAATTATAGATACTTTAACAGATCGCAACCCGCCGCAACCTATATTTGTATATCTCCAAAAATGATTATTTTTTATTTTTCGAGGTTAATCACATGGTTAGTTATTGTCGTGTTCTACAGCGCTATGTTTGATTGCCACTGATAATATTAAGACTATGAATAGTAGCCATACACAGATTTAAGATAGATAGAGTCCATCAGATAAAGTCCATCCATTTCATCTGGTCTTAAATCTGTGTATGGCTACTTTTTATCAGTGGCAATCAAACATAGCGCTGTAGAACACGACAATAGCTAAACCATGTGATTAACCTCGAAAAATAAAAAATCTCATTTTTGGAGATATACAAATATAGGTTACGGCGAGTTGCGATCTGTAAAACTTGGGTTAAAGTATCTATAATTTCATAATAAATAACTATATCACAACGGCAAACGGTACCTAACCTTTTGCGTAATTTAAATGTACTACGGGCTACTGTACTACAACCTCCGAACGTCGGCGTCGCCGCGATCACGTCCAGACTAGCGCCGTACCGTTCCTCCGTTCCGTTTTTCCTTTGAACGGGGCGAAAAAACCGACTCGCGATGGATCGGAGCGTACCTGTCGGCGATCGAGACGGCGTACCTCCGCACCGTTCCGAACATGCGTCCAGACTAGCGTTCTTTGTTCGCGACGCTCAAGAGCGAGAGATACGGGTACGGGCAAAAGAGCTAGAGATTCGAGGTGGATCGGGGCGTACCTGTTCGGCGAACGGAACGGCGTACCTCCGCACCGTTCCGAACATGCGTCCAGATATGTTCTTTTGCCCGTACCGTACCTCCGTTCCGATCGGCGTCGCGATCAAAGAACGCTAGTCTGGACGCATGTTCGGAACGGTGCGGAGGTACGCCGTCTCGATCGCCGACAGGTACGCTCCGATCCATCGCGAGTCGGTTTTTTCGCCCCGTTCAAAGGAAAAACGGAACGGAGGAACGGTACGGCGCTAGTCTGGACGTGATCGCGGCGACGCCGACGTTCGGAGGTTGTAGTACAGTAGCCCGTAGTACATTTAAATTACGAAAAAGGTTAGGTACCGTTTGCCGTTGTGATGTAGTTATTTATTATGAAATTATAGATACTTTAACCCAAGTTTTACAGATCGCAACTCGCCGTAACCTATATTTGTATATCTCCAAAAATGAGATTTTTTATTTTTCGAGGTTAATCACATGGTTTAGCTATTGTCGTGTTCTACAGCGCTATGTTTGATTGCCACTGATAATAGTTAGACTGTGAAAAGTAGCCATACACAGATAGCGCTGTAGAACACGATAATAGCTAAACCATGTGATTAACCTCGAAAAATAAAAAAATAATCATTTTTGGAGATATACAAATAAAGGTTACGGCGGGTTGCGATCTGTTAAAGTATCTATAATTTTGTAATAAATAACTATATCACAACGGCAAACGGTAACCTTTTTCGTAATTTAAATTTACTACGGGCTGCTGTACTATTGGATCGGAACGTTGATACGGAACGGAGGTACGGTACGGCGCTAGTCTGGACGTGATCACGGCGACGTTCGGCGGTTTGATCGGAACGGTGGTACGGAACGGAGGTACGGAACGGGCAAAAGTAGCGTCCAGACTTATTTGATCGGAACGCTGGTACGGAACGGAGGTACGGTACGATCAAAAGAACATATCTGGACGCACCTTTAGTCACTGCTAGAATTAAATAGCAATACTGCTAAAAGTGGCTGTTTTTGACACATTTGCTATCTACTTCTACAAATGACTACGAGGGCATGTAGTGATACCTTCTAAAAATACTAGACTATGGGCCCTAAAATCTCCACGATAAACATTATTAAAATCTTTTTCTATTAATAACTTATTAAATAAAAACCTCTGAGGGCGCCACTTTCGGTCATACAACCGCCTTAAGTTGCTTTCTCATTTGTTTGTTTGTCCGCAAAGTTTGTGAACGATGTTATACTAGCTTCCTGATGAGCTAGACTTGAAACTTTAAACATAGGTCAGAACTTGAAAGCAATGCAATATTATGGTGTCATTGAGCTGATCTGATGATGGATCCAGAAGAAGGCCACAGGAACTCTATGATAAAACCATACAACCCCATCGTGTTTGAGCTCGTTAGAATCATCTTGACGAGTACTCTAATGGGAGATGAGGTCCAGGGTTTGATGATGAAGCTGGAAGGCCATGCCATAGGAACTCAATATTGAAACCGTGCAACCCCATCGCGTTGGGCTCGTTTGAATCGCCTTGACGAGTTCTTTGTTGGGAAATAGTTTCCAGGGTCTGGTGATGGAGCCGGAAGAAGGACACAGGAACTCTTAATTCAAACCACGCTACCCCATCGAGATTGGGCTCGTTTGAATCGTCTTGACGAGTACTTTGTTGGGAAATAGTGTCTAGGGTCTGATGATGGAGCTGGAAGAAGGCCAATGGAACTCTATAATAAAACCATGCAACCACATCGAGTTTGGGCTCGTTTGAATCATCTTGACAGGTAATTTAATGGGAAATAGTGTCTGAGGATCTGATGATGGAGCCGGACGAAGGCCATAGGAACTCTATAATAAAACCATGCAACCCCATCGAGTTTGGGCTCTATTGAATCGTCTTGACGAGCACTTTGTTGGGAAATAGTTTCCAGGGTCTGATGATAGAGCCGGAAGAAGGCCACTGGGACTCTGTAATAAAACCACGCAACCCCATCGAGTTTGGGCTCGTTTGAATCGTCATGACGATTGGTCCGATAGGAGATGGTATTTTCTTAGTCTTAGCTCGTTAACCAAAAAGCAGAAAATAATAATTTACTGAAAAAAATATTTTTAATGACACGTTTTTAAAACGGACTGGTTAAAACAGACTAAAAAGTAAAAATAAATTCTTATGTAAATATTTATAACCCTCTATACATACAGAAATTTTAAACCTAAAAACGTGGGGCGCATGCTAAAGACCATATGGATGACAAATTTTACAAAATGCGCCCCACGTTTTTAGGTTTAAAGTTTTTGTAGGGATAGGGTTATAAATATTTAAATTTGAATTTATTTTTTACATTTTAGTCTGTTTTTACTCATCCATATTAAAAACGTGTTTTTAAAAATATATTTTTTAAACATGTCCTTCAATCTTTTAGAATGCTGGTCAAATTAGTTGGGTGTGTATATAGCGATCTGAATCTCCAAATCAAATCAAATCAAATTTTTATTAACCTTGTAACAGAGTACGTTACACTAGGTAAGTCATAAATCGATCTGAATCTCCTCCATTTACTCCCTAGATAGCCATCATCAGATCACAGCACAGTACATCCCTGGCAGGAAACCAAGGTTTCAAAATTACCGTTCCACCTGTATTCCTCCCTAGACAAAGTTGATGTGTGTATATTATATCTTAACATAATATAAATGTTTGTATGTAGCCACCAGGATATTTAATAACAAACAACCAAACCGATTTCTATCCAGAAGTTCAACAATTTTTTTTTGCTTATCTAATTTTTTTCTATTTCAGATAGTAAACCAGAGTCAGAAACTAATGCTGCGTTGTTACTGTGGGTAGCAGTATTATGAGTATGCACATGTTAATGTAATGTTATCGGGGCATTTTATAAAAACACACTTTTTTGTGAGATTTTGATTTATTTTTTCGAATGTGCTGAAAGTGTCTCAGTGCGGTTTTGTGTAACTGAGAAGTAAAAGTGGAAACAGAAAGTGTTGTGATTTTTTTTAAATAAATAAATGAGATCTCAATTTATTTGTTTTCTTTACAATTATATTTAAGGATAACTACTCATTTGCAACACCAACGATATACCTAACTAATAATGAGAAAACTGGATTGCGTTTAATCAAAATTTAAAAATATATACCTACCTACTGTTGCATTTTGTTGGTGTTGTCCAAAAGAGTGTTATTATGGAGATTCCATAAAAATATTATTTCATCTTGTTTTCTCTACATATAAGATCCGTATTTGTTTGTTTGCAATAATTATTGTTTTGATATTGTGTTTGTACTGCTTACAGTTAAGTATTTTGTCTTAGTGTTGTTACATAACTTGCTTGTTTCATTCATAGTTTGCTTATTTCGAGAGCTTGAATCTGTTTTTTGTACCTACATCTCTAGTCATTTATGTTTTGTTTTTGTATCTTCCTTCTGGTGAACAAAACGTAAAAAAAATATTCAGGTTGATTTTTTATCACTAGCCAAATTTTGTATACATATTATTATTATTATTTACAGTTAACTTGTTTCTTTATCTTTCTGTTATTACATGACTTGCTTGTTTCATTGACAATTTGCTTGTTGTGAGATCTTGCTTAATCTGCATTTTGTACTGTTATTTTCTAGGTAGATTTTTTGTTTACCTGCCAAATTTTGTATACTTGCTCAGTCCGTCAAGCTGAACAATTTTCACGTGAGCAAATCTGAAATCACGTTGAGAAATCGGCTGTTTCATACATTTTGGTCAAGTAATGAACTTTTGTATAAAACACCTGTTTTTTTCGTGATTTTAGAGTTGTTCCCCTATATCAAAAGTTGTTCAGATTAATGGTCTGAGCAAGTAGGTATACAAAATTTGGCAGGTAATAAAAAAAACTACCTGTGGAGAAAATAACAATACAAAATGCAGATTCAACAAGATCTCACAATAAGCAAATTGTTAACGAAACAACCACGTCATGTAATAACAAAAAGATAAAGCAACAAGTTAACTGTAAATAGAACAAGCACATAATGCAGATTCAACCAGTAAACATAGCAAGCAACACGTTGATAGGACAAGCATGTAATGTAACAACAACAAGAAAACTTAACGTAGATTCAACCTGACGTAATGTCAAAATAACATGATAAGTAGGTTGTTGAATCAACGTGGCAAGCAGGTCAAACCTATATGCTTGAACATGTAAGAGCAACAAGATAAATTAACAAGCTAACTGCTGAATCAATAAGCTTTTCATGTTATAAAAACAAGAAAACTTAATGTAGATTCAACCTGACGTAATGTCAAAATAACATGATAAGTAGGTAGTTGAATCAATGTGGCAAGCAGGTCAAATTTATAAGCTTCAACATGTTAGAGCAACAAGATAAATTAACAAGCTACCTGCTGAATCAACAAGCTTGTCATGTTAAAACAACTAGAACATTTAACGTAGATTCAACCTGACGTAATGTCAAAATAACATGATAAGTAGGTTGTTGAATCAACGTGGCAAGCAGGTTAAAACTATATGCTTCAACTTGTAAGAGCAACGAGATAAATTAACAAGCTAACTGCTGAATCAACAAGCTTGTCATGTTAAAACAACTAGAACATTTAACGTAGATTCAACCTGACGTAATGTCAAAATAACATGATAAGTAGGTTGTTGAATCAACGTGGCAAGCAGGTTAAAACTATATGCTTCAACTTGTAAGAGTAACAAGATAAATTAACAAGCTAACTGCTGAATCAACAAGCTTTTCATGTTACAACAACAAGAAAACTTAACGTAGATTCAGCCTGATGTAATGTCAAAATAACATGATAAATAGCTTGTTGAATCACGTGTCAATCAGGTCAAAACTATAAGCTTTAACATGTTAGAGCAACAAGATAAATTAACAAGCTAACTGCTGAATCAACAAGCTTGTCATGTTACAACAACTAGAAAATTTAACGTAGATTCAACCTGATGTAATGTCAAAATAACATGATAAGTTGCTTGTTAAATCAACGTGGCCGATTTAACAAGTTTAAACTTGTAGCTTTAACCAAAGAGCAGATTGGCGCTATTTTAACCAAAAATAATGTTGCTGGCAACATGAAAACTTGTTGTTTTTTTTCTCAGTGTACAAGGCCCAATTTGTGTATTCACATTTTAACAACACGTCAATTCAAAAGCCCGTTAGTTCCGGCATTCTTTACTGGTTTATAGTTATAAAACAATCCACACGCAAAAAAACAAAATGCAAACCTTTTGTCATAAAGAGAGTGTTATCGCGCATCTTGAATCACATCCGTAACGTGTAACAGGGTTTCATTCCCGTCTGTATCTAATGAGGTAACCGCGAGCGAAATATTATCGGCTTATGTAACGATGTTATCCGAATAATCGGACCAATAAATAAGAACACCCACTACCATAACCGAAATAACCGATTTAACCGCCTCTGTGGTCTAGTGGTTTACTCACCCGTGTAAGACGCAGGGGTCCCGGGTTCGGTTCCCAGGGGGGTACAGTTTGTACTCGGTTTGGTTGGTGGTAGGGCTTATTTCAAGTCCGCCTGGCTAAAATTGTTGTGTTCCGGCAGTTACAGGTAAGATAGCCAGTTCCCCAGTGATGAGGATTCCGGGAGTAGTGCGCTTCCACCATCGACCTTATCGCCACTTAACATCAAGGGCGGATCCAGGATTTAAATTTGGGGGGGGGCCCTCGGAGACTCGGGTCTAGGGCAGGGTCTATGTTAAGGATCCCTATCAAGGATGCAAAAAATGCCTGATTTAGGAAAAATTACTGCCTATAAAAAACGGCCGCGCAGCGCGATTTTTAGCCACTAATTTTGTGGTGTTGTCTATGGTAAAAAAACTGCCGCGCTGCGCGATTTTTTGTCAGTTTAGTCAATTGAATGTACTCTTATGTACTTATAGGAAAAAAACGTCCGCGCAGCGCGATTTTTAGTCAGTTTCATCCGCTAATCTTGTAAGTACTTTTGTCTACCTATATAGTAAAAGAAATGGCAGCGCAACCAAAGGCGAATTCAGTCAGGATTTTAAATTGGTGGATTTTTTAAATCTTAAAACTACACGTTTTAAGATTTTTATAGAGGAAGAGTATTCTTATAGAGGACGTCGGTAATCTCCGCATTTTACACACAGCCTTTAATTAAGAAAACGGAAAATAATAATTTTAATAATATCTCAATAAATAAATTGTAAAGTAATAATAACTGTTCCGTTTCCGAGCGATAGTCAGCAGGATAGCACGAGAGCTTCATTATTCAGCCTCAAAATCCAACCTCGTGGGGGGGGGCCATGGCCCCCATGGCCACCCCCCTGGATCCGCCAATGCTTACATCAGGTGAAATGAAAGCCAAGCACTTTCCCGTTGTAGATAAAAAAAATACAAAACTCGGACGACGTTCATTCCGTTTCTTGTCATTTTTACCCGAGGAAAAAGGACCAAAATTATTCACAGGTTCCGGTTAGCACCAATCTTCTAGTTTAATTTACAAACGGAGTATAATTTGTTTGAAATTATCTATCAAGGAAACTCCAAATACCAGGGACCTATGAAACTAAATTAAATAACAAACGAGTCTGACTATCGTATTTTTTTTAAATTGCACGTATCTGAGTATTCTGACTTTCTGAGTATCATAATAGAGATAGAGACATAAATAAATTATAATTTGAAGTAAAATACTTGTTACAGAATGTTTATTAGATCTGTAAGTATCTACATACACTTTCTACGATAAATCTTTCATAAGTATCACAACTTTCACTAATCGGAGATCTAAAAATTTATTGAAGAGAGATTATTAAATTGGTTTTACTGTTATTCGCCTTATTAAATTGTTATTTTTAACTACTCTTAAAGAATTATAGTTATTAAATTAATAATGGTAATGTACATACATACTTGTATTAAATAAATAAAATAAAAATAAAAAATAAAATTATAAGGCAAAGATTACCCTATTATTGTATGCTATTCTAAATACTTGACCACGAAAGTACGGACTTCGATTTTTTTTCAATAAAATTATCTTATGATGATTATTAAGAAAATCACGATATTCCAAATTAGTAGTAAGTAGGTACCTAATAAACAAATCGACATAAAAAGTTAAAATAAAAACGGTAAAGAATATAGTTTTCTTTTTAACTAATCTGACAAAAGTGTGACAGAACGAATCAATCGGTAAGTACAATTGTAAACTACCTACTTACGATGAGTTTCGTAAGAGGATTTTCCTATACTTCGTTCTTAGGGAAAAGGCCTTTGCGCGCACGCACGTCTGTGCATTGGCATCAACGAACTAAGATTGGCATCGATCACGAACCGATGCACCGATTTCTCTTAGCTAGGGGAAACATAGATTGGTTTTGAATACAGTTGGCTGCCTGTACAATTAGATGATTACATCTTTGCATCTTCACAGTTATTTTAAGCTTTAGCGTAGATTTTCAGAGATATTTGTTCAAGTGGCTGTTTGTGCATTTTTAGTAAGTAATGCCTATTAGAATAGGATATTTTCAGATTAAATCAAGAACCGTTTAAAATGTATTTCAATCAAAAATTTAAGTGGAAATTTTCAGTTTCATAATAATTGGAAAAATAAGATGTTGAAACTATCAGATCAGTTCATTATTAGAATAAACTATGTCGGGATTTACACCATGTAATTTTTCAATTTATTTTTAAGTTCATTCATATTTTGTTTCAACGTAGCAACGTAGGTAGGTACGCCGTACGCCCATTGGTGTAGGTACTCGTGTACTCCGGTCTCAATAAGATATTTCCTGTTTAAATAAGTATCATTCTAATTTTGTCCCTAGGATGTTTGGTACTACCACAACTGGCGGTGGGAAGGAATTTTAAGTAGGTACCTATAGTTAAATAATTTATCCAATATTACCGAGTGATAAGAAATCTGTTGGTAAATTTTCTGGTTCACGGAGCTGTTAGTACGTGGGACTACTGCCTTAGGCATATTAGGTCGCTTTTTATGACACATCTTGGCGCTATCTTACTCTGCAGACGGTCCAAATAAAAAAAATAGAACCCTGTTTAAAATAAAAAAAAACTGTATGATGCCAGCCACACATTTTTCCATGTTCTGTGATGCCAACATAGAAATAGTTTCGATATAAATTCCGCCAATCCATTGTCAATAATATCAGCCGAGCGTAGAAAGCGGTTTGCGTGATGCACAGTGGGTGAGTTAAGAACGCGCACGCACCAAGCGCAACAATTAAAATTAATAATCCGAGGCGTGTGCGAAACATTTTAAGGTGAAACAGGAGTATCAGATAAACGGTTAAATCAAAACGAGCTTCATAGTTTAAACATAAAGCCTACGAATATGAACTGAAAGCCTCTTTTCCATTGCGGTTTAGTCGCATCTTATCTCTTGAAGTGAAGCTAACTTTACTGTAAAGTGTAAAGCATTATTTCATAATGGAATTTGATAAACATCCAAACAAATACTTACGCGGTATTTAGAGGAACATTCACTTTTTCTTCACAAGTGACAGTTGAACCGAAAACTTCTATTTTTTGCGACTTTTTGAGTCAAAACAAGTCTACAACATTGACATTATATTCACATTGCTACGAAGTAATTAATTCCACTCAATAAAACCGGAAAATAAAAGTGGCGCAATTATTTACTTTATCAAAATTACAATACACGGTTCAATATTATTCGTGATCCGTCAACTTTTTCACAACACGATTGTGATTTTAATTTTATTGTTAAATTTTTATTGCTCACTTGACTTTCAGCCAGTCCTTGCTCTACTTGCTACTAAACTACCTACTTACAACCTTGTTCATTTGATTTATTAATCAAGACAAACGGATGCCTAAAAATTAAGAACATGCTTCTTTATTTTTTTGTCAGGAAATGTGGAGCAATTTTTTATGGTAAGAGGAATTTTTATATATCCTTTTGAAGTAATAAATTAAAGAAGACGAAATAAACATTACTTTGATGTTAATGTAAATAAATCAAGCATTTTAATGAATCTCGGAAATAATGACAGAACAAACCATTACGCCAATGGAGAATGTTACTGGGTCTGTTAAATCACTTGAAACTTTATGATCATGTAGCTAAATGTCTAGCAATACACGTGTTTTTGTTTCATTTAAATCAAGCGAGTAGTTTCGAAGTTTTAAGGGCTTGAAGGAAATGCCAAGCATACTGAAATATGTGCTTTATTACGTACGACGTAAGGTTCACCTGTATGACCAATGACGTCATTGGTCACACAAAATAACAGTATTCTAGACTATATAGCATTTCTGTTTTAAGAGATATCGCAAAAATTTCTTCACAGTTGTTCATGTGGATTATGTGATTTAACAGACCCAGTAACATTCTCCATTAGAGTCATTCGGGTCAAGAGCACGCACTTTACCATACTGGATCATACCAGAACGCAAATAAATTGTTGATGACAATAAAATAACATTTTCTATATAGAAAATTTACCCTACTTTGAAATGTGACTGAGTACGTTTTATTAAAATTAATAGATTTCTTTCATTTTGAAAATATAGTGGCGCGGTCGGAATGCGTACGCTTGACCCGTATTGCGGGTAACAGTGCGCATGACTTAGGGTAAGAGATCGCATATGGGGTAAGTAAACGCACATGAATAAATGGTATGATTTGAGAAATAATATAGCCATACATGAAAACATCAATTATTTTTATTAATCATAATCATTTTAGACATTATCAGGGAAATAGTTTTTCTTGCTTAATGTATATAATAAACTTATTTTAATCAGCATAAATAATAACTTCTACACAGAAATTATTTTCTCAATCTTTTTTTTACTTTGGCCATGACTAGGCACACACATTTGATAAATGAGACTAAACAATAATTTTATTAACCAATTAACTGTTACACTAGCCAACAAAAAATAACTTAAAAACTTAAAGTATATTATTACGTGGCATTTTTCTGTAAAAAATACAGCTCTAAATATGTGAGCACAACGGACAAAAAACAATGTTTAATCATAAAAAAGAATTAATTACGTAACTGAAAACAACATATTTGTACATATGAGGGAAGGAGTACGCACGTAAGGGTAAGTGTTCGCATGCGTTCTCTTAACCCCGCTCTCTTACCCCAAAGACCAGTTATTCAAAAATCCCGTCTCAGTCGTATAGTTTCAATTCAAATTTAATAGTAATAATGAAAATAATACCGTCAATGATGATGTTACAACACTAAAGCTACTTACTGTGGTTGCGCCTTGTCTTTATACACGAAACAAACTTTTCCCCGACACAAAAAACTTCGGAATAAACGTAGGTTTTGTATTTTTTTGTCGTAACTCGTTACCTCTACTGCGCGGGGCAAACGAACGCGTGGCTCCAAGATAGCTGGTCGGCCACTACCAAATCCTTCAAACAGTGGACTCGATCCCCTCACTCTCCACGTAGATAGGGGCACTGCGATCTCTTACCCAATGCGTTCCGTTACCCCGAATGACTCTACAGATTGACGATATATTGTAACGATATGGAAAAATCGAGTAAAATAATAAAGCATTCCAATAATTATGTCCATTCCGTTTATTCCAAGTCTAAAATAAAACCATAATTGGAAAGACTAAAACATTGCTATTTATCATATTTAAATCTGAATCCAGCTTTATGCGGTACGTGTATCACTATATTTTCTTACTATTTATAGTAAGGTGTTATTTATACTTTTACGAATTCATTTATTTTTCTTTTGACACTTGATTAATGATTTTTATTCACCATCACTGCAACGCTGCTGACTGCTCATTTATTTCGAGGACATTTATATGGTGCAAGCTGTTAAAAATATTCTTTTGAAAAATATTTCTCATATCTTTTGGAGTTCTTTTTGAGTGTTAAAAATGTAACTAACTAAACCCATTATTTCTAGTTATGGTTTCTTATTAATTAACCCTTCACATGCATTACTTTTATCTCAATAGTGATGCCCTCATTAACCATCACGAGCCTTGTCTTGTCCTTAAGGTAAAAGGTTCCATATATTCCTAATACGCATAGCAATGAGACAATAGTCAAACGGAAGAAGGCAAGGAAATCCCGTACTACCTCGAGGCAACCTCGCTTGCCTCAAGTTTTCTGCGACCCGGCCTTGAAAAGGCCTCGTTGCTTCATTCAGCTGATAGCAAAAAACTACAACCAATATTGGCCAATGTTATACTACTTTCAATAGGTCTGCGTCTGCAGTGGTTTTGATGTTGATGTTGGGTAACAGTTGTTTCTTAAACTTATTAGTTGATACGTAAATATCTAACGATATAATTCTTGATGTGAAAGAGGTACAAGGTTTTTGTAGGTATTTAAATGGAAATTAAAACTTTAACATACCAAAAAAAAAATTGTTCTCCAAAGTAAATGATCACCAAATCACGTGTTACTACTTATTCTGTGCTAAATCCTAAAACACCCAGTGATTTGGCAATCATTTACTAATTCTGGTGGTTAAATTAGATTAGTATGGTGATCATTTAAACGTAAGCCATTTAAAATGTTGTTATTTCATTCTGGATTGCCATTATTTTTGAATAGTTACTAAAAACCCGCCTGCATAAAAAGACAAGTCAACTGAAAAGATGGAAACAAGATTAAATATTAAAGGCAACATAATAACATGCAGTCGGAGGCATGCGTAAAGAAAGTGACGTTATGAATGATTTGAATTATATGCCTCCGACTGCATGTTATTATGTTGCCTTTAATATTTAATCTTGTTTCCATCTTTTCAGTTGACTTGTCTTTTTATGCAGGCGGGTTTTTTAATTTTTTTAATTAATTTTTTTATTTATGTCTTTTTAGTTATTACATATTACGGTTATGATATACTTTTTTGAAATCCTTATAATAAGCCATTTAAATTGACACCCATATTGTAGTATTCTAAAAAAAAAAATTTTTTTCCACTACGTATAATAGCACCGTACAGCCGCCATGTTGTTTTTTTATAACGCCACCTTCTTAAGAACACTTGGGCTGACGAGACAAATCTAACGATATCTTAATAACAGAAATCCATTCAGCCGTTTGAAAGATATGAGGTAATAAAGAATATTACATACAAACACACATACAAACATACTTACATAGTTACATACAAGATACGCGCGAAAAACATAACCCTTTCTTTGCAGTCGGGTAAAAAGTAACAGACAAGAAATGGAAAACAAAGTTGTTAATCAGCTTACGATAGCCATTGATTTAAGAGGGATACCACAAAAGTGATAGGTTTAGCTATTGCAAATTGTCCTTATTTTTAAGGATTTACAGAAAAATGGAAAACAAAACAAAACGAAGTTGTTAATTGGCTTAAAGTAGGCATTGATTTTGGAGGGATTCCACAAAAGTGATAAAGATTTTTTTTTAACTTAAAACAACTTTTTAAATAGGTAATCAGATAGAAAAGAATTGAGTGGTTTATATGGAACAAGATTGAAACTGCCAACTAAAAAAAAATATGGATTATGTTGTATTAGATATTTTTACTTAAATAAGGGCAAAGGTTCTTTATCTTCAATTATCTGTTTACTCTAGCACGTCATCTAGTTACGTTAAAAATGCCTAGGTTTTATAAAAAACAATCAAAATAGTATTGGAATAACGACCATTATCTATACAGGCTGGATTATTTAATGCCACTTAGAGGGAAAGTAGGAGATAGCAAATTTCACTCAAAGGAAACATTCTTTTATTTTTGAAAAGACACAAAACTACATTCAAAAATGTTCCCACACCCAGGTATCGAACCGGATAAAATTCGAAAAACAATCATAAGGATGAAACCTCTCTAACAAAAAAAATTAAATTAGATTAAAGTTAAACCATATTATTATTATTATTAGGTAAATTAAATTATAGTTAAACCATGAAATCTTAATTTATTTCAATAGAACGGAAAAAAATTAAAGTACCTAACACATTTATTAGTTGTTCGAAATGGGCCCCATGTTGGTTGGTTACTTACATTTATTCTTGTGTTTCATGGTTTTCCTTCTATTTAATTTACCATGTTTGTTAGTGAGATTTAATCTTTATAATTTCTATCGATTGATATCATGAAAGTACAGGGAAATGAAATGATGAATAAAGTTTGCTATCTCCATTGTTTAGAGTACTTTCCCTCCAGGTGGCATTAAAAAAATCCACCCTGTATATTATTGTAAAATAATTTTCTTCTAAGAGTTAATAAACGTCAAGCCGTGAAACTCGAAAGTGGCATGGTTTCCTACTGGAAGTTATAATGACAGACTTTCTTGTTCACATACTAACAAGTGTTAGTTGTCAAATAAATTACTACCGTAGTATGAGGAATGAAAAACTGTTTACATGGTTTTAATGACTGCGCTAATATTAACTGATTGAACGTAGGTGAATGTAATTAGGTAAGTACTTACTTCGAATTTTTTTCTAATGTTTAAAGTTGAGTTAGTTGCAGATTTTATCTCATTTCCAAATGCTTTTTTTTACTTATTTTGGGATTAGAGCGATAATTAATTTAAAATAACCCCTAATGCCGAATATGGTATGATATATACAGTTCGATATTTTCGTTATTAATTATTGTATGAAACAGCAATTTTATTTCTGCAATTTCAAAGTTGGTCCCTTAGTAAAATTTGTTCAGCTTGATGGTCCCTCTATATTCGGCATTAAGGTTTATTGTGTAACACGTTGTATCGGTACAGGTAGTTATTTAATTTTTTTATTATTGTTGTAACAACAACAAAAGCAAAATAAACATAATTTCAATCCCGCGAAAGATGTCACACGCATTTCAACAATTAAACCTACATTATCACAAATTGTATAATTAGGCTTATATCCGTCACTTATACATTATGTTTCGTTTCTCAAAATTATTTTAACTTTAATATAGGTTCCTTGACACGTAGTAACCCTTAAACATGTAGGAGTTCAATTACACTGAGGTTTTATGGCCTTATGGACTACATGAAACGCAATTGCATAACGTTATTAAGATGCATTATAAAAATGACGTGTCATTTACACAAGTAATTACAAAGTAATTATTTCTGTTATTTTGAGTGTTAGATGCAATTATAACCAAAGGTAATGCTGTGGGAGTGGTGTTTAGTGTCAGAAACATTATAAATATTTATAGTAAGTTTCATAATGCAGCACTGTTCTATTGTCAACAGCGCATGATGCAGCTCAATAAGTTTTTAAAATTGTCGGCTTGCAAAAATCATTTTTTAACCGACTTCACAAAAAGGAGGTGGTTCTCAATTCGATTGTATGTTTTTTTTTTATCGTTGTTCGCGCATATCTTCGTCATTTATGAACTGATTTTGATGATTTTTTTTTTGTTCGATTGAGTCTTTTCAAAACGGTTCAGTAGATTTCGAGAAATCCTGAAAATACTATGATTTTCATCAACTCACATGACGACTTTGTTATTTATGAACCGAATTAGATGTTTCTTTTTGTTGGGAAAGGGGTACTTTTAGTGTAGTCTTTTTAACCGACTTCAAAAAAAAGGTTCTCTCTCTGTTTGACCTGTATGAATGTATGTTTCTCCGCGAATATCTCACGTTTGACTGAGCCGATTTTTCTACCCAATAATATATAGGTACCTATAATAATATACCTAATATAGAAGGTACTTACACTAAAAATAATAAAATAAAAAATTGTTTTAAAAAACAAAAAACCGACTTCAAAAACCTGCCTCTAAAAAGCAAGAAATAATATTCAAATCATTAGATACGCATAATCATTGTTATAACAACACGTCTATTGAAGTCGGGTGGGGAGAGAAAAAAGGAAGTTGTACTCCAGCCCCACCCGACTTCAATAGACGTGTTGTTATAACATGATTATGCGTATCTAATGATTTGAATATTATTTCTTGCTTTTTAGAGGCAGGTTTTTGAAGTCGGTTTTTTGTTTTTTAAAACAATTTTTGTATTTAAAAAATCAGCCTGTAGATTTCTGTTTAAGATTTTTCATATCTGTAGCATTCAGTTTTCTTTGAAGAAAATGTACCTACCTGTATTTTAGGTCTATTGTCACATTAAGTACCTACCTAGGTAGGTTCATCCAAGATCAGTTATCCTTTTATTTTAAACCTCTATTAATCATCCAATACTTAATTATAACTTATGTATAAGCATTATTTATCATGCAAACATTACGTAATATCAACGCAATTTATAAACAGCATATTCACAACCGATTACAAAAAGGAGGAGGTTATCAATTCGGTTGTACCTAAGTATGTTTTGAGTACTTACGTTTTTTAATAAAAAATAGTAATATCAATTTTATTACCAGCAAAAAAAAATATTTTAAAAACTTGGTAGGAGCTAGGTAGGTAAGTATTTTGTTTTTGATACTACGTTACGTAGGCAGTACTAAACTCAGATTCAGGTTCCAGTTTCAGTGAAATTATGAAATTTACAGTTCAAGATCATTGCTATGGAGGTAAGTGTAGGTACCTATCTACCTACTTTATGTCAAGGCCTTTAGTACCTAAATAAAATGCACATAACTTACAGTTTCGGATAATGGTAGCCATTGAGTTATTAGCGATCTTAAAATTATAGTTAATTGCTACATAAAATTATATTTACATCAAGGTCTCTTGCGTTGCGCCTGTAAAATTAATGAATTTTGTGTATCTTTTTATAATATATTACCAATGTACTTATATTAAATAAAGACGGTCAATGATATTATGACTACTTCTAATTATAATAAACAAATAGGTTAATTCTGATGGTCTAAAGTAAAACGTACCTTATTACCAAGTAAGTACCTTGTCTTATTTAAAGTCTAATTTGACGTCTGTTTTTTATTAAAAGAATAAACTTGAAAACTTAAACATTGTATTTTTAACGTATTACAAAGTAATACTTCGTATAATAAATGAGGGAAGTTAATTAAAACGCATTTTTTTAATAACATAGTGTGCAAAATCTGCTTCAAGCGGCACGACATACTTATAATAGTGTACTAATGTGATTATATACTATATTTTGTGTTAAGTATACATTTTTTAAATAAGTATATTTTTTTAAACAGTCTTAAACCGATAAAAATTAGTGCGTTAGTCGACAGATTTTAATTGTTTTGATACGTTTTTTAATATTTAGTTAGGTACACCTTCTAAAAACGAAACAGAAAACATTAAGTTAAAGTGTTTATTTTATATTGAACTTTAAAATATAATTATGTACTTTTAAGTGAGTGAAAGTGAAGTGAAAGTGAAAGTGAAATATATTTTATTTAAATAAGCTCACATAATAAGCATTTTTAAATCGTCAATTCTTTTACCCTACCACCCATTATGACGTCTTTTAACTGACAAGAAAAATGGGCGCAAAAAAACTTGTCAGCTTTATCAGATGGAACGATATTTACAAATATGTATATCGTTTCCAGACTTTATATTAACAAAGATTAACAAATAAATAACATTATTGAATTAGCTCATTTCTTAATGAGTTTCAAATTTCTTAATCAATTTACAGATTTTAAGCTAAATTCAAAGTTTGAACTTGTTATTCAGTCTAGGCTGTTACAATAAATAAAAATAAAAGAAAAACATACAATTCAATATGCGTTAAGATAGGCAGTCAGAAGCAGACCCATAAAGGTACAGAATTAAATCAGAAATGAAAATGTGATGTGCTTCAAAATTTTTACTTTCTGCTTAGGTACTAGTTCAGGCAATGAACGCTCAAAAAAAGGTATCGAGGGAAAGGCGTGGAACACAATTTTTGACTTCGTTACTTTGTTTGGACCTGTTAGGAGGTGAAAATATAAAAAGTCCCCGCCCGTAGCCCCTATACCGGTGCATGCCGGTTTCAATATAATAGGCAACTAGTTGCGCGGCGTGCGTAGCTCCGTGTGAGGGGGGGCTTATGCCTACAAAAAACTACCTACCCAAAAACAAAAAAACTTATAGCCGGTATTTAATATTTTTTTAATTCCGGTTTGGACTGGTTGGTTCTTCAATGCGTAGATTTTTTTATATAAATCTGTTGTTTTTACTTTTTAAGTAGATATAGATGTTCATAATACCTAGCTAGTACTTAAGTACCTAGAACGTAGTTTTAGTTGGTATATAGGTAAAAATTTTATTATAAAAAGTTGTAGGTATGATGTATAGGTATTAAACAATCGCAGTAACATAGACCTATATTTTATCTTAAAACATTTATTAATTTATTTCAACCTAAAAACCATTAAAATTATGGTAAGGGTCATAATATATTGATATCAGTTACTTACGTCCCAAAAAATGTAATAAGTATTAGGGTAGGTAGGTACTACAGAGTTATGAAAATGAAAAAGTTTGAACCCGATGCAGTAAGACAGCCACTAACTCTTGATTTTGCACAAACTTTATGGTTTTTAGATATTCTTGTTTTACACAAATAAACACAGCTTATGCTCGTAACTTTATATCTTCACTTGAATTTATTAATTTCAATACGCGTCTATGTCAGATCACGGCGAAAAACTAACTACGTAACTACCCTCATCAAATTCATTGAAGTATATTAGGAAACAAACAACATTCCGATTTCTGCATTGAAATTTGGTTTTCAAATCTTTCCCATACATACACAGGAAAATAAATAAGTAAAAGTCATTTGGGAATCTTTTAAACAGAATCTAACCGTGATAATCAAAGTGATCTAAATTCAAAGAAAAATAAACATAAAAAACATCCTCAAATTATGAAAGTAACGATTTTTTTAATACTGCCTTTTATTCATTTCATTTAATGTTTCATTCATTTCATGTTTATTAGCATCGGTAATCTTTTACTTGTGACTTCTTGTACTTACCTACATTTTTTATATTTATTTCACCTTGAGTTTTGATCACTTTGATTTTTGTACTAAAGATATCAATATCGCGGTTAGATTCTTAGTAAAGTTTAAAATATTGTCAATGACTTCGATTTCACCGAACCATAAACTGATAATGAACTTGGTGACCATTGTTTTAACCTCAAAAACTAAAAATAATTGTAAATCTTATTGAAAATAATAATTCAATCATTAATATATTTAAATATGACCTATTAGAATTTTATTGTTACATGTCATTTTTCGTTGCGGATGACGTCAACGTTTATGTTAATGTGACAAGGTTCCATCGTATTACCAATTTGCGAGGTTAGTAAATATAAATCGGACATGATTGACAGCGATTAGCAAAAGTTGATCGGCCTTCCGTAACGAATGCACAATTGCACATGACAGCCTATACGTCACGCCTGGTAAAATGGCATTGACCGGTAATGTTACTTTCTAGCTCATTCCAGGTGTTACGTAAAATACCATCTTATTTATGCGCACGAGTCGGCACATAACGATTAATAGGAATTTCTTTTATTTTTTAAATGTTCTGTGTGCACATTTGTTCGGGATATAGGGGAAACGAAAGTTGACAGCTTTCGAAGTCGATTTACTATGTCTGTCTAGTCATATCTACATAGACAAAGTTACAATTTTGCAATCGAAAGATGTAAGTTAAGGTTTCCCTTGCCATCGATTTAGAACGTCACATCCACGTAGTCAAATCCGTCCAATCCATACATTTTTCATCTTTCGAAAACTTGAAAGCAACGCGTGAGTGAAGGGGGGTTCTGCCGTTTGGCCAAAATACTTTTCGTCAAATTATTTTACTTCCCAAAAAAGTTATCGCACTAGTTTCATTTCCCAAATGAATCTTTAGCAAATTTACATTTCGCACTTACCTGATTCTCTTGGTCAAATTACTTATCATTTGGCATCTTTTAACTTGGACAAGTTTTATTGAGTCAAATTTTATGTTGGCAAATATTATACTTATCCCAAAAAATTGTTCGTTCAAATTGTCACTTCACACACTCAACTATAGCGCAGTTCGGGGGACTTGAAAAATAGTGTAATGATATAAAGGGGAGGGGGCACACATTGCCGGAGTAGGTAGGTATGTTAAGATACATACAACAATAATGCTTGGTAAAAAAAATGCGATAGGTAAGTTGTTTTGACAAATGTTTTTTTGCCAAATGAAATTTTACGTAAAATTGTTTGCAATGTGATATTTTGGGAAAAGTTTTTTGACCATACATTAGTAAACCGCGACGTTTTGCCGCTGTCTAGGGGGCGTGATCCAGGCAAAACTTTATTTTTGTGCACTTACTGCTTACTGTAGATTAAGTGGTTGCAATTCATTATTCTGAATTTGAAATCATAAGTACTTTTACACTAATAAATTAGTGACAGAGCAATGTGTACATATCACTGTTAAATAATATTGTGTCATACTTTTCACTTTACCAAAGTGGTTTTTTTATTTGGGAACAGGCTTTACATTATATAGCATTCGTATTAAAATTGTAAAAGGTTCTCTTAAGGGCTTAGCTTATAAGTATTAAACCTTTAATTAGTGTAAGTAATACCTACTTCTTATATCATAAGATGCATCAAATCTTATGCAAATAAGCCCCTTTCACTATTGAAATGATCAAGTCTCGCCTAGTGATTGCGAAACATTGTGAGAAATAAAATAAACAATCGGCAACACGATATTTTTTCTAAAGAATGAATACAATCGTAATAGTTTACTTAAGTACCTATCTACTATGAAATAAAAAAGGGTAACCAGCAATATACCAGGCAAAAAGAGAATATTATTTTATAATAATCCATATTTAATGTAATAAAATTAATTGCTCCAAGGATTGAAGAAATTCCTGCTAAATGGAGTGAAAAAATAGCTAAATCTACAGATCTTCCTCTATGAGCGATATTAGATGAAAGCGGGATACAATGTTCATCCTGTTCCAGCTTCATTTTCTACAATACTTCTAGAAATAAGAAAAGTTAAAGAAGAGGGTAGCAATCAAAATATTGTATTATTTATTCGTGGAAATACTATAAGTATCAGGTGCTCCCAATATTAATGGAACTAATCAATTTCAAATCCACCAATTATAATTGGTATAACTAATAATAGTAGGTACCTAGGTACCTTTTATAAAATCATCACCAATTGAAGATCCAAGGTTTCCTATTCAGCACGAATTAATAATCTTAGGGATGTTCCTTCTGTTCCTGTTTAAATTCCGAAATAAAATATAAAGTTCCAATATCTTTATGATATGTAGAAGAGTCATTTTCGCTAAATAAATAAGCCTTATTGCTTCCTTTTTTTGATTAACTACGTACCTACTTGTTTTCTGTTTAAATATTTAAGTACATGAAGAAAACTGAATTAATTCTGTGAGAACTTAGAATAGGTACTTTTGCACCCTCGTGACAGCCTCTCGCATAATTAAGTAATTAGGTAGGTTGATTTATTCTGAAAATTTAAAATTATAGGAAAAAGTAAAAAAGACAAGTGGCTTTTGTTAACTTGGTCTAAAATTCCAAAATAAAACGCAAAACGTTGTTAAATAAAATTTTGTTGTGTGTATTGTAATGACAGTGAAAATTAGTAACAGGAAGATTTTCAACAACAGTCTAACAAAATAATGAACTCGTTATGGTACTTATTTAGTTTCAAGGAGTTAAATTAGGAGGTACAGTCAGCAATTTAACAAGAACCTTCATTATTTGCTTAGCGCCCACAAGCTTTCCTAAATGTTTTTTTTTTATATTCCTCACAAGTTTTCCCGCATAAAAGTTTTAATTATAAATGCGTAATTGCGTCCTATCAATGAGCGTTAAGACACCTGCTATTTACCTGTTACAATTATGCTATTTATCAAGCCACAGCGAAAGGCAGTGCCCGGTCAAGGCGGTCTACTGAATCCATGTAGGTACCTACTAAGTACGGTCACAATCAAAAGTGGCTAAACATTTAGTACTATGGACCAACTATTGCGCTTGTTCTTATTTCTTTTAAGTTTCATCATCACTATTCAGAATCAGAAGTGGATGAGAGCTTTAGTATTTCGTACTATGTGTCTTCAAATATATTCTGCTTATTTTGTATGCATCCCTACTAATACTTATGTGAATAAGGCCATAATTAGTCAATACAGATGATCCATGGCATTAGTGTCTTTGCAGAGTTTAAATAGCTGTGCAGACCTACGTGTATGAGAGAGAAATATTGCCTTAGATCTGACAAAAGAACCCTACCGTGGTGGGTACCCCTTTGAAGACGGTCTCTTCTCAGCCCCCCTACTCAAATGGCCAACATTCTATTCGTTTGAACGCTACGCTTACTATAGCAGTGAACTATAAAATTACGTACCGTAAGCTTGACAATTCTATACAATACATCGAAGTCTGCGATTTATATAAGTTTGCGACATCTGATTTAATCATCTATTGCTCATCTTTAAGCTTTAAAAGTAAGCGTAGCGTTCAAACGAATAGAAAGTTGGCCATTTGAGTAGGGGGGCTGCCGGCTGGTCAGACAGACAAAGCCTACATAGGTAGGTATATCAGAAGGCCGGGGTAGGATAGGTACCGGTATATTTTTCGAAACGGTTTCGTCTAAAATGCCTAATGAACAATTTGTTTCGTTTAAGTATGTTTGAACGGAACGTTATAAATAATGTTTTTGATGAACAAAAAATATACCTACTTTCTGATTTGGTTTAATAAAACGATTTTAACCTTTTTATTTTATTTTTCGTGTTGCTCGATGTTTCATGAATATTACATTCAATTGGCATTTCACTGCCACGCCGCACGCGGTTTAGTTTCATCGTTCGTTTGTTAAAGCTAAGCTTAAGGTATTCTAGGTAGGTACCTACCTATTGTTATTAACCCGTTAGTATAGGTATACTCGTAGGACCATCCTCAGTGTCTCCAGACCTTTTCCTACAATTTTCCCTAAAATAATTTTGTACGAATAAATTAGAAATGTGTACAAATAACTGTGTTTCTCAAAGTTTTCCCCACAGTTTTCATTTCTCCAAAATTTTTATTTTTCTCCAATATAAGAAAAAACCCCCAATCTGGAGACCCTAGGTAGTTACCTGATCGTCCTGCGGGTTGAACTGAACCGGTTGTTGAAAACGTTCCCATTTCGTTTTCGTTCCGAACGTAATACAAAGAACTGTTAGAAACGTTTAAAAAACGTTATTTTATAACGTTTCCGACCCTTTTTTTCTACATACAAAAAAGATGACACCATAACTCCTGTCCTAAGAGAAGAATTTTTAAAACCTGCGCGTCCAAAATATTGGCATGACCTCAAGTATACCTACGTGTAGGTACTAAACGGTTTTGCTGTACCTACATCGATTTGATTGCGGTTTCTTTGCGTACACTTAGCACTAATGTATAAGTACGTACCTACACCTGCCTACACAGATTGTATGATAAATGTTGGATTGAGCTTGATCGTAGAAAACTTGCGGCCGTCACAGATCTGATGGGCACAATAATTTGAATGACATACTATAATAAAAACTTTATTACCTACTCAAACAAAAATAACAAAAATATATGTTTGAAACATCTTTTTTGCGATTTCAGAGTTGGTCACGTGACTCACGTGGAAAAAGTGGTTCAGTTTGATGGTCTGAAGAAACGGTTTTCACATTTTTGGTTCATTTATTTACACCCAGTATTTAGGTAATTTATCGTTCATTTAAAGCAGACTGTACCTATGTGCATTAATTTAAGGGGCGTCCATTAATTACGTGAGGCATTTAGGGGGGGGGGAGGGGGTCGAGCCTAATCTCACCCAATCTCACGTGGGGGAGAGGGGGGGTTTCGGCAAATATCACGTATTTTTTTTCTGCAGGAGCAGCATCGCGAAAAAACTAAGTTAAAAGAAGTTAAATATTTTTCATACCAAAATATGGCTAAGTAAATCCTAAACAATAATGTTTATTTAAATAAATGCAAAGCAAGCAAGCACTGGTTAACGTTATCACACTAAACAATACATGTTTTGAAAAATCTCACGTGAGATTTATAGGGGGGGGAGAGGGTCGAGCCAAATCTCACGACATCTCACCAAGGGGAGAGGGGGGTCGAAAAATCTCCAAAACCACCTCACGTAATTAATGGACGCCCTCTTATCTCTGCAACCTGTGAAGCTTAATAGACGTTAGAAAAAATCTTCTATTAGAAAAGCGCTCGTAGAGAAAAACCTAAGTGTGGAAAAACGAGAGAAAAATATCAGTCATAAATATAGGACATAGGTACAATATAATTTATTACTATTGGGTGGTTTATAAATGTGGTGATAACAATTGACCTGTAAACAGTATTATATTATCTACAACCAATACGTCAGTTCAACACAATGAACTTTAATTTGGTACCTACAATGGCAATGTGAAATAACCACTTCGAAAAATATATATGTAAGTATCATATACATAATGTATTAATCTTGATGAATGACTACGAAAAACCGCAATGAATGATGTGTTAAAATAACTTTAGAACTTTATGTAGGCAATATTTCTAAAGTTATGAAAGGTGTAGGTACTTATGTTATTAAAAGAGTATTAGGTACTTACAAAATGCTTACAGACAAAAACACAATTATTGTGCAATAATATCTAGAACGGACACAGGGTCATATTTTCTAAGAATGACAACACTACACCACCCCTGCCAAAAATATGTAAGAAAAACGGTTTTTCCTTATTTGATCTTCCGAAAAAGCCGGCTATTTATTTGTTAAAGAGATAACGTGATAACAAAGTAAAAGTGTAGTTTTGATCGCTAATCATAGCTTAAAAATTCGTTTCGGACTCCAGCTTCTTTGACATTTTTGATGTCTCTTACTTGGTGGGGCGGACAACGGAAGGGATCCCTTGTTTTCGCATAATGTTTTTATACCTAATTTGATTTGGCATAACAGGTTCAGCATAATTTTTTTTGTCATAATAATACTTTGGCATAATTGTTTTTAGGCATACTATTTATATTAGCATAATTATCATTTAGACTAATTTGTTTTCGCATAATGCTATTTGGCATATTGTCTATTCGCCTAATATTATTTAGTCATAAAACTAAAAAAAACAATAAGAATAAATTTACTTCATTTATTTTCATGCAAAAAAACATAGGTATAATACAAAAATATAAGGTTAATGAAATTTATTAATTAATATTATGAAATTTATAAATTATTATATGCCGCCAATACATTTATTTATTTTTATTATCTTTTGATTTTTATTATTTTTTTATTAGGATTTGATTTTGCATCTTCTTTTATTTTACTCATGGTATTTTGAACCTGAAACACAAAAATAAAGTACTAATTATAACCAATCTTACTTGGGTAATATAGAGTAATAATAGGTTAAGGTGCGGCGTGGGTGGCCCTTGGGCCACCCATAAGCCGCCAACATGATTGTAATACACACGATAATTATTTCATAAAATGTAAACACAAAATTTACCTTTTCTCTGAGAGCATTTGGTTCATGGTTGTGACTCTGTAATTTTTTTGATAAAATTTCATGTCGGTCGTCGTTCAGTTTCGTAATAAGTCGACAGTTACATTTATAATTGTTATTTCTTCTCAATTCACACACCCAATAATATTTGTTGTTTACTTCACGATTTTTCTCATATATGAAACCATTAACATTTAATTTAGTTCCTCCTCTTTTACTAATAAAAGTGTGCATTGGTAACTATAATTCACTTTACTTTTAATATAAAATGATTAAATTACAACTTTGCACTAATATAGTTAGACCCAGAATAGTTAACGATACATCCACCGTCGTCTTTGAAAAATAAAAAATTGCTACGTTCTACCTACAATGTAAAACGTCTACAAATTTCATCAGAGCAATATTATAATTAAGATGTTATATAATTTATAAAGTTTTAGGAGTTAATTATTCTGCGTATAAGTGTTAGGTCTATTAAAAATATGCGTTAATAACATTATGCGTGTTTAAATTTATGCTAAAGAATATTATGCCTAAATATGATTACGCTTAAAGTAGTTATGCTTAAAAAAATTATGCCTAAGCTGTTATGACTAAGTAATATTATGCGTAAATAATATTCGGCGAAATCATATTATGCTATGTCATATTAGGACAATTTTTTTTATGCAAAATCATAGGGAACCACAACGGAATCCCCGGTTCCGTCGTCCTGGCCCCGTACAACTATGGGGGGAGAAGATGCGCATGGTGTCTTCGTCTTCTGCCCGGCCTATTCCGTCGGAGTGGGTCCGCCTGCGCATCCGCTTCTCGGACCCGCTCCGCGGCCATCTTCTGTGACATCACGTCCTCACAGAAGGAGACCACTGTCTGCCATGACCTGTCACTCCCCAGCATGGCGACTCCCATACAGCCATTTTTGGTCACAGATTTTCAACAGATGTAACAAGTCGCTACAGTTTCGTAACTTACACGACACATTGCGACTATTTGCGACTGTGTGGGGTTTTGTTTAAAGGTGTTGTAACAGTTCAGTAACAATGTTACGGAAACTAGTTTCAGTAACTTTGTGTTGTCGCTGTGTCGACATAATTCACAATGATCTGTGTCCATACATTCTATACACTTTGTGCTCAGTTTTCAACTAGAGTACAAAGTTGTAACAATGTGTGGTAACGGGATGGTAACGTTACAACACATTGTTTTGTAACGTTACGACAATGTTCCGGAATACCAGATAACCTAACTTATACAAATGAGCGTCACCAAATCCAGTCACTCTCAAATACTGCCTTTGTTTTCTGCCCCCTAGCATGCCTACCGAAACACGATATAATATAGCGATTTATCACGTGTAACTGTCAAAAACAATGTATTTCGACAGTTGAATGTTGATAAAACGCTATATCACGTGATTTTACGTCTTGGCGCATAATGTCCTTTCTCATAATGTCCTTTTCTCGAAATGTCCTTTCTCAAAAAGTCGTTTTCTCAAAATGTCTTTTTCTCGAAATGTCCTTTTCTCAAAATTTCCTTTTAATATGCAATCTTTTTTTTAACAAATACATATTAAAGCATTTTTAGTTAGTCGCTTATCTAAATTATCATCAAAAACAGACATGCAATGCATGCAAATATTTATTAAGTCTAAGAATGTTATAAAGTAATGAGTAATGTAGTTATAAAATTGTAGAAATATGATGGAAAGGATCAGAAATAAAAAAAGTAATAATAATCATAAACCAGTCTCCTTATTTGTAGTCAAAAATATTATTTATTTATCATTATTAACATTAAACTTTGTATTAATTACCAAACAAGTATCTTTCTTTTGTAATAATCATAGTTTTCTTAAACATTTTTTAATGTAATATGTATTTGTTTAAAAAAATATTGCATATTAAAAGGACATTTTGAGAAAAGGACAATTCGAGTAAAAGGACATTTCGAGAAAAAGACATTTTGAGAAAAGGACTTTTTGAGAAAGGACATTCTGACAAAGGACATTTCGAGAAAAGGACACAATGCGCCAAGACGCGATTTTATCATGTTTCGATGGACATGCTACGGAGGCGAGGCTAAAGTTTGATCATGCCGATCAAACCAATTAGGTATTGACTTATTAGCATAACAATATTGGGGTTAGTTGTAAAATGAGAAGGTATAATATTTATTTCAGTATAAATAAACAGCCTCTTTACTAATAAAATAGGTTATGCAATCTGTTCAGTTTAATAGGTACGAGTTCATCTCACGAGTTGAAATAGCCAATATTCCACTTTTATAAGTAGCATAATTTATTTTTCTTTGTTCTGACTGCGACCGCCTGTTCCAGAAATGTTGGATAGTTTTTTGACCCTGCAACAAATATCGAAACTTTGAGAAACGCTGGAAGCAAAAAATTTGAGAAACCATTTTTGAATTCCCGTTACTTTGTGACGACTTTACGTAACCATATCGACACATTATAGTTACTTTGTGACTAGTTGTGACGAGAATATTTTCACCTAAAAAAAATGCTTTTCTTTAATATTTATCAATTTTACTGTTTAATATTGCTAAAATATATTATTTTTTGTTTTGATATTAACTATTATGAATAATTAAAAGCATTTGAGCACTCGGTGCGTACAAATAAATAATGTTTCCTTACCACCAAAATACTAAAATTGTGATAATATTGTGGCGAGTTAGTAAATTTCATTCTATTTGATGAAATCACACAGTCAAATTTTTTCCCATTACGATTTGAGCATTAATAAAAACAATATTGAACAAAATCTGTTTATAAATATTACTTGCCTGGAAAAAATGGCGCTACCTTTTATTTTAATTAATAGTTCATGTCACCATATTTGTCACTTCACGAGTCAAAGGAACTGCTGAACGAATGAATGAATGAATTGCTGATAGAAGTGAGCACAAATACGTCACGATGTGACTACGCGGCGACAGCGCAGTGCGACTAAAAGTTACTGTTACCAAATGTTACAAATCGTCCCCACTTTTCGAAACGGCGACGGAACAACGGTCGACACGGCTACTCATTGTGACGGAACAAAGTTACTGAAAAAATATGTTTCGAAACAAATGTGTGCACGCACTCTAAGTCGTAACCGCTACCAGAATGGCTGTATGGGCTGTTATGCTGGGAAGCGAGAGGTCCTGGTCCTGTCCAATGACCGCTACTAAGTCCGTGCGTTGCGGAGACCACTTCGCACACTCAGCTAGAGTGTGCTCTGACTCTGAGGTGTCATTAGGTCTAAGGTACCAACCTACACATAATGTACCGATGCCATATTCCCCTTATTCCTCGGAGATAACCATGGCCAGATAACTGGTTATCTGTGAAGAATTTTTTTCTTCCCATATAACCGGTTATCTCTTAGGAATATATTTTCCTCGCAGATAACTGTCAAAATAATTAGTTATCTGTGAGGAAAATTTATTCCTAAGAGATAACTGGTTATCTCCGAAGAATACATTTTCCTCGCAGATAACTGTTAAAATAAATAGTTATCTGTAAGGAAAATCAATTCCTAAGAGATAACTGGTTATCTCCGAAGAATACATTTCCTCTCAGATAACTGTTAAAAGTGCCAAAAGTGGCGCCAAAATTTCTTTAAAGAATACAAAGGTTTATATCTCTGCTTCGATGTTATTTACCTATATGAGCTCCATACTAAAACGTGTTTTTATTGAACTGTTCTTATAAAAAAATAACTTCCAAGAGTGGCTGCTAATAAAAGTAATATTATACTACCTATAAAATAAAACACAAGTATACAAATAAAGTTCTTCTTATTTGGACTTGAAATAAAAAAAAAAACGCGTTTCTCGCAACTTAACACAAATATACAAATAAAGCTTTTCTTATTTCGACTTGAAATAAAAAAAAATCGCGCTTCTCGTAACTTAACGGGATGTATTTAATAGCACTTTTTTGACGAAAACATTATTGGTTATGTAAGGGTCATAATTCAAACAACAATTACTCTCGAATATGCAACTCAGAGCAATGATTTTGATGCTGTTTTGTAGATAATATTCCTGTGTATTATAAAAATGCAATAAAATTGCACATTAAAGTTCTAGTTTTTGAGATCTGTAAAAAAAGCTTAAAAATAGCGCACTTATTTCGGATTAAAATTTATTTCACTAATTTTTTATAACGTATTCAAGTTTTTATAACAGTTATCTGAAAGGAAATGTATTCTTTGGAGATAACCAGTTATCTCTTAGGAATTGATTTTCCTTACAGATAACTATTTATTTTAACAGTTATCTGGGAGGACAATGTATTCTTCGGAGATAACCAGTTATCTCTTAGGAATAAATTTTCCTCACAGATAACTAATTATTTTGACAGTTATCTGCGAGGAAAATATATTCCTAAGAGATAACCGGTTATATGGGAAGAAAAAAATTCTTCACAGATAACCAGTTATCTGGCCATGGTTATCTCCGAGGAATAAGGGCCATATTCGACTACTTATAAGTACGAATTCTAATACCGACCTGCGTAATCGATACCTACATCGGCAAATGAATAAAAAATGCGAAAAAAAAATTTAACTGTCGAATCTCGTTATTTTTTCGAAACAAACATCATAACAATTCAATAAAGTTCACGTAGGTATGTAAGTAATTATACGGACGAAGTATATTGGCACCTACTTGAATTATTATAATCTTAAATATTTGCCCAAAAACTAGTTTAGGTTATCGTTAAGCAAACATCTAAGTACTAAGAATCGACGCATTGTTGAAACGCTTAGGTGCTAATTAAGTATAGTTAAATATTTGTGTTTGTTTAATTGAATAGCTTAAAATAGATTAAGACGTTAACCAATATCTATTGCTATTTACTTTTTCCTATAAGTATAAACGAGTTTCCAAAGATAAGCAAACATTTTGCTCTAGTCTAGATAAAATCCTATACTGTGTTAGATTCAGTCAAAACACTTACAACAAGTCGCGATAGCCTTATCAAGTTTCTTTAAAAAATAAAAGCAGAAATTATAAAACTGTAACTTGCTATTATGTAACTAAGCTTTAATTCAAAATCATTATTTTGTGCATTTGTCTATAATTTACTTGACGAGACGAGTGTAGACAAATATTTTCCGTGATGTAGGTAAAAAAAGTGTTCCATGATTTTAACAAAATGAGGAAAAACTGGGTACCTAATATCAAAAGATTTCTAATAAAATCCAGCTTTTCAATTAGTGGTCGTCCTACGAGCTCAAAATCAATGAAATACCGCAAATCGATGTACAGTACAGCCGTTTGGTAGGTACATGTATACTTGAGGTGAAAACACAATTTTGGACCCGCAGTTCTTAAAAATTCTTCCCTTAGGTTAGGAGAGGAGCAATGGTGTCATCTTTTTTATTTTGCGTACGTAGGACTAAATAAATAGTTAAATTAACGCCATCTTAGAGATAATAGTAATATTTCTATCTATAGGTATCGCAATTCAAAAATATTTTATTTTATTTCAGATGGGTTGCAAGTTGACGTTCGTGGATGACGTCCTAAACAAATCCTTCTACAAGCTCGGTTTACTGGTGGGCCGGCAGCCAGGGTACTTCATCATCATCCCACTCCTGCTAACCCTGCTGATGATCACTGGCTACCAAAGAATCCACTATGAAATGGACCCAGAGTACCTCTTCTCTCCCGTCAGTGGCCAGGGTAAAACCGAAAGAAGGATAGTTGAAGAATATTTTAAAGTCAACTATTCTCACAGGTTTAATGTCGGGAGGATCACGAGGGCAGGTTAGTAGCAATGTTTTTTTTTTGTAAAAAGAAATCACTTCTGTACCCCGAACAGGTAGGTATCGAAAAAAATAGCGCGCGTAAAAACATTCGATAGAGAAATTTGGTATGGTAAATTTGTACAACGCCATCTATCGCCGTAAAGCGAAATGAAATTTCCCATAGAGAAACTCTATCGAGTACCTATAAGGTGCAAGTTGGAAGCACGCGACACGCGACATGAAGCCGCGACGTGTCGCCGCCTCATGTCGCGTCGACTACTGGTTTGTATGTGTTTCTATGAAATTACCTACCTTCTGAAGCGCGCGACATGAAGCCGCGACGCGAGGTCGCGACGTGCGCCCGACCGCACATCAGTAGTGCTGCTGAAGTTGGAGTTACAAAACGTTGAATTTGCAAAAAAAAAATTCGAACTGCGATTCTGAAGATAAACTGATCAATCTTGTGGCCCAATATCCCGATGCATCTCACAAAAACTATATGAGAAGTGTTACCTATATAAAAGATAGATTTGGAAAAAATAGGACTGCTGCTGCGGTGTGCGGTCGGGTTCGAATTCGCGACCGCAGCGACATGAGGCGGCGACGTGTCGCCGCGACATGAGGTGGCGACACGTCGCGGTTTCATGTCGCGTGTCGCGTGCTTCCAACTTGCACCTACTTACGCGCGTTTTTTTCTCGATAACTGTTTGTGCTAAAGGTACTCCTTTATGATCAGAAAGCCTAACGTGCAAAACGTTGTATGTACTCTTGTATCGATAGATATCGAGAAAAAAACTCGTTTAATACCGATCTTATTCAGAGTGCGTTCGTTAAACTAGGGCCAAAGTTAACATGGCGTTAGATTTTAGCGCAAATCGTATTCAGAGTGACAGTTTAACGTTTAGTCCCACCGTTTAAGGATTAAAAGGTGCATTGTGATTGGTTTGTACAAGCATTAAACCAGGTTTTGTCAGAACAGTCTTGCACCCCTGTTTTGTGAAACATCTCTGAATAAGACAGATAGAGTTTTAACTACCTACCTTTGGAAAATGTCATTTCGTTTTTCGGCGGTAGATGGTGCTATACAAATTTTCCATACAAAATTACTCTATCGAATGTTTTACGCACGTTATTTTTTCGTCGTGCTAGGTAAGAGTAGGCTGAAAATATACTGAACTAAAGTAACACTGAACCCTTCCGGACCCAAGGCACAACTACTATGCTCAACTGGTTGTGCCGTTGGTACTTTTGATTCCCTTCTACACACTACCTACCACACCCAATATTTGACTGCGAAAATCTGATACAGTACCAGTATTGAACACCAGATATTATTTTAAAGTCTAATCAAAAATTATAATAAAATATGAGTAGAAGTATTTAAGTCGAACATTGACTTTTCGCACAGACCATTTTTTTATTCTTAGGTAGGTATAACGAGTTCATCAACTAACTGGCATATTATTCATCGATAAAACATACAAAGATCGTGATTGTGAATTTTATTAGACACGTTTTTGAAGGTCCCAAATTATACTTACACCAATGAATAAAATATATGTAGGTAGGTACCTACCTATAGGAACTATGAGGAACTATCTATTAAGTTAAACAAAAGCTTAATAAAATAAAAAGAAGGTAAAGTTTTTGGATATTTGAGTAACAGGACCTTCTAAAATTCTTCATACTTATTCAATTATTGAATCTATAAAAACTGTTCGTCCATAAATGAAAATGATGATATTTACGTAAAGAAATAAATCTGTGCCTCCAGTCAAAAGGGGCATAAGACGAGTTATGCCCTTTTTATTTTATTGCACTGTTGTAATCAGCACATTGAGTTACATAACATATCAAAAGGGCATTACTGTACCTACCTCCTAACATACATTTATTGTTCACACAAAAAGCATAACTCACCGTTTGTAAGGGCACAGTTTTGAATAATTGTTGAGTTTTACGATCAGAAAGACATAAATGGTCTCAAAATTATCTGTGATTAAAAAAGCATAATTACATTAGATTTATTAATAGAAGACATAATTCATGTTATATCATTATTAATTTTAAAAATAATATAGAATTAAATGTAGTTATGCTCTTTTAAACCACGTTATAACCACCTAAAAAATTATTCACCATCCTAGAGATTATTACCAGATGGTAGGGTCTGCTGGGGAAAAAGGCCAATTCACTGTGAAAGAAATGACTTTGGAGAATTTCTATAATTTTGAAGCACTCCATAAAGGCCCACTGGTATTAAGGAAAATTAATGCCAATAAAGAAAATGTGCATTGGCCCGATATAAGGTGGTTCCGATATTCACAATCAAATCAGAGCCATTTGTTGCTCTCTGCAAAACAAATTTATGTGTAGAAAGCGATTATGACTACATACAATATGTTTGGTTAGCGATGTCGGAGCTTTTAAAGGCAGATAATATGATCAATGTTATCGACAACACCCCCCACATGTTCGGGTCTATCCCCTCGTTTTGGAATGACCGGCATTTTATTTTTGATGGCCCTGCCGAAAATATTAATTCCTTTGGATTCAAAAGTCCTACAGTTATAAAAAATAGTTTTAGAAAGCTTATAATATCACTTATCAATAAAAAAAATATGTCAACTATTAACTTAAATTCGTCATAAAAAATACTTTGGTAAATTTTAATTCGAAATTACAGTGATTTACTTAGGTTTTCCCACAGATCTTGAAAACAAGGACATTAATGTGCAGTTTTTGCATTTTATAATACACAGGAATATTATAAACAATACGACATCAAAATCATTGGTCTGAGTTGCATATTTCAAGAGTTATTGTTGTTTGAACCCTATGGCACTAAATGTTAATTTTCGAAAATGGTCAAAATTCAAAACTCGCCACTTGCTTTTATTGTTCAATTTCATTTATATTGAGATAAAATTATCAAGTAAGTTAAAAACTGATAAAAATGTTTTTTATTTTTATTTTTCGATTTATGTAAGGGTCATATTACAATAATAACTCTCAAAATATGCAACTCAGAGCAATAGTTATGATTTCGTTTTGTAGATAATATTCCTGTGTATTATTAAAATATAAAAAAATGCACATTAATGTCCTTGTTTTGAGACCTGTAAGAAAAACCAAAAAACACACCAATTTCAGATTAAAATTTATTTCAGTAATTTTCTATGACGTATTAAAGTCAAAAGTTTACATAGTTATTTTTTACTTGATAGGTAATTATGATAAGCCTTTTAAAAATTCAATTAAATTAAATAATGTTTATTTCAGATAAATTACATCCATATGTGTTAGTACCTAATCTTAGTGCTATTGTTAATAATTTAATTTATATTTTACCATACTGGGCCAAGACTGACTATCACATAAAAGGGTATGTTCCCGTCACTCTTCGAATAAAGCACTCCTATAGTGGGGAAGTGTATCGATTTGCATGTTTGCCTTTGATTTTTGAAAAGTATTTTTTTATAACTGTGGGACTTTTAAATCAAAAGGAATAAATATTTTCGGCAGGTCCATCTTAAATAAAAAGTCAAATTTAAAATGTCAGTCATTCAAACAGGAGAGGGGACAGACCCGATCATGTGGGGGGTTTTGTCGATAAAATTGATCATATTATCTGCCTTTAAAAGCTCCGATATAGCTAACCAAACATATTATGTACATCATTTGTTACCTTAAGTCTTAATTTATTGAATAGACAATTAATGTTATTCTTACGTATGCAAATAAAAGTTCATATAAATCACGTTATGCTTTTATGTAGTTGTTAGTAAGGGCATAATTCAAGAAAATTTAGAAAAAAAATTAAATAGAGTGTACAAATGTAGAATAAATTTCCATTAATCGTATCATTAAAAATATATCTAAATATATGCAGTATTGGATTTCGTGTTCATAATTTGATAACTAAAAAAACAACAAAAATTTGGTTTTTCAACTCTCCTGAAAAGTAGTCATTTTGAGTTATGACCTTTTTGACTGGAGGCACAGAAATCTTAATTCGTATTAAACGTTTTGTGACGAAGTTGCTTTGGAAACTGGTTTAAGTTTAAAAACTTGTTGAGAAATACTGTTTAGAAGCTATATAACACGAAGCAAAATATCTTTTTTAGAACAATTTAATGAAGCATATAGTTTATGGACGTTTTTTGACTGGAATTTACGATTAAGGGTTAAAATATAGATGCGTAGAAATCCCTTCTAGTTTTCCATGAAGAAGACTGACAGAGATCCATTTTTTTTTTGTTTCATGAAGAGCGAGCTTAAATAAAAGTTATTGGGAAATTCTTGATCCAAGTCTACGAAAACATTTGAAATGACAAATTTTGGAAAATCTCAAAAATTATCGAACGATTTGGAAATTCAAATTGCACTTTGAAGCCGACAGACATTTTGACAAATGGCCCATCTGCGTACCTACCTACCTCTCATATTTGCGAAACTACAGGCAAATGTCACAATTTCATAAATCGGGGCACTGAAGTACCAAGTAGAAGCACTAAGTATAGGTACTCGATCACGAAAATAAGATGAAAAGTCCCTGGAAGTTCTACAGATTCTACTTATTATGATTCAGCTCAAGTATTACTAGAGTCTCTAGAGTACCCATAACAAATATTGAGGGTTATATCCTCCTGCTGAGGTTAAGTGGATAAGGGGGGAGAAGCCTTGCTCTAAGGGAGAAGCATAGGCATAGGTTGCATAGGTTGTTTTTTTGGTATTTCCCATTGCATTGGGTGGGTCGGACCCAACCCAATGCAATGGGAAATACCAAAAAAATCAAATCAGCTGTTTTTTTTATAATTAGGAATACGCTCCTTTACCTATTACTTACCTAGGTAAGCGAAAAATTCTTCACAATTTTTGGGTGCGTGAAAAAATTCCGAAACATTTTGTAGAAACTTTTTTTAATACATGTTGTGGTTGTGGCTACATGTTGTGGTTGTGGCCTGCCACAACCACAACATGTATTAAAAAAAGTTTGGCTAAGGAATCATCTACATTCTGCTGTTACTTACGTACTTTTGCGAAGTTTTTTTTTCACGCAACTAAAAATTCTGAAACTTTTTTTCTATTTAAGTATATTTAAGGGAGCTTTATCCTAGCTATAAAAAAAAAATCAGCAAATTTTCAGACAGACATTGAAGAGGAATTAACGACTGCAAAAGTAGCCAGGAAGAACGGCCATACATGCGTTCCGAAACATCCGAAGCGCAGAGGAGCTCGAGATAATACAATCTTGGTCACCCATCCCTAACCAACCCTTGCGTGAATGCGTACAGTCTCTTCGCCATTGAGCTTCTCAAGACAGACAATATATTTACCTACCTACCTACTATAATATAAATTATCAAGCAGGTGGGATGATCCCCTTAATTCTAAAATCATTCATAAGAACACCACTTGCAATTTGTATAACCTTAATAGGTACTTCGATCATCTATACCTGAGGATGTAGTACGTCATACAATAACAAAGCTGAAATGTGGCACATGTCGTTTGACAAATCACGCGACAGTCGCGACACTAAATGTCAAGTTGTGTGACAAGTCTTGGGGGACTTTCATAGTGGGCTGCGTTTGGTTAAAAGTGTCCCACAAATGCAAATCCAAATCCACAGGTATAGATGATCGAAGCCTTAATAAAGTAAACACGGGTGTTACCGAGTTTTGTAACGATGTGGAAAGCGTGGGTCAGTTTATGGGTCGTTCATAAAGCGACGCAGATAATGAAGACAGTATGCGCATACTGATTGGCTATCGCGTCGACGCGGACGCATAATTAGGACGGCTAATTGATGCCATTGTTTCATTGCTATTCGCATTCTAGCTTGATATGTTAGATCCCTTGAAAATGAGTACTTATAACGATTGCAGTTTTTTAACACGTTTTCATGTTGCTTTCTCGTTTGTTTGTTCGTTTTTAACTTTGGTTGAGTTTGGGTATACTTACCTACCTATAGGTACCTACTTAAAAACTCCAAAGTGATATTGATGGGAATTTGGAAATGCACCAAAGTTAAATTAGGTAGATAGGTACCTATTCGATTGCTGGGTGCGAAGGTATAATAATCGATCGCAGCGCTCATGGTGGCAAAAAGTAGAAATAATGTATGCTCTGTAATCTGTTTGAAAACGATATTTTATTTATTACTAGCGATACAGGAACAATTATATATGTTTATTATCACTTAATAAAATTATTAAAGTAGCTTTATCCTCTTGTTTTATAAAATAAACAACTAAAACAGAAGTAAACAAACCCTGATATAACCAAAATAAAACACTCTGTTTGAATAGATTTTACTTGCCATATTTAATTTAAATGACCAAAAATTATTTCACAACACTTTGTCTCAAATCACAGTAATTTTGAAATTTACATTAATAACACAATGTGAATAGTATTTTTTTACTTTTTGTCACAATGCCGCCATTACATATCAAAACGGTCAGATCAGAGCACTGACCTGAATTTTTTTTTCTATTTAACTGGATTGGCTGTCTGTATGATTTGACAGCAAAGTTCTTGTGCCTATTTGAAACGCCTCTAGCGTGAGGTCTAGAGAACTAATTTTGACGTACCTACAATGAAAATGGTTGCCGTGATGGTCTCTCCAGACTCCAGACTTTAGTACCATGTCCCTCACGCTATGCTCACGCTCATAGATATAGTATATTAAAAAGGGGTAGATGCGCCACCGAGCGACCGGGTGTAAGGGATAGATATATTATGACGTCAAAATATGGGGCTGCCATGATCGCAAAAAAAATACCCTAAAATGTAGTCGGAATCGTTACAGTACTTGAATTCCGTAGTGAGTGAAAGTCAACATTTTGACTCGCTAATTAAACAAAGTATTGCAAGCGAAATGGCGATAATAAGCGGGCTCGACCGACCACTCTTTTTGTGATAAACTATATTGAATTTTCGACAATTACACCCTGTTATAATATGTGACGTAATTGTTCTTCTTTATACCTCAACAAAAAATGCTCAACAGATTGAACAACTTTTGCTAAGGTGTCATTTTTATATTTCTAATAGTTTAGCTGAACCATTATGGTTCTGCATCAGGTGTTCCAGATCATCAATTTTTATACCTCATCAAAAAATGCTCAACAGATTGAACAACTTTTCCTAAGGTGTCATTTTTATATTTCTAATAGTTTATCTGGACCATTAAGGTTCTGCATCAGGTGTTCCAGATCATCAGCTTTTAAGTGCTACGGATTTTGTGATAATAAATAAAATAAATAAAATACCACTCATCAGGCTGAACAACTTTTACTATGGTTCTGCATCAGGTGTCCCATTTTCCAAAATCAATTATACCCTAAGTTATGCCCAGGCTTAACAGCTATATAACAGAAATCAGTATTTCCGGAGATTAGCGTGTTCAAACAGACAAACAGACAAACTTTTTTAAACTTTTACTCTATTACTATGTCTCCATCGCTTCAAATTTTTTTTTTTAATATCCTTACTAATATTATTTACTTTTACTAATATTATAAATGCGAAAGTCCGTTTCAATTCGTGTGTACTTATGATGCCAATTCTTTTTTCCAGTTGCCATTGTCCATTTCTCATGAATTTTATCTTCCGTCGGAAATCTGGAAAAATCAAATCGCTTGAAATTCCCTGAAATATGGGGTAATTTTTGGGGAAAAATTTCTATATGGGTAGGCATCCCGAAATCGATTTATAAACCTACTGATTTTAGTGGACGTCAATACTAAGCTGACTTCTATTACGTAGATTAATACGCAATTTTCCCGGTTTACATGTCAAATGTTTCCGAGGTTATTTTTAGAAATAATTTTTAGATTTTTCCTATTTATTAAATTTTTCATGATATAACTAATGATTTAGCTCAGAAACTTGGTTCCTGTGAGATTTGAGAAAGAAATACGTGATCAAAATATAGAAAACAGTGTACTTACGCATGAAATGTAACACCCGCTTCTTTTCTTTATTTGTTGCTTTTGCAGCCAAATATTGAACACCCCACCATTTTGCAGGCTAGACACAAACACTACACATTCGATTTATAATAAATTGTATGTATAAATTAGGTATTAATCCACAAAACCTTTAATTTCTTTGGCACTTTTGATATAACCTCACTTGTTTGTTTTGCCTAGTTGAACTGTGCCTATAACCCGACCATGAAAAAAAGTCCGGTCGGTGATAGAGATAAAACATGAAACTCTTCTCTATTTCCTCCTATAGGAATCTCAATAAGACGATCTCGCTCTATCAAAGCATGTCAGACCCTTGCTCACGCTACGTCCTACAGCGCCAAAATGGCGGAAATCAAATAGGCACAAGAACAGTTTGACAGCAGCCAGTCCAGTGGAATATATAGAGGTCAATGGGTCGGAGGCCGGAGCCAACAAAGTTACGAACGTTAGGTGGCGCTAAAAGCGTGAACACAAATCAGATTTTTGAAATAAGCGTCTCGTAATTCTGGTTTTTCATAAAATATTATTAAAAACGTACCTACAGAAACGCAGACTGGTATTGTCAATACAGTACCAGAACAGAACCACGTACCTATAAATCCTTATTTTTATTTATTTATAAATTTTGTACACACAACATTGAAAGAAAAATTAGTGGACAGAAGAAACGTAGGGGCACAGCTTATTTCACATTGAAATATCTTCCAGCAGGCCCGCAACAGGAAAAAACATTTAAAAGGGCAGTCAGTAACCACTTACCTTTTTCATTTCAGGACGATTCGGCCGCGTCATAATAGTATCCAAAGACAACAATACCAACATGCTCCGTACCGAAGTGTGGAAGGAGTTGAGAGAGCTCGACGACCTGGTGCAGAACATCACGGTGACCCTGCCTGACGGTGAGACCTTCACGTACCGAGAGGAGTGCGCCCGCTGGGAGGGGCAATGCTTCGTCAACGACATCTTGAACCTTGACAAGATTATAGGAGAGGTAAGTCTGCCATAGAATTCAATTTTACTTGATGATGACTTATTTGAAGGGAGTGAACAAGATGACGAAGTAGTCTATACCAGTGGTTCTTAGCTAGTGGTCCGCGTACCAGTGGTAGTCCCTGGAAGTACCAGAAGTGGTCCACGAAGCCATCCTAAAATAATAACCCTTCATTCATTTATTTCAAGAGTGGGTAGTCCCTGGCAAGACAGAATTTTGTAAAATGGTCCTGATAATGATCACTAAAAGGTTACGAAGGTCTATCTATACGATACCATAGGTAAATTGGGGTCCTTTGCCAAGAAATCGTCTTGGTTGGTCTTAGTAGTATCTTAGTCGCAATGGAACTATGCATCATAGTTGAGGGAGGTCATGTCCGACTTTAGGAAATAGCGAAAAAGCGTGTATTTTCAAACCGACCCGACGTTAAATTTGGAATTAACGGAATACAAGAAACGATGCCTTCTGACATAATTCGTTGCATTGGGTGGCACCAGTCAGTCGAAAGGATGTGTTTATGTTACTTATGATGTTGCAGTTAATAGGCAGAGTAGAAAGGTTTACTCGAATGAGTAAATAAAGAATTTAATAAACTAACATAAGTAATATTGTATATTTGACGGTAAAAATATCACCCACTCGTAAGATAGGTACCTAACTAGGTAAAATTTGTAGAATCAGTCTTCATGAGCTGAACTAAAAAGCATGACAAAAACAAAATACGACTTAATATTTTGTCAGGTGTGTCATTCAATACCATACTTTTCATTATTCTCAACTCGTCAACTCATTGAATACATTGCGTAGTCTCACAAAGAATTTGCATCTTTTTCTGTGTCAGGTTTACCAAACACACTCATTCAAACCACTGTCTTACTATCGTTTTTTTTCACTTTCTCCTTGAAAACCATTGTTTTTATATTTACTTACACACCGGTAACTTTAATAAGGCCTTTAATATTCAGTGGACTTAAGCTTTCCTCATGCCATGTAGTTAACATGGACTTGACCTCACTTACACGAGCTTTATACTTCTAAACTGTTTCAAGGAAAACTAAAAAGGTCAGTCATGGGAAGTTCACGTTTACCCATTGCCATGGTCGCGAATTTGTTTGAGGACTCATTGCTTTGTCACTCAGGGGTTTCCTACTCGTGACCGAAAAACACTTACCCGAAGTCCATTTCTCCAACGCCATGTCAATGGGTCATATGACCAAAAAACCAAATCTTTGAAATCCCATTTCACCGATAGTGCATTTCTTCTAATGCAATACGACCGAAAATGTTTCGTTTTTTAATCAAATGGGTATAATTAAAACGTAGTGATTATTTTCTCTGTGGGAATGATAATATTCTTAAATTAAACTTGTTTATTTAGCAAAATATCCATTATTCCACATATTCCATCTTCGATCAGTCGGTGAAATCGGATTTTGAACCTTTGGTTTTTCGGTCAAATGACCCATGGATCAAATAATAACCCATCGGTCAAATAGCTTTTCATTGTCATGGAGTTGAAAATGGACTTCGGTGAAGTGTCTTTCGGTCACGAGCAGGAAACCGCTCATTCAGACCCATTCGAAGTAATCACCAGATCACTGAATCACGCTCGTTTAATAAACAATAGACAATTATTACTCAGACTGTAGCCACAGACCGCACGTTTCATTACCTACATAAAACAATGGCATTTATTTAGAATACCACCCTCGATGACACTTTAGTGGTTGATTCAATCAACATAGTTAACCACTATCTACCTACTTACATTGCAATTTCTTGGTATGATTTATTGGCACTTTGTAAAATCAAAGTAACATCAATAGGTACTGAATCACCATGTTGATGAAATCAATATTAATCGATATTCTATCATCATCATCATATCAGCCGCACCGCACGACACCCACTGCTGGGTATAGGCCTCCCCTAAGGATCTCCACTACGATCGGTCCTGCGCTGCCCACATCCAGTGGCTTCCAGCAATCTTCACCAGATCGTCGGTCCACCTTGTCGGGGGCTTACCCACGGAGCGTCGTCCGGTGCGCGGTTGCCATTCCAGAACCTTTCCGCCCCAACGGCCATCGGTTCTTCTCGCTATGTGTCCCGCCCATTGCCACTTCAGCTGAGCAATCCTTCGAGCGATGTCGGTTACTTTAGTTCTCCTGCGGATCTCCTCGTTTCTGATTCGATCACGCAGGGAAACGCCGAGCATGGCTCTCTCCATTGCACGCTGGGTAACCTTGAGCCTCCTTATGAGACCCATAGTTAGCGACCACGTTTCACTGCCGTAAGTCATCACTGGCAACACACACTGTTCATAGACTTTCGTCTTAAGACACTGAGGTAAGTCAGATGCGAAGATTTTTCGAAGCTTCCCGAATGCTGCCCACCCGAGTTGGATTCGACGAGAGATCTCTTTCTCGAAGTTGAACCTACCTAATATTCTATCATACTTATTTTAAATTATGTAGGAAGGTAGATATTTATTTATGACTGGGTATTCATCAAAATTCTATCTCTGCCTAGCCAAATTTATAATAGAATTATGACATCTACTCATATCATATTGTAAGTTCATCTATCAACATCAACATCTACTCATATCATATTGTAAGTCAGTCAATAGCTATGTTTACGAGATCCTTTAACGCAAACGAAAGTTCATTTAATTCATTTTTAGTAGGTTAATGCTCGAAGTGTGCCATCGACTTTTATTACTGTTTATGAACAAGACTCAGATCAACCGGATTGACCACTCTCCTTATACGTTGACATGCTAGAAAACCTAAGTGGCCCAGTTCAGTTAAGGATAACCAGTATGAGAGTACTGACCCGCAACCAAGCAGTCTCAATTTAAAACTTCTGGTTGACTATTGAGTATTTTAAAATTAAAGTTTGTTTTTCTCAACTGTTCTATAGTAAACAATCAGAATCAAGAATTTTCGAAACGCTATAAACTGTTTGGCACATGAGCGTTATGTAAAGCAAGTGAGAAAGAACTAACAAGTAGGCAGGTAGTAAAGTTTATCCAAGTCAATACATTATGAAGAATTCGTAATTCGTAGCACTTAGTAGGCAATACATAGCAAGAGTTACCGATTAGTTTTACCAATGACGGATAAGAAACAGCTATTAATAAACGTGTTGGCATTACATCCTCCAAGGATTTAAATGTTCTCAAATAAAAATTACAGACTTAGAAAACTAAAATTGCTACGTCGAAATGATGGCCGAAAGGGACGATTAGCTAGTAGAAAGATGTGCTGTGAAGTTAGAATGAATTGGGACAAAGGCAGAAAGAAAAAGAAGAAGACTAGGCACGACAAACGGAACATTTTTGTATCCCATGCTACATAAAGTGCAACACTAATTAAGAAATTATGCCTTTAGGATAATATTTACATCCAAAGCTTGAGAATTGGATGAATATATAAGTACCTACGTAAGTATTATATACTTTGTAATTAATTGTAATAATGACTTTTTCGTCTTCAGGTGGAGCGAGGCGAGTTAAATCTAACATTCCCGATAATGTTCAACCCAGTGACGTGGGAGGCCCACGCATTCCCAGTGTTTTTTGGGGGTTCGCAAGTGGTGGATGATACTATAGTATCGGTGCCGGCAGTACAGCTGGTGTGGTTTGTGAGAACTGATACGAAGTTACAGGAACAACGGTATGTACTAAAAGTTATATTAAACTTGATTATCCTATTAAGATTAGCTATCGACGTAGTCGTAGATGATTCAAGGAATAACTAATAACACGCAATGCAAGAAACCTGTCTGTCACCAATTGGTAATTTACCAACCTACAATTTAAGGTTAGGATAAGTAATTATATCAGAAAAATATTAAATTCGTTGAATCCAAATATTGATATACCTACCTAACCTAGGTACCTAACTCTTTCTGTTTGATAGCCTTGCAACATTATTGTGCGTTAAAATTTTTATTACCAAAGTTGGTGGTTTATTCAATTTCTACCTTGTAATAAATAAAACTTAATTAAAATTTGCACTAAGGAACATTTGTTTCTCAAGTCAACATCACATACAAACTCGTTAAATATACTTTACTTACCTACTTGGCTTCCTCTAATAATTTTAATATTACCTTAAATGCAGTGGTATTTAGTTAGTTAATTCAACATTTTAATGACCGTTAAAACAACATACTCTTATTATTTGCTCATATACCTAATAAATACATTTTCAGAGGCGCGGATTGGGAAGACGCATTTCTGGACGCGGTCGGAGTCGCAGAGGACACCGGTCGCTTCAAACACATATCAGTCGCACGATTTGGTTCCCGAACTCTAGATCACGAACTGGAGAAAAACACCAGGACAGTTATCCCATACTTCAGTTCCACGTTTATCCTCATGGGAATTTTCTCCATCGTCACCTGCATGATGGCGGATTGGGTTCGGTCGAAGCCTTGGTTGGGACTGCTCGGTAACATATCAGCTGTGATGGCGACCGCCGCAGCTTTTGGCTGCGCCATTTATTTGGGTATCTCCTTCATAGGCATCAACTTGGCTGCTCCTTTCTTGATGATTGGTAAGCACAATTTTCTATTTTAACAGCAATCTTACTTCATTTGAGTCTTTTTCATGATTTATTGCACTGTATTGAAGACTTTCAAACAATTTATTAGATGACACTTTTCACACATTAATTCAATGTTGTTACCTACATTAATTCTATTCATGAGCATTATATGGGAAATTATATGCATCAATTTCTGAAATGTTTCAGGTATTGGTATCGACGATACATTTGTAATGCTAGCGGCTTGGAGACGGGCTTCTCCGAAGCTGGACGTCCCTGAACGGATGGCAGTGATGCTCTCGGAAGCTGCCGTGTCTATCACTATCACCTCCGTCACCGATATGCTGTCCTTCTTCATCGGAATCTTCTCACCATTTCCCTCTGTGCAGATCTTCTGCATGTATTCAGGTAGGGATTCTTCTTTGTTTTATATTTACTTAACTGTTATAACCTTCCCTTCTGATACACAGGAGCAGTGCCGGATTTAGAGTATTGGCCGCCCAAGGCCGAGTAGTACCAGCCGCCCCTTTGTCAGCTGAATGAATGGCGCTGCTGGTCTGCCGCCCCCCTAGGTCCTTGCCGCCCCTAAGCTGCGGCCTTTACGGCCTATTGACAAATCTGGCACTGCACAGGAGGATATCGAATCATGCTTTATACTCAATACAATAATCCTTTTAGTGGGTCCATATTACCTAAGTTAATCTTAGTTTGTATGTTGCAGGTCTAGCAGTTTGTTTCACGTTTGTGTGGCATCTTACATTTTTCGCTGGTTGTGTAGCAGTCTCCGGTTACCGAGAGAAACAGAATCGACACACCATCACTATGATGAAAGTTTTATCAGAGTCTAGGGCTCGAAAAGGTATTTCTGTTTGTATAGTTTTTGCCTCATCCAATCTTGTGTTATCTTAATCAATGTTAATTATCTTTAATGATGTGCTGAAATTAAACATTGTTACAGAAAAGAAATCATGCTTGTACAGGCTATTCTGTACAGGTGGGATTGACCCGGCCGATCCCGATAACCCTATAGACAACAAGGAACATTGCATCATGTCCTTTTTCAAAACAACAATGGCAGATTTCCTGAACAATGGAATAGTCAAAACTTGTATCATTATTATATTCCTCGCTTATTTGGCTGGCGCTGGGTATGGAGTGACCAATCTCAATGAAGGGCTTGAAAGAAGAAGACTTTCGAAAGAGGATTCTTACTCTGTGGAGTTCTTCGATCGAGAAGATCTTTACTACAGAGAGTTTCCTTACAGAATTCAGGTAAAGACTGTCATCATTAATGAAGGCCTCTCAGATACTATAGGTATTAGTTTCAAATTATTATAATCGCATTGTGTCTTTTTCTTTCCTACAGGTGGTGATAAGTGGAAATTACAATTATTCGGATCCCAAAATACAGGATGAAGTTGAACTTTTAACGCAAAGATTAGAAAATACGTCGTATATATCAAATTCGCTGTACACCGAATCGTGGTTACGAACATTCATCAATTATGTATCGAGAAATAACGATTACTTAAACGTCACCATCGACAACGAACCTGATTTCATACAAAATCTGAAAGAAGTGAGTAGATCGATTGGAGCTAGTTTTAGTGATTGATTACGATCAACTCATCAACATTAAAATCCACCTAGGTACATACCGCGGTTCATAGTCTCAGCTCGATTCAACATTAAATTCTTATTTTTTGCAGTTATGGCTGTTCCCTGCAAATCCATTCTCCTTGGATGTGAAGTTCAACGAAGCTGGAGACCAAATTATAGCTTCAAGATTTTTGATACAAGCCATTAATATTAGCGGCACCAATCATGAGAAGGAAATGGTCAAAGTATTGAGAAACGTAGTCGCTCAGTCACCTCTAAACGCGTCTGTCTTTCATCCATACTTCGTCTTCTTTGACCAGGTAAAAATTTAAGAATGCTTATTATCCAGTTTTAAAGTAATTCTGATTCGATTTTGTTTAGTTAAAATTAAATTATATTTGTTTTTCAGTTCGAGCTGGTGAGACCCACTTCCATCCAGAATCTCTGCTATGGCGCTCTGATGATGATGATCACGTCCTTCATATTTATCCCCAACATTCTGTGCTCGCTTTGGGTCGCCTTCAGTATTATCTCCATAGAAATCGGAGTAGTTGGATACATGGCTTTATGGGACATTAATTTGGACTCTATATCCATGATAAATCTCATCATGTGCATCGGATTTTCTGTCGACTTCACTGCTCACATCTGTTATGCATATATGGCATCCAAAGCTAAGTCGCCGGATGCTAGAGTTAGTGAGTGCCTGTTTTCCTTAGGTTTACCTATTGTTCAAGGCTCTTTCAGTACTATTCTTGGAGTTGTAGCCCTACTTCTTGCTGACAGTTACATATTCTCAGTCTTCTTCAAAATGGTGTTCATGGTAATATTCTTCGGAGCAATGCACGGCTTATTCTTACTTCCCGTCCTGCTCTCCTTGTTTGGACCGGGTTCATGCACTAGACAACAAGAAGACATAAAAATGTCAAAAATAGAAAAATGTTACCCGCATCCTTATTGTCTGCCACATCCTCAATTGGTCTTGAACGATCAAATATTCAATGGGAAAACCCTGAACCCAAACGGAGTTTATAAAATTTATGGTGATGACAAAGACCTAGGTATCGGCACATCGGGAGAAGACACAAGTGAAAGTAGCTCAAACCAGTCGCAGAGACGACAACTAGACGATGACGGTGGACGTAAAAAATACGATGAGGGATGGAAAAGATCAAGTTATTGCCAGAGTGCGAGCCAATTTCAACCGTCAGGGGAACTAGACGTGTATGGTCACGAATTGGATAAGACGTGGCAAAGGCAGCGCTATGACGACAACAGACGAGTGTTCGACAACTATAGGAAAGCACCGCAGCCAAGGTCTAGAGACGATGACTGGGTTACATCAACCCGAAAAAGCAGCGACGACGGGCCCCGTCGAGAAGGCACGTACAGAGTGATGCGCGCCCACTCCCACCACAACATTCACAGGCCACGGGCGCCCCGACGATCCAATTCTCACCAGAATCTTGAACATTTAGATTACGTAGCAGAAATGCGGTTTCCTTGACAGTTAGACAACTTGTTGACTTGTGTCTAAGTTTTCAATTAAGTTAAAAGTGCTCAAATTGTGGACCAAAGTATTTACCTGCTACTTTCATAAATTCAAAGTAATATTTTAAGATATGAATTTAGAAAAAACTTTCCTTATATTGTATTGTACTATAGTAGAAAGTATTAAATTAAGATAGGCATAGCTTAAGAGACAATAAAAAACCTTAGTGCTATTAACTACAGGATTATTTCCAGTAATAACATTTTATAAAAGCAATCAATTAATATTGAATAAGAGGTCCTGCTGTGGAAACAATATTTTTGAAATCTTAAGTATATAAACTAATTATGTATTCACTACTAAAATGTACGATTGATGTAATTTTTGTATGATACTAGGTACTAAAATTTATAAATTCCACAAATAAAATAGCATCATTTTGATACTTATGTTTATATAGTATTAGTATTCAGGTGCGAGTGAAACACAATATATTTAAAATAATTTATTAAAATATTACTAGTTCCTACAACTATTAATACTTATAAAGTAAAAGTATCAATCAGTCAGATTTTCATTATAAAGTTATATATAACTTATACATTATTAAAATATTCTGATGCGGACAATTTCGTGTCTTTATGCTTAGTTTCATATGAATTGTGTGATATTATAAAAATCGGGGGTAGATAAGGTTTTAACTTTTAAAAGATTGTGTAAATATAAGGGCGTATTTCGATAGGCAATAACTCTCCGCTGGTTTTTGGAGATTTTAGGAGAGAAGCTTTAAACTGTGTTTAAATACTGTAAATAAACATATAAATTTGTGATATCTTTGTCTTGCTGCCATGTATGCTATCCCAATTTATGTTATGACAATCTCCTCAGTATGAGATATTTCTTTTTAAATGACAACTCGTAATGTGCTATTTATACAAATGGCTTAACTTCTACTATTATGTGTTTATTACTACTGATCATGAAGAATAAAAATTTATGATTGATTTTGTGTTGTGGCCAACTTGTTCACAAACATCATGACTGAATATTGTAAATATTTTGTTTAATTTTAATAAAATTAGTTTTGATAAATTGAAAAGGTATTATTTACTGTTCAAAACTTTCATATGAAATGAGCATAGAGTCCCCGCACACGCACGACACGCCACAAACGCCGAGAAGCGGCTGCAAAAGTAGTTGAAGCGCGCGACAGCCACAAGTGGTCGGTAGCGTACCGACACAGTTTAGTGGCCGGTGTCGGCCACAAGAAGCGAGAAGCGACGTTTGTAGTGTGTGGTAACCACCAGCGGCCGTTTACCGTGTACGGCGATGTGTGAAAACTACAGGAATAGGTCAGTGGCGGCGTTTTGTGGTTGTGGCGTGTCGGCCATGTGCGGGGACCCTTAGTCCACTCAATGAATGGGTCAAAATATTGTAGAGTGCGCCAGTGTGTACGTACGCGATTTCTGCAGAAACTTTAGGGTGCAGGCTTCGGGTGTGAACATACTCTAACACACTGACTGACACTCCGGCTCACCTTCTAGACGAGATTTTTAGTATGTTCACACAATTAGCACCCTAAACAAATTTCTGAAGAAATCGCAAATGTTGCTCACGCGCTCTGCCGCTCCTTTATTGATTGGATTATTAGAAATAATTAATTCATGAATAAAAACGAATCAGGTATATCTGTATCACTATAACTAAAATATACAATAGGAATTACAAAGTAATGATTTTTTTAAAAATAACACTAGTCAAAAATTTTACAAATCAAGTAAAGTTACTTTACTACCACTTAATTTTTACAGGATACATAACTATTTTGTTTTATTCTAACAAAGATTAACATTTTTTTAACTGGGGTCTGTTTATAACGATAAAGCACGTCATCTTTTCTTCATCACCGTAACGTAACAAGAATCACCAAAAACAAAATCGCCACGCAAAATGACGCTAATTGCTAATTGCTAGGCTAACCAAAAAGTTAGTTTTGTGGACATAAACAATGTTTTTTTTGCCGTGTACAAAATGTTATAATAGAGCAATAGACAAACAGTTGAATAACAAACTGTGGGTTTGTTCTTTCCGTTGCTCAGCGATGGTGGTGTAACAATCCATGACGTGGACAGTGCACCTTGCAATAGTTGGATATCAAGCGCAAAATTGTTCATTTACTTCTAAATATTGTTTTTTGTTTGGATTAGAAATGCTACTCTTTCAAGAGGCGTATTAACTTCAAGTTTCGTAACTTCTAAGGTTTTTAAACTTAAAGATAAGTTGAAGAATACTACAAAAAGTAGCATCACATGCGTCAAAAAAATATTTCGTCGGCGTCGGTTATCTTAAATAATACTCGTTTAAGCGATAGAAGTCAATAAAGTTTGATATAAACTTACCAATTATTGAAGTTATAAAATCGTCAGCTCTTGATACAGAAATTATGCCATCTCAAATTGGTAACAAACAGTTATTAGTATTTATGAAACATCTGCTACGATAAGATACAAAAACATACCTTGTAGCCGAATCACAGTGGCAAAGGCAATAAACAATAAAATGTGTAGTCCATCTAAGATGTTCTAGCGTGGATATTTGCTAACACTTTGCTGCAGAACAAAATCAGATCATTACTTGCAAACCTTTCACACACAAAATCTTCTAAAAACGATAATTCTCCAGTTCTACTTTGTGAATTAGGATCATTATGTTTCTCCACTATTTCAGTAAGTAAAGTCTTGGAATCATTAGTAGTAACTTTCTTCATAAATGCGTTTCTTAAATCATCAAATGGCAGTGTATCAGCAATTTCCAGCTTAATAGACTTATCTAAATTAGAGCCAAGTAGCTCAATGAAGTCAGGTTTCTGTAAAACATAAAAAATATATAGTAAATAATAAAAGATTAGTGTGAAGAAATTGTGTTTGTCAATATTTATTATAATATAACATACCTCTGCTAAACATGTGGCGATTATGTCACTAGTCGATTTGCTCCCACTCTCAATAGTTTGAATATCTTTGTGGCGTGTCTTTATTTTATCTGTTTGAACACTAACAGGCGTCGACACAATCGAAACAGTTTGCATCTCCATATTTTTCGAAACTACGCCAACTGTCTGCGTCTCAATGTCCATTTTAACATCACTCGCTAATTCTGGAGTTTCATTGTCGTCAACGTTAATAACTATAGCTTCTTTTGGCCCAGTTTGATCAAATGCTTTTTTCAAAGCATATTCGGTTAAAACCTTTTTAGCAATTTTTACTTTCGGTGCCTTTATACATAACCTATTCACTTCAAGTTCCGTCATTTTTGCGAGATCACCAATTGTAGTAAGTTTGCCTTCCAACTCTTTCAAAAATACCACTTTCATTGTTGGTGATGACAAGTCACTAGCGATAACGTCAATGGGGTCCATACACTCGAGAAGTTCAGGGCACAGAGGATCAATGTCATTCAAATCACTATTCTTAATAATTTCTACAGCTGGAGTTTCATCCAATGACATTGATTGTGTATCATCCGCGTTAATTCGATCCAATTCGCAAAAACTTTCCACAGCTTTCGTAAGTACAGAGTCAAGCTTGAAAACATTATCCAAACTTTTAGGTGATTTTGTCAACACTGTCTGTGAACGGAAATTTTGCTTTTCTAGGCGTTTTTGGGTAGAGTTCTGTGGGGATCTTACTGCACATGGTTCAATATATTTCTGGACTGCTACCGTAGTAGACACGGGAGGATCGTGAAAACTGACTCTTTTTCTCTAGAACAGGAAAAAAACAAATATTTAGTAAAATCAACATTAAAAAGCTGACTAAAATATCAGGAAAATGTCAGAATTCAACGATAGTCACTTACTTTGCTAGCAGGTGTGACAGTTGCATCATCAGTAATTTCAATTAGTTTTCTTTTCAATATGGGACCCGAAGGACTGCAGTCAGATGTTGGCAAGGACTTTTTGAACTTCAGGAAATTTTCAGAATCTTCATTTTCTTCAGAGTTTTCACTGTTATCACCCACTGAGCTGTATAAAATTCTTAGATTTCTTCTAGCTGGCGTGGATGATGGGCTTACCTTTTTAGGTTCCTCTGGTTCAGCCCTTTCATTATTAATAATGGTTTGTAACCTATCAGGAACACAGAGCCCCAACATTTGAGCTGCTCTTTTTCCAGAACGCATTTGCGGTTTGTTTTTCTTAAGAGACAAAGATGAGCTAGGACTGCCATTATTATTTACATTATTAGTTTCTTCCCTTGGAGGCGACAAATCCCTTTTGTCTGGCGAAATTTTCTCTTCAGTGAAAATTTCTGGTGAATCGCACTTCTCAAATGGTTCGCCATTGCTCTGAACAGGCGACGTTAATTTTATGACAACATAATCACTACTAGCTTCTGGTGACGGAGACTTCTTTTCTCTGACAGGACTCAATGTTTTTATTGGTGATATTTCCAAAGTGTTATCAAGAAAATCTTTTTTCCTTTGTTCATCGTCTTTGAACGGCGAACACACTGTATCTACCTCTTCTTCAGCGTTAGCAAGTGATTCACAGATGGTTTTTGTAATGTCATTATCAGTATTTACCTCTTCTGGCTGTGCTACTGTGTTTTCTTTAGTATTTTCGCCAATGACTTCTTGTACATCGTTCAAATTGACATCTTTTTTCTCTGTTGCATTGTTTGTAATCTTATCATCATCGGCAAAGACATTAGGGTCTGTAGGTTCAGTGTCTGCATCTGCAATCTCTTGGGTTTCTGGTCCAACGCAAGTACCTTCTGTGTTTATTACAATCGGTGGCTCGTCATCATCATTGATTAAAATAAGATCACTTGAACTATCCTTCAATTCTATTGATTTATCATCTATAGGTTCGGTGTCCATATTTTCTGTAGAATCCATATCGGATTTCTGAGAAACAGTTCTATTCTGAGGAAAGTCACTGTCTTCTGCTTTCTCAAATATATCAGACTCCTGTTGCGTTGAGAATTTGTTACCCAATTCTATAACTGCTTGTGTTTTTTTTCCAGAAACATCGATATTATTTTTAAATGATTTTAACGGACATTTTTCCACAATCGCTGTTAGTTTTTTATTTGATTTTTTTGTGGACGTAGTAGATATTGTGGTGACAGTTGAATCCTGCGAACTTTCTATGATATCTTCTGACAGAGGTAATTCTTCTTCTGTGACGTCAGAATAAGTTTGAGATTTCTCTTGGCTATCGTCGACTGTAACTAATTCACTGATTGCGGATTCGTTGGAAGTTTGTTCCTTGTCTTTCTTCTTTGAATTTGAAGAATTTTGTTCCTTGTCTTTCTTCTTTGAATTTGAAGAGCTAGTTATATCTGTTTTAGATTCGTTTAGCTCTTGTGATAAACTCTTACCCTGTAAACTATTCACGGAGTTCACATTTTGTCTGGTTACTCGTCGCCGTTCTGTATTTATTTTTAAGAAAGGATGCCCTTCAACTGTGTCTATAACTAATTCTTTTCCCATACGTGTGTTCTTGAGACCGCTTTTTTTGACAGAAGATTTTTGATTGGCACTTTCGAGCTTTTTAGTTGATTTGGGAGTTTTCATACTTTCATTAGTAGATATATTTTTTATAACAACAACAGCTTCTTTGTTTTCTTTGATCGAGCCTAACTTTACCTTTTCTCTTGCATTTTTTTCATTTGTTACCAATTCTGTTTTTGCACTAGAGGCTATTTCTTCGTTCCCTGGTATATTTTCATCAATTTCAATACTTTCAACTTTGATTGCAACTTCCATTTCACAACTTTTTTCAGAAGTATGGGCTTTTTCGATTGGTAAAGCCTTTTTCACTCTATCTTTTGTGTTGTCTACTACTATTTTATCAATTACTTCTAAATCGTCTCCAACAATATCATTTAAAGATTTTGTTAGACTATCACTTTGTTTATCATTATTGATGTTACACTGATCTTCATCAATTTTATTGGATGTCTTTTCCAGAGTTGGTTTATCAAATAAATTTGTTTCAGGTTGTGAATCACTTTGGCTTACCGATCGACGATTACGTTTTAAAGCAATCAGTTCTATATCATCGAATTTTTTTGGCTTTCTTTTAACTCGAGACGGTCTATCGACGCTTACTTTGGGTGGGGCAGAGTTGATAATATTCTGAGTATTGATTACCTTTGATGTAGGAGTTTTTGGAATATTCTCAATTTGTGTTAAACTTTCGGATAAATCCTTGTCTTTCTGAACTCCAGATTTTTCAATCAAATTCCTTACATTTCTGAATACCCTGTCTTTCAATGCTATTCGGGGAGACTTTGGATCCTTTGGAGAAGACAGTGGCTTCAATGAATCTAAGCTTACAGTAGTAGCTTTGGCTTTGACTGCACTATCTTCTACAGAATCTTTCTTAACATTATCCGCGAATATGTTTTCTATTATTTTGGGAACAACATCTGAACTTGGAATATTTTTAAGAATGTTTGTAACATCTTCTGCATTGGATGATTTACTAACTGATGTAGACTTGCTATTAGTGGATGAAGAATCTTGTGAATCAGTTTTCCAAGATGTTAGTTTAAATTCATCTTGTGATTGAGATAAATCTTGGTACAATGCTGGAATATCTTCTCTTTTACGTTGTAACTTTTCTTTTTGGTTTTCAGTTAGTTTTTTAGGATTAAATTTCCAATTTGACTTCACAACAATATATTCTTCACCATTTTCTACAACTGTATTTATAATATTTGCCTCTTTTTTCTTAGCCTGTCTCGTAATTATTTTAACGTCTGGAGTAGTAAAATTGTTTTCATTTAGTTTTTTTTCAGTAGTTGTATTCACAGCCTCTACATTGCATTCTAAATTAGCAATAGCAGTTTTGATTTGATCGAATGGAGCTACAGGATTATCTTCATTCATATTCGATAGACATGTTTTCAGAGTAGCTAATAAAGTCTTTTTAAGAGAATCATGGTTATTTAGTAACTGTGGTAGTTTTAATAATTCATCGCCAATTATAGTTATACAATATATTTTTTTTGATTGTTGCAAAAATTCATCTACTTGGGACAGTACAGTTTCCAATGTCAGTGCGTGTTTTTCCTGAAAATATATTGTTAAATATAATAAAGCATACAAATGTAAAAGATATGTAACTAGGTACTGAAAATAAGTAAATACTTACTTTCAGATATTATTAGTCTTAAATTTCACAAACAACACTCAAACGACAAGAGGCCCGAGAGTGTAAGTTGTTAAATAAATGTACAAACATTACTATCGCGTTCGAGTTAAAATGTGATAATCTTTAATCCTTTGAAAAAAGGTTCTAGATTTAATATCCTAACGCAAACGCGATTAGGACAATTGAAAACTTACACTCAAACCTCAGCTTTCAATAGTGTATTTCAGCTAATGACTTACCAAATTATTATTTTCTTGGAGCTCTTTTATAATTAACTTCATAATATTTTTGACACATCTCATTGCATTTTTCTCAAGTTTAACTTTATCCATCTTTTTTATTTTACTGAGAGTACTGGCAATTGTTTCTGCTAATAACGTGCAGATACTTTCTATTTGTTTGTAATCTTCTACTCGGTTGGTGACTGCCATTAGCAGCTCTACTGTTTTTTCATAATCTAACAATTTGAAGTACATTAATTTCAAAGCTTTGCACACCAAATAAGTTATTTTACTTGTCAGAGAGCAACATCATATTACTAAAGAAGTCATCATACATTTATCAAAGTAGCATGCTACCCAAGTTGCCACATTTGAATAATTATATGTGCAACTAAAATCATACTGGTATCTACTTTATTACTTTAGAAAGAGATATCACTATGTATTTATTTTAAATTTGTATTGCTGATCAAGACAAGACTATTACATTGCATATCGGAAGTGTGAAAGTATTGCTAGACATTATTAAAAAAGAAACATACAAAATACATAAAATAATAACCGAACAATGTAATAACTTTGTCAAAAAGATCATTTCTGTCTCAGTGTTTTTACAATGCTCAATAGATAGATCCTACTGACATCAAGATTACAATGAGAGGGTCTTGGGCTGAGTCGAGCAAGACTACTTTAGATAAAATTACTTATGTATGCCTTTTCTAATCATTTGCTGCTCACATTTATAAAGGAAACTATTAATAAACTAAGATATACATACCGCCATCGTTCAGCGCATGATTTAGAATCACCAGTGTGCCACTAAGTTTGAAGAGCAAATTGGAGTTTGTCACCCCACTGGACCAAAGAAAGGCTTCGATATTCTTACTGACTTTAGAACTAAGTTCCAAATAATAACTTTCAAATAATTTGAACCACAAAAATGAAGAATATGACATATATAGATATATCTGAAATAAAAATAAAATTTATAGTTATTTGTGTATAGTATAAAGCCTTAATTGTAATTATGACTGGCACATACATCAGTGATGGAACTGTGTGACTTTAAAGGCCACATTAAGATGTTTTCCAAGTCTTCAACGCTGTAATTTGGCAAATCAATCAGTGTTTCAGAAAGGGCCATCCAAAAAAAGGACAGACTATCTTCAGTAAAGTTTGAAAACACCCAGTCTATTAGTTTGCGTGGTGTACAAATGTCGGGGTCCACAACATAGTTTGTAATTAACTTTATTTTTGATACTACCTCTTCGATACGCTGACTGAAATAAGAAATATAATTTTATTGGTAATATATAGTAAGGGAATTAGAATAAACTACATCGGGATTTACACCATGTACAGTACGAGGCATATATCTTGAAATCGGGTGGGGATTGCGCGGAACGCGTATGGGCATGCGTAGCGGTGAGGGGCGCGGGCGGCGGGAGAGGGGCGCGCGCTATTGGTCGCTCACAAGAGCACATGCGCGAACTTATTCCCCTTTCCGTCGAAACGATTTCAAGATATATGCCTCGTACTGTACCTGTTTAATTTATTTTAATAACTAAAGTTTATTCTAATAACGTTAATAACCATGGAAATTTAAAACAATATATATAGTAAGGGAAGTATTTTCTGATCTGCCATTAAACTAAATGGTTAGCAAAGAAAATCTGCAGTTTAATTATTTGCCCAACAAACATTTGTTCCGCATTAAAATTTTAAAACAGGCAGCAAACCTTGATCTGCAAATAATCTTAAAATCGTCAGCATTTTAATGAAGAGTTGGAGAGCTTAATAATCTAATTAGTTAGCATGACATGATGAAAATTTTGGTAATGGTGTAGACACAAGAACAGGTGGACATGGGGTGCCCAGCCTCCCGCGAGCGGGCTCGGGAGGCAACCTATCACGAGAAGTCTTAAAAAGTTCATTAGGATAAGTTAGGACTACTACAAAAAAACATGTGTGTCACTGAATTGCTCACCAAAATTTTATTAACTGTAGGTCACTGAATTGAATGCAACTTAAAAAAAATTTGGAAGCCGATAGTTACTGACCAACTAACAACTTTGGGTGACTGAATAATAGATTTGTGTGCTAACCAAAATAAGAATATTTTGCTAACCAGTAAACCCCACCCATAATAATAGGTTTAGTTTACACAAAAAACGTTCTCTCAACTTTCAATTCAAGTAAAAATCCTTATCCTTATCCTTACTAAATATTATAAATGCGGAAGCCTGTTTGTTACGCCTTCCTTCACATCTTAACTACTGAACCGTTCATCATGAAATTTGCATACAGGTTGTCAGGGGTACAGAAAAGAACAAAAAGTCTGATTACTAGTCTCCCAGCAAAAATGTAAACAAAGGTATTGCCAGAACAAAACAACACAAAAGGAAATAGTACTATGCAAACTCAATAAAAAAAATCTCATGCTGATACGACTTTTTATCAATTTTATTAAAAGTTTCAGTTACCTCCTATAGTAAACAGTCAGCGACGGCCTCATTAGCACTGAAATAATTTTGTGCATTGGCTCATCTTTCTCGCCTTTACTCTTTAACAGTGCCTTAATTTTGTCATTTCCAAACAATGACAATAACATATTAAAAATAAGTTCTGTCCTGTTATCATCTGTGGGTTCATGCTGAAAATTTTACAAATATTAGACAGAATATATTAGAGATCGCGCTGAGGTTTAGCATCTGGACCAGCGATTATGGAGTTTAACCAACTTTCACAAGGGGTGATGATGGGATGGATGACCAAAAATTTATTCACTCGAGTGACTCCGTTCGGAAGGCATTTTAAGCCATTGGTCCCTGGAGCTTTTTCAGTCGTTAACACCCACCAATCGGCATTGAAGCGCTCATGGCGAAACTTGCTAGACTCAATCACGTTTGTTTAGCATCTCTCGGTCCGGACATGTGTGGGATGGGTGACCATTAAGTCCCATGACAACTGAGCGCTTTCGTGCTTTGTCTGTCCCAGCTGTTGTCATCTGATAACAGTCGTTAAGCCAAGTTAGAGGCCTAACAGGCGGCTTGATAAACTCTACCGAGAGGTGGGCCACTAATCCTCATTCAATAAGATGAATAATCGGCATTGGGCCCCCAGTATATGTAAAACTGTTAACAAAATGAATCTACAAATACTTAAAATACAATTTTATACCTCGTCCATAGTCTCCAATATACATAATAGTTCATGAAATAAGTCTTTCCTGATGTTATTATCTGGCAGTTCGCTAACAACCAACACAAATGATTTCCAGGCGCAAGTTATCTGCTGATGACTCACTCCAATATTTTCTATACTGATGGATATTGCCACTTTAAGAGAAAATATCCAGTCATTCCAGTTGTCCACCAAAACCTTATTGGTTATTATTCTTTCATTTAATTTCGGGATATCGACACAAACGGTACAGTCTAAATGTCCAGCAATTTCAATAAATGCTTCAACTGCCTTTTTCTTTGTATTTTCAGTTAGCAAACAAGGCACAAGGGGCTGTTTATTAACACGAGCATGATGACCGAAACAAAAGTGTAAAAACGATATTAGTATCGGATCTAAAAACTTATCTATCCTATTTTGGAAGCTTCTTATTAAATGCCACCACGTGTTTAGTTTGGCTAGAGCTGTCTCTTCTACTTTAGCATTATTCGATTTTAGTGGGACTATCAGCAATTTCACCATTTTACTGATGTTTGTTTCATTTGTCTCTCTGTGAAAACTTTCAATCAAAACATCCCAGCATTGAAAAGCTCTACATCTATTTGTTACATCCATTTTAAAAGCTATCTCGACAACTGGCAACATGGAATTGATCGGACTTCCTCCTGGGCTGTTATTTCGTGTAATTTGATTCTTGAGTAATTTTATGAAAACTATCCATAATCTATGCCAAGTTTTGCTTCCTTTCTCTAACATGTTTTTCATTAAAAAGGGGTACCTAAAAAATAAAATCACAAGCTGTAACAAAATGTATCCTGCTTGGTGGCACTACTGCTGCTTTTTACCACCGATTTTCCCATTTATTATAAGTTATATATAAAAATAGTTGAAACTAATAAATACATATTTTTTATAGAAGTTGGACAGTAAGCTAATTCAAAACTGAAGAAAACCAAAATGTGTAGGAAGAGAAATTGATATTTACGAAAATTCGCTGCCAACATCCAAAAATTGATAGCAAACAACAATATGACATTTCTACATCTACAATAGCGCCGAGTAAGCGGTAAGTAGTGCGCCGACTGGTAAACGATTTGTGAATCGGCCAAATTATCCTGCCATTATTATAAGTTCATGTATGATAATACCATAGAGGTATTTACTATAGTCCGGCAACTTCGTGCGCGACCGTCCCGCGGGGTGACAGACGGTGGCGGGGGCGGGGACGGGGAAGAGAAACTCGTGCATCTGCCTCCCCTCCACCCACCCCCCACCCCCGCTACCTCGTCCCCGCCACCGTCTGTCACGCCGCGGGACGGTCGCGCACGAAGTTGCCGGACTATAGTACTAATATTTCAATTTAAAAGCCAACTTACTTTTTGGGGTTGTAAATACATTCCAAAACACTTTGCCAATTTGCATCTTTTGAATAATCAATACTGACTAATCTTTCTGCAAGTGCTTCTAAAGTTTGTAAGGGCTCCGAACTAAGAGCTTCATTCTGAATACAATGCACTAAAGTGGGTACAACTTTTGAGAACAAAACTTTTAGACTAGCTTTTAAAAATATAATTGTCTGCTCCATTGATAACACTTGTAATATTTTGTGTAATAATTTACAAGCCTGAAATTGTAAAAAAAATACATTTATTGTTTCAAAATTTAAAAATAAAGCTATTGAATTTCCTCTTAATTTTAGTAGCTGTCCAACTTGTTCATAAATGATAATAACTAACATTTTTTGATTTTTAAATACTAGCCAAATAAACATGAAACGAGTATGAAAAAACCGGTCAATTGCAAGTCGGACTCGCACACAAAGGATTCTAAAGCATTATCTATACAACTTTGTTGTATGGGAGAGTGGTGGTCTGGTGTGCTAGTAATATGGTATAGTACTTTACCCTTTGGGTATGGAAACCTTAAAATACAATTAAATTTTTGAATATCTTTATCAAGACGTAAAACAGTTGAGGGCTGTTAGTCTTAGCAAACCAAAGGAAAGCAGCTGTTCAATGGACACATCAAATAGAATTAAACCTTAATAATTATAATTTTTTATACAATTACTTACCATACATCTTATTTCCAGGTTTATCCTGTCAAGACAATACGAATTGAAAACTTCTGTCACTTCCTCTGTGTGCAATGTTGCTATATCGATAAGGACATTGTCAGGATATGATAGGACTGTTTCAAAGGATAACGTTTGTAGTGTTTCCATTCTATTCAATAGAGATATTGTCTTTAAGATATTCAGAACTTCTAATAATGATGGCAAAAGATTTGAAAGTGTTGAGAAATCTCCAGCCTGAAAATACAGATTATAATATAATTTCGAAAACATAATGCTCAGTCAGCCTCAGATGTAAATGTTAATAATAAGTAGTAGGTATAAGGGCTCTTTCAATTTAAATGTTTTATGTCAGACTGCTTCGGCATCGCAGCGGTGCATTTGTTGCAATGTGCACAGACATTTTTCATACAAAAGAAGTTACACGGGCCTACATTAGCAAAATTTTGCCTCTGCAGGCACCGGACTGCTGATGCATGACTTCTCTTGTATGAAAAATCAAAAACAGTGTGCAGCAGTGCATCTTTAGCAGTCTAAATTGAAAGAGTGTTTAGCTAGTTAGCTATTCCTGACCAAAGCTAGAAAGGAATGTTATAAAGTTTTTACCTCATTCCTCTTCAATATTGAATTGATGATCCTCAGTACAGTAAGACTATACTTTTTGTCCTTTTGCAAGTCATGTACACATACAGCCAATAGTCTGTTTACTACCAAACTGCTCATTTCTACCTTATTATCCAATGCATTTTGGAACAGTCTATAATGTTGACTTCTTGCTACTGGTGTATCTAATGTGTAATCTTCTAACAGATCTAACGCTCTGTTAATATCCATTATGGCAAGTTCTTCAGTCATGTCTGAAACAATACAATAAAATTATGGGTACTTATTGTCCAATTTTGGAAACCTATCACAATTAGAGATGGGCAAAAGACCCGGTCAAATGTGACATTGCTATGGAACAGTGACGAGGGGTGAAATTAAGGCGAAGGTAAGCCGTTCTACAAAAATGTTATGATCTGCATAGTGGATAGTTGGGGCGGGCTTTCTAAAAGGTAAGCCGATGGGAATCGGCTTGTATGGACCCTTCGCCACTGCTATGGAAACAATTTCTTGTTAAATTAATACAGAAAAATATTCAAAGGACGAAACATCTCTTATTTCCAAATTATTTAGTTCAACAAAATTGTCTCTGGGCGATAACTGGGTTTAAGACCAGCAGTCAGGTCAAAATCGGGTCCTTTGCCCATCTCTAATCATTGTCAAATGAAAGCAATTGCGATAGATTTCCAAAATAAGACAATAACTACCCTGATTCTTAAACCAACATAACAAATGAAAATACAAAAACTAGGTATTTGTGGTTCAATCAATTTTTTAGCTGTCCCCAGCATGCATTGCAATGTCACATACGGATGATGATTTGAATCCTTCTTATTTTTTTTAGCCAGAAACCTTCTCGTTCACCAAAGTATCATCACCACAATCATATAAATAGTTTAGGAGTACATAAAGGACAAACAAACATACCTTTTTTATTTATAAAGATAAATCAATACCTACATAAAAACCTTCACCACAGCACCTATAAGTATATATTTTCAACTGAACCCTTACCTTTGCGAAGTGAAGTGGTTTTAATATTTACTTGTAAAGAAGTTTGCAAGAAAGCATTAAAAACTGTGCATCTCTTGACAAGGACAAGAATTAAGTTCCCGTACGTCCCGTGTATTGTCAACGAGGCGGTTTTAATTGTCAAAGTAAGCAATTCTGCTTGGGATGGGATCAAAAATCAGAATTTAAAGCTGGATCCACACTTGTATCATTTTGGCGTATCAGATCACCGTATCTTTAGCATACATCGCTTGTTTGCTTGGTGGTACGTTGGAGTAATACTGTATCAAAGAGACGATGTATGTCAAAGATACGGTGATCTGATACGCCAAAATGATACAAGTGTGGACAAAGCTTTATTGTGCTTACAACTGTAAACAAATAGAGTACCTACCTTCGTGGGAATTAAAACATATTTAAAGCATAGGTACGTTGATAAAGGCACCAAAAGATAAAAAAAAGCCACGCCGAACCAGGGCAGTCATCAGAATTTCAAATAGAAATAAGGCACCGCACCTCCCATATTTTTATGAAGATATTTATTTACATATAAATATTTACCTGCTGTTTTAAAAATCCTTATCTAGCGGTGTTTAGAGAAAGTATTACACAATGCAGATAAATAAATTCACAAAACAACAACGACACACACAGTGAACTCGACGATCATTTTGACATTTGACGCATTTCTGGCGCGAATGTTTTCTTTGGTATCTTCTTCTTCTTCTCTTTTTAGTTTGGCAATCTACTTTCCCCTTGGAAGTAATTTTTGCCAGTGTCAAGTGAAGTGAAGTGAAATATATTTTATTTAAGGCACGGTGGTAGTGAAAGTGGCGCCCCCACTACATTTATTTTTATAACTCGTAAACCATGTCAATATTTAAAAAAAGCACAAGTAATAATGATTTAAGTTTGCCTACTATTTTAGTACTGGTAAAACAAGTCAATAGTTGCTTTCATATTATACCTACTGTATTATACTTTTATATTATTTTATACTTAATCTTATATGTTCAGTATATATTATGTATATAAATATTTTATGTACTTAAATTCGATATATTTATTAATATATTTTTATTTAATACTTTCGTTTAAAGTTTGAATAATAGAGGAAAACGAGTATACACCGTCATTTTGTAGTCGTTTTAATTAACTTAAGGGTCGTTTTAATTAATTTACTTGTGTTCTACCATTGAAACTAAACATTTTTGCCCAAGAAACATGGGTCGAAAAACGACAAAAAATTTGGGTCTCCCATACTAACTAGACAGCTAAAACATTTTATTAGTATGGGAAAGTCAAATTTTTTTGTCGTTTTTCGACCCATGTTTCTTGGGCAAAAATGTTTAGTTTTATTGGTAGAACACACCCTTAAGTTATTTAAAACGACTACAAAATGACGGTGTATAGATAGATATAAAGAGATATTATTAATAGACTATAAAGTGGAAGAAAAGATGAGGACATACATACGATAGTGTATTAGGTAGAGAGAGAAGAGGAAATGTCTTCCGACTTGATCGCAAACTATCTCAGAGTTTGAGCCTATCTAATACAGCTATACAGCATGCACAGAGAAAGAATATGAGAGGAAATCAGTTGGATGCTGAGGGATATCAACAGTAAGAACACTGTAGAAGCGGAGCGAAAACAGAAACATTCTTTGAAATTGACTGGAGTAGTTGGATGGAATAAAGAAGCTTAAGAGTATGAACGTCCCCGCGCCGATAAATGTGAAGCCAATTGAGCTTATAACGCAAGTGGGATAGGTACGTAATCATATTTACGTTTATTGAAAATAAATCTTATGCACATATTCTGCAGACGCTCTAACTTATTAAGCATGAACTCCAATAGATCGGTATAACAGACGTCAGCGAACTCAGCAAAAAGTTTTTTTCTAAGAGCATCGACCTGAGGGGGTCCTATGAGAAACACTGATCACACTAATGTTTCTGACGGTTTTTGAGAAGGGAATAACAGTGCCATCAACATGAGGACTACCGATAATGTTAGACTGCCCCTTGAAGGATTTACAGTAAGCCCAAATGACTTACTTCAATTACTAATGACCGCAAGATCGGAATTGGTGACCGTTACTGCACTGGCATGATTTTCGTCTTATCCATGTTCATCCTGAGACCCACTCTTTGATAAGCACTACGGAGATCTTCAAGCATTGTGTTCAGGTCTTCCAAGGTCTCAGCCATAAGAACTATGTCATCGGCAAAACAAAGGTGTGAGGTACTGGCTATTAATGTTGATGCCGAGTCCTTTCCAGTCTAACTGCCTTATTCAGAGTGTGTTCTTTAAACTAGGGCCAAAGTTAACATGGCGTTAGCCTGCGGACTAACGCCATTTTAGCGCAAATCGTATTCAGAGTGACAGCTTAACGTTTAGTCTCACCGTTTAAGGATTACAAGGTGCATTGTGATTGGTTTACAAGCATTAAACCAGCAGTCTTGCACCCCAGTTTTGTGAAACATCTCTGAATAAGACAGTAAGAGTTTTAAAACCTTCAACGCAGCTGTGAACAGTTTCGGAGAAATAACATCTCCCTGTCTCACACCTCGCTGCAGTTGGATAGGATTTGTGCTCTGGTTCTGTACTCGGATCGACATGATGGCATTTTCGTATAAGTACCTCAACACCACGATATACCTGCAGTCCACTTGGCACCATTGGAGAGAATGCAGTACCGCCCAGGTTTCAATCGAATCAAAAACTTTCTCATAGGGACTTGTCACCCTTCTTAAAGAACAAAACTCCTCACTTATGTTCCATGCCTTTGGCGTTCTGCCCTCGACCATGACGGAATTGAAAAGCTTCTAGAGGTCTTTAAGTATCGGCTTACCACCCGCTCTCAGAAGTTCTGTAGTAATTCCGTTGTCACCCGCCGCCTTATTGTTTTTAGCTGTTTGAGAGCCATACTAATCTCGTCAGCTAATCTCGTATAGGCTGACGTCCGGGATTATCTTAGCATAGTGTCGGGTAAGCTTGGCTCTGTGGTCTTTAGCCTTGCTTTCAACAGGTGTCTGCGTGGAATATAAATGCCCATAGAAACTCACGATCTCCCTCAGGATTTCATACTTCGAGGAGATGATGCGTCGCTGTTTGAGAGCCATACTAATCTCGTACAGGCTGACGTCCGGGATTATCTTGGCATAGTGTCGGGTAAGCTTGGCTCTGTGGTCTTTAGCCTTGCTTTCAACAGGTGTCTGCGTGGAATATAAATGCCCATAGAAACTCTCGATCTCCCTCAGGATTTCATACTTCGAGGAGATGATGCGTCCGTCGTCAGTTTTCAGCTTCGTCATTCTGGCTCTATGCAATAGACAGATCTCTCGCGAACACTTTAGAGCCTTTATTCCGCTCGATGGCCTCTTTAATACGATTCATATTAAATTGGCGAAGGTCGCTCGTCAATGACTTAGATATCTGTCTATTTAGCTGCCGATAACGATGAGCATCCGCTGAACTCTGGAGTCTCATTTCTCTGATTCATGAGTAGGAGTGTGTGTTCGGAGAGTTTCTTTAGCTTGGGACGGCGGGTCTTAAAAACTTGGTCCCTACCGTACGGACAGTATCCAACCACCATTTTGTTTAGATCGAACACATCTATGCTGTTCTCAAGGGCTTCGAAGCGATTTATAGTTTTGGGTACCTCAACATCATTTCTAAAGACCCATCTATAGACAGACACCCTGCACGTGTAGGTTTAATGGTTTTTTTAGTTTCAGTTTCATGTATGGGGGAGGGGGGGGGGGGGGGGCTTAATCTATTATTTTCGTGTCAAAATCGTAAAGCGGTTTACAGAATACATTTACCTACCAAGTTTCAACTGTGTAATCCTAATAGTTTCGGAATAAAGTGGCTGTGATATATGGCCGGACAGATAGACATAACGAATCTACAAGGGTTTTTTGCCATTAGGCTACGGAACCCTAAAAATGGACAAACTTATCACCAATCCACAAATAATAACATAAACAAACATATAAACTGGATCGAAATTTGAATTAAACTAAATGTATCTTTTTACGTTCAAGGTACACCTTTGGTTGATTATCTTTTTTCTGCCAGTGTACACAGGTTGGTCAAAAGTTCTGTTACTGAGTTTCTTTATCGATTACTGGCCATTAAAACAAATGAAAAGAAAAAATAAAAATGACATATTATTGACAGTTTTATAAGCTATAATTCCATACCACACGTATATCATATTTTGTTTATTTTACCATGGAATGGGGGTTGAAGGAGAATCGTGTCGCTGTAATTGCTCTGCACAAATGTGGGCAGCCACCGAATATGATTTTCAAGTTGCTACAAAAGTTGAAAATCAACAAGCAATTTATTTATCGCACTATCCATAGGTACAGTAATACCTTGACCGTCGATGACCGAAAAAGATCAGGAAGACCACGCACCGTTCGGACACCAGCTGTGATCAAGGCAGTGAAGGCGAGAATCACGAGAAATCCCGTCCGGAAGCAAAAGTTATTGGCAATACAGATGACTGTGAAGAGAAGTTCCCTTAAAAAAATTATCAATGATGACCTTGGGCTTCACGCTTACCGTAGACGAAAGGGCCATCTGCTAAACGCACGATTGAAGGCTATGAGGTTAGCACGAAGTCGCGCTCTACTAAAGCAGTACGCACAAAACGGCCATCGAAAAATCTTGTTTACTGATGAAAAAATCTTCACAGTCGAAGAAAATTTTAACCGTCAAAATGATAGAGTATACGCTAAGAATAGTAAAGAAGCCAGCATGATTGCTCCGAGGGTCCAACGAGGTCACCACCCCTCATCAGTGATGATTTGGCTGGGGGTGTCCTATTCAGGGCTAAGTAAGGTTCATTTCTGTGAAAAAGGTGTGAAAACTGGCGCTAGAGTCTATCAAGATACCGTTCTGGAACCTGTTGTCAAACCCTTAAGCCACACTTTATTTCAAAACCAGCCATGGGTCTTCCAGCAGGACTCTGCCCCTGCGCACAAAGCAAAATCTACACAAGCATGGTTTCGGGCTAACAAAATTGATTTTATCGCGCAGGAAGAATGGCCATCCTCCAGCCCAGACTTAAATCCTCTGGATTATGCCATATGGCAACTTATTGAGGAGAAAGCATGTGCTAAGCCCCACATGAATCTCGACTCTCTTAAGCGCGCTATTCTCAAGGCAGTCGCAGAATTGGATATGGTGGTAGTTCGTGCTGCCATCGATGACTGGCATCGTCGTCTAAAGGCGTGTATTCATGCCAGAGGCGGTCATTTCGAATAATTTTAATACATGATAATCTTAAATATTTGTGCTTTCATTTGGTATATAATTCATTGTAGCATTATTTGTAAATTTAGTATTATTCATGTTTTCCATAGTTACAGAACTTAGTAACCAACTAGGTATACACTGATGGTGTCATACAATTAATTGAAACACTAACCAAAAGCAACAAAAATCATAGCAATTTATAATCCTACAATCCAAAAAAAATATGGGGACGGGTCTCAAACAAAATTACTCATTGTCCTTTAAGAATAAAAAAATAAAAAATACTTATTCGTTATTTACTACTAGTAAAGCCTCGATTACATACGCCGATTTAGCTTCCTTACTGGGGATACAATCTAGGAACCCAAATTAGATGTAGCGATCACACTATGCCCCAATTAGGACACGATTTCACTGATTAGGGTTGTCACCAGTACTTGACAATAACATTATTGTACATAGATTAAACAATGAGTTTTCACTATTAACGGAAATGTAAAGGTAGGTTTTGATGAGTACTCTGATAGGAAATGGTTTGATGATGAAGCCGGACGGAAAAAGGCCACTAGAACTCTGTAATAAAAAAGATGGCGGTCAACTTTATTGTTTGTGGGCCGATTTCAATGTAACAGGGTTTTGTTACTATTTTGACAAAAAATAACAACGAAATGTTGAAAATATTAAAAATCTAAGATGGCGGTCAACTTTTTTGTTTTTGGGCCGATTTCGATAAAACTCGGTTTTTGGTCCTATTCTGTCAAGAAAATAACAACGCAATATTGAAAATATTAAGAAATCCAAGATGGCGGCCAAAATTTTTTTTGTGGGCCGATTTCGATGAAACTCGGTTTTTGGTACTATTTTAACAAGAAAATAACAACACAATTTTGAAATCGGCCCATAAACAAAAAAGTAGGCCGCCATCTTGGATTTTTATATTTGAAAAATTGTGTTGTCATTTTCTTGTCAACATAGTAGCGAAAACTGAGTTTCATCGCGATCGGCCCACAAACAAAAAAGATGGTCGCCATCTTGGATTTTTAGTATTTGAAAAATTGTGTTGTTAATTTCTTGTCAAAATAGTAGCAAAAACTGAGTTTCATCGAAATCAGCCCACAAACAAAAAAGATGGCCGCCATCTTGGATTTTTATTATTTGAAAAATTGAGTTGTTATTTTCTTGCCAAAATAGTACCAAAAACCGAGTTTCATCGAAATCAGGCCAAAAACAAAAAAGTTGGCCCCCATCTTGAATTTTTGGTACGCACTCAAATGGTAGTGGTGGTGGTAATGCAATGTAAATTATTGACAAGCCATGCTTGATCATCTAGGAGTTACTTATAATGTGATATAGGTACCGGCATAAATAACTTGGTAAAACAAAGATGAGACAAAAGATGCACCGAGTTTAGTGTTTGTAGCTGCTGCGCATCTTTTGTCTTGCCAAATTACGTGCCCGTAATAATACACCCGCAGAAATGCAAACTAAAGAAAAAAATATGACTGAAGACTTGGCTGCATGATCAAAGTTTCATTTGCCTTACCTATATAGCCTTGGCTAGGGAGGCAACCCTTAAATTCCCCAACTAGGATCCAATTCGGGGCATCGTTTCCAATCTGAAATTGGATCCCCAGTAAGGAAGCTAAATCGGCGTATGTAATTGAGGCTTTAATATTTTGTTTTTTTTTTTTTTATAAATTTTATAAATAAAAAAGAATTACTTAAATCAATAAAAAAATTCATTTTTTTTTTCTTTCCGGACAGCTGTTTTTGCCGTTTGTGCTGTAACTTCTCTTCTTACCTTAATAAAATATTTAAATTTTTTCATAAATTTTATAAATTAAAATAACACAATAAATAATTTATTGTAACAAAGGTACCTATTCAATAATATTATCTTCTAATATTAGTGTCCGGACACGAAAGTGGCGGCGGCCGAGCGGTGGCGGGGCGGCGCGGCGGCGGGGCGGGGCGATGAGAACGTGGGCACAGAATATATACTCTAACGCGAAAAGAAACGACACTTGCGCATGTATGCTCGTAAAATCGCTCGCGGCTATGTGTGCGTGTCTGGAGGCGTGCGGGGGCAGCGCGCGGCGCGCGGGGAGTGCAGCCGTTAGTCGCCGACTTACCCGGCCAAGGGTTCTACTGTCGCTCGCCGCTCGCTTGGCCCATCGCAATCTGCATTGTACCGCATTTCTCACGGACTGACAACGCGACGCGACGCAACATTATTTAATTGTTAGATAATCATGCCCGGCGGCGGGCATTATTGTTGTGTTTGTTGTTGTGGCAACAACCAAAAACAATATCCTGATAAAAGTATCTTCGTATTTTAAAAGTTAAAATATACGAAATATTAGTCATGCCCTTACCCTTCCTTTTACCTTACTTTAATTATAAAAAAAGATCTGAAAACAAGGATTTCAGACGATTAAACTCGTAAACTCGCAAGTAGGTAAAATTGACAATAAATAAATAAAAATACAAATCAAATCTTTCATTAACATGTTAAAGATTAAAAAAATTATTATAAATAACAGAAAATATATGTACAATTTATGATGTACTAACAGCCGCCCGCGGTTTCACCCGCGTGGTTTCCGTTACCGTAAGAATATCGGGATAAAAAGTATTCTATGTTTTAATCTAGGCTATCTAGTATCTGTGTGCCAAATTTCAACCAAATCCGTTCAGTAGTTTTTGCGTGATTGAGGAACAAACATCCAAACATCTAAACATCCAAACCCACAAACTTTCACATTTATAATACCTATTAGTAGGATCTACCCTACCTAATATAATTTAAAGATTACAAAAAGTTATTATAAATCAAACCTATCTTTCATTAACATGTCCTTGCACAAGTTTATATTTCCTAACATACATTGTTATCTCCTTTGTTACAAGTCTAAATTCGGTATCAACCCTAGCGCTTCCACGCTCTGGCTCAAGGTCGCTGGCGCTCGAACTCTCATGTACAGAGTGTGTCACGGCTGTGACGTGGGCACGAAACTTAGCGGTCGGTCAGCCGCGCTAGTAGTGTTGTGACAGATGGGCTAAATACCATTAAGGGCCCGTGGATCTACCGATTTGACCTATTGGTAGGACCACGGTATACCACTAAAGTAACTTCTTATTTTTATTTTTTTCTATTGATGTGTCAAATGTGATGTTGCTATGGAAACAATTTCTTGTTAAATCAATACCGAAAAATATTCAAAGGACGAAATATATCCTATGTCTAAAAATTTTATTTAGTTCGAAAAAATGGTCTAAGTATAGGCGTTAACTAGTTTCAAAACCGGATTCTTTGCTCATCTTGTGTTTTTTAAATGATGTCCAAGATGCCGACATCCATACTGAATAAATAGGTACTACCTAGTAATCAAACAGACACTATTATATTATTCAACACAACACTACTGTAATCGCGGGCTACCAAATCCAACTAGTTTGTTCATTTGTTTTCGTCGCTCTCCTCCCGCCTGTGCATCGCTCGTCGCCCCGCGCCGCCACCGCCCGTTTCGTGCGCGTCTCCATACTGTGCCATACTGTTGAATGCATCGCCGCCGCTCCGCTGTCGCGCCGCCCCGCTGCCGCTCCGCCGTCGCAGTTTTCGTGCCCGGACACTTACACTTTTTTCCCAAATTTAGTTTTTTTTTTATTTATATTAATTTATTTACTTAAAAACGTAAATTAAAATTATTTTCATACATTGATTTCAATATTTATTACTAAATTAACTAGTGCGTTGGTCTGTGTCATCTTTTTTTAAAATCTCTCAATAAAAGGAAGGCAAACGAACTAAATCCATACGGTCATATTTAACTAGTTTTGCGTCGTGAAATGTATAGAAAGGAACGCTCTTTACGAGAAATGTTGGCAATAATTATAAATATTTACTATTGGCAACATTATTCTTCTCGAGCTCGAGAGAGCTTTGTCTACGGAAATGAAAGCTTTTTTGAGTGTCTCTTTCGCGTGAAAGCACTAAACTTAAGAATCGCCTAAGTCTTTTCTTATCTACAACTCGATCAAGTTAACTTAGCGAATGACAGCTACATGACGGCGTTTTAATTTGGTCATTTTGTAGTTAGGAAAAGACTTAGGCGATTCTTAAGTTTAGTGCAAACGGCCATAGATCTTAGAACTTATTAAAAAATAAGTATCATGATTAAACTGAATCATTTCGAATCATTTTAGATAATTTTGACGTTTATTGATGTTGAAATAAAAATATTATATTTTAAAACTCATATTTGTATTGAAAGACATAAAAAGGTTGTAAAATTCTGAGAGCGAGTCCCACCTGTACCTTGATTACGTAAAGCTGTTGCTAACAATTCTCGATTGAAATCGATTGAAAGCGCGGTTGCATTGCTGCTTTAGTTAAGATAGTTGTCACATTGGATCTTACTAAAGCAGCGGTGTATCTGCGATTTCTGTCAGAGTTGATTGCAACAAAGTTACGTAATTACCCCACTGACCTGTCTGTCAAACTGTGCTCAGCAATCTAGAATGTCGAGACGACAAGTCTTCGTTTCGTAGACAAGAGTCCCGCAGGCTGATTATCTAAAATGAGCGACCGATCTCGATTCCTGAATTATTTCGAAATCGTCGCGCGACTGAATCACTGGTTTGGTATTATGTATGCGATCGCTGACTAGTTTATGCTCGGTTTATGCTCGTGAAGATCTCCATAGAAACTAGCGCCACTGGCAACCGGTGGGAGCGACTGAAAAGTCTTTTTACCGAAAGTAGTCTGTGACTGTGTATGTGTCTGACCATATGTGCTCTGTGAACATAACCTTTTTGTTTTCGCTTCGAATTTTGTTTACATTTTTTCGTCTTCAAAATTGGAAATTCCGTGTAGGTATTAAAGGACAGGCCTTTTGTTTTACATTATAGCAATTTTATTTAATTTTGGTTAAAGGTAAGGCTAAGAATTTAACGAAAACCAATCAGAAATTACGTTTTGTCTGGTTTCTGTTTGACAGAAGAAATCGCGAAATCGTCGCGGTCGCGTCGCTGGAATTTCCTTGCAAGTGCTCGTATATTTTAGTTCTTTAGTTGTCCGTTGGAGGCAGCACTCGTAGAAACCCGATCGGTGGTACGAAATCGAGTTTGACAGCGACGATTCCGAAATTATGACCGGTCGCTAGGTGATTTTTAATTAGATAATCAGGCTGCCGTTTGCTCATGCTACGCGTGCTGGGGCCGTAAGCTTTTTAAGGTGGACACACACGGTCCTTCCATCGCGCCAAATGGATGGACGTACGTTCAAAATTTGATCGTGTGTGTCGAATCTGTCATCCAAATTCCCAATCACGGATTCCGTAAAACCACGGCCCACATCCAAAAGTTTGACCGTGTGTGCGCATATCGTCAATCGTTTGATTTAAATCAAATGGATTAAATCAAATGGACGGACGCCAAATTTTTATCATTCCATCAGTTCAAATAGGGATGTAGCGATTATACAAAAACATCGAAATCATTAAAAAAATGACCTTAAAACATCAAGATTTTTAATTAATAAACTGGATAAAAAGAGATTAAAAAGAACAAATAAACTTTTCACGCAGACGAAGTCGCGGGCGGTCGCTAGTCGACTATAATAGGTATAATACCTACCTAAGCACATTTGTAGAAAATAATCAACATAACTTAAACTTTTTAACCGACTTCAAAAAAGGAGGTTCTCAGTTTGTCGGAATGTTTTTTTATATATTTTTTTATGTATGTTACTCGATTACTCGAAGAGGGCTGGACCGATTTGAAAAATTGTTTTTTTGTTTGAAAATATTTTAATTTATCTCTACCGAACAAAACTTTTTTTTTTTATTCCAGTTGGTTAAGCCAGTGCATGCCAGACTAACGAGTAACAAACACAGTAATGCATATAAAATCGTTTATTCTTACATAATGATAATTATTTTAAGCTCCTAACTATAAGTACCTATTTATTTATTAACAAAAAAAAACGAAAATATCGGTGGTACCTATATCGATATTTTTTCAACAATCCTAGCATCCTATATCGATATTGTTTTCAACAACCCTAGCATCGCTACAAAATGGATGTGGGTTTTGGCGTAAATCGTTTGGCGTACAGCCAAATGATTGATCGTAGTTTGGACGTACGCCAAACGATTTACGCCGTGTGTGGCCTCAAAAATTGGCCCACGTCCATTTGATTTAATCCATTTGATGTACATCAAATGGAAGGACCGTGTGTGTCCTCCTTTATTGTGAAAGTTCCGCGGGCTGATTATCTAATTAAAAACCACCTAGCGACTGGTTGCAGTTCACAGATGATCGTCCTAGCGACTGGTTGCAGTTCACAGATGATCGTGATCCATTGCTACTTCTTTTTGGGTTAAAAAAAAATATACCAAAGAAAAGTGGCAATGTATGTCAAATGCAACCGGTCGCTAAATAGTTTCTTTTTAGATAATCAGGGTGCGGGATCCATTGCTACTTCTTTTTGGGTTAAAAAAAACATACCAAAGAAAAGTGGCAATGTATGTCAAATGCAACCGGTCGCTAAATAGTTTCTTTTTAGATAATCAGGGTGCCGTACTTCTATCTCTAGGGGGCTCTTTACTATATTCATAAAAATGATCGAAGATTGGTCTCTATTTCCTATTATAAAAAAGTACTTTGTGTCCGCGTCATTTTACTTCACCTTGTGTGAGTGCATAATGATACCGGTACCTTGATTACGTAAAGCTGTTGCTAACAATTCTTGATTGAAATCGATTGAAAGCGCGGTTGCATTGCTGCTTTAGTTAAGATAGTTGTCACATTGGTTCTTACTAAAGCAACGATGTAACGATTTCTGTCAGAGTTGATTGCAACAAAGTTACGTAATTACCCCCACTCGACAATTTAAACCCATCCTCACGATTGTATTTATTTAATAAATTTTTGTATTTGAATTTCAATTTTTGGTTGAAATTACCAAATACAAAAATTTCAATCGTGAGGATGGGTTTAAATTGTCGAGTGTCTGGAATCCAGTAGTCCGTTTGTGTAAAAACAACAAAAATAAAAAAAGTGCCGTTTCGCGTACAGATACAGTGAGTGTCGTGTGTCGAGAACAAATTCGAGTGAATAGTGAGTTTGCAGACAGTGGTACCGGTATCGAACGTAGTAATAAAAGAACTACTTAGACGGAGGGTAGACCGATTCGTCTGCCAATAACATCTACCCGCACGCAACAATCGACAGTTCTTCCGTGATCATGGCGCATGCAACTGCGCCGAAATATCGGAGTCTCAAAAATAAACAGGTACATGGTGTAAATCCCGACATAGTTTATTCTATGATAGATATTTAAAAAAATCAAAACATATAGTCCCGTTTTTAGACGTTTCAAAAACATTTGTAAGCAATTTATAACCGAAAGAGCGCGAGGGGCCGCGGGTGGAAAACGGCCGAAAGGGTTCCACCCGAAAAAACACGTGTACAAACCTGTTTACTGCGCAGAATGAAACCCAATGATTCGGCCGAATATTCGGTTCGGTACCGTAAACTGCTGCAAGATTGCCCCTAAGCTTCAATTTTGCCTAATCTAGTAAAACTAACATTACTTCATAACCGCCATCTATTTTTTACTTTTGATAATGGGAGAAATACCTTCGTTTTATTGGCAACCCATTTCATTATTATTCGAAGTGGCAACACCGTTACTTTTTTGTCTGTCAGCTGTCAACGGTCGCAAACGGAGTGCACGTTTTTTAGGTGAGTGCTAAACTTTTAGTTTTTCCTTAGAAAAATCGAGAATTTCAGCTCTCTTAGTATTTACGGGGTAAGCAAATATGCTCTTTCTCCTGTTTATAAGGGTTTTTCTTGTTAATGTCAATAATTTACGGCTAGAACCACGGTAGGCAATGTTGTAAAAGCCTTCTCGAGTATTAGTGACTCAAGTTTGCCTAGCCCTAGGGTTGTCACTACTACAGTGAAGCGGTTTGGAGGGCAGTCTATGTTTACTTTGTTTAGTTATTAAATAAAAAGATATACAGCTATAAAATAGAAAACAATCTTACAAAAGTAATTATAAATGTTTAAAGGTTTAATAGTTATAAAAAAATAAATTAAAAATAAAATAATAAATTCAAAATAAAGAAATTAAAACAAATCAAATGAAATTAGTTTAGTCCTGTCAATTTAGTTGGTTTACGTCCGGATTTACCCATTTTTATTGAAATTATAGTAAGTCTTTTAAATTTTGTGTTTTTCTATTTGTGGCAACCCGTAGTATGCTACAAATTTACTATGGAAATATTGACTGATACTGCTCAAAGTTTGCCTGCTTGTGCCCAACTTCGCCTGCTTGCCAGAAAAAAATATTGATGCTTATATGTGGTAATCCATGCACATCTCGATGGTAACGCAATTTGTATGGCTCTATAATTAAGACCAGTTTTTAAATGCGGCTCGTATTTTTGCTTATAATCTTCTAGGCAAAGTTGGGATATTTTATCACAACTTTGCCTACGACTTTAACGGTTTCTGGAGATCAATCTAACAGCCGTTTCGGCGTTATGAACCTTAAGATATATGGCATACATCTCCAATTCGCGCGCTAATGAACATAAAAATGGACACAGATAATAAATACTTGAAGAGATATTTAAAAAAAAAACCTTAAATTTCGTGCAAAGTTGCAGCAGTTTACGGTACATTTTGGACCGAATATTCGGCCGAACATTCGTATTCGGTTAAACCTACATTCGGCGCATCTCTAATATTAACTAACTTACTTATAAAATGTGAAATTATGGATGTTTGAATGTTTGTTTTGATTTAACCTAGACTTCGTATAATAGACCCTCCCCGCGCCGTGTACCCGCGGCGGGATCCCGCTTAGGCAGCGGACGGCCTTAGTGTGTGGAGGGGGAGGCGCGGCCCGTTCGCGATATTAGAAATGCCTGTGGGGTACAGACACTACCTGCTCTGTACCGCTCTGGGGTTTTCTAATAAATAACGTCGAAAAAGCCTGTGTGTTTCAGAGCATCGCTTGCTCTGTACCGCGCGGGGTTTTTCGACTAAAAATTTAATAATATCAACCTAAAAAGCCTGTGGGACACAGATTATTCAGAAAATTACAGTTGTGATTAAAGTAAGTATTCCTCTTTTATGTTTCAATTTATTGTGTAGAATATTAAAATAGTGATTTATAGTCATACTAGCAATTATTTTTTACCGAAGTGGTATCATTTTTTAGTTTATCCTACTATTAATAATAATTTATTGTAAATGTTAAAATGTTTTTTTTTGTCTCAAACCCATAAAAATGACAGGCTATGCTAGATGGGATGGATTGAGATGAAAAGCACACAGATAGTTTTTTAACCTGGATTAAAAGATAGCACACTCATAAAGTTAATATTACCTGTATATTAACTTTATGAGCACACTTTGGTTCCTAAGAACATCGCGAGCGGTTGCATTTTCAAGTTTCTTGGATTAATTAATAGACAATACCTAGTTTTGTTTCATGTATCACTAATCTGACATAATATAAATGTGACACTATGTGTTTTTCATTTCGATTTATTCTTTTTCATCAATATTTTTGTTATAAATGAAGAATATTACAAAAAGACTAAAAATATACATTTAAGAAACTAAAAACACATTATCAGTGATTATAATTTTCTTGTTAACAATAAAAGCCAGTAAGATTCTTTATTTCCTCTATTACAAAAGTACTCCTTGTAAATGTGGGCAACGAACTAAGATATACAAGTTAAAACAGTTAAACTGCGAAAACAGCTTTTATTACATAAAGACGGTCATAAGGTCAAGTATAGTCTAAATCTGATGTGCTGTTGACTGTTGGTACAATTATTATCAGACGAAAGAAAAAAAAAATGAAATAACATTCGGCTGTTACTTATTGCGTTTGGAAATTGCGAAAATCTCTGAAAAAATACTTTTCTTTTTTAAAAATAACTATTTTTGTAAAACTCTCAATTAATATTATTTATAGGGTATTTTGAAGTCCTTTCCCTTTTACACACACATTGAAAAAAAGGTAAAATCTTAATGAAAAGCTTGAATGTGCTATGCCGTTGCAAATTACGATAAAACAGTTGTTCTTTGGGAATTTCTTTCTAAAATAAATTTCGTCCCATGTTTTTTTAACGTCTTAAAAGTTCTGTTGATAAGTATTTTTGTTTGAATATCAAAGTTTTGCGATACTTAGTGCCTTATAAATTTGCGCGGGGTATTTATATATTTAGAAAATCACTGTCGATCACAGCGCAAGGTGTCTGTGTTCCACAGGCTTTTTAGGGTAATATTATTAAATTTTTAGTTGAAAAACCCCGCGTGATACAGAGCAGGCGATGCTCTGAAACACACAGGCTTTTTCGACGTTATTAATTTGGAAAAACCCAGAGCGGTAGATACAGAGCAGGCAGTGTCTGTACCCCACAGGCATTTCTAATATCGCGGCCCGTTCAGTCCTGCGGAGGCTGTACTTCTCTCTGCACACGTAGATATTAGGCCGGAAGGCTGTGCCTCTCCGTACGAACCTGCAACTTTAGCAAGGGTCGGTCATGGGGTGGGTGACCAAAAATTTATTATCTCGAGCTCCTCCGTGCTTCAGAAAGCATGTTAAGCCGTTGGTCCCGGCTGCATTTGCAGTCGTCAACACCACCAACCCGCATTGGGCCCGCGTGGTGGGTTATGGCCCATCCTCCTTACCACCCGTAAGTAAGGCCTTTGCTGTGCCCCAGCAGTGACTGAGCAGACTGGACTGGACCCATTTTATTATTATTAGTCCCATCTGTAGAAGGCAAAAAAACGAAGAATACCTACTAGTCAAGAGGCAATTATTTAATAAGTCGTCTCCTTCACGATTTTCGTCGGACTCTCTTCTATATACCTAAAACTGGTATGTATGTGTTCCTTGTGCTCTACAGAACACGAAACTGACGGTTTTAAGAGGAGAAAGTGGGGACACGCATAGCTATGACGTCACAAAGATGGCGCCAACCGTAACAAGTTTTTCTTAATTTCTCGAGTTTTATTGTATCAATTTCGTTGTTTGATATGTCATTTGAAAGGTTTTATAATTGTCTATGATTGCTCTTTTAAAACCTACTAATTTGGTTTTGTCGTTTTTGAAATATTAACAAAAATATGGTTTTTTTTCATAAACTTTTTATTATTTACAGGTTTAAACTAAATATAGAAAAAGATTTGTGTACCTAAGTTTGTAATTTTATAAAAAAAAAATAAAGTGCGTTTTCATATCTTTTAAAAATATAAACATCATTGTAGTGCAATAATAAACAAACAAGTTGTGACCAATTCTGTAAGGAGAGTACTCATATTTTTTTTTTCAGTTTCTTTTTATTTAATGAAATGTTTCTTCATTTCTCTAGTTATACAATGTTTGATATGTCATTTGAAAGGTTATATAATTGTTTATGATTGCTTTATTGACAGCTACTAATTTAAGTTTGTCGTTTTTGAAATATTAACAAAAATATGTTTTTTTATACACTTTTTCTTATTTTCCGGTATAACTATAAATAAAGAGAAACATAAATGTGCCTAAGTTTGTTAGTTCATAACAAAAAATAAAGTCCGTTTTATTACTTTCTCAGAAAAATAAACATGATTGAAGTGCAATAATAAACAAACAAGTTGTGACCGATTCTGTAAAGAAAGTACTCATATGATTTTTTAAAGTTCTTCTTTATTTCATCAAGTTATTCTTCATTTCTATAGTTCTACTGCTTCAATTTTGTTGTTTGATATGCCATTTGTGTAAAGTGTATGTAATTGCCTATGATTGTTCTTTCGAAAACTGCTAATTAGGTTTTGTTGTTTTTTAAATATTAACAAAAATATGATTCTTTTTCATACACTTTTTCTTATTTACCGGTATAACTAAATAAAGAGAAACATAAGTGTACCTAATTTTGTATGTTTTTAACAAAAAATAAAGTCTGTTTTATTGCCTTCTCAGAAAAATAAACATGGTTGTAGTGCAATAATAAACAAACAAGTTGTGACCAATTCTGTAAAGAAAGTACTCATCTGATTTTACCGCCGTTTTCACTATTGATTTTGAAATGATAAGTATTTAAGAGCTGTGAAAAAGAAGCTGTGCTCTTTACAAATTACAGTATACATATAATATACGTTTACTTTTATATGTATTATAATATCACACATCAAGCAATTTAGATGTACTTGCTAAGCTATTATAAAAAACAATGTACAAAACCAAAGTATTATTTATTGTAATTACCTATAATAACAGTGCAAATAAAAACTATTCCCAATGTGTAGTGAAAATCACTTATTAAGTAGGAAAATGATGAATGAGATAATGTGTTTAGTGAACAGAGCATAGCAAGCAACATATAAGTACTACTCATCAACATCACGAAAGTTATGCTGATTAAAACATAATTCTTTTCCAATCCTATCATACGTTTTTGCTTTGAGCGTGCACAGTCGCATTTCGTCGTCCGGCAGTCTGTCTTACACTGGCACGATATGAGCTCGATATCTTGCAGACATATTGGATGGAGGTTTCAAGCTTGTGATTGGAATTAGGGAATTGTTATATAACCTCCAGCCACAGTTTTCTGGTAAGAGTAGGGTTTGGATCGGGATATTCGGAGTTTTCCAAATAAGTCTGGTAATTAGCTCTGTGTAGATGGTGCTTCTGACTTCTCTAGAAGGTGGTAATTAAATTACCACCGGTTTTCTCAAATGTTAAAAACCTAGACAAACTGAAATTACCAAGATATCAAGCTCATATCGTGCCAGTGTAAGACAGACTGCCTGACAATCAAATGCGACTGTGCACGCTCAAAGCAAAAACGTATATTGAAAGGAGTATGCCATATTAGAAAATAAATATTTTAATCAGCATAACATTATGGATGTTGATGAGTAGTATATGTTGCTTGCTATGCTCTGTTCACTAAACTCGATAATTCAATTATGTCAACATTATCTCATTCATTATTTCATTGTTATTTTCTATTTTGTACAATGTGATTTACGTAAAAATAAGTAATTTTCATTACACCTTGGGAATAGTTTTTATTTGCACTATTATTAAGATTACAATAATACTTTGTTTTGTACATTGTTTCTATAATAGCTTAGCTTATATTACTTCTAATTAACTGGATGTGTGATATTATAATATGAATATCCTACTATCCTACTAATATTATAAATGTGAAAGTTTGTGGGTTTGGGTGTTTGGATGTTTGCTCCTCAATCACGCAAAAACTACTGAACGGATTTGGTTGAAATTTGGCACACAGATATTAGATAGTCTAGATTAAAACATAGAATACTTTTTATCCCGATATTCCCACGGGAACGGGAACCATGCGGGTGAGACCGCGGGCGGCCGCTAGTATGAAATTATATTACATCTGATATTATACTAAAAAAGTATACACATTTTAGATTTATACTTTAATTTGTAAAAAGCACAGTTTTTTCTCTTGAATACTTATCATTTTCAAATCAATAGTGAAAACAGCGGTAAAAATCAGATTCGTACTTTCTTTACAGAATTGGTCACAACTTGTTTGTTTATTATTGCACTACAATCACCTTTCTATTTCTGGAAAGGTAATAAAATTGTCATTATTTTTTTGTTTTACATAAACATACTAACTAAGATACATTTATGTTTCTCTTTATTTAGTTATACCGGTAAATAAGAAAGAGTGTATGAAAAAAAAACATATTTTTGTTAATATTTTAAAAACAACAATACTAAATTAGTAGGTTTCAATAGAATAATCATAGAACATTATATAACCTTTCAAATGACATATCAAACATTGAAATTGATGCAGTAGAACTCGATAAATGTAGAAAAACTTGATGAAATAAAGAAGAAATTGAAAAGAAATAGATGAGTACTTTCCTTACAGAATTGGTAACAACTTGTTTGTTTATTATTGCACTACAATAATGTTTATATTTTTCTAAGAAGATATTAAAACAGACTTTATTTTTATTATAAACTTACAAACTAAGGTACACAAATGATTTTTTTAATTTAGCTTATACCGGTAACTAAGAAAAAAATCATGAAAAAAATCATACTTTTGTAAATATTTCAAAAACGATAAGATTAAGTTAGTAGGTTTCAAAAGAGCAATCATAGACAGTTATATAAGCTTTCAAATGACATATCAAACAACGAAATTGATGCAATAGAACTCGAGAAATGAAGAAAAACTTGTTACGGTCGGCCGCCATCTTTGTGACGTCACAGCTATGCGTGTCCCCACTTCCTCCTCTTAACACCGTCAGTTTCGTGTTTCGTAGAGCACAAGGAACACATACACACCAGTTTTAGGTATATAGAAGAGAGTCCGACGAAAAATCTTAAAATGCTTCGTCGCCACCTAACTATACAGCTATCGCTGAACCAAAGATTTCCTTCGGTAGGATTGAACCTTGTGTTCCTAATACGAAGTGGAGCCACATGGATTTTTCAAGCAGGTGGGAGGGAGGGGGGGGAATTCTGCCTTAACGAAGTCCGAGGTTAATAACTGCCTAAGTTTAGATACTAAGCCAAGTTTGGCATCATTTTCGGATAAATGGCTCCACTTCTAAAATCCATACTTGGGTCCTAAGCAACGAACTAAATCTATGGAATAAGCATTCTGCTTAAAAAATGGCACCACACGAAAAGTACAACTGAGTGGATAGAGCTAATAATGCTGGCATTTAATTTTGCAGCACAAAGCGTCTGAACACAGGTTGCTTATTAGCGACCATAATTTGTATACTCATAGATATTTTCTATACTTAAACGAAAAAATAAGATATGTTTTTTCTGCATCTTTTTACTGGCTTCTATTTTTCATTTATTTAACTATTTATTTCAGGCTACTAGGCCCATACAATATATACCTTATAGACTAACATACATAATTATTATAAAAATACATTTATGCATCTATGCACTATGCATCTTTTACACCATTTGACTATAAAGGACGTAATTTCTAATAAACTTTCTCTTTTCTCTACAATACAAACTGCAATTTATTGAAAAGAACACTAACGTCAGTCACCGAATGCGTGGCTGGCCCGACTAAAGCCGAGCGGGTTGTACTTTTTCGACCCGTGTGGTGCCATTTTTGAAGCAATATTTGTTTGCAATTACACTTCCATAGATTTTAGTTCGCTGGTCCTAAGCACCAATCCTACCAAAGGAAATCTCTGGTTCACAAAACGCCGTATTTTTCACCCTTCAGACGCAACTATATCCTTAGGTACTAATATCACAGAACAGAATATATAATAGCTAATATTATAAATGCGAATCCGTTTGTTTGTTTGGATTATTTGTTTGTTACACCTTCATGGTTTTAACTACTCAATCGATCATCGTGAAATTTTGCATACCTATTAGGTATCAGGGGTACAGAACAGGGGTGCAAATTTAAAACGTCAATGTTTTCTTGAAAATATTACCGACAATTATATCGAAATTGACAACATTTCATTTTGAGAAAGTACTAAAATTAGAAAACCATTTCGAGATTTTCGTGTTCTAAGCACATATATATATATTTTCAGAATTTTTAGATCAGTATTTTTTACGATAATTAAAAAAATCTAAAATCAACGTGATATAGGGAGTCTGAGATGAGTCTCTTTGCCTTCTATTTAAAAAAAACAGTGGTGCCAGCCAGGGTAATTTACCCTAGATTTAGGGTAAACATTATCCGGCACTAATAATAATATAATAATAATATTTATTTATTTCCCAGCATAAATAACAAAGTAGCACAGTACAAACATTTCAGGTACCTATATAGGCGAATGTTACATAATATATTACGGTCCTCTGTGTCCGAACTAGGTTGAAAAACCTGTATCTCGGACTATAGAGAGAGATAAGACACATTGCTCGTTCGAGTAATTTTAAATCCCGAAATTGAAATTACAGCAAACCCATGAGTATAACTAAATAAAAGAAAAATATATCTTTCCACTATTTACTTTCTATAAAAATCAAGAAATAATGAGGCTTTTCAAAGTGAAAAAATAAAAATAGTAACTACTAGCTTCCGCCCGCGACTTCGTCTGCGTGGAAAGGTTTTTTTGCTATCCCTCGGGAACTATACTTTTTTTTGGGATGAAAGGTACCCTATGTCCTTCTCGGTACCCCTTTTAACGTGTATGCAAAATTTCTTGATGATCGGTTCAGTAGTTAGGACGTGAAGGCGTAACAAACAAACAAACAAACGGACTTTCGCAATTATAATATTAGTAAGGATTTGCCTGGACGGCGTTGATGGAAAGAGATGAGTCAAAATTGACTTGGCCGACTGTACTCTTCAAAGATTCGTAAAAAATACATTGAGTGAGACATACATTTTTATCAACGCCATCTATCGAGCCTACAGCTTTTTGTCATTTTGATAAGCCCTCATTCTCCCATGTCCAAGATGGGCGGAGAGTGTCCTTTCTGTGCGTTAGTAGGTACTTAGTTATATAATTATTCTGTAATCTAGGGTAAATTGAGACCCAGCCCACTGAACACTGAAAAAAATCAATTGTCATAATATTGTCATAATGACTGAATGTCATTTGAGTGCACTTCGAGTGTTTAGTAAAATTTAGATATTTATAAAGTATTCTTGTAAGAATAATCAAAAGAAAGTCGTAGCATCGTTTGCTATACTTATGCGTTACTTGTGAGATTATGTTTTGTGTGATTGAGGGCTGGAAATCTCACAGAGGAACTGACCTGACTTTCCTTCGCAGTTCAAGTCTAGTCCAAAACGTCCTTGACCATAGTTAGATACCTCATTTGCTTAAGATTGTCATAATCCTAGCAATATTTCAATCACTATACATTTTCTATTTGATTTTGAGGAGTTCCCTTGTGTGTCTTTAAAATCCAAGGTCCAATAACAATGAAATCAAAATGCTATCATCACTAAAGTATCTTCTTTCAAACAAAAAAAGAATCATCTAAATCGGTACATAAACAAAGAAGATATGGTCGATCATCCGTATAAGTTCATAAAATGGTGACAGTATTTTCAAGTTTTCCTGAAAAATACTGAACCGATTTCAAAATTTCAAAAAATGGGACCAACTTGTGAACAAACCTGATTTAATAACGTTTTAATTATTTCAATCGGTTCAGCCGTCTTCGAGTAATCGGCGGACATACATAAAAAAACCTACATACAGCCGAACAGAGAACCTCCTCCTTTTTGGAAGTCGGTTAAAAATTGTATTTCATTTTACTAAAATTAAATTATGTAGACGCGACCATATTATGTATTCTGTGACGCGACTTTACTTTTGACACCCGCTTAGTTTAGTATGTGACTGTCCCTTTAAAAAACTCCGCTTTTGTGACCGATTATAGGTACTATTTGCACTATGAAATAGTTAGGAATCTTGATTTAAATATCACAGCATAGGCTTGTATTAATGTGCAATACAAATACGAAGTACTATGGGCAACAGCGACGCTTAACCAGTTTGCAACAAAATTCGTGTGCGCGCGTATCGCCCCTACACGAACTAAACGTATGGTTGTGACGGCGCGGCGTGCAAGCGATTTTGACCTTAGCAGTGGTTAAGCGTCGCTGTTGCCCATGGTACATTTACTTGGTAAATTAGTTTTTATCAAGAAAAATTTTCTCCATGCAAGGACACATTAATTACTTATATTTTTCTTAAATTTTTTCTCAGTACAAAATGAATCTTGGTAGCAACAGTTACTTTTTAAATTTAACAGTCAACATTACAAACCCAAGAAATCTATTGTGTGACCGAATATTACATTGAAAAACACAAATTAGACGAAAAAAACCTTGTTTTTCATGAATACTATATTATATTGTTATACATCCATTGAAAATATTACTTAAATAACATACCTAGTTGCAAAAAATATTCGAATTTCGAGGGGGTGTGGTATTTTTCTGAAAATGCTCATTAGGTACCTAAAGCCACCTCTCCATTTGCGCGGACGCGTGTGTCTAGAAATCTGTCTGCCCTCTTCACTTCAGTCTGTGTCAGTGTTGACGAACGCAACCCAAGAGGATGGACGTGGAGCTGGTTAGTGCGGCTGCCGCTATTTATTTAATGGCGGCATACAACCATTATATTAATGTGTACCAAAGAAGAGTCGTGAAAAAAAATGGAAAAGAAGAAGATGGTCTTTGAGTATTCACAAGAATAGAACAAATTAAGTAGGTAGTTGCTATTAAAATAAGAAAATACCTACCTGTATCATATTTTACTCAAATATAGTGGGTGTTTTGACACAAGAATGGAATTTGTTGAATAAAATTCAGCAGATTCACATTATTATAGATGTAATCCTACTCATATTATAAACTAGCGGCCGCCCGCGACTTCGTATTTTCTCTGTGCGTAAGATCTTAGAATTAAATTGTCTTACAATGGCGCCAAGTTATTGTGCTGTGTTTGGTTGTGCAAACAATTCGAAAACAATGCCACAATTAAGTTTTTTTAGTTTTCCCAAAGATGATATGAGGTAAGTAAAGTACCTAATATTTTCAAAATATTATTTCGTTTTCGTAGTACCTAATTAATAAAAAGGACCTGACCTGAGTATTTATCAAAAAAGATGTACATTTGTGAAAAAAACATCGTCACACAAGTTCTGTGCCAAAATATAAAATAAAAGGAATAAAGAAAATATCTACCTACCTATATTCATAATTGGGTTTGGGTTTGGATTTCGTTACGTGTTGAAACACAACGAAACAGTCAGCAGACCAAAACCTAAAAATGTTTTAGAAGTACATTTTTGTTCAAAAATTCAATTTTAGGTATTTACTTTATTTATACAAACTCAGGAGTAGGTAAATACTTACTTACCCAGAAAAAGTTATTATTTCATTTTTGTATCTACTAACTAGAGTAAAATAATGATTTTAAACTAAAGAAAAACTCATATTTTAGCGATATGATCTTTAAACGTAAGCAATATTTAACAGTAAGCAACCCTGGCAAACACGCTTGGACGACAGCGGGGCGTAGCGACGTGAAGGGGGAAGTAGTTATATAAATGGCGGCATATGAGACTCGCACAAAGAAGAGTCCGTTCTAGTAGTATTGTTTATTCTTATGCCATAACGATTTTAATCTCTCTTTTTTGTTTTTTTTTTAAAGTTGATACGCGAAAATTCTAAATGGATTTTTTACGGAAATAAGGTAAAGGAACATGAGGCTTACTGCCAAACAATAAAATTTTATCATTAATGGGGAAAAGTAACTTAATACTACGAAAAACTTCTTTTAAGGGAAAACGACCAAACCAACGAAAAAACAACGCTACAACTTAGAATATTAAGAATGTTTGTAATATCTTCTACATTGGATGATTGTAACTGATGTACCTACACCTGCTATTAGTGGATGACGAATCTTGTGAATCGGTTTTCCAAGATGTTAGTTTAAATTCATCTTGTGATTGAGATAAATCTTGGTACAATGCTGGAATATCTTCTCTTTTACGTTGTAACTTTTCTTTTTGGTTTTCAGTTAGTTTTTTAGGATTAAATTTCCAATTTGTTTTCACTACAATATATTCTTCACCATTTCCTACAACTCTATTTATAATACTTGCCTCTTTTTCTTAGCCTGGCTCGTAATTATTGTAACATCTGGAGTAGTGAAATTGTTTTCATTATGTTTTTTTTCAGTAGTTGTATTCACAGGCTCTACATTGCATTCTAAATTAGCAATCGCAGTTTTGATTTGATCGAATGGAGCTACAGGATTATCTTCATTCATATTCGATAGACATGTTTTCAGAGTAGCTAATAAAGTCTTTTTAAGAGAATCATGGTTATTTAGTAATTGTGGTAGTTTTAATAATTCATCGCTTATTATAGTTATACAATATATTTTTTTTGATTGATGCAAAAATTCATCTACTTGGGACAGTAGAGTTTCCAATGTCAGCGAATGTTCTTCCTGAAAATAAATTGTAAAATATAATAAAGCATACAAATGGAAATGAAAATACAAATGTAAATGTTATATAAGTACTGAAACTAAGTAAATACTTAGGTACTTTCAGATATTATTAGTCTTACATCCGAATTTACAAACAACACTCAAACGACAAGAGGCCCGAGTGTAAGTTGTTAAATAAATGTACAAACGTTACAATCGCGTTCGAGTTAAAATATGATAAACTTTAATCCTTTGAAAAATTGTTCTAGATTTAATATCCTAACGCAAACGCTGTAACGTAAGGACATTTGAAAACTTACACTCAAATCTCAGTTTTCAACAGTGAATTTCACCTAATGACTTACCAAATTATTTTTTTCTTGGAGCTCTTTTATAATTAACTTCATAATAATTTTGACACAACTCATTGCATTTTTCTCAAGTTTAACTTTATCCATCTTTTTTATTTTACTCAGAGTACTGGCAATTGTTTCTGCTAATAACTTGCAGATACTTTCTATTTGTTTGTAATCTTCTACTCGGTTGGTGATTGCCATTAGCAGCTCTACTGATTTTTCATAATCTTAAATAACAATTTGAAGTACATTAATTTCAAAGCTTTGCACACCAAATAAGTTATTTTACTTGTCGTAGAGCAACATCATATTACTAAAGAAGTCATCATACATTTATCAAAGTAGCATGCTACCCAAGTTGCCACAGTTTAATAATTATATGTGCAACTAAAAACATAATGGTATCTACTTTATTACTTTAGAATGAGATATCACTATGTATTAATTTATTTTAAATTTGTATTGCTGATCAAGACAAGACTATTACATTGAATATCGGAAGTGTGAAAGTATCGCTAGACATTATTAAAAAAGAAACATACAAAATACATAAAAGAATAACCGAACAATGTAATAACTTTGTCAAAAAGATCATTTCTGTCTCAGTGTTTTTACAATGCTCAATAGATAGATCCTACTGACATCAAGATTACAATGAGAGGGTCTTGGGCTGAGTCGAGCAAGACTACTTTAGATAAAATTACTTATGTATGCCTTTTCTAATCATTTGCTGCTCACATTTATAAAGGAAACTATTTAAAAACTTAGATATACATACCGCCATCGTTCAGCGCATGATTTAGAATCACCAGTGTGCCACTAAGTTTGAAGAGCAAATTGGAGTTTGTCACGCCACTAGACCAAAGAAAGGCTCCGATATTCTTACTGACTTTAGATCTAAGTTCCAAATAATAACTTTCAAATAATTTGTACCACAAAAATAAAGAATATGACATATATAGATATATCTGAAATAAAAATAATATTTATATTTATTTGTGTTTAATAAAAATATAAAGCATTAATTCTAATTATTATTATGATTGACACATACATCAGTGATGGAACTGTGCGACTTTAAAGGCCACATTAAGATGCATTCCAAGTCTTCAACGCTGTAATTTGGCAAATCAATCAGTGTTTCAGAAAGGGCCATCCAAAAAAAGGACAGACTGTCTTCAGAAAAGTTTGAAAACACCCAGTCTATTAGTTTGCGTGGTGTACAAATGTCGGGGTCCACAACATAGTCTGTAATTAACTTTATTTTTGATATTACCTCTTCGATACGCTGACTGAAATAAGAAATATAATTTTATTGCTAATATAGTAAGATTAGTAAGGGAAGTATTTTTTGATCTGCCATTAAACTAAATGGTTAGCAATGAAAATCTGCAATTTAATTAATTGCCCAACAAACAAACATTTGGTTTGCATTAAATTTAAAACAGGTCCTTGATCTGCAAAAAATCTTAAAATCGTTAGCATTTTGATGAAAAGTTGGAGCAAAATATTATATTTGGTCAGCATGATATTTATTTATTTATTTATGGAAAAGGTACACCAACAGTATATATTGATATTGATCAGCAATATTTGAAATTTTGTTAATAAAACGGTGTAAACCAGGGATTGAAATACCGTTAAAAAAAATAACGATAAAAAATAACGTTAAAACATTTTATCGGTAAATTTAGCGTTAAATATCGTTAAACTTTACCGGTACAATATTTATACATACCTGTAAAATTATCGCTAAAAAAATAACGTTATTAATTGGAATAACGTTAATTTTAAAGTTTAACGTTAAAAAAGAAAAAAATAACGTTAAAATTAACGTTATTTACTGAAATAACGTTAATTTCAATGTAACGTTATCTAAATTAACGTTATTTATTGACATAACGTTAATTTTAAAATTAACGGTAAAAAAGTAAGAAATAACGTTACATTTAAAAATAACGTTATCATTCCCTGGTGTAGACACAAAATCAGGGGGACAGGGGATGCCCAGCCCCCACAAAAAGTCTTAAAGAGTTCATTAGGTTAAGTTAGAACTGCTACCAAAAAAACATGTGCGTTATTAACTGTAGGTCATTGAATTGAATGCAACTTAAAAAAAATGTGCAGTCTAGTCCAGTATGATAATAATTACCGATTCATTTAAAAATATTTGGAAGCCGAAAGTTACTAACCAACTAACAACTTTGGGTGACCGAATAACAGATTTGTCTGCTAACCAAAATAAGAATATTTTGCTAACCATTAAACCACACCCATAATAATTTAATACTTGTTTACACAAAAAAAATCTCTCAACTTTCAATTCAAGTAATAATCCTTATCCTAATCCTTACTAATATTATAAATGCGAAAGTCAATTTGTTTATTTATTTGTTTGGTAAACTACTGAACCGATCATCATGAAATTTTGCATACACGTTGTCAGGGGTGCAGAGAAGAACATACAGTCTGATTACTGGTCTCCCAGCTTAAGTGTAAACAAAGGTATTGCCAGAACATATCACGTTATAGTTTATTCTAATAACAGTTTTATAGAAAAAAATATCATTTTTATGATACCTTTGGTTAAGTTAACTTCATTTATATTAGTATTTAATACGAGTATTAGAGTAGCTGTAGTAGTAACATGACGAATGTTACTACTACAGCTACTCTTTTTGTATCGGGGGACAGGCGAAGATAAGTTTGTGATTTTGTTATGAGTTTTAAGTTATTGAGTCAACTTTTAGTATCAAAAATGGTTATGATAGGTATCAATAAAGAAACAACAACAAAACAAAAACTAATTAATAACCTACTTTAAAATTACCCTGAATGACATAATACTTATTATGACTCAAAAATGTATGAAAAAAATTAAAAGGGTGTGATCAAACGTTTATATCTGAAAATGTAACTATCAAGGTCAGTTTGACAGTGACATTTCTTTGTTTAAATTTTTGCTGGGAGACTAGTAATCGGACTTTAGGGTACCTTTCATCCCGAAAAAAAAACATTTCCCGAGGGATAGAGAAATAACTTCCCACACAGGCGAAGTCGCAAACAGTCGCTAGTTTATAATAAAGATTAATCAAATAAACTGAAACATAAATTATTCTCATGCTGCTAATACGATTTTTATCAATTTTATTAAAAGTTACCTCCTATAGTAAATAGTCAGCGACTGCCTCATTAGCACAGAGATAATTTTGTGCATTGGCTCATCTTTCTCCCCTTTACTCTTTAACAGTGCCTTAATTTTGTCATTTCCAAACAATGACATTACCAAATTAAAAATAAGTTCTGTCTTGTTATCATCTGTGGCTTCATGCTGAAAATTTTACAAATATTATAGAGATTATATCAGGGATTTAAATACCGTTAAAAAAAATAACTATAAAAAAAACGTTAAAAATACCGTTAAAACATTTTATCGGCAAATTTACCGGTAAAAATAGCGTAAAAAATATTGTACCGGTAAAATTAGCGTTAAATATAGCGTTAAACTTTACCGGTACAATAAACCGGTAAAATTATCGCTAAAAATAACGTTATTAATTGTAATAACGTTAATTTTAAAGTTTAACGGTAAAAAAAGTAAGAAAGAACGTTAAAATAACCGTTATTTATTGACTAACTTTATTAATTATTTTTTAATTTAAAAAAAAATTAAAAAATAACGTTACGTTTAAAAATAACGTTATCATTCCCTGGATTATATTAGAGCTCGATGGCGCAGTGGTTTAGCGTCTGGCCCAGATTATGGAGGTTAAGCAAGTTTCACAAGGGGTGATGATGGGATGGATGACCAAAAATTTATTCGCTCGAGCGACTCCGTGCTTCGGAAGGCACCGTTGGTCCCGGGTGCTTTTTCAGTCGTTAATACCCACCAATCGGCATTGAAGAACTTGATAGACTCGAAACACGTTTGTTAAGCATCTCTCGGTCTGGCCATGTGTCGGATGGGTGACCATTTAAGTCACATTACAACTGAGCGCTTTCGTGCTTCGCAGGGCACGTTAAACCGTCCGTCGGTCCCGGCTGTTGCCATCTGATTACAGTCGTTAAGCCAAGTTAGAGGCATTACAGGCGGCTTGATAAACTCTACCGAGAGGTGGGCCACCAATCCTCATTTGATAAGATGAAGAATCGGCATTGGGCTCCCGGTATAACTGTTAACAAAATGCATCTACAAATACTTAAAATACAATTTTATACCTCGTCCATAGTCTCCAAAATACATAATAGTTCATGAAATAAGTCTTTCCTGATTTTATTATCTGGCAGTTCGCTAACAACCAACACAAATGATTTCCAGGCGCAAGTGATCTGCTGATGACTCACTCCAATATTTTCTGTACTGATGGATATTGCCACTTTGAGAAAAAATATCCAGTCATTCCAGTTGTCCACCAAAACCTTATTGGTTATTATTCTTTCATTTAATTTCGGGATATCGACACAACCGGTACAGTCTAAATGTCCAGCAATTTCAATAAATGCTTCAACTGCCTTTTTCTTCGTATTTTCAGTTAGCAAACAAGGCACAAGGGGCTGTTTATTAACACGATCATGATGACCGAAACAAAAGTGTAAAAACGATATTAGTATCGGATCTAAAAACTTATCTATCCTATTTTGGAAGCTTCTTATTAAATGCCACCACGTGTTTAGTTTGGCTAGAGCTGTCTCTTCTACTTTAGCATTATTCGATTTTAGTGGGACTATCAGCAATTTCACCATTTTACTGATGTTTGTTTCATTTGTCTCTCTGTGAAAACTTTCAATCAAAACATCCCAGCATTGAAAAGCTCTACATCTATTTGTTACATCCATTTTAAAAGCTATCTCGACAACTGGCAACATGGAATTGATTGGACTTCCTCCTTGGCTTTTATTTCGTTTAATTTGATTCTTGAGTAATTTTATGAAAACTATCCATAATCTATGCCAAGTTTTGCTTCCTTTCTCTAACATGTTTTTCATTAAAAAAGGGTACCTAAAAAATTAAAAAACAAGATGTCACAAAACATATGCCGCTTGGTGGCACTACTGCTGCTATTTACCACCGATTTTCCCATTTGTTTTAAGATTTAACCCTTGTTCCTCGGAGATAACCATGGCCAGATAACTGGTTATCTGTGAGGATTCTTTTCCTTCCATATAACCTGTGGGTCCATTGCCCAAGTGTCGTCGACTTTGCCGTCGGCTTCATTTGACAGATGATTGTAATACATTGCTACTTTTCTTTGGTAAGTTTTCATTTGTACCAAAAAAAATTCACAGATCTCGTGCCTTTCACAACCTTCTGGTACATTGAAAATGAATTTAACAAAATATTTATTATTCTTTTCTTATAGACATTAATATTTTATTGAATGGTAACCAAAGTACTATGTATAACTAAAACATCTGAAGTTCTAAATAAATTAACCCTAATAAAAAATAAATCAAAATCAAATGCAGCATGCGAGACTCTCGCGCCGACTTCATCATCACTCGAATGTGCGATAACAACCCTCATGTTTACCTAGGCATCATCATCACACTCTCATTCTCAGAGATCGTTGTAAAATTTGGAATCGCAGAGTCACTAAGAAAGACGTGACTGATCGAGTAATTTCAAATCTCGAAATTGAAATTACAGCAACCCACGAAATATAATATTTTGGATCTAGTAGAGTAAGTCTCAAACTAAAACCTCTCTTCTGTTCAACTTTCGCTCAAGATTCGTTAATCCGTTTCTCTACACACAAAAACTCACTACGACGCCTAGCACGTGTACTGGAGATAATAGCGTCATCTCTTTTGCTCGTACAGTTATTGCTAACACTACTTTCTCTTTCGTTTTCACATGTACATATAAATAAATAGTAAGCGACGTCACTTACTTGAATATGGACTTATGGAGACATTTCAGTGCAGTCACACTATGGTACCGCCCCGCGCCGCCGTATCTAACGATTTTTAAATCTTTGACTAGATCTGGAATCAGCTCTCGCTTCACGCTCTATTCACGTCATACCATCTGTTGACCTGCTAGAGCTAATCAATATCAATATTATGGTTTTAATATATTTCTAAATACTTTTTTATTTACAAAAAATGTGGAAATAAATAAAAAATACAAAATATAAAACACTATTACAAGCTTTGAAATATACAGTTATTTAAAAACTTCAATCGTACCTACTACGTATTACCATTATCGCGCGCCGCGCACGTCGCCCGCGGTATCCCAACATTTCGCTTCATAAAGGATAAGCTACAGCCCTGACCGTAAGAGTCAGGGACATATACTAATTTCAGTAGGTAGCCTAACTCAATATCTCTAGGGGTTTTTTTCATTTTTTCGACATCGCTTTTCGTTTTTGGGAAATTGTCGATTTAGTGAGAAAAGACCCCGAAAAAGTGTGTAATTTTTATACATTTATGCGATTTTCGAAAAAAGTTTTTGACTTTTTCAAAATTTTTCTTCACCATATTGTAGCCCTTGCTGAGACGCATCTTTTGACATTTAGTACATACACGTAGACCCAAAACTCACGGGACCAGGACAATGTCTCACTTTGGCTGAAATTGGGTACCTTACCGAAGTGATCGAAAAAACATGTTCAATGTTAAAAGTAGCAATGTATTTCATACATCTGTCAAATGAAGCCGACGACGGCGAAGTCGACGACACTTGGGCAATAGACCCCCAGTTATCTCTTAGAAATATATTTTCCTCGCAGATAACTGTTAAAATAATCTGTTTTCTTTACTTATTAGTAAAGTAAGCTTCAGTAAGATGTTTATGTTGTTTCAATTAAAATTAACCCTTTTCTTGGCAAATCATAAAAATCCGAAATTTCATTTTTTCCCAAATAATCTGTTTTAATATGAATGTAGAATGCACGAAAAAATAATTAAAAAAAATATAAAGTTTATTTTGCAGAGGTACGTTATGTATCCAATGGATACTATCCATTGAGGTACATTGACAAGCCCGTACTAAATTACTATCTCAGGCGAATGTATCTTACAAGACAGACGCATCATCAAACCACTATTAGTGGTTAGGTTCAGTTGTCAAGAGTCTAAACGCAGAGCTGCACGATTGACATTCCAGACTCCAACAGCCATCCGTATTTTTGCTATTTCTTCCGTAGCAGTGTGCACTTTGAGATACATTTGACCCAAAAAATCAAATCACGTGAACGTGTCAGTGTGCACTGTGAGATACATGTCACATTGATTAGTTTCCAAATAAAAATGTGCATTTGGACATAAAAAAAATCACACGTGTATTGTAATGTACTTCATCATCAATACATAATAATAATACATTATTAGGCTAAAATAATTTAAAATTAAATTAAAATAAATATTTCATGATTAGAAATTTTAAATTTTTCTATCTAACAGATAACTAATTATTTTAACAGTTATCTGCGAGGAAAACGTATTCTTCGGAGATAACCAGTTATCTGGCCATGGTTATCTCCGAGGAACAAGGGGGAATTATTATCAAACTAATAAATATTTTTTTATGGAAGTTAGTAAACTAATTCAAAATTAAAGAAATTCAAAATGTGTTGGAAGAAAAATTTATATTTACGATAATTCGCTGCCAACATGCAAAAATTGATAGCAAACACATAATAGCAAACAACAAAATGACAGGTCTACATCTACACTAGCGCCAATTAGCGGTAGTGCGCCGACTGGTGAACGATTTGTGAATCCGACAAATTATCCTCCATTATTATAAGTTCATGTATGATAATACAATACCATAGGTATTTACTATTAGTAATATTTCAATTTAAAAGTCAACTTACTTTTTGGGGTTGTAAATACATTCGAAAACACATTGCCAATTTGCATCATTTGAATACTCAATACTGACTAATCTTTCTGCAAGTGCTTCTAAAGTTTGTAAGGGCTCCGAACTAAGAGCTTCATTCTGAATACAATGCACTAAAGTGGGTACAACTTTTGGAAATAAAACTTTTAGACTAGCTTCTAAAAATATGGTTGTCTGCTCTGTTGGTAACACTTGTAATATTTTGTGTAATAATTTACAAGCCTGAAAATGTAAAAAAATACATTTATAGTTTCAAAATTAAAAAATAAAGCTATTGAATTTCCTCTTGATTTTATTAGTTGTCCAACTTGTTCATAAATGATAATAACCAACATTTTTTGATTTTTAAATACTAGCCAAATAAACATGAAATGAGTATGAAAAAACTGGCCAATTGCAAGTCGGACTCGCGCACAAAGGGTTCTAAACCATTATCTATACAACATTGTTGTACGGGAGAGTGGTGGTCTGGTGTGTTAGTAATATGGTATGGTACTTAAATATATTTTTCATTTTTTTTTTTCATTTTTCACTTTACCCTTTGGGTATGGAACCCTAAAAATACAATTGAAATTTTGAATATCTTTATCAAGACGTAAAACAGTTAAGGGCTGTTAGTCTTAGCAAGCCAAAGGAAAGCAGTTGTTCAACAGACACATCAAATAGAATAAAAACTCTATAATTATAATTTTTTATACATTCACTTACCATACATCTTATTTCCAGGTTTATCCTGTCAAGACAATACAAATTGAAAACTTCTGTCACTTCCTCTGTGTGCAAAGTTGCTAAATCAATAAGGACATTGTTAGGATATGATAAGACTGTTTCAAAGGATAACATTTGCAGTGTTTCCATTCTATTCAATAGAGATATTGTCTTTAAGATATTTAGTACTTCTAATAATGATGGCAAAAGATTTGAAAGTGTTAAGAAATCTCCAGCCTGAAAAAACAGATTATAAAATAATTTAGAATAACATATGCTCAGCCTCAGATGTACCTCATTATTTTGTGTTAAATTTTGAATTTAATGTTAAGTAGTTACTAGTTTTAGCCAGCGAACTAAAATCTATGGAAGTGTAATTTCAAACAAATATTGCTTAAAAATGGCACCACGGGGCCAAAAAATTACAACCCGCACAGCTTTAGTTGGACCAGCCACGCCCCCGGTGACTGACGTTAGCATTCTTTAGAATAATTGCAGTTTGTATTGCAGAGAAAAGAGAGAAAGAGTCTTAATTAGAAATGACGCCCTGTTTAGTGTTCAGTTGCTTTGTGCTGCATAATTAAATACCAGCATTTTTATCTCCATCCACTTAGTTGTAATTATCGCAATGCATCGCATGCGCAATGCTTGTTCCATAGATTTTAGTTCGCTGGTATTAGCTACTTTTACTTAGCTATTCCTAAGCAAAACTAGATAGGAATGTTAAAAAGTTTTTACCTCATTCCACTTCAATATTGAATTGATGATCCTCAGTACAGTAAGACTATACTTTTTGTCCTTTTGCAAGTCATGTACACATACAGCCAACAGTCTGTTTACTACCAAACTGCTCATTTCTACATTATTATCCAATGCATTTTGGAACTGTCTATAATGTTGACTTCTTGCTACTGGTGTATCTAATGTGTAATCTTCTAACAGATCTAACGCTCTGTTAATATCCATTATGGCAAGTTCTTCAGTCATGTCTGAAACAATACAGTAAAATTGATTATGAACCGAATCTGGGTACTTATTGTCTAATTTCGGAAATCTATCGCATCATTTGAGAGTGATGGATGTGACACCTTGATATTAAATTTTGTCAAAAATAAAAACTTACCATAGAAATGCAGCAATATGTGTCAATCTGTCAAAGTTATAGATTTCCAAAATAAGACAGATTCTTAAACCAACATAACATTAGCAAATGAAAATAAATAACAAAACTAGGTTTTTGTGGTTCAATAAATTTTTTAGCTTGTGGATGATAATATAGATAATTTTTTTTAGCCAGAAACTTTCTCGTTCACCAAAGTGTCATCACCACAATCGTATAAATAGTTTAGAAATGCATTGAGCACAAACATACATAAATTTTTATGTATTAAGACAAATTAATACCTACATACAAACTCTCACCACAGTACCTACAAGTATATATTTTCTACTGAACCCTTACCCTTGCAAAGTGAAGTGGTTTTAATACCTACTCGTATACAAAGCAATAGGCACGCCGAACCAACGCAGTCATCAAATTTCAAATAGAAATAAGGTTTAGATAGATAGAAAATGTTTATTCAGCAAAATAGTTACAAAAAATATAAAATTAACATCAAATTTACAAATTTTTGCTGAAACGGGCCGCTGCCTGAAACAGTGGCGCTGGTTTTCAGATGCAACCGTGGTAGTGGTGACAATAATCACGTCCCATTTTATTTTTATGAAGATATTTTATTATTTACATATAAATATTTACCTGCTGTTTTAAAAATCCTTATCTAGCGGTGTTTAGAGAAAGTATTACACACACAATGCAGATAAATAAATTCACAAAACAACCAACAACAACGACACACTATGGCCGCGTTCCGAATCACGCTTACAGTTAGACGTGAGGCGTATTTATTGTAACAGTTAAAAACAACAGATAATTAAATGTAACTGTTTCGCCCTGTTACGAGCGCTATAAAATAACTGTTGTTCAAAGGAACAGGCGAAACAGACTGTTCTCGCCGTCTTCACTGTTCCCTGTACCTAGCTGTTATCAAAGTAACAACCGTTGCCATTGTTCCGCCTGTTACGTGGGAACAAGCGCTATCTTACTCTAACATATGGAAAGAAAAGAGACAAAGCTTGTTATTTTTACCGGTTATATAAACCGACCATATCAAAAATACATTCGACTTTGTAAATTAGTCATGTTATCTGTTCCTATGTTTGTTTATGGCCTTTTTGTTTTTTGTCGCAATGGAGTTTGACTGTTTTGCCAATGTTATGTTAAAAGGTAGGTAAACGGGGTGAATTGAAATAAAATAATTTTATTTTATTGAGATTCTAAGGCGACGGCTACACGCGTAGTAAATACTGTGATCCATCAGTATTGAATCAGGGGTCTTTTTCTTAAAAGAATGAAAAAGTACAGTAATTTACCATGGTAGTAGTTTATTGGGGTATAATTATGTTTTATAATTTATAAGAAACATAATCCTACCCCAATGACAACAATGGCAAAGTTTTGTAGTTAATTAACTATTTTTTATGAAATACGCCCCTGATTAAATACTGATGGATCACCGTATATTTTACCACGCGTGTAGCTATCGCCTAAAGGATGTTAAAGCACTTTATTATTTACGTGGAATGGATGCATTCTTAGGCAAAGTAGGATATGCGGGTAGGAAATGGGACATCTAGTGCTGCCAGGGAGTTAAGGAAAAGATCAGGGTTCCCATAGATTGGGGTTAATTTTTCGCAATTTAGAATTTTCCTTCAGTAGACTTAAATCACCTGGTATTTCATGATTATCATCATCACCATTTATGTCTCCACTGCTGGGGCACAGGCAACGGCCGAAAGAATAAAATGATGTAGAGGAAAAAGGGGAAGGTAAGGAAACATTTGACTAGTGATCATCAGTTAAAAAAACATTATCAGACATTTATCAAAATAACTGATTTTAATGAACAAGCAAAGTTAGTAAATGAGAATATGCGAAAAAACCAACCAAATTTCAAATGTCAATATGGTCGAAAATCGCTTGCACCTGTATTTTTAACAACAATCTTTCTTAATCTTTATTAGGTATTTAAATTTCTTTAGTGAATTTATGATAACTACTGCCATCTATCGCAATTAAAGTGAAATACTGAATGAAAGTAATGCTGCCAGCAAGTTCATTATGACATGATGGTTTACCCAATAAAAACTAGATGACGCTTGTGTGCCGTAACTGCCGCGATGGAAAACAAATTTTATAATATTAGATACTTAATTGTAATAAAGTTTAGTCTTGCTTAACAGAAAAAATAACAGTTTATGATCATAATAGATAAAAATAACAAGCTTTGTCTCTTTTCATTATGTAAGTAGTCCTTAGGTTAGAGTAAAGAAGCGCTTGTTTCACGGAACAGGCGGAACAATGGAAGCAAATTGTTACGACATGGCTGTTATTTTTGTAACAGGATGTTGAAACTGTTATTTTAGTGTAACAGGAACAGTTGTAACAGGTAGGCAATTTACCCTGTTACAACCCATGTCTACTTACAGTACAGAGGGCCTAGTACGAGTTGATTTTTTGTTCTCACTTCACTTTTCGAATAGTAAACTATCGTCTTCTCTCTTTCACTCGTTCACTCACTCGCATGATTTCGTCTCTTTCACACGCTACTATTCGCAAAGTGAGGTGAGAAACACAACTCATACTAGGCACTCAGAGGGCCTAGTACGAGTTGTGTTTCTCACCTCACTTTGCGAATAGTATCGAGTGAAAGAGAGGAAATCACGCGAGTGAGTGAAAGAGAGAAGACGATAGTTTACTATTCGAAAAGTGAAGTGAGAACAAAAAATCAACTCGTACTAGGCCCTCAGCACTGTGAGCGCGCTAACGACCGGTCCAAATCATGCTTACAACGCTCACTTAAGTGTTTTTTTTTTTTATATTGAATGGGTTTGCTCTTGACCCCAGTCTTGCCCAGAAAACAAAGACAGGGTCTACGATGGAGCGAGCTTGCCCAGAAGGTGCTTATTCACTCTGGCCTTGAATAGAGTCAGGTTGTATGCGCTCGGAAACACAGACGCCGGCAGGGAATTCCATTCCATAGCTGTGCGCATTATGAAAGATGATGAGTAGAGTCTGTCTAAAAAGTCAGTTTACATGGGTAATTTCAAAAATAATTTTATTACCCACCTAAATCCCCAACCACCCCACCAATACCCATCTAAATAAATAAATAAAAAAATATGTTTACAATTAGAATTTTGACAGCACCAACAGGTTTACCAGTATACGTTTTTATAAATAATTTAATAATTTCTCATGTAAACTGACTTTTTAGACAGACTCTAGCGTTTGGTACGCAGAAAAGGTATATCAACTAAGAACGGGTGGTAACCTGCAGTGCGTCTGGATGTCCGATGGTAGAAAGGAGAAGGTGGAATGAGTTCATGCAGTTCTTGAGCACACTCACCGAAGTACAATCTATAAAAGACCGATAGGCAAGCAACTTTTCGGCGGTGAGCTAAACTGTTAAGCTTAGCTGCTACCAGTTCTTCATCGCCTATTAATCTCTTGGCTCTGCGTTCCACCGAGTCCAGTGCAGCAAGTTGATATTTCGCCGAGCCATCCCATAGGTGGCAGCAGTACTCCATGCAAGACCGGACTTGAGCTTTATAGAGAGTTAAAAGCTGCCCAGGCGTAAAGTACCGCTTGACTTTATTTAGGACGCTCAGCTTCCTAGCTGCAGTTTGAGCTTTGGACTCGATGGAGGTGCCGAAGTTGAAATCAGAAGATAACTCCATGCCAAGAAGCTGGAGAGAATCGGTTACTTGAATAGATGTACCACGGAAAGTAGGAGTTAAGGTAAATGGACTCCTTTTCGCGGTGAACAGACATGCCTGCGTTTTAGAGGCATTGAAGCTGACGAGATTTTCATCACCCCATTGGGAGACGAGACTTAACGTCAAGTTCAATCGCTCAATCATGGCCTCTCTCATTATTTTTACCTCATCTCCACCGGTATTCGCGCTGGACAGATATCTCTCCATGACGGTACTGTCGTCCGCATAGCCAACAATGCCCGATATTAGTAGGTCATTGATGTGTAGCAGGAAAAGCGTCGCAGAGAGCACCGACCCCTGAGGAACTCTGGCATCAATCGCCATGAGGTCAGAGGAGCAGCCGTCAATGACTACTCTGATCGACCGTTCACTCAAGAAGTCGGCTACCCAGCTACAAAAGCCAGCAGGGATTCCGTACGCTGGAAGCTTGCTCAGCAGACTTGCGTGCCAAACCCTGTCAAAAGCCTTTGAGATGTCAAGCGAAACAGCAAGTGCTTCGCCGTGTTTCTCAATGGCCTCGCCCCAGCAGTGCGTCACATACACAAGAAGATCCCCAGTTGATCGACCTCGGCGAAAGCCATATTGACGATCACTGAGGAGATCGTTATCCTCTAGGTAAGTGAGCAGCTTACCGTTCAGTACTCTCTCCATAACTTTACACAGTATGGAAGTGATGGCGATTGGTCGATAATTGGCAGGGTCGGCACGACTACCCTTTTTAGGTACTGGTTGCACATTGGCAAGCTTCCAAGACTTCGGTACGGTTTTGGACAGAAGGGAAAGGCGGTACAGACGCGTCAGTACAGGTGACAACTTAGGCGCACAACACCTCAGCACTCTTGCTGGTATGCCATCAGGACCACTGGCCTTATTCACGTCTAGATTAAGTAGGACTCTACGGACCTCTTTGTTGTGTATTGTAATCTCCTGCATCGAAGAATTACAGCGAGGTAGGGTTGGTGGTTGTGTAGAGCCAGTATCCAGACGCGAATTACTCGCAAACAGAGTGGCAAATAGATTCGCCTTCTCAACTGCGGAGTGAGCCAGCGTCCCATCGGGCTTCTGCATGGGAGGCAATGTGGGACGGCAGAAGTTAGACTCGACCGACTTCGACAAGGACCAGAATCGCTTACTACCCGGTGGATAGGATGCGAGTTTTGCCCCTATGCGGCTGACATGGTCGAACCTAGCTTAACGCAACGCCCTTTTTCAAGATTTTGCGGCTAAATTAAATGCTCTCTTTTTGGCGCGGACTCTTCGCACTCGAACCTTGCGATCGCGAGCTTGCACCCAGGCTTGGTATGCAGACTGCTTACGAGCTTCAGCACGAGCACAGTCTGCATTGTACCATGGTCGGGCTTTGTGATCGAGCGGTATGTCGGAGAATGGAATGAAATATTCCATTCCCTGCCGAATCACATCAGCAACCACATCAGCAGAGCAGGAGGGGTCTCCTGAAGAAAAGCATACTTGTCGCCACGGGTAAGATGCAAAGAAGGTACGCATCTCGTCCCAATCTGCCGACTCGTAACGCCAAACTCGTCTCGTGCCCTTTGGACTGTCATCCGGAGGCGAGTGGTTCGATACGGATTTCACCACACAGTGATCGGATGTACCTAGGGGAGCTGAGACCGATACCGAATGTCTGTGTGGATCAGTTGTCAGCAGCAAGTCGAGGCAGTTGGGTGTATGGTCAGCGATATCTGGTATCCGCGTTGCTTGATCCACCAGCTGAGTGAGGTCTAGCGCTAAGGCGAACCTTCGCGCCTCTCTCCCGGCATGGTCAGTTTTCTGGTATGGGAACAGCCACTCCTTGTGGTGGGCGTTGAAGTCCCCCAGAAAAACAAGCTCCGCCGTTGGATATCGCTGAAGTGCAGCGTCCGTCGTCTCAATGAGTTGTTCAATGAGCTCAGTTGTCTCCTGGTCACCGCTGTGCGACCGGTAGACACCGACGTAGATCGATTTTTCTACCCCAGTGTCCACCAGGAGCCACAGCACAGAAAACCCTGACTTCTCAAAGCAACGGAGACGCCTACAGCATAAGTCATCGCGAACGTACACACAGACCCCTGCATGTTTTTTGAACTTATGTTCAAGAGTGTAGCCAGGGTAGTTGAGGTACGCCGCATCCGATGGTGTTGCTATCTGCGTCTCCGTTAAGAAGAATAGGTGCGGCTTTTCGGTCTCGAGGTGGTGATGGACCGGATCGAGATTTGAGTGCATACCTCGGATATTAGTGAGGTGCACTTTTAGTGGGAGGAAGTGCCGCCGTTGTTTAATCTTGTTCTTCTTTCTTTGCTTTGACATTATAAGTTATAGTGATTTGTGGGGATAGGATAAAAACAGTCGAGGCACTGCTCATTTTAGTACTTTTTGGCTCAGCTGATCCGAGGGGGAACTCGTTTGGAGACTGCGGGGACGCCCGAACCCCCCCGATAACCCTCCACCGGGTCGGGTGTGACGTCACAGATGACGTCATCGCATGTGCTAACGACGCTCAGCGTATTCCACCAAAGCACTGTGAGCGTAGTCGGTGTAGCTGTCAAACTTCCTTGTCAAAGTTCATTGTTGACAAAAAATACGTGGTTAAATTGTGAATCGTTGTGGATGTTGTGGTCATTATTTGTGATTTTTACAAAAGATGGCTGAATTTATTGACCTGCAGGTGTTTTGTAACATACGAACGAAATAATTATATTAAACTGATGTTGAAAGAGCTAGCAGTGGTAATAAGTATTTTAAAGCTTTGAGAGTTTAATATTGGTTAGTAAATAATTGGTCTCAGTTAAGGAACTTAATTCGTATTCATTATTGCCTTTTTATTTACCTATCCCTTAAAATAAATATTTACTTTACTGAGATTAACCCATTTGAGGTTATGTTGTTCGGCTGCGTTCCGAATCACGCTTACAGCACTGTGAGCGCGCTAACGCCCGGTCCAAATCATGCTTACAACGCTCACGTAAGCTAAAGTGACGTCACAGATGACGTCATCGCATGTGCTAACGACGCTCAGCGTATTCCACCAAAGCACTGTGATCGTAGTCGGTGTAGCTGTCAAACTTCCTTGTCAAAGTTCATTGTTGACAAAAAATACGTAGTTAAATTGTGAATCGTTGTGGATGTTGTGGTCATTATTTGTGATTTTTACAAAAGATGGCTGAATTTATTGACCTGCTGCAGGTGTTTAGTAAAGATACGAACGAAATAATTATATTAAACTGATGTTGAAAGAGCTAGCAGTGGTAATAAGTATTTTGAAGCTTTGAGAGTTTAAAATTGGTTAGTAAATAATTGGTCTCAGTGAAGGAACTTATTTCGTATTCATTAGTGCCTTTTTATTTACCTATCCCTTAGAATAAATATTTACTTTACCGAGATTAACCCATTTGAGGTTATGTTGTTCTATACAATCTAACGTTAGCGGTGTTAGCGATCTCACAAGCGGTCCAAATCAATAGTATCGTGAGCTAATGATTCGGTCCGGCACAGAATGACGTCACAGGCTGTGAGCACTGTTGGCGTGATTCGGAACGCGGCCTTATGACTTGAACTCGACGATCATTTTGATATGATTTTGACACTTGAAATTTCTTCTTCTTCTTCTATTTTTATTTTGGCAATCTACTTTCCTCTTGGAAGTAATTTTTGCCAGTGTCAAGTGTTTAAGAGTTCAGTGCTATAGCGAAAAATTTTCTAAGTCTATGGTATTAAATTAGAATGCGGGTGCATCACATTCTAATGCTGCTTGGAGCATTTGGCAACAAGTATATCAAGACAGTTTACTCGGTAAGTTCTGCCGAGATAGCTTCCACTACAATAAAAGTCTCAGCTTCACACAACCAAGATCGCGGCTATTTCAATTATCCCACATATTCTTCAGTTGCGTAGACACTTGTACCACAAAACTGCACCAATTTTAAGACACAATATTCACTATGAATCAATTTTCAAATAATTAAAATAGACACCAAACCGTACTAGACAAAATGGCGCCAAAAACTCCCATTTGAAATTTATTTATTATTTAATCTGGGGTGCGTTCCGTGGCTACGCACGACACGAGTGCGCTCCAGCGAGCGCACTCCGGTGCGCGCTATAACCGTTCCGTGGTTCGGTGAAATTCAAGGAGGTTCATATAAGGAGTGAGTACTCTACAAAATTTCTCACTATGCATCATCCTCCTGCCCTTATCCCAATTTATTTGGGGTCGGCGCAGCATGTTTGTTTCTAGCCATTCCTCTTCCTTTCTAGCCATATCCTCTTTTATACAGTCCATCCATCTTTTCTTTGGTCTTCCTCTACCCGTGTATCCATCCACCTTCATACTTAGAACCTTTCGCGTAACATGCTCCTCATTCCTCCGCATTACATGTCCATACCACGACAACCGGTTTCCCCTCAACTTTTCCGTTATTGGCGCCACTTTCAAACTCCCTCTTATGTATTCATTTCTAATTTTGTCCTTCCGCGTAACACCACACATTCCTCTTAACATTCTCATTTCAGCTACATGCATTTGTCTTTCGTTCATCTCCTTGGTGGCCCAACACTCCGATCCATACATGACAGCAGGTCTTATCATTGTTTTGTATATCTTCCCTTTAAGTTTAAGGGAGATTCGGGAGTCGCAAGTAGTTCCCGTGACCTGTCACCATTTCATCCACCCTGTGTTTATTCTTTGTTTGACAGTTCGATCTACTTCGCCATCGCCTTGCATGAGTGAACCGAGATACCGAAAGTCGGAGCAGACTGGTAGGGGCACGACGCTGTCTAGCGCTATGTTATAAGTACTAGAGATACCGCCAAAGTCGCAGAACATGTATTCTGTTTTGGTTCTGCTAATTTTCAAGCCAACACTCTCCAGCCTCTGTTGCCATTTCCCTAATCTGCTCTGGATCTCAGGCCCCTCTTCACCAACAAGTACAATGTCGTCCGCAAACAACATACACCAGGGGGCCTCTTCCTGTATGTCCGACGTCAAGGCGTCCATAATTAACAGAAAGAGATAAGGACTAATAGCCGATCCCTGGTGTAAGCCAACCTTGTCGGTGTTGCCAGCGGTGGTCCGTACGTAGGTATCGGACTGCCAGTACATAGAACGGATTAGCTCTACATACTTCCCCGGTATATTTTTCGCATTTAGAGCCCACCACAAAACCTCACGAGGTACTCTGTCATACGCTTTCTCTAGGTTGAACACCATGTGCAGGTTCTTATGAGCATGTCTGTGCGAAAATGGCGTCCATTGTTCCTCGTCCTGGCATAAACCCAAACTGGTTTGGGGTGATCTCACTCTCCTCTCGTAATCTCCTTTCTATAACCTTTTCCCATACTTTCATAGTATGTGACATGAGTTTTATTCCCCTATAATTATTGCAGTCCTGTCTTCTTCTTCGTCGTTACGCTCTTGGCAGAGCGGTCGTGGTCACTTTGAGGCGTCCACATCGGTGGTAGAGGCGGACATAGCTTTCCGCACGATCTCCCGCCATCTCTCCCGGTTGGTAGACTGTCTGGCGCAGTCAGATACAGGGTGTCCCACTGCGGATTTCACCTGGTCAGTCCAGCGCATCGGTGACCTGCCACGTGATCTGGTTCCCTCTACTTTGCCCTGTACGACCAGCCGCTCTATGGAGTCGTTACCCCGCCTAGAGACATGGCCAAAGTACTGCAGTATGCGCGACTGTACTACGGCCGATAAACGCTGCGTGATGCCGAGCTCCTGGAGTATGGACACGTTGGTGCGAAATTCCGTCCATGATATCCCCAGCATCCTCCTCCAGCACCACATTTCTAGAGCATCTGTCTTCCCCTTTTCCAGCTCGCGCACTGTCCACGTCTCTGCCGCGTAAAGAAAAATGGGGAATACTAGTGTTCGCACGAGCCTGACTTTGGTGGCTTTGGTAATGTTACGATTCCTCCATACTTTCCTTAACTTCTCCATCGCAGTTCTGGTTATGGCCATACGTCGTTTTACTTCATCTACGCAGCCGCCGTTGTTTGAGATTAAAGCTCCAAGGTATACGTAGGTCTGAACCACGTCGCAGTTCGCAATCTGTGTCACTTCGGGCGAGTTGTCGTTGACGCGATCCACGATCATGATCTTGGTCTTAGATCGGTTTATCTTTAACCCAAACGTAAGGCTCACGCGCTCCATTTTGAGAAGTAATTCCTCCATAAGGCCAGCGTTACTCGCAAATAAGGTGGTGTCATCTGCGTATCGCAAGTTCGCTATTTTGTATCCACCAATTGCAACACCATCAGTCCAGTCTTCGAGAGTGATTCGCATTACAAGCTCGGTGTAGATGTTGAATAGTAAGGGTGATATTATGCAGCCCTGTCGCACGCTCGCACTTGGATGGAAACTATTTGAGAGGAGGTCATCTGTCAGCATTGAAGCTGTTCCCCTTTCGTAGAGCTCCCTGAGCAGGTGCACGAGGTGTTGTGGTGTGCCCATGTCCAGCAGTCCTGTACATCACCTTTATTCTTGAAAATGGGCACTAGCGTACTATTGCACCATTCTTTCGGGATCGCCTCTTCACGCAACAACTTACTGAAAAATAAAGTCAGCCACTGATATCCATCCTCTCGCAACAACTTCCATACTTCTACAGGTATATCATCTGGTCCCATAGCTTTTCCACGTTTCATGCTTTCAACTGCCCTTTTTACTTCCTCCATACTAATCTCTTTCACCACACCCATGTTTACTCGTACTTCCTGAAGCATACTATCCCAGTCATTCTCTTCGTTCATTAGTTTTTCATAGTATACCTTCCATCTCTTTTTTATTTCTCCATCTTCATATAAAACCTTTCCTGTGTCATCTTTTACACATCTAATTTGAGTCACATCTCTTGCTCTCTTCTGCCTAGCCTTTGTTATTCGGTAGAGTTCCTTTTGGCCCCTAGGGCATTCCAGTAAATCATATAACCGTCCCTGTGCTTCGGCTCTAAAAACCGCTACCGCCTTTTTTGCTTTTCTCTTCCATTCTCTATAGATATTAATTTTCTCAAAATTTCGTCACCGCTTTCTACACTCTGCCATTCCTTAAACGCAGTTTTCTTATTTTTCAGTGCCTTTTGCACTTCCTCACTCCACCACCATGTATCTCTATCTATTATACCTTTTCCTTTGGACTCTCCACACACATCTTTTGCTATTTTTCTAATACAACTCGCCATTTCATTCGAAGACTCATTCACACATTTTCCTTCCATATCCTTCATTTCTATATTTTTTTCTAGAATCACATTTTTTACCTGGCTTGAATACTCTTCCTTTTCTAACATACACCATCTTGTTTTGGGTGCGGGCCGTTCCTTTTTGCCGTTAGAGTTGGCTGGTTGAATGCTCTAAGGAGTTGGCATTGATCTTAACTTCCATTAACAGCAATCTGTGTTGCGAGACCACTTATTTCTCACTATGCGTTTAAAATAAATTTCTCACTATTCGTTTAAAAGAAATTCAACTTTATTCTTTTAGTCATAGAGTTGAAATTCTATCGACGACATTTACTGAAGACTACTGTGTGAATGAAACATCACCAAGTAGATGAGGATGTCTCGTTCGCATAATTGCCATTACTAAACAATAATACCACGATGGTAGGGAAAAAATGTACGTTACCAATCACGTAGTGTATCAAAGTTAAGGATTCGGAGTGGAATATTGAAAATATACTACTTAAATATTAAATAAGAATAACACATAGTTATTGTGAAATAAAATTGAACTAACTCTTTTGATTTAATAAGATTTTCACAATAATGCTATAATCAGCTCTCATCGGTGAGGTGGTGTTAAATTCAAGTGTCAATCCTGGCAACTCCGATTTTGACTTTGGCGCCGAATTTCAATGTTAGAATTTCAATATTTAGGAAATATTCCTTTACAAAACTAGGGTGACCATAAATACAACACCATTTCAGATTTTCAAAAAACTAAATTGTTCTATTGAAATAACTGAAAGTCGCAGGCGAGGGGTAAAGTTAATATTAATAATCAAATTCATGTTTTTGCGCCGATTTCGATGAAACTCGGTTTAGGCTACTATTTCGCCAAGAAAATAACAACGCAGTGTTAAAAATATTAAAAAATCCAAGATGGCGGCCAAATTTAAGTTTGTAGACCGATTTAGATGAAACTCGGTTTTTGGTACAATTTTGACAAGAAAATAACAAAGCAAATTTTAAAGTAAGTATCAAAAATCCAAGATGGCGGCCAACTTTTTTGTTAGTGGGCTGATTTCGATGAAACTCGGTTTTTGGTACTATTTTGACAAGAAAATAACAACGCAGTGTTAAAAAAAAAAATCCAAGATGGCGGCCAACTTTTTTGTTTTTGGGCCGATTGCGATGAAATTCGGTTTTTGGTACTATTATGAGAATAAAATAACAACGCAATTTTTAAAATAATAAAAAAATTCAAGATGGCGGCCAACTTTTATGTTTGTAGACCGATTTAGAAGAAATTCGGTTTTTAATACAATTTTGACAAGAAAATAACAAAGCAATTTTTAAAGTATAAAAAATTCCAAGATGACGGCCAACTTTTTTGTTTGTAGGCCGATTTCATTGAAACTCGGTTTTTGATACTATTTCGACAATAAAATAACAACGCAGTGTTAAAAATATTAAAAAATCCAAGATGGCGGCCAACTTTTATGTTTGTAGACCGATTTAGAAGAAACCCGGTTTTCAATACAATTTTGACAAGAAAGTTTAAGTTTTTAAGTTGAGACAGTTTTTCTAAATTTTTCGTAATGGCTAAGATATGTAAGAAAAATGTATTTCAGTCCGGCTTTCTGGCGCTGGATGTTCTCATCTACAGGTCGTATTTCTCAACCGATTCTCGTCAAATTTTGTGAGCAGGTTCGAAAATTACATAAAATTATTTGTCACGCCAGTTTTTTGAAATTTTTCATAATGACGGAGAAATGTAAAAAAAACATATTTCAGTCCGACTTTCCAGCTGTCCATTTTCCTCTACAGGTCGCATTTCTCAACAGATTCTCGTTAAATTTTGTGAGCAGGTTCGATATAATATATAGATTTTTTTAATTTAGCCAGTTTTTCTAAATTTACCAAAAATCACCATTTCGAAAAATGATTAAATTTAGAAGCGCCATCTAGCTGCGAATATACCTACCAAAGTGTGGGAAAAAGGGGTGGCGACATCTTTTAGATTATTTTTCACAAGATACAATTTGAGCTACTTTTTAACGCGAGGTCAACAGCTCACGGAGCCACTAGTAATTATGGTAGAAAGCAACCGAATTTTAAACGTCAATAAAGTCGAAAATCGTTTGCACCTGTTTTTTTTAACTACAGATCACTAGACAATGTTTTCCTACCTTCACTTGTTTTTCCAACATTCATTTGATTTCCGAAATACACGCACATTGTATTTTAATCAAAATTGGAATAAAGTTTATAGTTATGTCATTATTTACACTTGAATTTTTGTAGATATTGGTTGATCAACCATATTTATAAATAAAAACAAGAAAGCAACCTAATAAAACGTGATAAAAAACGTGAAGATTTATTTTTAGTATATAAATTATTATTTTTGCTTTTCAGTTAACGAGTTAAAACTAAAAGTATACCACCTCCTATCGGAGCACTCTTCAAGACGAATCATTCGAGCTCAAACTCGATGGGGTTGCATGATTTTATGACAAAGTTCCAATGGCCTTCTTTCGGCTCCTTCATCAGCCCCTTGGATATTATTCCCTAACAGAGTACTCGCCAAGACGAGTCTAACGAACGAGCCCAAACACGATGGGGTTGTATGGTTTCATCATAGTGTTCCTGTGGCGTTGTTCCGGCTCCATCGTCAGATCAGCTCAATGATAACATAATATTACATTACCTTCTAGTTCTGACCGGTGTTCAAAGTTTCAAGTCTCTAGTTCATCGGGTAGTTAGTATAAAATCGTTTGCAAAATTTGTGCTCGAACAAACAAACGAAAACACAAACAAACGAGCAAGCAACCTTATAAAAACGTGGCAAAAGTATTAAGGCTCCAGCACACCGGATGCGTATGCGTGCACGTAGACGCACCATGACGTTGTAATGCCTGCAACTTTATGAGACATGGCACACCGCTTGCGTAACGTACGCGTGCACGTAGACCGATGCGTAACCCTACGCATTGCAGCTCTCATGAGACAACCAGGCTGCGGACTTACGCAGAGCGGAACGCATTGATGACGTTGTACTCAATGGCATTCCCTATTGGACGTCACACCGAACAAATACGAACACGCACGTATCTTTCCTGCGCGTGACCACGCGCGTAACCACGCGCGTGACTACGCATTCAGTTGTTTTGTTCGGGTCCCCCACCTAATGAAATTTGCTTTTTTTCTTACAAATAGAGAAGTTCGTCACTTCTGTGAATTTAAACTAGTCATCAATTGCTTGATATCACTACATACATTATTATAAAACAAAATCCCTCACCGCGTCTGTCTGTCTGCGCTTCGCGATAAACTCAAAAACTACTAAACGTATATTCATGCGATTTTCACCAAATGATAGAGTGATTCCTGAGGAAGGTATAGGTGAATTATAAGTTGAGGTTTTATGTATGTAGAAATATGAAGATGTCGGCAAAAATTAAGCCGCCTGGGAAGCCTAGCTTCGAAAGCACTGCATAAACTTCTGAGCTCTAGCAAAATAAATAATGTATTATGGAATGGGGAATGTCCGAAAAAATCAAATCCAATCAAAGGTCGCGTTAGGCAAAAAAAGGACTTGTGACCCGCCCTCGCTTCGCTTCGGTGTAGTGTGGAATTTGACACGATGTATTATACATAATTATAAACTTTCCTCTTGAATCTCTATCAATTAAAAGAAACCGCATCAAAATCCGTTGCGTAGTTTTAAAGATCTAAGCATAGGTACATAGAGACAGACAGCGGGAAGCGACTTTGTTTTATACTATGTAGTGACATCATATTATAATTACCATAGACAACTATTAATAGTAAAAAAAACCTTATTACTTATAGTTTTCAAAACATAAAAAAAATCCTTATGATTCCTCTTCTTTTACACGTTTTATAAGGTTGCTTTCGCGTTTGTTTGTTTGTTAATTTGTTTGTCCACTTTGCAAACGATTTTATACTGGGTTCCCGAAGAGCTAGAGAGTTCAAACTTTGAACATAAGTCAGAACTGGAAGACAACACAATAGTATGGTGGCATTGAGCTGAAATGATGGAGCCGGAAGTAGGCCGCAGGAACTGTGTGATAAAACCATACAACCCTATCGAGTTTGAACTAGTTAGAATCGTCTTGACAAGTAATCTGACGAGAGACGAGATTCAGACAGGGTCTGATCCATCGAGTTTGGGCTCGTTTGAATCGTCTTGACGAGTGCTCCGATAAGAGATGGTGTATTTTTAGCTCGTTAAGTAAATAGCAGAAAATAAGATTTAATAAAAAAAAATGTACATCAAAAACACGTTTTTATAACCGACTAAAAAGTATAAAAATCGGACTAAACACATAAAATACTTTTAGTCTGTTTTTACTAGTCCGTTTTTTATGCTTTTAGTCCGATTTTTATACTTTAAAAACGTGTTTTTTGCTAGCAAAAATGATCACTTTATTTGTTTAAACTTGGCCAAAACTTTAAACCCGGCCACACACAGACTTAAGTTCCGTTCCGGAATTATGTACATACGTGATTCCAAACGCAGCTAATCCACACAAATCTATGGACCTACCACACACATACGGGATTTTTCCGTATGGAATTTTCATACATTATCGATATTCCGTTCGGAATTCCGATTCGGGATTCCGTCGTGAGTTTGGCCGTGCTAAACATTAGTGCAAAAAAGTTTCAAAAAATTAGCGTTCTTGGTTGTCAAATAAATTAAGAAAATGTTACTATGGAAAATGCTTTTTTTTTATTCTCCATACAAAACGCCGATTTCATAGTGTGGATACTTTCGGGGTGTTTTGTTTTGTTTTTCAATAATATCAAAAATCAAACCAACGCAGGTTGTATACCAGCAAGGTATGCAACTTGTGAGAACTTGTGCGGAACCAACATTTCTTTTTACCCGACTGCAAAGAAAGGGTTATGTTTTTCGCGCGTATCAAGTATCTAAGTATGTTTGTTTGTGTGTTTGTATGTAATATTCTTTATTACCTCATATCTTTCAAACGACTGAATGGATTTCTGTAATTAAGATATCGTTAGATTTGTCTCGTCAGCCCAAGTGTCCTTAAGAAGGTGGCGTTATAAAAAAAACGTAGTGGAAAAAAAAATTTTTTTAGGATACTGCAATATGGGTGACAAATTAAAGGGCTTATTGTAAGGATTTCAAAAAGGTATATCATGACCGTAATATATAATAACTAAAATATATTAATTTTTCGATCGTCAATTTTTTGACGCTCTTTGCACACCTAACCCATCTGCGCCGGCCGTATACCCGCCTAAAAAATATTAGCACCAGAGAAGATAAGAGAACAATAGAAGAAAACATAAACAAAGTGCTGGCCTCATGCGGCCGGCTCGGCGTTGACGGAATGGCTTAAATTATTTTAGCTGGCCTCATGCGGCCGGGTCGGCGTCAAGGAAGACCCTAAGGCTGGCCCCAGACCTACCGGTTCCGTTTCTTTGCTTTGCTGTGCTACCTTGCTTGAAAGACCGCCGGCCAACCAGGGCAATTTTCAATCTATCGCATTTTGGGACTAGACCAAATTGGCAAGATAGCCATTAGCTTGGTTTTATCAAATATCATCGCCTGGATTGCAAAGTAGGAAGCTTTTAGGAGATATGCCACCCTGAACATGGACTCCGATCGTTAAAAATAACTCGATCGCTTATTTATACAAGATGTTTGGTAAAGCCTTATAAAACTGAATATGGTAGATAGGGACCATAATAAAACTGAACAACTTTTACGATGGGACCAAATCTGAAATCGCGAAAAAAAATGAACTGTTTCATACATTTTGATAATTTCGTTATTAATTTTTGTATAAAACAGCAGTTTTTTTTTAAAACGAAAACGAAAACTTCTCATCGCACCCCAGACGACGATATTTGATAACACCAAACTAATGGCTATCTTGCCAATGTGGTCAGGTCAAAATATGCGATAGATTGAAAATGAGCCTCTTGGCCGGCGGTCCATGGTAGAACAGCAAAGCAAAGAAATGAAACCGGTAGGTCTGGGGCCAGCCTTATCGGTAGGCATCTATGCTACTCTTCTATGGCAGCCATTACATGGTCATGCAAGCGTCAGTCAAATTCCATCAGTCATGAATTACGTTTGACTGATTGACTGATGGAAAGAAGAAATCACATCATGCAACCATCAGTCACTACATTACACGGTAGGTTAACCGTCAGTCACAGCCCGTGACTGTGGTTAAACTGACAGCAAAACCTAGCGTGTAATGGCTGCCTATGTAATTTGGATATTCTGCATCAGTGTGTTAATTTAGGTAGCTAAGTACTTACTGGATATCTCTAGCTATAGCTAAGAGTAAAGGACAAAAAATTGCTTTCGAAGCTTGCGTGCGAATTGCATGTCTATAAACATTTCTCTGCGTAGCATCCAATGCATCTTTTCGAATCGTTGCGCACGCGCACTCTACAAGATTTTATTCCAAGTCGAGTGTTGAGGCGAGCGGCCGTGTCGCTCACGGATTAGCGTATAGTTGGCAGACTCACCATGGAATTAGAAGGTTTTGACTAGGTCAAAAAATTGTTAATAAATAGTGATAAATAGTGAACTATAGCATATAAATAGTGATACTATGATTCAAAAGATATTTGAGAATCTTGGTGAGGCTGCAAACTTGACGTCAAGTTGGCAGACACCTTAAGAAATACAGTTCGTATCATTATGATTTATATGCCAAAAAATTGTTAGAAAATAGTGAATCGTATACGCGAAATTTCAATAACATTGCTTCAATACAAGCCGAGATATTACGGTCTCTAAGTGGGCTGCCAACTTGACGTTTCAGGCAATAGCGATTCCAGAGAAACGGGTACAAGTTTTAAACAAATAAATATATCAAAAAATTGTTAGTGAAATTGTGATTCCTACGATATAAATAAAACAAGAATTCTTCATTGCTATTTTCTAAAAATCGAATGTTAACTTTTACATAATACTCTGAATAGGATGTCGATCAATATTGAACTTTGCTCCACAGGAATAAGGTTCCAACTTTATTGCAATCGTGAGGTGAGTACTATCAAGCAAAAAAGTGAGATTTATATTTTTAGCCATGTCCTCCAAGTATTATTACACTTGTTTGATTAATTAAGTGTTGGTATCAAACAATAACGATATTCATTAATAACAATCATAGCAATAGCGCCATCTCTCGGAAAAGATTGTCAATTTCTCAGTTATAATTTAACGTTAGGTACCTATTTATGTATGAGTTAGAATAAAGATATTATTATTATTATCTGGTGAGATTTATAGTAAAACTAGCGGCCACCCGCGACTTCGTCAGCGTGGAAAGAGTTTTTGCTATCCCTCGGAAACAATACTCTTTTTCGGGATGAAAGGTACCCTATGTCCTTCTCTGTACCACTGACAACGTGTATGCAAAATTTCATGATGATCGGTTCAGTAGTTAAGACGTGAAGGCGTAACAAACAAACAAACAAACGGACTTTCGCATTTATAATATTATATTAGTAAGGATGAGTATCAGTTGGTATGTGAGTAGGTAGGAAGTAATATAAGTAGAAATTATTAATAGTTTCTCCTGAATTAATAATATTGAATTAAGAGTAGGGTATTGACCACAGCCTACTAAAGAGTAGTCTTTATACAGTCGATCATCGCCTTTATTGTTGGCGCAAAAGCCACCGTTCGTAAAAATAGACAGTTGACGCAACGAATAAAAGTGGTTGGCACGCTATGATTTGCCTTTTTGAATTTTAAAAATAAATAAGTAAAATAATACCTAATACATATATAGGCACCTAACTTTAAATTATAACTGAGAAATTGACAATCTTTTCCGAGAGATGGCGCTATTGTAATGAATATTATTGTTATTAATGAATATCGTTATTGTTTGATACCAACATTTAATTAATAAAACAAGTGTAATAATAATTCGAGGATATGGCTAAAAATATAAATCTAACTTTTTTGCTTGATAGTACTCACCTCATGATTGCAATAAAGTTGGAACCTTATTCCTGTAGAGCAAAGTTCAATATTGATCGACATCCTATTCAGAGTATTATGTAAAAGTTAACATTCGATTTTTAGAAAATAGCAATGAAGAATTCTTGTTTTATTTATATCGTAGGAATCACAATTTCACTAACAATTTTTTGATATATTTATTTGTTTAAAACTTGTACCCGTTTCCCTGGAATCGCTATTGCCTGAAACGTCAAGTTGGCAGCCCACTTAGAGACCGTAATATCTCGGCTTGTATTGAAGCAATGTTATTGAAATTTCGCGTATACGATTCACTATTTTCTAACAATTTTTTAGCATATAAATCATAATGATACGAACTGTATTTCTTAAGGTGTCTGCCAACTTGACGTCAAGTTTGCAGCCTCACCAAGATACTCAAATATCTTTTGAATCATAGTATCACTATTTATATGCTATAGTTCACTATTTATCACTATTTATTAACAATTTTTTGACCTAGTCAAAACCTTCTAATTCCATGGTGAGTCTGCCAACTATACGCTAATGCTCACGGACACTACCATACGCGAACGTCTCGATTGCACAGTCGAATGTACACACGCGCCGTGCCAAGAATAACAATCGACAAAGCGAACCTCATAAAATACGACTCCTTATGTGGATGAAACGTGGAAACTTGTGGTAATGGTTAGTCCAAACAATCTGGACGCAGTAACAGTGAGAAATTTATCGTGGTACAGTGTGGACTTGTCCAGTGTTTTCTCGTAAGTGATGCCAGGACACGCAGGTAGCCCTTACTGGGCCGCTGTGGACTTCGACAGCGAAGGTGAAGAAGCTCAGACACCACCTCCGAATCACAGGGTTTATTTAGATCCGTGGGATACTGAGGCCTACGGAATGATGCAAGCGGAGTCTGAGTCTAGCCAAGGAGACAACTTCAACTCCTTCGCTGGGGAACCAGTCAGCGCAAGCTTTTATTACGTCCCTACGAAGAATTACGATGAAACAGACGAACCGCCAGTGCCACCTCGGAGAAAGTCGCCCCCAGAAGCAATATCACCTGATTATCCAATTTATGGAAGAAAATTAACCAGGTCTATGATCACCGACTTTCAACCTGAAATGCCGATTTACGGGGAACGAATTATCCGTAAGTCGTTAGTCACAGTAATTAAACACTTGTCTAAACACTATGGCCAGAAGAATGTTACCAGTATCAATTAGTATGAAGTTAATTAATTAGCTTCTTATTAGTTAAGAAATGTGACAGTTCTTTGGTTTTTTACTTAGTAACTTAATGATCATGTTTTGACCACTTTGATCATCTTATTCATTAGGGAATAAAAATTTTGCTTTGTGTGGTCTTGTAATAAACGTGATACTTGTGTTCATATACCTACCTAAGATAGGTAGGTACTCAATTATTACCCTCACAAAGACACAGCAAATAAATAATTCTTTTTCCTGTCAGTTTTATAAAAAATGGTTGAATAAAAAAATTAATGCTTGAAATAAAGTACTTAGTTCACAAACTCTCACGAATGTAATTTATTATAGTTATTCGTAATACACCAACAACAGAGCAGGTGTAGATTACTTACCTATATAATAAACAACAACATTTGTTCTAAAACTTTTCCAAAAGACAGAAAAAAAATCCGACTTTTCATATAAAACTCGATCAGCTGTTCGGACATTTGTATTAAAAGTCGTTTTTTTGTCTGTTATCGGAAAAGTCTCATGATGTTATGGCCGGTATACATTTTGATTAGTAAAGTGCTTAGTGTTTAGTGTTTAGTGCACTGTTTAGTGTGTAGTGATTAGTAGGTGATGTCCCATACTGTTTAGCATACGCTGTTTAGTACAGGCTTTGTTGATATAAACTAAACACTTAACAGTCCTGTCCAGACGTGCTTAGTGCGTGTTTAGCTGCAAAAGAGGGGTGGAGGCGGGACGTGCGGGACGCGCGGGAGGAGCTACTCGCAGAAAAAATAGAACGCGCTTCTAAACACTGTACTTCGCTCGCACTAAACACTAAACAGAGACTGTCCGAACGTGTTTTTTGCTAAACACTAAACGAGCCACTCGCACTAAACACTAATCAAAATGTATACCGGCCATTAGTAATCTACCAACTCATGCGAGGTTGTTGGTGTTTTACAAATAACCCTGTATAGCTTATTTACCTTCTAGACTAGAGCATTATGCCATTCTACATAGTTTTCAGTTAGCATACAATTCGCATAATACAACAAGAATCGAGGGAACACACGCGAAGGATTTCTCACGGCAAAGTAACACCATTCCCCTGTCACTTCATTTGAGCGTCCCTATTTCAGGGACAGCAGAATCTCATTCGTCACAAAAATGAGAAAGAATACGTTTTACATACTTTGTGACTGTGAGGCTTTTTTGTATGGACAAATGCTGTGGAACGCCGTCGATCAATGCGTCTTGAATCTAAATGATTATCTCTTATGTTTTTAAGGACGCCCCGTCGATCAATGTGTCTTGTATCTCTTACGTTTTCAGGTGACAGAAGAAGGTCGATGTACATAGAAGAGCCTATCTACGCGCCGCACCCTGTCATCTACGAACCGGTATATGGCCACATACCTCCGCCGCCAGGATACCTCGCCCCACCCCCCAGATCTCGCATGTCTCTTCCTCATCACCCTGAATACGTTATGGCCAACCTCGGCTATGGGAGGCACAGGAGACATTCAAGGTAAACTTATTTTATTTTTTAATATTGTTACCTACCTACCATCAATGGCCCGAGTTAATCCTCCAGAACCAGATATGGTTAGGTGCATTTATAGAAAAACAGTTTAGAGGTTGTTAATTATAATTCATAACGCAAATTGTTTGAGTCATAGCATAGCAGCAGTACTAGCAGTAAGTAGGTATGCCATATTAACTAATAATGATTTAGTAATTTTATTATGAATCCTAAAAATTTCATCAGCTACTTAGTTAAATGCTTTTGACTGAAATAGGTAATAACTTGTAAGTAGGGTAATACTTACTTATTACACCAAAATTCATAAAACATTACTCATAAATTTTTAATTTAGTATGGTTGAAAGACATTGGCTATAATTCCTAAAGCATAATAATGTTCAAAGTCATTTTAGATGAATCTTAGGTTAGGTAACGGAACGGCAATTATTTCCTTGGGTAGAAAAATTACAATGGGAAAACTTCGGGGAATCTGCGGGACTTATTCAGTTCAGTTCAATATTTTCATCTCCCTTTTCTGATTTCCGCGTTTTTCCGCGAGCATGGAAGGGCGACGCGCGACGGCCTGAAAAGCTTTCGAAACGTCTGTCGAGAAGTGCGAAATTTGAAAAACCGGCTAAGTGCGAGTCGGACTCGCGCACGAAGGGTTCCGTACCAAAAAACTGCAAAAAAACACGTTTGTTGTATGGGAGCCCCCCTTAAATATTTATTTTATTCTGTTTTTAGTATTTGTTGTTATAGCGGCAACAGAAATACATCATCTGTGAAAATTTCAACTTTCTAGCTATAACGGTTCATGAGATACAGCCTGGTGACAGACAGACAGACAGACAGACGGACAGCGGAGCCTTAGTAATATGGTCCCGTTTTTACCCTTTGGGTACGGAACCCTAAAAAGTACCACCAATAACTTATCATTAAAATCAGAGGTAGGTATAAGCCAAACAACGGGCTTGCCAAAAGTTAAGTAATTTATTTTTATCAAAGTGCAACTTACAATTAAATACTTAGGATGACTTCTCTAGGACCACAGAACAAAAAATAAATTTGCAAGGACGGTCTTTGGCACCCAGATAATCGTGTGTATTTTTTTTCTGGCTGTCTTACATACGTAAGACAGCCTCCAATATAAACAATTAAGTTTACCCAACAGATAGGCGGCGCGGATACGCAGTCATTCATTACAATTCTTCGTTTAACCCACCCGTGAAGAGTATGTATGTACCATGCAAAACTTGGAGTTATTTCATGTTAAATCTGTGCAATAGCTCATAACTGTCCATTACTACCCAACGACTGGAACAAAGTCATACTATATTTTCTTTGATTTAAGGACATAATTATATCACCTAACTTTAGGTACCTACATGTCATACTGCATGTTGCATAAGATCTTACTACAGCCAGTGTAAGGGTGTACGAGGCATCCTCTACATTTCATTTTTATTATTTATGTTTTACCGATTTTTTCGACCAAAAAAGCAATAATTTCCTTACCGTTAATATTCAAGTTTTGGACAACTTCGATGATATGAAATGCGTTAAAAACCCATATGTAAGCTTAACATTTTTTTAATGTTAAACACATTCTTCGCTTCTATTACTCACACGGCTCGGCTGGTGTCAACGACCTTGACAATTTGATGCAAGAAAATATGAAGCGTATAAAAAAACCGGAGATATTTCATACGATACACTGTGCAAGTAGTCGTAACGAGGTGTGCAGCGAGTAAATGCCATCGTTCCGCCATGTGACCACCGCCATCCTTGCTAGAAATGGCCACAAACGAGCCACAGGCAGTCGTGATTTCAGAATGTATGTGTTTCTTGTTAAAAAACAGGTTAGACCGTGTATTAGACACTAAGACATGATAGTAAATATAACGTTCGTAGCAAAGATTTTATTTGGTTCTAGATACATAATTATTGTTACACTGAAATCTGGATGTTCTGAGACGTCTATGTATGGTGTACGTATGAATAAATAAAGTACCTAATTGTAATTGTATACATTATGAAGACAAGCTTTAATTTATTTATAATTTTAGCGGCTATACCTACATGATATGTATTTTTTTACAAAAAAGGGTACTTACTTTCTCCGGGGTTATTTTTACTAAGTACCATTATTATCAATTTGCCTATCGTTTATATTACCGAAGTTCTTTTTTGATATATTTCATTGATCAAGTTGCCAAACTAACTACAATGTCTGTTAGGGAACCATATCTCTCGGATTTTTTTCTAAAAAACCACTCAATTAATGTTCTGGGGGCTGGTGAGTCATTTTCACATTGTTATAGTAACTCTTCCGATGGATACCCTTCAAATATTCGTGTATTAAGATTTCTACGATTGTGTACGCTGACATAAGTAAATGTACGATGATGGTGGGTCGTTATGTCGTTACCAGCAGTCTGTCGCTCCGGTGATAGTGAAAAGCCTGCGTAATATCGTATGCAAATGTTACCGAGTTGTTTTGTTTAAGATCAGTCTTTGTAAACATAGAAGTTTACGTAAGAGAATGTGAATATTGATCGATGAAAGTAAAATCGATACGATTTAACTTAATAGCCGTCGTTAACTTGATGACCAGTGATAAAACTTTATAAAAAATATATATCAACACAACAAAATAGGCGTTCGTTTATACAACGCTGTAGCATATTTGCTTTGTAAAAGTTTCAATCATTAAAATATTTAAGTACAAAGTATTTTGCTTACGTAAAGAAAGAATCAATATAAACTTCATTATCTTTCATCACGAAAACTATCGTGATAAATGATTGTAATATTTTACTATTTCTTTTATGTAAGTAATTACAAACGAACTATTATTAGAGTATTAGCGCGTTTATGTCTTTTGCATAAGCGTTAGCGAAAGTTCTAAATTATCATAAGATTAAGTATGAGTAAACTCTTGGCCATAATGACGTTTTAATTAATTTATTCTTTGCTAAGATTATAATTATTAGTTAGTAATAATTATAACTTTTCCTTCCGTTTGATATCAACGTTGAATAGGTAGTAATTTTTTAACTAACACACGTGATGGTCTAAGTAAGTACTCTAACTTTGACACCAAAAAAAAAACTTTTTTTTCTCTTTTGATAGATATAATTAAAACAGAATTTGAAGAATTAATTAAAATAGAATTCGAAATAATTTAAGACATTATATTTTTAGTTAGGTAAAACTTTTTTATGAAGTACATATTATATTGAATTTGTTCTGATCTGTGGTTAATCTAGTGCTATGGAATTCAACACACATTTATTCGTTGAAATTTTCAAACATCATAAACTTAGTATTCTGTATCCATTCCCATCACAATGTTGGTTCGTCAGTCAACTTCATGGAAAGCATTAGTGGCAAAAACACATGCGCGGGCGCACTAGGAGAAGAAGCGTTATTTGTATCATAATAAAGGTGCGCAAGCGTGTGAACGCACCAGTTTTTGCTTCCTATAAATGAATGTTGCACCTGTGAGAATCTAGCCTCTGTTTGGAGAAACTCGGATAACATTGACCTCTGCCTCTGCTGACTTTTACGTCAATCGCATAATTGGAAGATAAGTTTTTATTTACGCACAACTGGATAGCCACTTCAAATGCCGAAGATGGAAGCGTATTACACCCGGAATCCTCATCATAGAGGAACTGGCTATCTTACCTGTAACTGCCGGAATACAGCAATTGTCAAATTGTTGTTATGGCGTCAGACTTAGGTAAGATGGTGGTAGCTATCTAGGCGGACTTAAAATAAGCCCAACCACCAATCAAACCGAGAAACACCCTACCTTTACAATAGTTGCTTTACTGTCGATATCGTACTTACTATAAACAAATTAAAATCTCAATTGCGCAGCTGGAAACGTGTTGAAACGAAAAAAAATTGAAACGTAGGTAGGTCGTACCAGATGTGTACCAGGGGCCGTATCGGCTAACGCATCGATTATCGAAAAGTCTGCCGAGTTTCAACTTAAAACAGAAAAATCAAAGTAAGGAATTTCGTCTTGTACTTTCTGTTGACGTAATTTGGAAGATATGGATGTTCGTGTGACATCATGAATTGGGGTTCGCCATTTCGGCCCAATTTTGGCTCGATTTATCTGTTTTAATTTGAAACCCGGCAGACTTTTCGATAATCGATTCGTTAGCCGGTACGGCCCCTGATCGATTTAAAAAAAAATCATCCATATTTTATAGTTTGCGTAAACAACCATTCAATATGCATTTATTGTTTCTTCACGCTAATACGCACAGCTTAATAGATTTCCATTATCGAGTTTCTTTTAGCCTCTTACCCAAGACAAAGAATTTGCCACAGTTGTGTCAACATTATTGTACTTGCTTGAATAACAAGTTTCATATGTGTTTTGTACAAAATGTAAGGTTTTAATTCTCTGAAATCGATTAACGTTGCTCTTAGTTATCATTTAAACTATTATATGAATTTAAAAATTGTTGTGTTCCGGCAGTTAGAGGTAAGACCTCAGTCAGTTTAGTGGTGAGGATTCCGGGTGTAGTGCGCTTACACTTTCAGCCTTACCGTCACTTAACATCAGGTGAGGTGATGGCCAATGACTATCCCGTTGTGGTTTAAAAAACTCAAAACCAATGATACGTTGCGGCTAATAAAACTTTATACATAGTACATACAAACAATATCTTGTTTGTAGCTCTGACGGATACGTAATATGACGGATAAAAAAGTTAGAAAATATCTCATAATTCGTATCGGGATGTTACTTACGATAATGGAACAAAGGGTCATCTTTAACATTTCATCTTCAATGATCTTCAAAATCAGATAATTATTACGTTCTCAGTATGTAAATAGCAGTGAAAAATAAGTAATTTGCAAGTTTTTGAAAATCAAAGACTACAGTCATATTTTGTACGCTGCAATAATTCAATATATTCAAACGACATTGAAATTCTAATAATTTTCGTATGTGAAAGCGCTGATATTACGGAATCGCATTCCAATAGGCTAGTTGACAAAATTTGGAAAATAGTTTAAAAATAAAGTTTGGTATCTATTTTACCCCAAAAATATATTATTTTAAGAAAAATAAGTCATTTTACCTATGAATTTTGCGTTTTAAGAAATGAATTCAAAATGACATCGAAAAAGGCCAAAACTGTCATGGCGCCTTGAATGACGTCACGCCTCGCGAAACATTCGTGTTTGACACCTACACACATACACCTCTGTGTGTTTGTGTGTGTGTGAAAATGACAGCAATAACAAAGGTTTCGCGAGGCGTTACGTCACGCGTCTCTGATTGGTGTTCAATGTCACGTGATTAAATGGCCAATTTTGCCGATTTTATTTTCCGTAAATATTGGTAATCTTTATTTATTTTAATGAAAAAAGTGTTTTTTTGGTTACTATTCAACACGATTAATCATTAGAAACCTTATGCTAGCCGATTTATTCTTAGTGGAAACTAGCCTATTCCAATATTATGTGGCAATGCAACAGATTAGGACAGCACCAAGTTCAGAAGTTAATTGAATTGAATTTGACGAGCTTAAAATTTATGGCGAGATATTTTATCTACAAAATAAAAACTATTTCTACAACATATCTATGATATAAGTATTTCTTGATTTTTACCCATATTAGGATTTAACAACTAAGCTCTATTAGAAGCTTGTAATAAACTAGCGACCGCCCCGGCGACTTCGTCTGCGTGGTCAGTATTTCTCTATCCCTCGGGAACAGTTCTTTTTCCAGATGAAAGGTACACTTTGTCCCTCTCTGTAACCCTCACAATATGTATGCAAAATTGTATGATGATCAGTTGAGTAGGTATGACGTGAAGCTGAGGGGGGTAAAAAAAAAACAAACTTACTTTCGCATTTATAATATTAGTTAAGATGTTGGTAGGTATGTGATTAAATATAGGTTGTAAATTATAAGTAGTTATGACTTGACTACACCGATAGTACTGTAGATTATTTGATTGCTCATGAATAATTTTAATTATATGCCTAATTAATTGGTTAGTAGGTAGCGACAGAAAATTGTTTAAGACAGTCAGACCGAAACAGAAATGATTTTGTTCTCAATTGCAGTAATTTTCTTTTTGCGTTGCATTCATCTGTTCTAATTACAGAAAAAGTGTTGACCAGCATTTCTCTTATCCACATTTCCACCAATTTGTGGGGAACGCTAAACACACGAGGAGCTCGGTGGCGCAGTGGTTTAGCGCCTGGCTCAGCGATTGCGGAAGTTAAGCAACGTTCGCAAGGGTCGGTCATGGGATGGGTGACCAAAAGTTTATTATCTCGAGCTCCTCCGTGCTTCGGAAGGCACGTTAAGCCGTTGGTCCCGGCTGCATTTGCAGTCGTTAACACCCACCAATCCGCATTGGGCCCGCGTGGTGGGTTATGGCCCATCCTCCTTACCACCCATAAGGAAGGCCTGTGCCCCAGCAGTGGGGACATCAAAAAATGGCTGATGGACAGGCTAAACACATTAGACATGGTATTTAAATATGTTAGCGTGGTCAGATGAACGCACTATTTACCCAATTCCTTTGTGAATACTTACGTGTGTACAATTATTTCCACAGAACAGTGAAAAATGGTGATTATTTCGGTAACACGCCACTTTCTAAGCACGAATTACGTGAACGCGACTTTGAGGAATCATAGAAAGCCAGTGAAGCATCGTTTAAGGCCATCATATTAGTGAATTAGTGCGAAGCGCATAGGAAATCACTCTCTTATCTAATATACGAGATTATTCGATCCTCTTAGGTTATGCAACGAAACAACTGTATAATGTACGGTGATATAGTCAAATTGTGAAATGCGGGTAGGAAGCAGCTGCCAGTTCTGTTTGAAGACGAATATGTGCAAGTCATTTCTTAACGTACTTACGCTACACGGCATTGTTTTTATATCGGTCAGCATTTTGATTGTCTTTTAGATTAAGACTGAAAAGGTTACATATCTTAAAATTATAATTGATATCTTACTATACATACATATAATTGCTTAATTGTCCATAAGTAAAAGTAGTTTGTGGAAAATTACGCAATTTTTCCTATTCGCACGTTGCTTGTACCTCTAGTATGTCTATCTATGGAAATATAGTTATTTTAGTTGTGGGTGTAAATGTTCACAGTATGATCTGACTAATACCCATATTATTTGTTTAATTGCTACTTACATCGTCTTCTGCCTACGTGATTGACACAGAAAATGGATTTAATAGAATGATCGTCATCGAACAGCGAATAGGTTATTTGATTAAATATCTTGGTTAACAAAAGTAAATTATGTTTTTAATTTATACCAGTAATGATTTCATAAAATTATTGTATAAGTAATAAAAATGCAACGAAAAGGTGACTTAAAAGTTAAAGTATTACACTGTACCAACCATGTTATACAATCACGGTAATTAATAGCGGTAAAACAATGAAAGTCGCCTTATCATTAAGACAATACAGTTATCAGTGAGAACAATCAATGAGTAATGGGGGATGTCTGAAAAAAATCAAATTGGCTGAATATTTTTTTTCTGGCTGGCTGGCTGAACACGACAAGATTATTACTCCTACCTGTTACCTGGAACTTGCTCGAATATTAACATTCTGTAACTTAACTTTATGAACTTAAATTACTTATTTACCTATAATAATGACGATTCCGAATAATACAATGTTATGTACGGGCACAGTCAAGGGCGTCGCCAAGGGTGGGCAGGGGGGGGGGGCCGCCGCCCCCCCGAGAGGTTAAAAAATGTAGCCAACTGCAAAATAACCAAAGTCCTAAGGGCGTGCAGTGCAATTGACTTGCTTTTCCGATAAATGCCGCCCCATTTCAAAACTTGAATAAATTCACTAGGTGCTCTTGACTATACCTACAATTCATATTTTTTTCATCCTCTTTAATATTAATTGCCCCCCCCCCCCCCCCCCACTGGGCCATGGGCTGGCGACGCCCTTGGGCACAGTCTTAATATCATCGACAGTTTTAGGTCTATCTTAAAAGTAGTACCTTTTTACCTCTTACATAATTCTTGAGAATATCATTTATTTAACATTCAACATTTAATTCAACTTTGCTTGCATTTGCCATCGAAATGTATTAATACATTTCGATGGCATTTGCTAAAGTAGTGCGAACTAGGAAAGTGGATAACACGACTCTGGGTAAAATTCAGAAAATACGAAAAGAAAATCTATAAAAGTTAAGTTAACTAATTCTTATCAAAGTATATGTGCTAATCAGACCAAGGATGCCTATCTAATCACTGCGGAAAGTGTATGCATAAATTTAGTTCTATACGACCTCTCCCATTCCGGGCAAATATTCTAATCAGTTAAATGAGGCTTTAGCACTTTCCCACATTACCATGTATGTATCATTAGTTTAACACTCAAGCCGGTTTATTTTTCCACGCAAGTGGCATTACTCATATTTTTAAGTAGAAAAGACGGTTTACTTTTTCATAAACCGTCTCAAGTTAGACGCAACCTTATTGTGTCCGATGTTTATTACTCAAATGCTTTGGCCACCTTTGGCTATAGAGGCGAGTTACTTGGAAATAACATTGGGCAAAACTAGTAATGAATTTTTGCAGTGCGTTTGATGCCGTTTTAACGAAATATTATTTAGCTAGAGAATAGTTTGAAGTTAATATTATCGCTCAAAACTTATTCCAGGTTTGGGTCAACAATACCAACCAAATCCAATGTATTTATTTATTATTTGAAATAAAACATTCTTATTTCCCATGCAGGTTGACAGACGCGTACGAACACTTCGCGTACGAAAGCCTGTCTCCAGACTACGAGGACTGGGCCCGCCCCCTTCCGAAGACCGCACCAGACAACTTTCACCTCTCCAGGTACGGCCACCTTCAGATCGACTACTCCTGCAGTTGGAACTCCCTCGATAGACTTATAAGGCACCAATAGGCTCTTAGAAGGTTACACTGCTCGTAGTTATCGCATACGAAAGTTATCTTCGCCTACTGAGGATGTAAACAGTCAAATCAAATAAGATTTTGTCATTGATTTGTTTTCGTATGTTTCTGTTATTAGAAGTAGGTATTTGGTGTGGAAAGTGCCTATGTACGATTTCCAATGTTTTACAAATAAAATATTGAGATTTATTTTCAACACATTGTTCATTTACTCAATGTATGAAAAAACACGGACAATGTTTATTATCCTTCGGTCATCGAAATGTATTATTTTCAATGACTTCGGTAGGTAGGTTGGTACTTACTTTTTGTAGACAATAAGTTTATTCCTAAATTTTAGTCCTAGACTATTTTATCCAAATTTGTGCGAATTATGGTGCTTATGTTAATTATCATTATTGTTTTTACTAAGTAATTATGTGATAATTTAAGTAGGCTGCACAATTCATTTAAAAAACTGTTTCATTATTATTGTTAAAAAATCACGTAGGTATGTTTACCTAAACCTTTTGTGTTAAATTTCTAGATTTATCAAAACAGTTAAAATATTAATTGACATACACATTAAGAATTCTAGGTGACTACGTAATAGTTACTCTTAACAAAGACTACTCTTAAGTTTTAAACTCATTAAGGTCAGTTTTGTAAGTATTTAAAAATGTAAATTCCTATTCCTAAGTTACTTTTCTGTGTCTGATCAATAAAAACAAACCAAAGATAAATAATTGTTGCATTTTTTTATATTATCTATATCCTCGATATCAACTCACAAAAGTCGCAAGTCACAAAATTCTTCGATCTTAGAGATGCCAAAATAGTGTAGTTAGGCAACTGAAGTCGTGATCTGATAAAAATCAGTTGGAATGTAACAAAATTTTTGATTTCTCAGACTCTGGTGAGCATTCTTTGCTTAATTGAAACAGAATTCGTTGGTCTAGAAAACATCCAAGCCCTTTTGATTGGTAGGTAGGTTCCTAACAAAATAAAAAATAAACTGCACTGTACTATGGTAACTCGCAGGAACCCGTTGATGGATGCGATGCGGGCTGCACAGGACCAGGGCCCTATTTTTGACTCCTTCGGTTGGCGTCGAGCGCTCTTTCGTCGTTTGGTCTATGTCCAGCATTATCAGTGATAATGCCTAGGTATTGCCAAAATGTGCAGGTATTCCTCGAAGCGCACCCATTTTCAAGCGCACGTAAACTATTCCACGATGCGTATCTAAATAGGTTCGCTATCAAAACAAATTACCTATTTAGGTGAACATCGAGGAGGTGCTCTTGAAAATGCGCTTCGAGGAATACCTCAGAATGGACCGTAATTAGCGCTATTTACTTATTTGTAATGTAATAATGTGGTATCTACATAACACGTTATATTTATGTCGAATATGGTTGAGTCCATCAAAGAACAACTTTTACTATGGGACCAACTCTGAAATCACGAAAAAAAATCAGCTGTTTCATAAAAAAAACTATCAAAATGTATGAAACAGCAGTTCTTTTTTTTTTGCTTTTTCACGTTGGTCCCATTAGTAGTCTTAAATGTTGTTCAGTTCGATGGTCCCTATTCTGCCATATTTGGTATTAGGGGTTTCGTAACACGTTATATTGTATACTATTATGTATTCTGTGGTTGTGGATTAAGAGCTAGCCCCGGAAAAAGGTATACAATTTACAGAGCGACGAAACCTATCTTGTTAGTAAGCCATACTATCATTATCAACAGATCCACCAGATCCAGGCACCTTGCAGATTTTCAGTGGTGGGGGTGGGAGTGGTTGGGCAGCAAGGGGGCTAAATGACTGATTGAAGGTATACAATTTACAGTACAGACCTCTGGATTTGGTGTGGTATAATAGCAAGCCAATCATGTATCTAAATCGAATTTAACATTGCCCACCAGCCAAAATGCCTGGCAATGTTGTATTCGATTTAGATACATGATTTGGCTTGCTTTTATACCACACCAAATCCAGAGGTCTGTAAATTGTATACCTTCAATGAGTTTTTCAGCCCTCTTGTTGCCCAACCACTTCCAATCCCACCACTGAAAAGCTATCAGGCACCCGGATCTATAAACAAGGATAGTATGTCACACTATTAAGAGGGGTTTCGTCACTCTGTAAATTGTATAAGTACCTTTTTCTGGGGCTGGCTCTTAAGCCATTGTATATGGAAGCTTTCTTTAACCGGATGGAAGTTATGATTTTAATTTATTCACTATTGTTTCTCAACAGAGATATAAGTTCTTATCCATAAAGTTTATAGTTATTACAATTTACTATATTGCGGTAAGCTTTCATACCGCATATTGAAAGCTGTTATGCTTTGAATCACAATTTTCACTTTCACTATTAATATTGAGATTATTACAAACAGTCTGGTGGATAGGTAATACCTAGTTATTTCGTAAAATGACATTGCAGTCGCGACTAGTGACTACGAGCATTGATAGCATCAAAGAAAGTAACAACTTCTTGCTATAATCACCGTAATTACAAATACTCGAGGAGATATGGTTCAGAACAGACAGTGTGAAACACTGTTTGATGTAGATAGAGTTAAAACTACTCTCTAAAGATTTCATTACTTGATATTTAATTAACTGTGACAGTTCACCAAGGGGACCTATAGGTATTGCTTCTCGAATTTTTAGTAGGTAGCGGCGTCAATGCATGTAAAGTTACTAATCTCTTATCTTAGCGGATAAGTAATGGAGACAGGTAAGATTTTTTAAATTTCAAGTCTTGTAAACCTCTATAACTAGTTCAATGCAAGTATTGTGATACTATCCCTACTAATATCTCTTGTCTTAACTACTGAACCGATCATCATGAAATTTTGCATACACGTGGTCAGGGGTACAGAGAAGGACATAGGGAACCTTTCATCCCGAAAAGAGTATTGTTCCTAAGGGATAGGTAGTAAAAACATTTCCACGCAGACGAAGTCGCGGGCGGACGCTAGTGATTAATAAAAGAAATAAAATCTCGGGTCTTTCGTCGATTCATACCAGGGCTGGTTCATCCCACGGTATGAAACGCACAAGGACGCTTTTTGAATTCGCTGTTTCATACCATGGTGTGAAAATAAAATCAATATTACCAAAAAAAAAACAAAGTACCTACTTAAATATTTGGCAAAATTTCACTAAAAAGGTTGCTTGGTATGAAACAGCAAATCCAAAACCGTCCTTGTGCGATTCTTACGGTGGGAAGAAACACTCATCATGGTATGAATTTACGAAAGACCCCTATTCACAAAGTTTGAAGGTTTGAGTTGAAAGAAGAAGGAAGAAGCAATAACACTAATCGAAACTATTAATCAAATACTTGTATTTTGATTTGAAACATTAAGACAACAGAGAGTGCTGTAATACTTAAGTAGATTTAAATAGACGGGTCAAACACAAGGCGGCAAGAAGAAAAAATAATTCAAGGTCAAGTGTAAATAAACAAGTCATAGTGTTGCTCAGCTGAAGTGGCAACGGGCGGGACACATGGCGAGAAGAACCGATGGCCGTTGGAGCGGAAAGGTTCTGAAATGGTGATCGCGCACCGGACGACGCTCCGTGGGTAGGCCCCCGACAAGGTGAACCGACGATCTGGTGAAGGTTGCGCGAATCCACTGGATGCGGGCAGCGCAGGACCAATCGTCGTGAAGATCCTTAGGGGAGGTCTAGAGGTACCCAGCAGTGGGTATCGTGCGGCTGATATAATGATGATGAATGAAAGCGTTTAATACAGATAATTGAAAATACCTTCGTTTATTCTAACTTTAACTTGGCTTTGCTTACATCCATCGATTGTTATGAACGCTCAACAGTTTGTTCGGGTAAACTACCACAATTTTATAATTAGAAACTACTCACAACAAGTCACTTAAGTATAGTTAACTACATACTAGTTTTAATTCGTGCATGTAAATACCCAATGTTCATGTAAATCATCTAAATTCTAAGCCAAATTTATACGAGCGATTCACGCTTCAAGTAATGTACTTGCAGGTTCTAATCTAGGTCATAATGTAATTATGAATAGTAAGTGAGTAATGTAATATTTTCATAACCGCATTCTTATTCGAAGTAACATCATACTACTTATTAGATAAAGCAACAGATATAACGAACGGCAATATAATAAAAGAGCTAATTAACTTTTTCGTTAGAAATAACTAATGGTTTATTATTCTGTTAAGACATACCTATCTACGTTAATAATGTACGATACGGTATAATTTATTGCGTAAAACATTTTGTAACACTGAATCGTAAAAATATTCAAGCCAATTTTATATTTGAAGAACGAGGAAGTCGTTAGCAACTATATTAAGATTTTTGTGATGTTTATTTCCGCTTTGCGTTTATCTGATGAAGATAAAAAAAAGATAAAAAAAAACACATTTTCATAAAATACCCCGTAAAGTGTTCCCAGAAAGTGAAATAAAAGAGGTCATTAGAAGGAATTATCATGCAATTTATTGCTGTTAGAAGTCATAAAAGAAATAAAAACCAGATACGTGACAATAAATTAGAAATCTTGAAAGTCTTTCTCGTTGTAGAGTTTCCGCTTTTTAGTTATATTAAACGGTCCTTTCTTTTCGTTATTCCTATTTGCCGGTGGTTTGTTTCCATAATACATTACTTGTAAGGTATTAGTTGGTTTTGGCTTTATTTGGGAGGCTGGTGTGAATTTCGCCTTATTGCCTTCGTAAGACGGTTCCATGTCCATTGAACAAGGCTCAGGGAAATGGTCCATGTTTACTGAATAAGGACGTTCTACTTGACTTTCAAACTGGGAAGGGTACGTATTTTGTGCTAGATATTGCTTGAACTGAGTTTGCTTCAGTTTCTCCTCCAGTTCTTCCAATCGCTGCAAAACATTAAAGTGTAGTGAAAGTGCTCTGCTGACTGTAATTAAAGCCTAAGAGATCTCATTAATGCTCTCATGTATTGTTAAGATTCATTTGATGCACCTAACTAAGTATAGGTTGGGAATATGGACGTAATTATGGAATCAGTAATTAGGTAGTTTTCAACTGACAGTGAGAATTTCATGGTGTTTCTTCTGCTTTTGTAATGATAAAACGTTTTTAGTACTTATACCACTTCTTTTAAGATTTTTGTGAAAAACAATAGTGTATTTATTAGGGACATACGAGGATTTTCGAAAGAGGATTGACAAAAAATATTTACTTATCTAACTTTCTTTTAATATGAATACCTAATAATATGTTAATGATTATGCCCAGGCGCTAGGACAGGCAGAAATTGAATAAAACTATTAAATATTTTAATAAATTATCTAAGGATCATCTGTTACACGACGACTGCAAAAAAACAGATAAGTAATGATATGTGCTCAGGGTTCATGTAGGTACTTATGTTTGTACGTGAGTTTGTTTATACCACCATAACTTCTAAATTCCTTAACGGATTTGGAGGCATGCGGTATCCTTAGAATCCTCACACCATCCCGAGTGACACGATTTTTTTAAATAAATTATTAATATGTCACACAGAACAAGAAAAGAATATGTCAGTCGCTGTAAGTTTACGATACCACTTTCAAATGTGAAAAAAAAATCTTCAATTATTAACAAGGTTAATACTTGAGCTTTTGCAAAGTTTAACGGATTTTATTTTTTAGCAAACGCTAGTGACCCCGCTTAGCTATTTCAACACCATTTTGAGTAGGTATTGATTGTATACTTAATTATGAGTTTTTTTCTACGCTCATTTTAAATACTAATTAGCAGCATAGCATGCAGTGTTTCATAGCAGTTAATTATTAACGTGATTGTCGTAGTGTTATAATTGCAGAGTCCTTCACTCTTCGCTGACCACTATTTAACTGTCCAGTGAAAACAAATGATTGTTCATGAGGTAATTAATACATTTTTCCACTACCTATTAATATCCCAACTAGCAATCTAAGTCGTAAAAAAGTCAGAAGCACGTTTCTATTTCAGCTATTAGTGGTGTGACGGATCTACAAAATGTCGAGTAAACGATCTGTGAACGTTCTTTCAACGCGATTTGGGCGCACTTCTCTGTGCTTTAAATGCTGTAAATATTGTAAGATTATCGTCTGAATTAAGTTTTAGTTGAAAGAATATAGAGTAATCGCAACTCAAGTGCTATTAGTGCTATAATAGTCGGTAGAACCTCTTTCATTCGACTTATTAGTGGTAATATAGCAGTACGGTTACAATCATTCGACACTTTGATCGTGTGAATGCAACCAAGCAGCACTCATGGACAGTTTTATTTTAAAATCATTAGCGTGTGTTATGTGTTCGCGTAAAGGAAGGAAATAAAAATAAATGTATGTTGCCATTATTTTATGCTATTCTTTACAATTTAACAGCCATAATGACAGTAAAGGTAACGTATTAAAGTTAGCTCATAAGTCTTACTTTCATATGCGGAATAATTTTTTTCGTCTATAATCCTCACATTTTTAGTTAATATTTTCATGGGCCACAAGATTTCGAGTAAATAATGAATCACAAATAATATTAGTATAATATATAAAATTAATTCGCCATTAATAAAGATAAAGATAAAGATAATTTATTTGTTCAAAACATGTGTAACAGAGATGATCATTTAAAATAATAGGTTCAAACATGTCTTACCATAAACGGTGTACAAATTAAAATAAAAGTATAATCCAATTATCAAAAATAAGAAATCATAAAATTAACAGTAACAAATAAAATTAGAATGTCAATATAAGTCTTATCATTATTCAAATCATTAAAAAAGAAAAAAAAAATTACAATTTATCATTTAAAAATTCTGGTATGGAGTAATAACATTTTTCTTGCAGCAAAATTTTAACTTTATATTTAAAATCATTATAATTAAGTTGTTTTAAAGATGCAGGTAATTTATTGTACATTTTTGGTGCCATAAATAAAATACTCTTTCTCAGAAGGGCTGTTTTCGATCGAGGCAAGCAGAGCAGACTGTTATCGCGTCGATTACGCTGAACAACATCTGCCATTTTTACAAAATATTGCTGATTAGCTTTAACAAATAAGACAATTTCCAAAATATACATTGACGGAAGTGTCAGAATTTTATGTTTTGAGAAATACGGTTTGCAGCTATCTGTTGTTTTTAGGCCAAACATAGCTCTCACACAACGTTTTTGTCTTTTAAACACCATATCATTGTGAGTTGAGTTTCCCCAGAAAATAATCCCGTATCTCAGTATTGACGCCGCCAATCCATGATAAGCTGTAAGAAGAGCTTCGGTACTAAGTAATGATGCGAGTTTGAATAATGCATAAGCCGCACTGCTAACCTTTTTACAAAGTTGTTCCACGTGGGATTTCCAATCAAGTCTGCTATCAATTACGAGTCCAAGGAACCTACAACTATCTACTGCATAAACTTCTGTGTTTTGAAGCGTCACTTTAAAGTCAGGAGCGAGTCTTTTTGTTTGGGAAAAATGAATTAACTGCGTCTTACTAAGATTAATTTTTAAATTATTATTATCTAACCAGGAAATAATTGATGTCAATGAATTAATAATGTCAAGTTCATAAATGTCAGGGTTATCACATGCTATTGTCAAGGTACTATCGTCAGCAAAAAGGTTCATCGGATGATTTACAGATTTAGGTATGTCATTAATATAAATAATAAACAGCAGTGGTCCCAATATACTTCCTTGGGGCACACCATATTTGACTGTACGTGTTTCCGATAGATAGACTTGTTCTAATTTTGTATTAGAATTTATTCGTGTAATTGAAGTGCATTGTTTTCTATCCGTCAAGTAGTCTTTAAATAAATCTAATACATTTCCTCTTATTCCGTAAGTTTCAAGTTTTTTTATTAAAATTTCATGATTTACATAATCAAATGCTTGTGTCATGTCACAAAAGACAGCGCAAACAGGATTTATTTTGTCCATGTTCAATAAAATATTATTAAGAAATTCAAATATGGCCATATTAATGATCCTTTTTTGTCTGAAACCATTTTGTTGCTTACAAAGCAAGTCGTGTTTTTCTAAGTACGTATACAACTCTCCATAAAAATATTTTTCAAAAATTTTCGACATAATAGAAAGTAAGGCGATAGGTCTGTAGTTGTGCATCAGTTGCTTGTCATCTTTTTTTAACAACGGTTTTATAATAGACAGTTAATAGCAACTCAATTATCATACAAAGCATTCGCTCAGCTCTTAGCCGAAAAATAGAAATGAGGTTTCCATTTTACGACTTCTAAGAGCGCCATTGCAGTTAGTTTAAGGTTCCTTAGCGCAAAATGTTAAATCATCAATTTATCATTATTTTATACACATAATCTTATTCATTTATTAGCGTAATATTTCCTACGGAATCCACACTAGTATTAAGTATTTGTTCTCATCCGTTGGTGGATGTTTATTGCTTCAACATCTTATTAACTTTCCGTCGGAACCCTCACTACTTTTATTTTTTTCCTACCGATTATAGTCCATTTTCCACAGTGCTGTAAAAGATTTAATTTAACTTTCATACCACTATCACGCTATATGATGGCTTCCAAAATTACCTTTGGGCATCTTTGGGTCTGTAGTAGATAATTTGACAGCGTTTTCTCAACTTCAATAGTTAAGTCGAATTAAAGCCTTGCAGAAAGCTATAATATGACATTAGATGCTGTTATAGTAACTGAGATGCTATTTTGTTGAATGAACAGCTTTTATCCCACAATAATGTTGTAAAAATTAAGTGAAAAAAGATAGTGCTATAAAAGCTACTTTTACCACAAATTAGCAATTCGGTTGCTATTAAAGAGCTGTCATAAGACTAACGGTTGTTTGAATGCGATCGAGAGATATCTTTATACAATTGTCGAGTAAATGCAATATAAATTAGTCGCATTGGATGCTAAAAGATCTAGAAAGCTGCTTTAATACTGCTTTTTGAAATGATAGGATCTTTCATACGAGTGTTTTACGATCCAAAGTCGTGAGAGTAATAGCTTAAACGATCACTTTGCTAGTTGGGATAGGTACAGATCACATAGATACTATATACTGCGCCTATTTGGCGACGCCTACACACACAGTAAATACTGAAATCTATCAGTATTTAATCAGGGGCATATTTCATAAAAGATTAGTAAATTAACTACAATAATTTACCATTGTTGTAATTTGGGTATAATTAGGTTTCTTATTAATTCTAAAAATAACAACAATGGTAAATGATTGTAGTTAATTTACTAATCTTTTGTGAAATATGCCCCTGATTAAATACTGATGAATTTCAGTATTTACTGTGGTCTGTGTGTGTAGGTACTAGTGTGTAGGCGTCGCCTTAGAGAATGACAGGTCTCTTGGTGGAGTGCACCCACAGACCATACAACAAGTACGTGAGTGCACCTAAATCGGACAGACCATCAATAAATGTATGAACCAAATCCTACTACCTTACTACTACCTTACCTACAGTACCTACCCTAGTGCAAAAGTTTGTTTTGTTGCCTTTTCACTCCTAAACGGCTGACGTAGACCTATTTGAAATAGGTTGGTTTGAAAATTCCTGTCATCTGGAATAAACCTTAGACAGGCATGTTATAGGAATGATGTCCATTCATATGGACTTACTCAATAGCCCCGCAGTTTTAGTATCTACAAATTACTCAACTTACACGTCTGTAAGCGTCGATATTAGAGTCAGTGCGAGCCGCCTGCCGCGACAGCTGCTCCTGAAGCTGCGTGATCTGAGCTGCGCCGCGCTGGATCTTCTCCTCATATTCTAGGACCACCACGTTCATCTGTTTTGTTTAAGATTGTTCTTAAGCAGCCCCTTGACGATCAAGCATTTCTTGAAATGCTATTACCATCACCACTACCATTTGGGGAAGTGGACTTTAGGCCATAGTAATCTATCTATTGTTTGTGGTGCTTGTCAATCGCATCGCTCCTAGACGATCAAAATGTGATTGACAAGCCGATGCTATGTAAATGATCGATTCAGTACGAGGAAAATATCTAGAAATCGGGTGGGGATTGAGCGGAATGCGTATTTTGGGTGTGTAGCGATGAAGGGAACGGGCGGCGGGAGAGGGGCGCGCGCTACTGCTTGCTCACAAGAGCACATGTGCGAGCTTATCCCCACTCCGTCGAAAAAAATTCTAGTTATATGCCTCGTACTGTATAAGCAGTTCTGTTTGTTTAGGACGCATTAGGACAGGACAGGGGCCCTATTTTTTAATCCTTCGCCTGGCGTCGTCGTACGCTTTTTCTACTGATTTTCGTTCGACATTTGACTCAAATGAATGAGATTGAGTCAAATTTCGCACGAAATCATTAGAAAAGAAAGAGCGCTCGACGCCAGCTGAAAGATTCAAAAATAAGGCCCCTGACATTTAAGTCAGTTTTATTTATTCTTGCCCCTGGGCAGGCGCACTCCGCGTTTTAGGTGTGAAGCTACAGTACAACAATTTCATAAGGCTAAAGTCGTCAGAAAAGATAAGAGCTATGCGACAAAAAGATAGGCAACTTCTAGGTGAATATAATACTTAATTATATTCACCTAGAAGTTTCCTCTCTTTCTAGGGAAGGGAGCACTGTGCGACCTGAATTGCACTTTAATGTGTCGGGGCAAGAGGGCAAAAGTCGCTATTTATTTAAATGATTTTGCGGAGTGCATCTTCTGTACTTGTACTATTGTGTTTTCTGTGCTTATATTTCCACCTGCAAGAAAACTCCTGCGAGGAGTATCCCACACAGCTTGGCCAAACCAATTATTTAGTCACAAACAAAGCGAAGCCTACATGGGCGTACCGAGGGGAGGCAGGGTGGGGCAGCTGCCCCTCCCCTGGATTTTGTTTACCTCCAAAAACTGACTAAACATCGCGCTGCGTGGCCGTTTTACCATTGAAAATGGTTATCAGATGCAAATCGCCTGAGACGTATTTTGACCATATCTCCGAGGATTTTGAGAGGATCGAGATGGAAATAGTACCAAAAGTTGAGGAATTTATCGAGACACGTGTAAACGTTTGAATTTTGAAAATCTACTGGTATTTCGGAAAAAAAACTGACTTAAGAAAAAATTAAAAAAGGGTCCTAGGGTATTAGTTTAGCTACCAAATGGTGAAATAATTTTGTAAATCGGTAAATAATTGTGACTTGTAGGTGGTCCCTTTAGATTTGGATTTGTAGAAAAACGGCTGTTTCCGTACATAAAAAGTTATGTAGCTTATATGATTATTGACCGATCGTCATGGTAATAGTGGTAAAAGATGCAGAAGCAGACGAGAAGTGCATTCTTTGGAATTTTGAAAATCGGTTAATATTTCGGCTGCGTCGAGGCAGTCTGCGGGCGCTTTCACAATCGTAAAAATAAATAGGTACTACCTAGGTAACTTTAAAAATATTAGGATTTTGCATTTGATTTGATTTTGATTTTTCGTAAATTTTTGTATTCATTTTCAATGCTCCGATTCTTGCGGGGACTGCAAAATCTGTGAATTTTTTTACAATAGTCGGGCAACATTATAAGATTTGTGGATGAAACTGAATAAAAAACGCGCTGCGCGGCCGTTTTCTTTCTATAGACAAGCATTTGAGTTACATTTTTATTTAACATATTTATTTCTCCCGACAACAACCTCAAAATATCCCAACATTTTCAAATTTTCTCCAGATATTTTGAACTTCTGGTCTGGCAACCCTACTCGGAATGCATGGGAAAAAAGCTCATTTAAAAAATACCTATTTTAATTAATTAATTTATATGACTAGGTGCTTATGAAAAATCTGATTCGCACTCCCTCTGGCCCAGAACCTGGGTACGCCCATGGAACCTTATTACCATTACATATAGGCCTACCAGGATTCGAACCGTTGGCTCAAAAACCACGATCGCTGCCACTGTCTAATTAATGTTTTTACCTTTACCATAGCCTTCTATATCTTCCAAGCCCTGATGTTGAGCAGAACGGCAACATCGCATGTGGTCAAGCAAATAGTATAAAATTATTTTAAAAATTATTTATTATTTGTTTTTCCTATATTATCTATGTTTAAACTAGTTGTAAATTGTGATGTAAGATTATTTCAATAAAGTTTTATATTTATTATTATTATTTATTTATTAGAACATAAGGTTTGAGTCAAATTATTTGAACTTTTCGGGGGTCTTTTAGTACGATGAGCATTTTGATCTAAGCCTCCTCTAGCAATAAATCTTACATCATTGGAAAGGTATTTAAATTTGAAACACTTTATTGTATTACTATAAACGTCAACTATTAGTACTTTGAGAGTTATAACGCTCTAAACTTGACCAATTTTTTTAATATTAATGACCTAAAACTCCGAAAATACTAACAATTAATAGAAAGTAAGTTTGCAGCAAATAATTGTCATATAAAAACCTTTCTTATGATATATCAATCATTTCAATAGGTGTGGTAGATCAACTCCCAAAGACAATAAACCACTTTCATACTTTAATAACCTTTAACTCCAAAAGTAATAACAATCGATATAAAGTATATTAACAGCAAATATTTATCTTTAAAAAGCCTTTCTAATGATATATCGTTTATTGCTAGAGGGTGTGTTAATCAACTCCGTGCTGAAGAAAATCAACAAAAAAGATGACATCTTTGACAGCCATTTTTTCCTGGTTAACATTGATATTTTTCTTATTGTTTAATATACAAAGCATTTCAATAAAAGAACTAAATTATTTTCATATTTTAAACCTCACACGATTACTATGAAAAAAAATATCGACCTCTTAAAATTTCCATTTTTTTTCCATTTCCATTTCCAATTCCCATACATTTAGTATGGAGACTGGCGGACGACATGACCACGAACTGACAGTAACAGACGTTGCCAAACTTATGTTCACAGCTTGGAAATGAAGAAGGCTATGCCTTTACCCTTAGATTATCCTTTACCTTGTCTCTATGTTCGATTTCCATCTCTTTTATTTTGCTTCTCAGCTCTTCTATGACACACGAGAACTGTGCTACTTGTGTATCAGATTCGTTTTGGATTTGTTGAACTAAAATCAGGTCAGCATCAGTAAATAAAAAAAAATACAAAACAAAAAATGTGCAATGCAATGTTTATTATTAAGTAGTTAATAATAAAGTTTAAAAAATCAAGATAAAGCACATTATTTGTACCTACGTTTTTTGGAAGTACCTATGCAAATATTTTTTGGTATAAAATAGCTACAATTCTAACAATATGGATAGAAGGTAGGTGCCTACCTTTCTTTTCTGAAGCAAGTTTAAAATCTTCGATATGTTTCTCTTGGTTGTTTCGTAATTCATTTATTGTTTCAGATTGTTCTTGTATCAATGATGCCTTTTCCTTAAATATAAGATCACGAGAAAATAATATTACTTAGACTTAATTATAAATTATTCCTAACAGTAGCGAAGGGTCCATACAAGCCGATTCCCATTGGTTTAATAATCTCATTCCACCGATCCATGCAGATCATACCATTTTTGTAGAACCTTGGGCATATTTTCTCACAAACTCACTTTAATGTCCATTGCCATTTTAATGTCCCTGCTGGGGCACAGGCCATCCCGCTGCGCTAAGCGGGATACCGCCGCGGGTACACGGCGCGGCGCAGGAATATAGATTGGGTTTTTTGACGGACATAGTTTGTGTCGCCACGCGTGTCCCGCTTAACGCAGCGGAGAGCCTAAGGGTGGATAAGGAAGGAGGATGGGCCATAGCCCACCACGCGTCCCCAATGCGGATTGGAGGGTGTTAACGACTGTAAATGCAGCCGGGACCAACGGCTTAACGTGCCTTTCGAAGCATGGAAGAGTTCGAGATGATAAATTTTTTGTCACCCATCCCATGGCCGACCCTTGCGCAAGTTGCTTATCCTCCACAATCGCTGGGCCAGGCAGGCGCTATACTACTGCGCCACCGAGCTCGAGCTCCTAATTAAGTAACTTAGGTACCTACTTAAATTTTCCAAATAGAAATAGTTTTTCCCCCTTCGAACCGAACACGAACACCGGGCGCACTTCGTCCAAGGGCGCACTCCTATTGTGTTGGGGGTAAGTCCAAGAGTATAAGGCCGGCCACACACACAACGGAATCCCGATTCGGAATTCCGAACGGAATATTGATAATGTATGAAATTCCCGTTCGGAAAAATCACGCATGTGTGTGGTAGGTCCATAGATTTGTATGAATTAGCTGCGTTCGGAATTCCGTACATGTACGGAATTCCGTAACGGGATTCAGTCTGTGTGTGGCCAGCCAAAGTAAGTACTTATTCTATTAATTAAAGGTTTCCTGGTATGGCCGAATATTGACGATTTATCACGAGCACCTTTATTTAAGGTACGGAAAAGAATGAGCACTATCGGCAACTGCATGCGTGGTGTAGATGCTGTGCGATGACACCGTGTCGATTGCCTAAAGGTAAAGGGCCCCTATTTTTGAAATATTTGAAGAAAGTACCTTTTCCATGTTAAAGATGATTAAATCTTTACCAGCTAATTCATCTTTTAATTTCATAATATCTCTTTTTAAATACATCAGCTGAGATACAGTTTCCTGGAGGTTTCCAATCATTTCGCGACAGGTTTGCAAATGATATCGATGAGACTTTTCGAGTTCACGTGCTTCTCTTATTTCCACTTCAAGTTTTGAATTCGTAGTCCTTAACTTCATCAATTCTTCCCTTTCGCGTTCTACAACCTTTTTAACAATGACTAAAGCTAAGCATCAGAACTGTAAAATAATAAAAACAGTATACCTACCTACCTACCTACTTAGTAAAATTTATTATGTTTCAACAGTTACTTACGAATTTGCACTGTGACAAACATTTTAATATATTTTGTAGGCGCTCATTATGAAGCTGCTGTTCGCCTTGTCCAATTTCCATTTCCGTTCCTAAAAATAAATTTAGTTACGCAAATAATTTAAACTTTTAAACTTTTCCCGCTCCATCAAACTCGTCACTCACTCACAGACTAGATTGTTATCTTTTTTAAATAAATATCTTGTAATTGAGAATGCAAAGGATTTATGTTCATACAGCCAAGTCTTCATTTAGCAATGAATTTTATGAGCAATGGCCTTTATCCAAGAGTTTTATATTCATACTAGCTTCCGAGATTTCGAGAAAATCGAACCCCCGCCGCAAGTGCGCTATTGCTTTAAGAAATGCTATGGATATATAATGGATATATATATAATGGACAAAATCTATCAGAATAAAGCATTTTTGCTTTTTGGCCGGCACTTTCACATTTGGACCAAAATGGATGATGTCCTTTGAAACCCAGTGATCACTGACAACACTGACCTCCAATTTTTTTCAGGTCAGTGCCAGTGATAGTATACAGCAGGGGCGAATCCAGGATTTAAATTTTGAAATCGGTTGGGGATTGTGCAAAAAGCTTATTTTGGGTATGCGTAGCAGTGAAGTACAAGGTTGCAAGTGCACATGCGTGAACTTATTTATCCCCACTCCGTCGAAAGAGCGTCAAGATGTTTGCCGGAATCTGTACTGTAGTGATCGATGACTTAGCGGTTGGTCTGCTGGAATGCACCCATTGACAGTGACAGGATGATCATGTCATGATGACATGACAGTGACAAATTGTGAGTGAGTGGTTGTGTGTGTGTGTGTGTTAGAGATGGGTAGGTCCGCTCTTAATTAGGAATTGCATCAGGATGTACATCCAATTCTGGTGATATACATCCAGGGGGCTTACCATCAGCAAATAAGAAACCATCCTTAAGCCGTTCAGTTCAGAAGCAGGCCCTAAACAAAATTGCTTAAATCGGTACCATGACCGTCTTTTAGGTGAACGGCTTAAAGATTGTTTTGACTCAAGGTGAACGGTTAGTTTGTCTCTGGTATGCTTTGTCACAGAGCACTAATGCTTTGTAGACGATGCGAAAACGAGCTAGCCTATACAAATCGATGGGTGCATTCAGGCCCGCCGCAAACGGGCGTGCAAGGCGTGCACCGCACGCGGGCGGCACGTCTAGGGGGGCGGCAAATCGACCGATCCAAGCGTCGAAGCTAGGCTCGAAGAAGGGTCATGATATGAGCGCTCCTGGCAAGATTTGAATTTTGCGCCCCAAGGCTTATTTCTAGGATCATGAGCGACACTTGCAAGATTCAAATCTTGCAAATCTCGCAAAATTCAAATTTTGCGCCCCAAAACTAATTTCTAGGATAATGAGCGCCCCTGGCAAGATTTGAATTTTGCGTCCTAAGACTTATAGAGTATTTTCTAGATATGGGTCAGCAAATTGAGGGTTGCGTCCCTGGCAGACGCCCCCCCTTGCCAGCCCCTAACCTAGGCGACGCCAGATCCATTACGTAATATTCAGGAAGCTTGAAAGATGTATCTATCCTTGTACCCACTTGTGAAGAAGCGGCAAACCGCGGCTCGCGAGCTGCATGCAGCTCTTTGACTCCTTCTGTGCGGCTATGCCGAGAATGACCTATAGCTAAATAATTTATTAGAAATAAATTGTTTACTTTTCTTGCCTATACCGCTTCGCATCGTGTTCTGGCAGCGGGGATAGATAGGGATCTAGACTGAATTTTATGAGTTTAAACCGAACTCCGCTCGGATTTCATTCAAGACCTGGGGTCCTATTATTGAATCCTTCGGCTGGCAAATTTAATTTAAAGATTACCCCTTAAAATATAAAATATTACTTTTAAATTAATTCTTTAATTAATTAATTTATATAATAAATTAAAAGTTTAATTTTTGGCGTCGAGCGCTCTTTTCTACTGATTTTCGTTCGACATTTGACTCAAATGAATGAGAAAATTAGCCGAAGGATTCAAAAATAGGGCTCCTGATTTTTCATCGCGCTTGGACAAAATCATTGCACCATCCATTGATTGTAATAATTTTGTCCAAACATAATTGTCGCATGTCCTGGAGAGCGCGGCGCGCTCCGCACGCCGCGACTAGACTTGTACATAAGAAGTACCTAGATACAAAGATAAAAACATCTTTCAAGAAACCACCTACCTACTTGTGTAGAATTTTGCAAAAACTAAGCACGGGGAAGAGTCAAATCGCCACATGTCCTGGAGCGCGCGGCGCGCTTCGCACGCCGCGACTAGACTTCTGCATAAGGAAGGGGTACAAATATAAAGGCATCTTTCAAGAAATCACCCACTAGCTGTAGGGTGCGGCAAAATTGGTCTCTTGCACGCGGGCGCTCAAACAGCTAGCGGCGGGCCTGGGTGCATTCTGTAAGACAAATCTCTGAGTCATCGATCGCCATAAATTTGTTAACCATGGAAAGTAATTTGTTTAGAATATTCATTTACTTTTCATGGTTAAAATGTACTTTATGGCGTTCGATGACTCAGATATTTGTCTGGCAGAATGCACCCAATTTATCGCTTATTATCCCCGCCAATTGGTAATGCGCCTGGCGGCCATGTTTTTAACCTCAAAAACGAAAAACAATTTGTAAATTTTTGATATACCTGGACCCTTTCTTATTGAAAATAAGAATTCAATAATTTAATATATTATATTACCAATTAGAATTTTACTGTTTTTTGACATTTTTAGTTGCGGATGACGATGATGTGTATGTTAATTTGACAAGGTTCCAGCGCATTTCCAATTGACGGGGATAGTAATAAAATGTCGCAAGTTAATAAAACAAATTAAAGTTATATTATTTCGGTTTTTTTTATTTTCAATATCATTTCACACCATTAGTTTGTTAATTACTTACATCGATATAAAATAAATCATTTTCTTCTTCTCAGACCAAATAAAAAAATGAAGACGGAGTCTTCCGAACAAAGCGGTGAGGCCAACAAAACTATGCCTTGGCTGTGTACATACACAGTTCACGCACACACGTGTAACGAAACTATGCCTTGGCTTTCCATATAAAACCCTGCCGCCCGGCCCCCGCCCGCCCTCTTGTACGCACACATATACCATCAAAAACCGGCCTCACTTCATTGTTCGCAACGCTCCATCTTACTTTTTTATTTGATCTGAGTTCTTCTTTATTTGATTATTATTATTCATAATAACATAAAATGTAATGCAATTTACTATCCGCGTCAATTGGTAATGCGCTGGAACCTTGTCAAATTAACATACACATCAACGTCATCCGCAGCTAAAAATGACAAAAAACAGGAAAATTTTAATAGGTAATAATAGTGTATTAATTATTTAATTCTTATTTTCAATAAGAAAGGGTCTAGGTATTAAAAAAAACAATTGTTTTTCGTTTTTGAGGTTAAAATCATGGCCGCCAGGCGCATTACCAATTGAAGGGGATAGTAGGTACTTATTTATGGGGTCTCATCTCTCATCATTTTTTTTTTATTTTAGTGATATTCAACAACAAGGAAGTCGTCGCGTTGCCTTTATCAAGTTACATAATTCACTGTTAAATAATAAACATTAAAAGAAATTCACAAATCTTAAAATTCTCACACCAAACTTATCTAAATACACTAAACAATTTTGAAAAAGCTGATCACGTAGGAACTTTTTATGAATTGCTTTATTTGACATTACAGACGCTATAAAACAGCTCCCAAACTGTCAAACGGAGCGTCGTGGTACGCTTCGTCCATACATAAAAAATGGTGAACGGTTTAAGAGCGTGTATTAAAGCAGGCCCTCCGCAGGCCTGCTAAATCGAGGTCATGGTACGAAAAAGTAATGCCATTCAGAATAAGTCCTGCTATAAGAGCTCATAGTAAGGCCCCTGGTCCCATGTCCGTCGGACCTATATGGGTCCGACCGGCAGACTACTGTCCGTCGTGATCGTGAACCTCTATCCCCTAAGGCGGAGTCGGAATTGGGACGAAATGCGGATTGAACAGGATAAATAAGAAATAAAAATAGTATGGGACAAATCAGTCTCATATATATTTTGTAATATTCATGAATTACCAATAATCTCTAATTAAAAAGTAAAAAAAAAAAACAAAAATCCCTTAATTTGGTAACAGAACTAAAAAAATCTGATGATCAAACATAAACAAAAAACTCCCATTAGGTAGATAACAATAAAAAAAATCGAATACCTATAATACTTATCACGAGAAACCAAAATAAATACGCCTATCAACAAGTTTGTAGCTAGATAATTTGAGAGCAGGAGTAATTTGAAATGAATTGAATCACTCACACCCGCGCGAACAAACGATGCATATCCCCACGCGCGGGTCACACTCCGACTCCAGCCCGCCTCCTCGCCGCACCGCACCTCCCCCCGTGGTCCGTAATCCCGTGATTCAGTTCCACAACCGATAAGTTACTCTATGAACCGCTGTGCAATCCGCTCCGGGGTGAACGGAATCCAACTGTACCTTGATTACGTAAAGCTGTTGCTAACAATTCTCGATTGAAATCGATTGAAAGCGCGGTTGCATTGCTGCTTTAGTTAAGATAGTTGTCACATTGGTTCTTACTAAAGCAGCGATGTAACTGCGATTTCTGTCAAAGTTGATTGCAACAAAGTTACGTAATTACCCCCCTAGTCATTGGATGTACATCTATCACTGTGGCATGTGATGCAGGTCCACTGATGCGTTTCCAACCGGACCTACCCATCTCTAGTGTGTGTGCTAAAACGAAACCCGCGTGTTACTTAATTAATTTATTTTAATTCTATCTTTAACCACATCTAGCCATTGCAAAAGGAAATTTTCAAGGAATATAAATCAATCTTGAATAGTGAGTCGAATGACAAGTTGTAATACTGTCGTGTACACATAATTTACGATGACGACTGCTTATGGAATCCATTTAGGAAATCATTCCGCCTGTTTGGCTACATTTACCAACAGCAATGCATCAGTGGTAGCCAACGATGCAGGCGACAGAGTTACACCAGCTATAGTGGCCCTGAACGGGTCAGAATGGGAGATCGGGCTAACAGCAAAGTCCGGTCAGGCACTCACTAAATCAATCATTAAATACAACAAACGTTTAATAAACTGTGATTTCACCGAAGAAGACCTTGCATATGTAGAAGCTTCATCATCTTGTCGTATTCAAAACGAAGAGACACTAAGTTATGAGTTTGAAACAAGTGAAACCACTCAATACTCTGGCCCTGACAACATTGCAACTAAGATTTATGCAAAATTGTTTACTATTGCAAGCCATTCAATGAGAAATGAAGGTGATTTGAAACTAGTGCTTGCAGCACCTTTGCACTGGACAAATGAGAGTAGAGATCGTTTGGTGAAATCTGCTGAATTAGCTGGGTTCGAAGTTCTACAAGTTATCAGTGAGCCTGCTGCAGCTATAATGGCATACAATGTTGAAGAAGCAGAAGAAGATATAAATGTATTGGTGTATAGGCTCGGTGGATCAACATGCGATGCCTCTATATTGAAAGTCTCAAATGGTTTTATCACAGTTGAAAAAAGTATTTTCCGATCTGATTTAGGTGGTCAATGCTTGACTAAAGACTTGGCCGACTATATCGCTCAAGAAGTGAAACAGAAATGGAAGATGGACCCCCAAGAGAGCAAAAAAGCTATGGTCAAGTTAATGCATCATGCTGATAACTGCAAGCATGTCTTATCGACTCTAAATTCTGCGCATGTTTTTGTTGAGTCATTGTTAGATGGTGTTGATTGGAGCCAAAACGTATCACGTGCCCGATTTGAGAATTTAATCTCCTCGAAGATTTCAATTTACATAGAACCTGTGCAAAAGTTAATTGAAGATTTTGATGGGAAAATCAATAAGATTGTTTTATGTGGTGGTAGTATGAAAATACCAAAAATTCAGTCTGCAATAGCTAATCTTCTTCCAGAAGCTGAAGTACTGTCTGGAATAAATCCCGATGAAGTGATCGCTATGGGCTGTGCCCGACAAGCGGGCATGCTGTTTGATATCCCAGAATTCAATCTTCATGATGTTAGTACTGAGGTAGAGTTTCTAGGAAAAGATATTTATTTGAAGTATTTGGATCAGACTGTTCAAATTTTCAAAGAAGGAACACCAACGTTTGCTCAGAATATGTGCAGTGTCGATGTAGGAAATGATGTGAAGAATTTAAGCTTTAGCTTATATGAGAACCCTGAAGGTGAAGAGTTTGCTAAGGAAACATTTAATGTTGAAAATTTGACAAAACCTTTTACTTTGAAAGCTACTTTGCAACACTCAAAAATTTTATTACAAGTTGAATAATAAACATTGAATTTACTAAAGTTTTTTTTAATTTATCGCACTAAGCATACAATAAAACTAATATTAAACAAACTCAACTTTACGGCTGGGCTGAATACTCAAATAACTAAAATCTTAAGTTAAGGTAAGCGCCACCAATACATTCATTTTTATTCCCTACTCGTAAACCAAGTCAATATTTAAAAAAAAGCTATAATCACTTTCATTCTTCCTGCAAGTTTTAAAATCCATTTTAGTGGCCATTTTTGGAGAAGAATGGATATAGTCATAGCCTTCTTTAATTGCAAGCCGTGAACATAAGTTTGGCAACGTCTGTTACTGTCAGTTCGTGGTCATGTCGTCGGCCAGTCTCCATACTAAATGTATGGGAATATTTAAATTTTAAGAGGTCGATATTTTTATTCCTAGTAATCGTGTGAGTTTTAAAATATGAAAATAACTTAGTTCTTTTATTGAAATGCTTTGTATATTAAACAATAAGAAAAATATCAATGTTAACCAGGAAAAAATGGCTGTCAAAGATATCATCTTTTTTGTTGATTTTCTTCAGCAGGGAGTTGATTAACACGCCCTCTAGCAATAAATGATATATCATTAGAAAGGTCTTTTAAAGACAAATATTTGCTGTAAATATACTTTAAATCAATTGTTAATACTTTTGTAGTTAAAGGTTATTAAAGTATAAAAGTGGTTTATTGTCTATGGGAGTTGATCTACCACACCTATAGAAATGAATGATATATCATAAGAAAGGTTTTTGTATGACAAATATTTGCTGCAAACATACTTTCTATTAATTGTTAGTATTTTCGGAGTTTCAGGTCATTAATGTTAAAAAATTGGTCAAGTTTAGAGCGTTATAACTCTCAAAGTACTAATAGTTGACGTTTATAGTAATACAATAAAGTGTTTCAAATTTAAATACCTTTCCAATGATGTAAGATTTATTGCTAGAGGAGGCTTAGATCAAAATGCTCATCGTACTAAAGGACCCCCAAAAAGTTCAAATAATTTGACTCAAACCTTATGTTCTAATAAATAAATAATAATAATAAATATAAAACTTTATTGAAATAATCTTACATCACAATTTACAACTAGTTTAAACATAGATAATATAGGAAAAACAAATAATAAACAATTTTTAAAATAACTTTATACTATGTGCTTGACCACATGCGATGTTGCCGTTCTGCTCAACTTCAGGGCTTGGAAGATATAGAAGGCTATGATATAGTATAATATTAGTCAGATAGTCTATGGAATGGATTTTAAAAGGAAGCTGACAGCATCTTATCCTGACAGTCAGTTTCATTAAGTGTCTGTAAAATCTGACAGGGTGGCAGGTGATGAGGTGACCACTATTTGGCCGTGTTAGCGATCGTTCACACGAGCGCTTTTTCGACATTTAATGTGAATACCTCACCGAAAGTGGCGCCCTCAGAGCTTTTTATTGAATAAGTTAATCCTTACTTCCTTACTAATATTATAAATGCGAAAGTCCGTTTGTTTGTTTGTTACGCCTTCACGTCTTAACTACTGAACCGATCATCATGAAATTTTACACACACGTTGTCAGGGGTACAGAGAAGGACATACGGTACCTTTCATCCCGAAAAAAGGAACTGTTCCCGAGAGGGATAGTCAAAATACTATCCACGCAGACGAAGTCGCGGGTGGAAGCTAGTAGAAAATAAAATTATCTTAATAAAACATTACGTTGATTTTTTAGGGCCCATGGTCTTTTTAGAAGCACACCACATTACCTCGTAACTCGTAGTCATACGTAGAAGTTGATAGCAAATGTGTTAAAAACGGCCACTTTTCGCAGTTCTGCAATCTACTTACTTTTAGCAGTGACTACAAGGGAATGTAATGATACCGTTTAAAAATACTAAACTGTGGGCTCTAAAAATGCCACGTAAAGTTTTATTAAAATTGTTATTTGTTACGCCTTCACGTATTAACTACTAAACCGATCATCATGAAATACATACACGTTGTTAGGGGTACAGAAAAGGACATAGGGTACCTTTCGTCCAGAAAAAAGTATTGGTCCCGAGGGGTAGCAAAAAACTTTCCATGCAGACTAAGTGACGGGCGGATGAAGAAAAATAAAAATATAATATTAGTATTTTATTTACTGGGCTGGGTTGACTTTTATGAAAATTTAAAAAACTTAAGATTATTTATTTAAAAACTTAAATTTGTAGAAAATATAATAAATATTAATTTTAAATGTTACTATTATTTTAATATTACAATTAAAATTTATATTATTTTATTATGTTTTATAAAAAATCATCATCATCATCATCATATCAGCCACACGACACCTACTGCTGGGTATAGGCCTCCCCTAAGGATCTCCACGACGATCGGTCCTGCGCTGCCTGCATCCACTGGCTTTCCGCGACCTTCACCAGATCGTCGGTCCACCTTGTCGGGGGCCTACCCACGGAGCGTCGTCCGGTGCGCGGTTGCCATTCCAGAACCTTTCTGCCCCAACGGCCATCGGTTCTTCTTGCTAAGTGTCCCGCCCATTGCCACTTCAGCTGAGCAATCCTTCGAGCGATGTCGGTTACTTTAGTTCTCCTGCGGATCTCCTCGTTTCTGATTTGATTTGATTTGATCTCCATAGTTAGCGGCCATATTTCACTGCCGTAAGTCATCACTGGCAACACACACTGTTCATAGACTTTCGTCTTGAGACACTGAGGTAAGTCGGACGCGAAGATTTTTCGAAGCTTCCCGAATGCTGCCCACCCGAGTTGGATTCGGCGAGAGATCTCTTTCTCGAAGTTGGACCTACCTAACTGGACTGCCTGTCCTAGGTATACGTAATGGTCAACAACTTCAAGTGTAGTGTTCCCAACATGAACTGGAGAGGGTACAACATGGGCATTTATGTTTATTTCACAATAAAGAATTGAATTGAATTGAATTGAAATTTGACATAATTTTCGTCTTTTCCATGTTCATCCTAAGACCCACTCTTTGGGAAGCACTACGGAGATCTTCGAGCATTGTGTTCAGGTCTTCCATGGTCTCAGCCATAAGGACTATATCATCGGCAAAACGAAGGTGTGTTAAGTACTCGCCATTAATGTTGATGCCGAGTCCTTTCCAGTCCAAGAGCTTAAAGATGTCCTCCAACGCAGCTGTGAACAGTTTCGGAGAAATAACGTCTCCCTGTCTCACACCACGCTGCAGTTGGATAGGATTTGTGTTCTGGTTCTGTACTCGGATCGTCATGGTGGCATTTTGGTATAAGTACCTCAACACCTCGATATACCTATAGTCCACTTGGCACCTTTGGAGAGACTGCAGCACCGCCCAGGTTTCAATCGAATCAAAGGCTTTCTCATAGTCCACGAACGCCAAGCAAAGTGGCTCATTATACTCCTCGGTCTTCTGTATAACCTGCCGCAGCGTATGGATGTGATGTGGTCTATGGTGCTAAAGCCTTTTCGGAACCCGGCTTGTTTGGGAGGTTGGAAGTAGTCGAACTTGCGAGCGAGACGATTCGTAAGGACTCTCGAAAACAACTTATAGACATGACTCAGAAGCGAGATGGGTCTATAGTTCTTTAAGAGGGACTTGTCACCCTTTTTAAAGAACAAGATCACCTCACTTATGTTCCATGCCTTTGGCGTTCTGCCCTGGACGATGACGGAATTAAAGAGCTTCTGGAGGACTTTGAGTATCGGCTTACCGCCCGCTCTCAGAAGTTCTGTAGTGATTCCATCATCACCCGCCGCCTTGTTGTTTTTCAGCTGTTTGAGAGCCATACTAATCACGTACAGGCTGACGTCCGGGATATCTTGGGTATAGTGTCGGGTAAGCTTGGCTCTGGGGTTTTTAGCCTTGCTTTCAACAGGTGTCTGCGTGGAATATAACTGCCCATAGAAGCTCTCGATCTCCCTCAGGATTTCAAGCTTTGATGAAATGATGCGTCCGTCGTCAGTTTTCAGCTTCGTCATCTGGCTTTGCCCAATAGACAGATCTCTCGCGAACACTTTGGAGCCTTTATTCCGCTCGATAGCCTCTTTAATACGATTCGTATTAAATTGGCGAAGGTCGCTCGTCACAGACTTAGATATCTGTCTATTAAGCTGCCGATAACGATTAGCATCTACTGAACTCTGGAGCCTCATTTCACGTCTCTGATCCATGAGTAGGAGTAGAGTTTCTTTATCTTGGGACGGCGGGTCTTAAAGAGCTTGGACCCTACCGTACGGACAGTATCCACCACCATGTTGTTTAGATCGTCTACATCTATGCTGTTCTCAAGGGCTTCGAAGCGGTTTTGGAGTTCGAGTTGAAAGCTCTCGGGGTTTTGAATATGGGCTGGCAATGGTCGAATTGTTGATTTTATCAGTCGAGATCTTTCCAGCTTTGGGGTGCTTTGGGTTGATATTCAATGTGCCACGTACCAATCGGTGATCGCTCCCCGTCTTAACAGCGTTGATCACAGTGACATCATTGAATATTTGCTTTTTCGTCGACATGATAAAATCTAGCTCATTTCTGACTTTACCGTCCGGACTGGCCCAGGTCCACTTCCGGCTTCCCGGCTTTCTGAAGAAGGAGTTCATCATATAGAGGTTCTCCTTCTCCATAAAGTCAGCCAGCATCTGGCCTCTGTCATTCCGTTGCCCAACTCCAAATTGCCCCACTCTCAGCTCATCACCGCATCGTTTCCCCAACTTTGCATTGAAGTCCCCCATCACAACAGTGTAGTGGGTTTTGTAGCTATGCATGGCTTTAGAGATCTCCTCATACATAGCCTCCACTTCGTCATCTTGGTGTGTCGAGGTCGGTGCGTAAACCTGTATAACATTCAGCGAACACCGTTTGGATATTCTGAGTATAAGGTACGCCACCCTGGTCGACACACTTCCGATGGTAATCACGTTGTTGACAAGGGACTTGTGGACGATGAACCCGACACCACCTTGGGACTGTTGGTCGCCCTCCCGGTAGTAAAGCAAGTTACCGGAGTTGAGGATTATCGAGTCCTCTCCCGCTCTTCGGACTTCAGATAACCCGATAATGTCCCAGTGTACCTTGCTGATAACTTCTTCCAACTCGGTTTACTTCGCGTCGGTCCTTAGTGTGCGCGTGTTATAGGTTGCCAGGTGCAGTTGTCGTCGTTTTTGGTAGCCGAGCCGCACCCGGGGATTCTTAGCACCCCCTGCCCCGCCGTTACCGTAGCCGCTACCGTAGCTAGGAATAGTGGGGCTGCCGGGGACTGGGGGCCAATTTTTTGATCCATTGTGCATGAGGGGGGGGGGGGGGGTTGCCATAATCGCCTCGCTTGGCAGGCGGGTTGGCGATCGCAGTAGGCCAAGGTTTTTTGGAGACGCTGCTGCCCGTCTCTTGAAGGCTATGCTCCCTTAGTCGCCTTTTACGACACCCACGGGATGATAGGGGGTAGTGCTATTCTAGGCCGGCACATACACGGCACTTATAAAAAATATAAGTACCTAAATCAAATTCTAAACGTTTAAATTTTTAAAAAATTCCACCCAGCCCAGTAAAAAAAAAAGTAAAAGCCCAGTCAATTTTATGTTTAATAAGCTCCGGTGCGCGCTCTAACCTATATAATATACATCTACGCTCTAACCGTTCTGTAGTTTACTTAGAGAAGGGAATAGCGATGTGTAACTCACTCTTTTTTATTGAGGATGAGGGAGGACCTCGTTTTACCTCGTGAGGTACTCGCGAGGTACCCCTCATTCGAGGTGAGGTGAGGAGAATGAAATAAACGCAACGAATGAGTGCGTAGCGAGGTGCGCGGAACGTTGCCGTTTTGCACTGGAATGAGGGAGGGAATCAGTCGTTGCTGCGCGCGCAAAAAAAACCATGCGTGTTTGATGATTGAATTACTTAATATTATAAATGTGAAAGTTTGTGGATTTGGATTTTTGTTCCTCAAACAATCAAAAACTACTGAACGGATTTGGTTGAAATTTGGCACACATACAGGGTAATTTTGCGACCCCTTTACAAAATCAAATAATAGTTCAAGGAAGTAATGAAAAAAATGTTGGTGAGATAACTATAAATTATTTCTTTTTAAATTCACAGTTTTCAACCACTTTTTATATCCTAAAAATCTAGGCGCGCACGCTCACCCTCGCGCAAGCGACGCGAGCGGGGGAAGGCGGGTGGTGGGAGGGGGGCTCGCGCGGGTCGACCGTGCGACGCGCAAACGGTGACAACAATTTCAATTTGTGTAGGGAAAAGTTTAGGGTAAAAATGTAAAAAAAAATTTTTGTTTTACTTCATAAATTGATTGTACTGCTGTTATAGAATGACCTGACAAAGTTTGAAAATGGGTCCAAAAATGACCCTGTATAGTCTACTATATGTGTGCCAAATTTCACCCAAATCCACGTAACCTAGTATAATAATAATAACCTAGATTAAAATATAGGACTTTTTATCCCGATATTCCCACGAGAACGAGAACCACGCGGGTGAAACCGCGGGCAGCCGCTAGTTAATTATATGTGAATAAAGATCATATTTTTTACGCGGAATTAATCCCTTTTGGTCATGAAATGAAAAATGATTTTTTTTAGTTATACATAGTTGCAAATAAAGAAAATCATTTTTTATTTCAAATTCATTTCATTTCATTCATTGAATTAAAACCGACCCGACTCCAGAATTCTTATGCCGACTCCCTCAATCGTGCGTTTCGTGAGTATATTGAGTAGGTCTCGTCTCGACTCAATCAACCTTTCAATTCTCGGCAACTCACTCTTCTGTTGCATGTGTGCTGTGAAATCTGTGCTCGCGCCTCGTGCTTCAAGCCTCGAAAGAGTGAGGAGCTAAATGAGGTGGTTCAAAGTTGAAATATGAGGACTCCCTCATTTTGATGAAACGAGGAACTCAAACGAGGTACCTCACGAGTGAGGGGCTCATCACTAGAAGGGAAGTAAGGGACTATTATGTGTTCTGTGGTAAGAGGAGCAGGCATACCTACGAAGAAAGCGTGCATACCTACTTCATTGTTCTCCATTGTAATTGAACAAAACATGGCGGCTTAGCTTAGTGTACATACACCTTATGTTGACAGTAGAGGTGGTTAATATAGCATCTAGCGCCATATAATAGCGCGCTATATTTACATAGCGCATATAGCGCGCTATGTAAGTAGACGTAATGGCGCTATGAATATCGCGCGTGGCAACAAGTAGCACCGTTGGCCGGACGGGGGCGCGGGCAATCATCGCGTGCGCGCTGTTGCTACCGGACACGTTATGCGCGTTTCTCTCGCAGCACGCTAGGTACGAGTATAATATCGCTCGCGACCTTATATTGTGTTAGATCGATTAGGACTTTTATGCCACAACTAAGTCAATTAGTATTATGTAAAAGCTATTTTGCTTAAGGCTCAATTACATTACACAATTTTAAGCACGCGATTTCAAGACTAAGCATGGTGTAAACGGACTAAGACAGTAGAATCTTAAAATCGTGCGGCCTAGCCCGCTCGATAATAAGAATCTTAAAATTGTGTCGTCTAAATGCACGCACGATTTCAAGACAGTCTAACTGTACCTACGACGGCACCTCAGACGTAACAGTTGTACTACAAAAACCAACTTTATGCCTAAGGCATAAAGGCGTTCTCAAGGTCAACGTGTAGAGGTAATTCGACAGACAGAGACAGACTCTGTCTGACTCGCGACAGATAGACGATACTGCCATAGTACAAGATAAGTTCAAATAGGAATGTTGGTTTTTTAACACGTTTTCATATGGACGTTTTCTTGTTTATTTATTTATTTATACTATTAATATTTATAAGTAGGTTCATTTATTTGTTTGTCCGTAATTTTAGAAAAGAGTATTTTATACTAGGTAAGTACCTACCTACCTAGCTTCCCGATGAGCTAGAGACTTGAAACTTATAGGTAGGTAGGTTGTTTTTAACACGCTTTTATTAGGTTGCTTTCTCGTTTGCTTGTGTGTTTGTTTGTTTGTTTCTCCACAAAGTTTGCGAACAATTTAAACTAGCTTTCGGATGAGATAGAGACTTGAAACTTTGAACATAGGTCAGAAATGGAAGGCAATGCAATATTATGGTATCATTGGGCTGATCTGATGATGGAGCCGGAAGAAGGCCACAGGAACTCTACAATGGAACCATACAACCCCATCGTGCTTGGGCCCGTTAGAATCGTCTTAAAAAAAATATCAAATCATTTATTATATCAATTACTTATTCTATTACATTATTATTTTCCCCGCAAAACCATTTCCATGGTTTGTCTGCGAGTGAAGAGCTCACTAACATATAAAAAAGTAAAAAACATAATAATATTATAACCTATGATTATGAATTGTGATTGAAATGATTATTTAAGTACATGCAATATTTATAGAATTTAATGAAATTAACTAATTATATCATTTATTATATTGAGGATTATACATGTTATCTAGGTAATATTGTTTTAATTTATTTTTAAAGTGGTTTTTATATTCTAAACAAGTTATTTCTTGTGGAAGTGCATTTACCAAATACAGTAGCCGTTTATTAAGTGTTCGGTCTCCATAGTAATTATCAACTCTTGGCACAACATACCTACCCCTAGCCACGGATCTAGTGTGATGGCTGTGTTGAAGCGGAACTAGACGCTCCCGACAGCCACGGTTATTAGTTAAAAACAGTAATTTATGTTTTAGGCTTGCTGGTAGGATGTTACAGATTGCAAATAATAGGTAATAGTTACCATTACATTTAGCTTTTGTTTTATTGTCAACAGGTCGTTTCTTCAATTTTATCTGAATAAGTTTTAAATGTTAATCCATAGCTATCGAGAGCGTAAGATATCACTGACTCCACCATAGCTAGGTACAATGTTTTCAATATATTTGGCGGTACTCTATGTTTTAGGTGGTAAAATTTACCTTATAGTAATCTAAGTTTATTACAAACCAAGTCAATGTGATTTGACCAAGAGAAATGTTCGTTAACTATTATACCCAAGTAATTAACATTGGAAACTAGTTCAAGACAGACAGTGGCAGACATTGATTGGAATGCGGCTATAGGGCATATCATCCGATGATGATCATTCTCTTGGTTTTTTGTGAATTTAATACAATTCCATTATCATGAGACCATTTCACTACATTATCAACATCTTTTTGTACCAGATTTGAGGTTTCAGCCAAGTCGGTGCCAGCACGCAGCACACACAAGTCGTCAGCAAACATATATGTTTTACAATGTTGAATTACGTTCATGAGGCTGTTTACATGCATTAGATAGCATACTGGTCCACTCCCGGAGTCCTGCGGCAAGCCACAGGTGGACGCGCGGGGCGTGCTGCTGCCGTCGCCGACCCTCACACTGTACGTCCTCGCGGTCAGATAATCGCGGTACCAGTTGCATAACGGCTGATCTACACCGCACTCCTGCATTGCCATGAGTAAGGTTTCATGATCCAAAGTATCGAAGGCCTTTTTATAATCAAAGAAAACCGCCACTACAATTTTTTTATCATTCAGATATTCATTGATATCGTTTGTAAATGATGATAGAAGGGTACTAGTACTTTTTCCCGGCTGGAACCCATGTTGAGACGGGTTTAGAATATTATTCTGAATTAAAAAGTCAATAATTTGCTTTATGATACATTTTTCTATAATTTTTTCTATACTTGGTAATATTGAAATCGGTCTATAATTACTGAATTTATCCTTTTTACCGTTTTTAAATATTGGTCTAACTACTGAATGTTTTAATTGCAGTGGCAGCTTATGCTCTCTAATACATAGGTTAACGAGGTGGGCCAGTATAGGACAGATCTGTGTTGATAGCAGCTTAATATCCCTCATGCGAATATGGTCACTGCCGGGTGATTTATTAAGTGACATACTGTTGATAATTTTAAGTACATCTTTAGGAGTTACAGCTTGCCACCTCATACAAACATTTGGTTCCTTAACATAAGAGCTTCTGTCGAGCCATTTTTTGCTACAATAGTGCTTTACTTGTCCCACCTCGTGCTCAAATGAGTCAGCGAAGTCATTACATAATAAGGTACTTAAGTTATTACAATGTTTCATATTTTTAACCGACTTCAAAAACTTTGAAAAGGAGGAGGTTATCTATTCGTCGCGTATTTTTTTTTTATATGTATGTACACCGATTACTCGAAGACGGCTGAACCGATTGAAATGATTTAAACGTTATAACATGAGGCTTGTTCCCAAGTTGGTCCCATTTTTTGAAATTTTGAAATCGGTTCAGTAGTTTTCAAGTAATCTTGAAAATACTGTCGTTTTCGTTACCATTTTATATGAATTGAGACCGATTTTCAACCATTACTTTTTTGTTTATGAACCGATTTAGACAATTCTTTTTTTTGTTTGAAAGAAGACACCTTAAAAATTATACCATATTAATTTCATTGGTATTGGACGTTGGATTTTGAAGATACACGAGGGAACTCCTCAAAATCAAATAGGAACTGTACAGTGATTGAAATATTGGTAGGTTTATTATTGTCAAGGACGTTCTGGACTAGAGTTGAACTGCGAAGACCTAACGGAACACCTGTGGACATTGAGTTACTCGGGGTATACCATTGAAAATGTGAAACATTATACTTAAGGCTGTAGACGCGCATCACGTTACATTTTTAAATTTTCCATACAAATGATCGAAACATCTCTGCGCGAACCGTAATGAGGGCGAACTTTGAAAATTCCTATTAAATTATATATTAGATATAAGTATATACAAAATACTCAATACAATAGACAAATACCTCATTATTTCTAAGGAAAATAATAAATTACTTTAAAATCTGTAAATGCCAGTAAAAAAACATGTCAAAGTGTACCTATTTGAGCATTTTTTAATATTTTATTTCTCTGTGATTAAAACAATTTTTTAAAATTTTCTCTCTATAGGGCACTCCTTGACAATACAAACAAAAAGGAGGAGGTTATCTATTCGTCGCGTATATTTTTTTTATATGTATGTACACCGATTACTCGAAGACGGCTGAACCGATTGAAATGATTTAAACGTTATAACATTAGGCTTGTTCCCAAGTTGGTCCCATTTTTTGAAATTTTGAAATCGGTTCAGTAGTTTTCAAGTAATCTTGAAAATACTGTCGTTTTCGTTACCATTTTATATGAATTGAGACCGATTTTCAACCATTACTTTTTTGTTTATGAACCGATTTAGACAATTCTTTTTTTTGTTTGAAAGAAGACACCTTAAAAATTATACCATATTAATTTCATTGTTATTGGACGTTGGATTTTGAAGATACACGAGGGAACTCCTCAAAATCAAATAGGAACTGTACAGTGATTGAAATATTGGTAGGTTTATTATTGTCAAGGACGTTCTGGACTAGAGTTGAACTGCGAAGACCTAACGGAACACCTGTGGACATTGAGTTACTCGGGGTATACCATTGAAAATGTGAAACATTATACTTAAGGCTGTAGACGCGCATCACGTTCCATTTTTAAATTTTCCATACAAATGATCGAAACATCTCTGTGCGAACCGTAATGAGGGCGAACTTTGAAAATTCCTATTAAATTATATATTAGATAAAAGTATATATAAAATACTCAATACAATAGACAAATACCTCATTATTTCTAAGGAAAATAATAAATTACTTTAAAATCTGTAAATGCCAGTAAAAAAACATGTCAAAGTGTACCTATTTGAGCATTTTTTAATATGTTATTTCTCTGTGATTAAAACAATTTTTAAAATTTATTCTCTATAGGACACTCCTTGACAATACAAACAATAAATGAAAAAAAAAATATGAGTCGTATTATTATTTGTTACAGCTGAAACGTGTTTGAAAAATACATCTGACAAGCAAATTTGGAATTCCACTTGAACAGATTGTCTTTGTTTTAAAATACCTGATAATTTATTATGTTTTTCTCTCTATACGGCACTAATTTAAGAATTTTGCTTCCTAAAACTAAAGTTTACATCAATAGTAATGCTTTAATTCTTTAGATAACTTGTTTGGAAAAACGCTAATTTCTTTGAAATGCGTATATACAGTCTTAACGTTTTATTTTATAAAATCATCGTATACATACCTACCACAAAAAAGTTTAAAATAAAAAGCTTTTAAAAAAAGTAAAACCTCCTTCAAAAACCTTAAAACAACAGTTCTATAAAAAGCAAGAAATAATGTTCAAATCGATTAATTAAAACACGTCTATTGAAGTCGGGTGGGGCTTTAAGAATATAAAAATCACAATAAGTAAAAAAAATACTTCCAGCTCCACCCGACTTCAATAGACGTGTTTTAATTAATCGATTTGAACATTATTTCTTGCTTTTTATAGAACTGTTTTTTTAAGGTTTTTGAAGGAGGTTTTACTTTTTTTAAAAGCTTTTTGATTATCGTATTGTCCAATGATTGTTTTTTGTTACCTAGTAGAGTATTAATTTTATCCCAAAATTTTTTTAAATAATTTTTACAGTCAATTATAGTTTGTTTCTCATATTTATTTCTTCTTTTCGCTATTGCTTTATTGCACTTGTTACGTAATCTGGTAAACTCTAGCCTTTTAATCATATTTTTTGGATCCTTGACCCATCTTACAAATAGTCTATCTTTTTCACTTATTAATTTTTTTAAGTTCTGTGTTACCCAAGGATTGTTGTCCCTTTTTCTATTTTCTTTTACAATTTTTAATTGGTAACTCTCATCATAAACATCGTTAAATATCTTATGCAAGCGACTATACAATTCAATGGGACACTCAATGCTGAGCAAGCTATCAAAATTTATAGATTGTAATTTTTCATACACTAATTTATTGTCTAATAAACAACGCAGCTCACCGGCAGGAGGGGGGCTCGTACTACACGGTAGTGAGTTCCACTGGATGGCAGCCGCTAAATAAAAGTGATCGGATATTTTATGTTCTATTACTACAGAGTTAATCAGGGCAATAGGTGAACGTACAAAGATATGATCAAGGCAAGATTCGACAACTTTATCTACAATTATTTCTCTTCTAGTAACCGTGCTTAGGCATTTAATAAAACCAAACTCGTAAAGAAGCGTTTCGTATGTTAGAACTTTGAACATAGTAGTCTTGATGAGTACTTTAAAGGGAGATGAGGTCCAGGCTCTGATGATGAAGCTGGAAGGCCATGCCATAGGAACTTAATATTGAAATCGTGCAACCCCATTGAATTTGGGCTCCTTTGAATCGTCTTGACGAGTGCTTTGTTGGGAAATAGTGTCCAGGGTCTGATGATGGAGCCGGAAGAAGGACACTGGAACTCTTTAATAAAACCACGCTACCCCATTGAGTTTAGGCTCGTTTGAATCGTCTTGGCGAGTACTCTAATGGGAAATAGTGTCCAAGGATCTGATGATGGAGCCGAAAGAAGGCCATAGGAACTCTATAATAAAACCATGCAACCCCATCGAGTTTGGGCTCGTTTGAATCGTCTTGACGAGTACTTTGTTGGGAAATAGTGTAACGTATAATAACGCGATATCTAGGTAGGTCGATACGTGCGCGACCGACAACAACGACGACGTGCACCTTCTGAGCCGGACGCCGTGGGCGGGCGTGGCGCGGGGTGGGTCACGCCGAGGGGCGGGCGGGTGCCGCTGCCGCGGCCCGCGCGCGAGCCGTCGTGTTCGCGTTGGTGTGCGGTGCGGTGCGGTGTGGCGTGTGTGTCCGTCGAGTTATTAACAAGAGCGACAGTCTTGTTTGTTTGATACGATTCTTGCAATTTGCATTAAGTAAGTACCTACACATTAGAGGTTTTTATCTACTTAAATAAAATGATAAGTACTAGGTAAATATACCTACTAATACTTCATACCTACTAGGTAAAATATTTCTATTCGTGAGCCTTTCGAATTTTTAACCTAGTCAGATATTAATGTTATGTAGGTTTCTAATAGGTAGATAATAGTTGAAAAAAATGATTGATTAATATATAAGTAAGGAGATAGGTACCTAAAATTTTATTTGACACGAGTCACGACGACTGCAAATTGAAAATATTTATAATTAACCTCTTAACAAACAATGATTAAAGAAAAGGAGTTTGGTATTAGGTAGGTGCTTAAAGAACTAAAACAGAAAATAAAACAAATACAAAAACTACAATGTAAATAACTCCAATACTACGTTGATTGAAAAAGACATTAGAGACTTACTGCCTTCTCTTTTACTATGACAGTAAGCACGGCCGAGCGTGCTAGAAATTGTGTGGTGTAAATGCGCGCATTCTTAGTCGTTTTCAAGACAGTCTTAAAATCGCTTGCTTAAAATTGTATAGTGTAATTGAGCCTTTACTTAGTTAGTGAACGAGAGATATGGTAAAAACAACCGAATTTCAAACGTCAATTAAGTCAAAAATCGCTTCCACCTGTTTTTTTAACTAGAAAACATTGTCTAGTGATAACAAGTTAGAAAAGTAAGTGCAAGCTATTTTCGACCTTATTGACATTTATCAAAATCACGGTTTTAATGAAAGATCAAAGTTAGTAAACGAGAATACGGCAAAAAAACAACCAATTTTCATATGTCAATAAGGTCGAAAATAGCTTGCACCTGTTTTTCTTAACTACAGATCACTAGACTAAGTTTTCCTACCTACACTTTTATTCCAATATTAATTTGTTTTTCCGAATTCGTATAATTCAATTATAGACAGTTCTAAGCCCGAAAAGTATGAAATAAAGTTAATTAGTTTACATTACTGCTTTATTTTATATATGACTAAATACTACTAATAGCGCGTTAGAAATCAATTAAATAGCTTTTGTCTGTAGCGTGCTGTTGCTTTATAGGCGTTATGAACAACTCTAGTTGACAGCATAGAGTTGAAAATTGTAACATGTGACAGGAACAAAATATGGCGGACATGGCACGCGCATGACGTCACGAATGCTTTGTTATTGCAGTTTATGCCTGCTCCCCTTAAGCCTCTATTAAGGCGGGTCCATAGCTCGTGTTTTGCTCTACACAATCAACAAAAACACCTACACAAAACATTGTTTCGCGAAACATTTTTGTGTAGAGAAACAATGTTTTTGCTTTCTATGCTCGGTGGAAAACACGTACACAAAACATCAGTGTGACCAGATGAAATTTTACGAAAATACCGAAGCACCTCAAAAATATACTGAAATTGCACATGCAAAATATACCGGTAAAAATACTGATTCTCAAAACAGGTTTTATTAATTTATCATCACAATAAATGTAAAATTGAACCTATTTTATTAACATTCTATTCGAAGGCAAAACTAGACATGTTTTCCGGATGGATGCGTCAAGTAAAATAAACCAAAGAAAAAAACAGGCTCTACCTAAATCTCCTAGCAAAACTGGAAACAAAAAAAGGTCACTGTCAAACTGACCTTGATAGTTACATTTTCAGATATATACCTAAACCTTTGGTCAATTATAAATTTATTTCATACATTTTCAAGTCTAGATAAGTACTATCCCCATCAATTGCTAATGCGCCTGGCGGCCATGATTTCAACCTCAAAATAAAAAAAAATATTGTAAATTTTTTCATATACCTAGACCCTATCTTATTGAAAATAATAATTCAATAATTAATATATTAGATTACCTACCTATTAGATTTTTTTTTTCATGACATTTTTAGTTGCGGATCACGTCAACGTGGATGTTAATGTGTCAAGGTTTCAGCGCATTACCAATTGACGGGGATAATAATAGGCTAACATAAAATGCTAAATTGGCAACACTGAAGTTTTGTCTACACAAACCACGCAGTCGCTATGGACGGTGTGTGTAGAGAAACATGTTTCGGAAACAATGATTTGTGTAGATGTTTTTGTTGATTGTGTAGAGCAAAACATGTGCTACTTAGGGCGGGTCCATAGCATATGTTTTGCTCTACACAATCAACAAAAACATCTACACAAAACATTGTTTCCGAAACATGTTTCTCTACACACGCCGTCCATAGCGACTGCGTGGTTTGTGTAGACAAAACTTCAGTGTTGCCAATTTAGCATTTTATGTTAGCCTATTATTATCCCCGTCAATAATTGGTAATGCGCTGAAACCTTATCACATTAACATCCACGTTGACGTGATCAGCAACTAAAAATGTCATGAAACAAGAAAATTCAAATAGGTAATCTAATATATTAATTATTGAATTATTATTTTCAATAAGATAGGGTCTAGGTATATATAAAAAATTACAATAGTTTTTTGTTTTTAGGTTGAAATCATGGCCGCCAGGCGCATTACCAATTGACGAGGATAGTACTTATCATGACTCGAAAATGTATGAAATAAACTTATAAGTGACCAAAGGTTTAGGTATATCTGAAAATGTAACTATCAAGGTCAGTTTGACAGTGAAATTCTTTTGATTCCATTTTTGCTAGGAGATTTAGGTAGAGCGTGTTTTTTTTGGTTTATTTTACTTGATGCATCCATCCGGAAAACATGTCTAGTTTTGCATTTATTGTGATGATAAATTAATAAAACCTGTTTTGAGAATCAGTATTTTTACCGGTATATTTTGCATGTGCAATTTCAGTATTTTTTTGAGGTGCTTCGGTATTTTCGTAAAATTTCATCTGGTCACACTGATGTTTTGTGTACGTGTTTTCCACCGGGCATGGAAAGCAAAAACATTGTTTCTCTACACAAAAATGTTTCGCGACACAATGTTTTGTGTAGATGTTTTTGTTGATTGTGTAGAGCAAAACACGAGCTATGGACCCGCCTTTAGTTGAACAAAGACATCTAGTTCTTTTTTAAGTAGGTACTACTTTTTTTCTTAAACTGCCTTTTGAAAACCGCTCGTCAAGGATTTTTTTACCATGGGAATATTGTATTACGACTAGCTTCCGCCCGCGACTTCGTCCGCGTGGATATTAGAGAAAATCCTTAGGGAACCTTCAACCAGAATCCGACCAGCCGATTTTATGCGATTAGGCCGGTCCCCACCAAGCGCGCTGCCTCGCGAGGCAAAACGTTTGCCGCGTGTGGCAGGCCTCGCAGGAGGCTGCGCGCTTGGTGGGGACCGGCCTAATCGCATAAAATCGGCTGGTCGGATTCTGGTTGAAGGTTCCCTAAGGATTTTCTCTAATATCCACGCGGACGAAGTCGCGGGCGGAAGCTAGTTTATTACAACAATCAGAAGTGGGTCCAGAGATATTAGTAGTATCCTGTTCCCGTTTCTTTACCCTTTTCCGTTCCCGTTTGGTCCCGTTCCTGTCCCCGGTTTCCGTTCCCGTTCGCGTTCGCTTTCGAGCGATCGCGTTTGCGTTCCCGTTCCCGTTCCCGTTCCCGTTCCCGTCCCCTGCGGCTGAATCATGTCCACCGTGTTGGACTTCAAAATAAATGTAATTTTCGCATTCCTCATTCCATAAAACCTCAAGAACAACATCCACATCGATTTTCATGTTAACTTGCCCCATTTACCCCCTAAGGGATGATTTTCAAAATAACAAAATATATATTTGCCTATTTATTTTTAGACATGCTTCTTAGAATTTCAAAGTTGTAATGTCTCATCATCATCATCATATCAGCCGCACAACACCCACTGCTGGGTATAGGCCTCCCCCAAGGATTTCCATGACGATCGGTCCTGCGCTTCCCACATCCAGTGGCTTCCGGCAACCTTCACCAGATCGTCGGTCAACCTTGTCGGGGGCCTACCCACGGAGCGCCGTCCGGTGCGCGGTCGCCATTCAAGAACCTTTCCGCCCCAACGGCCATCGGTTCTTCTCGCTATGTGTCCAGCCCACTGCCACTTTAGCTGAGCAATCTTTCGAGCGATGTCGGTTACTTTAGTTCGCCTGCGGATCTCCTCATTTCTGATTCGATCACGCAGGGAAACGCCGAGCATGGCTCTCTCCATTGCACGCTGGGTGACCTTGAGCCTCCTTATGAGACCCATAGTTAGCGACCACGTTTCACTGCCGTAAGTCATTTTATATTATTTTTCCATACACAATTTGCACCCCATTTTCACCCCTTTAGCAGTTAAATCATGTCCACAGTGTTGTACTTCAAAATAAATGTCATTTTCGCAATCACCATCCCATAAAACCTCAAGAACGACATCCGTATCGATTTTTATGTTTACTTACCCCATTTACACCCTAAGGGGTTGATTTTAAAAACCACAATATATATGTTTGTCTATTTATTTTTAGACATGCTCGTACGAAGTTTTAAGTTGTAAAGTATATTTTATATTGTTTTCCATACCAAATTTGAACCCAATTTTCACCCCTTTAGTGGTTAAATCATGTCGACCGTGTTGGACTTCAAAATGAATGTCATTTTCGCAATCGTCATCCCAGAAAACCCCAATAACGACATCCATATCTATTTTAGGTTTATTTACCCCATTTCATCCCCATAGGGGTTAAAATACTACCAATAACCATATACGTTGCGTTATATTTCCATCCATAAGCCTAAATTATAAATTTAACGATTTTTACTTTGAAAATTAAGGATTTTCTTCTATACTCAACTTCATCCCCCTTTTCACCCCATCGGGGGTAGAATTTTGAAAAACGATGATACACGTATTTATTAATTTTCAATCATCAGCCTGAATACAAAATTTGAAGATCCTAGCATCAAAACTGAGGGACTTCCATACAAACTCTCATCCCTTATTTCATCCCCTTAGGGATGGAATTTTCAAAAATCCTTCCTTAGTGGATGCCTACACTGTATAAGGTACCTGTGTGTAAAATTTCAAGTCTCTAGGTTTAGTAGTTTGGGCTGTGCGTTGATATCTCACTCAGTCAGTCAGGACTTTGAATTTTATATATATAGATACAATGATTAGAACCCCTGAACTCCATTTTATGCCGGTCTTGCCTCTGAAAAATATGTTGATAACTATTTATTTGAATCTAAACCTTATTCAGATATAGGTAGTGCCACAGCTGGAAGTGTGAAGCACGACCAGTGCGCAGAAGGTGGTAAATGAAACGTCAATGTTACAATTTACCAAGATAATATATTGAAAAAAAAAGGGTCTCAAGGGGGGTACACGGATCTTCGTTTCGTGGTAGTCGCCTTGTAGAAGCAGAAGCGCATGTGCAGCACGAGGGCTACGCGCTCAAGGTGAGGCGAGTGCGCAGGCTCGGCGTGGTGTTGCTCCGGGGTAGGCCGGAAGCAGCAGGTGGTGACTCGGGCAGGTAGGTGCCCGGAGGTGTAGTGGTAGGCGGCGCAGGAGAGGGTCCGGTAGGGGAACTCCTGCCCGTAGGTACGACCCTGGAATGTTACACACAAGGTATGAACAGGTGTTCACTAATTCTTACCGCTGCCAAATAGGTGCTAGGGCAGATGGCTACAATTGAAAAGTCTCAAAAAAAGTTATTGACCATAATAATCAAAATGATTATTTTGGTCAATTTGATCAAACTAACTAATTTGACTATAATATTACTTATGGTGAGCATTCGAGCACTTCACCCTATTAACATGTTTGAAAAGAATAATTTTATTAGTAGAAAGGTATATTTTAATAAAAGGGAATAATAATTTAATGCTTAATTTTGAAAGGCAATCTAGAATATTATAAAATAAACATTAAGATCGGGATTCACCCATTGGCAGCGTCGTAGGTTATAAAACGAAATCATTTCATTGCAAGATAGAAATTAAATTAATGTTGGTTATAGTATTTATTCACAAGCTATTTAGTAGCTCATACAAAATACTATTACCTGCCTTCTGAGTTTACTGTAAACAAGGATTGCATATGGTTTTCGTTCTGCATATCACTTTCCACAAAATATTGCTGCACATTGATATGAATCGTTTACACTCGATAAGAATTTAGCACAAAAATCACACTGATTAAACCATTAGATATTAATATGAGAAAAACTATTAGATATTTGATTAAGGTATTTAATATGAGAATTCACTATAAAAATTTATAAGGAATTGAAATGCAAAACGAACGTATTATAGCTACACTCACCCTAGAAACGGGGTTGCACAACACAAAGAAATGAAATGAAATTAATGTAGGTAACTTGTTAAGGTTACGAATGTTTTGAAAAGAAGAAAAGGATTTTTGCGAATCGTTCGTATTTATAGCAAGATAAATATCGAGAAGCACCTCAAAACAGCGAGAATGACCTAGAAGTCCCGGTCTTATCCTATTGGTCGAGCTTGACATAACGAAGGTGGATGTCATTATAGACAATGACAGCGTCTGTCACAGTGTGACAATACGGCCGCGTTCCGAGTCGCGATTTGGAATAAGGCAGAGGTCAGAACTTCCCACATTCCACAGGTGAAGTGATGTAATGAATTTTTAAGAAAAGTTCGACAGTAATTATTAGTTATAAGTAGTAGGTTTTTAGCAACCGTTACATATCCCCCCTCTTAGAGTAGGATTTTGCCTGGACGAAATCCAGTTAAAAACAAAAACGACCAATCAACCAGATAACAACCCAAAACAAGTGAATAAGACCCCTTCATTCAGACAACAAAAGATATATTCAAATTAAAAGACAATAGTTAAAATTTTCATGCAATGTAAATTATAGTAGTGGAAACAGTATAAGTATTTAAAAATGTATACTTATATTGCTTGTCTATTATTATTTTAATTTAAAGTATTAAAAACAAGTTTAAGAATAATTATTCAATTTAAAATCTTTGATATGCCAAGAACCCAGATTTTTCCCTTTCATATCGACAAGTTCATAGACCAAGGGCGACAATTTAGATTTTATACGACATTTAATATATTTAGGAGCAAGTTTTTTTGAAAATTTCTTATCTTTGTCGCTTTGATAATAAGTTTTTCGCCAGACAATATCATCTACGTTGAATTCGAACTTTTTACGACGAAGTTTATAAGGACCACAATTACGAGCATGCGATTTTATAAGAGAACTTTGCACTTGATCAAAAATTTTCCTAAGTTTCCCAGTATTTTCAGCATATTCATCCCTAGGTGAGAAGATAATGTCGTTTAGATCGACATCAAGATAATGAGATCCACAAGAGACTAATTCCCTCCCGAAGACCAGAAACGATGGGGTATAACCCGTGACTTCACTTACAGCAGAGTTGAGAGCGAATTGTATTTTAGGGATATTAAGATCCCAAGTTCTGTGATCTTCATCAATAAAGGTCGAAACAGCCGTCATAATGGTCTTGTTGTAACGCTCGACTGTATTTACCTGTGGAGTGTATTTAGGCGTAAAATGCACTTTCGGTATTTTATATTGAGCGAACATATGCTGTAGTTTCTGACTAACGAACTGTTTACCATTGTCCATCAGAACGGTGCTAGGAATGCCATGTACAAGAAAGACTTTCTCCTCAATAATATTAGTTATAATTTCAGCAGTTGCACGACGTATAGGAAATAATAGAGAGTATTTAGAAAAACAGCAAGTGACAACCAGGAGCATAGTATTTTGCTTCCTACTTGGAGGTAGTGAACCGACCAAATCAATACTAATCATTTGGAAGGGCCTAGAGCATTTTTTAGGTCGACCCATAAGTCCTAAGGTAGGATGATTAGCATGTTTGTGCGAGTTACAAGCATCACAATTATTTACGAAGTTAGCAACATCCTTATGTAAGCCGGGCCAAAAATAATTTAAAGAAATACGTTTAAAGGTTTTAAAAATTCCCAAATGTCCTGAAGTAGGATTTGAGTGGTTAGCAACAATAATATCAAGTCTGGAATCGTTAGGGACAACTTCCTTCCATTCGAATTCCCTAGCTAAAGGGTTTAAGGATTTCATGTGACGATATAATTTATTGTTAGTGATTTTGTAATTAGGAAAGGAAGTAGGAGAGGATTGGCAACCATTAAAAATCTCCAAATACCATGGATCTGTTACAGGTGAACAAGATTGGTTGGCACTGTCTATAGCTGCTACAGGTAAGGCACGAGATAGAGAATCTGGCACAACGTTGTCCTTGCCACATGTGTATATGATATCGAAGTTAAAGGCCGATAGACGTATTCCCCACCTAGCAAGGCGACCTGTAGGGTTATTCATGTTAAGATACCATTTTAAAGATGAATGGTCAGTATAAACAAAAAATTTTCTAGCGTTATCCAAGTAACACCGCCAGTGTTCAATAGCAACAAGTACCGCGAGAGCTTCGCGCTCTGTAGCGCCGTAATTACGTTGTTGGGCCGATAAGGATTTACTCATATAGGCTATAACCCGCTCTTCGCCGTTTTGAATCTGAGAGAGCACAGCACCTAACCCGTAGTCGCTAGCGTCGGTGCGAACTTGGAAAGGTTCAGAATAATCAGGACAAGATAAGATAGGAGGTGACGTCAGACACTCCTTCAGTTTAAGAAAAGCGGCCTCTGCTTCTTCTGTCCAAGCAAAGGGAGGCGCCGATTTACCTTTAGAAGTTAGTTTGTTGAATCAAAAATAGTTCGTTGGCTGCACAGCCAAGGAACTAAAATTAGGGATAAAACGACGATACCAAGAAGCAGTGCCCAAGAAACGACGAACTTCCTTCCTATTAGTAGGGGAAGGATAATTTACAATAACATCCACCTTTTCAGGATCAGCATGGAGACCATTTGAATCAACGACGTAGCCCAAATACTTAAGCCTTTCTCTGAAAAATTGACACTTTTCGAAGTTAATTGTTAAGTTGGCGAATTTCAATTTTTCTAGAACCCGCGTAAGAAGCGACATATGTTCTTCGAAGGTGTTTGACACTATAATTACGTCATCGACAAAAACGTAGACCTTATTTTCAAATTCAGGACCGTAAAAGAGCAAATCTACTAGTCTTTGCTGAGTAGCAGGTGCATTAGTTAAGCCAAACGGCATAGACTTAAATTGGGAGGTCCCCCTAGAGGGAATATAGAACGCAGTCTTGCATCTGTCTTCAGGTTTTATTAAAACTTGCCAGAACGATTTAGAAAGATCAATACTAGATAGATATTTAGCATCTCTAAGATTGTCTAGGATCTCCGAGATATAGGGTAAGCTATAGGCATCTTTACGAGTGACAGCGTTTAGTTTTCTGCTGTCCAAACAAAACCTAAATTCACCGTTCTTCTTAGGAGCCAGAAGAACCGGATTCGACCAAGGGCTCTCACACGGTTCCACAACGTCATCCTTTATCATCTCATCCAGCTGTTCGGAGAGAATTTGTTGTTTATGAGGAGACATTCGGTAGTATCTCTGTCTAATAGGTGCAGCGTCACCAGTGTCGATAGCGTGAGTGATCAAGGAGGTACGACCCAAACCGCATTCCTCATACGAAATACCGCGGAAATCATAGATTATATTATCAGCAGTTTTCTTTTGGTCATCTGAAAGTTGAGCGTACGGGCAAATATGTTTAGATTCGTCAAGAGCGATGTTAGAAATATTTGCCTCCTGAGACCCATCAAGTACAAGTCTATCAAGTTCACTGGGAAATAACCCAAAAGTCCTTCAGAAATCCATACCTAGAATAAGATTATTTTGTATTTCCGGCACAACGAAGAGTTTAATATTGTGAGTTTTACTATTAAAGGAGAGAGGTAAAATGAAATATTTAGAAGAACAAAACTTCTGACCGCCAGCTGCAGAAAGCTGTAACGGATCACAAGAGTAACATTTATAGTTTAGTTTTAAAAAATAGTCATGAGAATTATTTCCTAATAATGTTATGCCGGAACCAGTATCTAAAAGACCAACAATTTTTTTGTCACCAACAGACACATTAATATAAGGTCGAGAAAAATTAGTTTCAGAATCCAGGATTGGAGACCCAGATTGGCTCGATGAAAATTTAGAAATAAAGGTAAGCCAATCCTTCCATTCAGTCTCATTACAACGGCTTGAAAATCTCGTGTGCTGAGATTCAAGAGCTCTCCAATCCTGACTAACTAGTTTTTTGGATTGCATTTAGTGCAATCAGGAGTACGAACACCCTTATTCCCACACTTAAAACATACAATAACGCGTGGCTGAGTACAAGTTTTTAAACTGTGCGTATTATTACGACATCTGGGACAATAAACGTTATCCGTAGCTACGGCTGAAACAAAAGTTTTATTATTAACTGAACTTCCAGAGCTAGCAGAAGCACTGGATTTGCCACGATATGCAAATTCAGGAGCTAGGGTTGAAGAATTTGGAGCAGAAGGCTCATGAAATTTTGAAAATTGAGATTTAATTTTTTCAAAGTTTTGGCAAACTGCCTTAAGTGCTTCTATAGTTAAAATTGGCCATGCTGAAGCCAATGCATTCGCATAGAAAGGACGCACGTTATGCGACAATATTTCCAGTTTTTCGGCCTTCAGGCAAGGGTTTGGTAAGTCGTGAGAACATGCCATCCATTATGGACAGGTAAATACAAATAGATTCACCCTCACCTTGAGTACGAGACCGAATTTCAGATAAAAACTGATAGTCAAAGTCGTGTAAACTAAAATCTGCCTTCAACAATTCCGTTAATTGGGACCAATTATGTACTTTGGGTTTAACGCCACGGAACCAATGCAGGGCATCGTCTGTGAAAATCTCATAACCAAAAGATAACACTTTATCGTAGCTGATACCTCTTGATTCTACAAATTCATCCACTTTTTGAATGAAGGATCGGACACAAGACTTCCCGCTAAATTTAATTTTGGAAAAATCAGGTACGGTATTACGATCAACAACTAAATTAATAACTGATTTTTCCAATTCACCGATGTTTGCACTTATACTAGATTTCGCCTCATCAACCGGTGTCAACGACTTAATCTCTTTCGTTTGAAACTCAAACATAGATTGACAATCCGACAGAAGAACCAGCAAGGAATCATCATCAACCTCGATTCTATTTAACCTATGGTATATATGATTAAGCAAAACTTCAGTTCTTAAGAATAAGTTTTTTTCAAATTTAGATTTTAAAGATTTTAAATTTTTAAAAGATTTTTCAAGAGAGGCCTTAACACCCTCAATATCCTCAGATGGAGGCAAGTGTGAAGTTAAAATATTTTCGGAAGGCAGATCTTTAGATAGTTTAACAATCTGTTTTCGCAATTCTTGAACCGAATCAGCTGGGGTTTGACCACGCAAGGCCACTTCGTATTCAAGTTCTGACTTTTGAAGCGAAAGAAAATTTACTGAACGTTCAACCATGATTACGACAGTTAAAAAAATAAAAGTAAAACGAAACCAAACTAAGGTGAGTGTAGCGTGAGCCTAATCAATTGCAGCGCAATTAAAAAAATATTTAAGTGGGTAGCTACAAAAAAATTAAGGTTAAAATTTAAAGATTTTCAAAAAGAATCACGAAACAACGTTAAAAAATTTAAATAAGCACTAAAGCGCAGTAGCAAAAGTACTTAGACGTTTAAAACAGTTAATAACGGCTTAGTGACCGTTAGTTACACAGTAAAGGTAGGTACCCACCTAAAACACAAAAAAATCTAAATTTAGTAAAAATAAAAAGGCGAGAACCACTGAGCGAAAGATCTTGAGCGAGTTGGGCGCCACTGCCACAGCTGGAAGTGTGAAGCACGACCAGTGCGCAGAAGGTGGTAAATGAAACGTCAATGTTACAATTTACCAAGATATATTGAAAAAAAAGGGTCTCAAGGGGGGTACACGGATCTTCGTTTCGTGGTAGTCGCCTTGTAGAAGCAGAAGCGCATGTGCAGCACGAGGGCTACGCGCTCAAGGTGAGGCGAGTGCGCAGGCTCGGCGTGGTGTTGCTCCGGGGTAGGCCGGAAGCAGCAGGTGGTGACTCGGGCAGGTAGGTGCCCGGAGGTGTAGTGGTAGGCGGCGCAGGAGAGGGTCCGGTAGGGGAACTCCTGCCCGTAGGTACGACCCTGGAATGTTACACACAAGGTATGAACAGGTGTTCACTAATTCTTACCGCTGCCAAATAGGTGCTAGGGCAGATGGCTACAATTGAAAAGTCTCAAAAAAAGTTATTGACCATAATAATCAAAATGATTATTTTGGTCAATTTGATCAAACTAACTAATTTGACTATAATATTACTTATGGTGAGCATTCGAGCACTTCACCCTATTAACATGTTTGAAAAGAATAATTTTATTAGTAGAAAGGTATATTTTAATAAAAGGGAATAATAATTTAATGCTTAATTTTGAAAGGCAATCTAGAATATTATAAAATAAACATTAAGATCGGGATTCACCCATTGGCAGCGTCGTAGGTTATAAAACGAAATCATTTCATTGCAAGATAGAAATTAAATTAATGTTGGTTATAGTATTTATTCACAAGCTATTTAGTAGCTCATACAAAATACTATTACCTGCCTTCTGAGTTTACTGTAAACAAGGATTGCATATGGTTTTCGTTCTGCATATCACTTTCCACAAAATATTGCTGCACATTGATATGAATCGTTTACACTCGATAAGAATTTAGCACAAAAATCACACTGATTAAACCATTAGATATTAATATGAGAAAAACTATTAGATATTTGATTAAGGTATTTAATATGAGAATTCACTATAAAAATTTATAAGGAATTGAAATGCAAAACGAACGTATTATAGCTACACTCACCCATTGAACTGTATGTAAACTAGAATGGACAGATCTATGGCACAAATTGCCGCAGCGATTGCAAAGATGGCGGCTACGCATGGACAGTGCGAGCGTGAGTTGTCAAAGAAAAAGTAGCATGCACACAGATGCGACACATTCTTCATAATGATTAGGATATACCTACTTGTTTAATAATATTGCATAAAATTATAGTAAGAACGCAATTTAATTAGGTAATAATATGTTAATACTTACTCGAAAAATAAAAAAAGGAGGATGGGCATTTAGTACCCGTATTTGATGTCGTCAAATAGATTTTTTTATTAGGAAAAATATTTCTATTGCCACATGGAAAAATATTTACTAACCCAGATCCTTGTCCGGAAACCGCGAAAAGCTCACAAAGTGCTAGTTCTAGTTGATATCATAATAATCGCATATACGATATTATTATAAAAAGAATTGCAAATACGATTTTACATATACTCTGCTTTATCTGCTGCTTATAATAATTACTCTGTCACAGCATTAAAGAAATAAACGAATTGAAATAAAAATCTATAATTTCAATTAAATCTTATAAAATTGAAATTAAAAAGGGAAGATAATGCACTAGCTAGCGTCTAAAAATGCGCCCTCAAAATTAAAGCGTTGAATAATCGTACCAATTAATTCTATAATTCAAAAACACTTGAAACGTACTGGGGATCGAACCGGCCGGCACAGCGCCTATCCAAATGGTAGTCAACGGCATTAGTAAAGTAAGCATTTATTTGGCGATTTCAATACAATACAGATCTTAAAAATTAGAATTAGACGACCGAAAGGTCTGACCAGGCTCAGCTTGTGTTGTGTAGTCTATTCCACATCGCTGGTTTTCAGCTGGACCCATAAATATATTAAAAATATAAAATATATGTTAAGAGAAAACACATTAACCACTATACTATCGACGATGCCAAAACTGATGTAGGTATAATTCAGTCTAAAATAGTCAAAACAAAAAATGTAACAAAAACATATTGTGTTGATTTATTTTTTCTCTAAACTACCGAGTCACATTTTAATGCCGCTTTGCATAAGGGTGTAGTTGAGGTATCCCTACATAAATACAACAACAGTGTCGCTATTGGTTCATGGACCACTTCCTATACAAATTTTCCCACTCTCCTTTCTCATAGACAATTACTCTATTGAGCACTTTTACGCGCGTTTTTTTTTCAAGATAGATATTTGTGCTAGGGGTAACGTAGGTACACATTCGAACTCACTATTTGCCTTGCCACTCGAGCGGGATGAGTAATTGCGGCAATGGAGCACAGTTGTTCTGTGCACGGATGTGCCTCGACAACAAAATACAGTAGGGATTTAAGATTAATAATCACTTTTAATTAATTTTTCTTTTTTGACAAGCCCCTGGACATATTTTTCGCCTGACAGCGTAAGTTAAGTACCTACACTGTGGCGGCGCGCGGCGGTGTTGTCCTACATCATAGGCAGTTCTTAACGGAATATAATAATATACTTATATTGTAAAACTGTGCTATTAGTTCACCTATCCTAGTTTAGTACCTACGTATACAATCTGTATATTTCACTTTTCATAATCTATGATTTTCATACAAAATGTCGGCTCAGTAGAAATAATGTATAAAAATTAGTTTTGGTTGGTTTATGTTGATGTTTTGTTTACTTACCGATGATAAGTCACTACACAATTTTTTTGCTTCGTAGTGGCACGATTTTTGCACGTCTTCAACACACAGGTTGGCATTTTTATCGGCACAATTACACCGTGCGTTCGCGGTGAGCGTTGGCGAGTGACTAAATGAGTTGAGGTCAATTGACCTCAACGCGTGGAGCAAAAATCGGGGCCGCGAGGTCGATTCTATACATACATTTCAATGCACTCACCCTAGAAACGGGGTTGCACAACACAAAGAAATGAAATGAAATTAATGTAGGTAACTTGTTAAGGTTACGAATGTTTTGAAAAGAAGAAAAGGATTTTTGCGAATCGTTCGTATTTATAGCAAGATAAATATCGAGAAGCACCTCAAAACAGCGAGAATGATCTAGAAGTCCCGGTCTTATCCTATTGGTCGAGCTTGACATAACGAAGGTGGATGTCATTATAGACAATGACAGCGTCTGTCACAGTGTGACAATACGGCCGCGTTCCGAGTCGCGATTTGGAATAAGGCAGAGGTCAGAACTTCCCACATTCCACAGGTGAAGTGATGTAATGAATTTTTAAGAAAAGTTCGACAGTAATTATTAGTTATAAGTAGTAGGTTTTTAGCAACCGTTACAGTAGGAAATTTAAAGTTTTGCTATTGTTACTTAATGAATAAGTAGATAGAATATTGTATTAAGATACAGTGCAGGCATTACAGAACATTATTGAATATCAAAATGTCATTAGTGTTAAAATACAAAATCCAACAAGATGCTTTGCATTACACATCACTAAGAGCGAACGGAGTTTCAATGCATACGTAACGGGAAAGAGACGGGAACGGAACGGGCACGGGGCGGCGACGTGCCGCCGACGGGGTTTATTCCGTTCCGTTCCCGTCCCGTTCGGGCCCCGTGTCGTGCCTCCGCTCCGTATGCATGCTCCTATACATTTTGTATGAAATGATATTTTCCCCGCCCCGTCCCCGTTCCGTTCTCGTCCCATATACAGTGTCCTTTACTCGGAGCGTAGGTTCGAACGCAACCAGGGGTGCCAACTTAGATGTTTTCCCCCTAGATTTAGGGGGAAAACATGAGGATTGGGATTTTTTTAGGGGTATTATGATTTTGTTGATAAAATAAAATAATGAGAAAAATTGAAATAAAGTTAGTGTAGGGCCTTATGAACATGCGTAAAATAAGCTGCGTAATAGACTGTCAATTGAAATGTGTATGTAAAGCATCATGTATGATTATCCGCTTCTCTCTAGGACGCAATGGTGGCTATTACGTAAGATTTACTCCAACAAAAAAATGTAAAGCCTATTTAATGTGAAAATGTATGAGTTTGAAAATGAAACCTTATTGGAGGTCGAGAGAGATGAGACCAAAGCTCTGGCTGAAATAGGTAATAAATATGTTATAATTATAGAGTATTTTGAAGAAATATAATTTTGTTTCTTTTTGGGGGGTTTTACAATGAGGGGTTTTCAAATTGACATTTAAAAAAAAGAAAAGTAACTATTTGCCTCACTAGATGGCGTTGATGGTAAGAGGGAAGTCAAAATTGGCTTTTAAAAATAAACGGCCAACCAACCGGCCAGTAAGCATGTACTGCACTGACCTCTATTATACAAGGAGGTCAGTTACATCTGCCTGCCTACCTGAGTACTCTTCGAAAAAAAAACACTTTGAATCCCCTATTTTTTTCAACGCCATCTATCGAGCCTACAGCTTTTTGTCATTTTGAAAAGCCCTCATTAATTTTGGTGATTTTAGGGGTATTAATTGACATGTGCTTAGGGGGAAAAAAATTCATGAGTTGGCAGCCCTGCTGTGTCACGTGCACGTGCGTTGCGTGTGCGTGAGTTGACGTGAGTCTGAGAGCCTAGTACGAGTTGGTTTTTTGCTCTCACTTCACTTTGCGAATAGTAAACTATAGTTTTCTCTCTTTCACTCGTTCACTCACTCGCATGATTTCCTCTCTTTCACTCGATACTATTCGCAAAGTGAGGTGAGAAACACAACTCGTACTAGGCCCTCTGACTGACATATCTGACAGTGACTGCATTCCGAATCACACTAAAATCGATGACAGCGCACTAAAATGCGTTCCGAGTCGGTGATTTTGTATGGGGTTGACAGATAACGTGAGCGCTGACATCGATTTTATCGTGATTCGGAATATAGCCAGTGACAGTCATCAGTCGTTGTTGTATTGTTGTTTTTTAATTTACTTTTGGTGCAAAAATAGAGTTATTATATTAATAAAATTAATACGAATATCTGTTTTAAAAATTCAAAAATAACTATTACTAGGAAGCCAAGCCAAGAGAATTATCAAGATGTCCTATAATAGCATTTAAAATAAATTTAATTTAATATCTTATATACCTACCTATCTTTGATAGTCAATGATGAATATTTACTTCATCAGTATTTTTATTGTTACGTTCATAAAAGTGCCTGAAATTACAGCTATTAGTAAAAAAGATGTGCGTAATCATCTTGGCACTCGTACTCCTTATCGATTTAGATACAATAAGGACGATTCTCGGATCAAATATGCTGGTAGGTACCTATAGAACAGAGGTGCCCAAACGGTCGATCGCGATCGACCGGTCGATCGCGAGAGGTTTTAAGGTCGATCGCGAAGGATAACAAATTTGACACCTTGCACCCAATGTAGTTTTACTTTGCAACTTCTTTCCAATATCGGTAAAAATGTCGATCTCTTGATCATAAATTGTTGCTAGGTCGATCTCCTTAAGAAAAAGTATGGGCACCCCTGCTATAGAATATTCAAGTAGGTAGGTATTTAAGTAGGTACCTATTGATTATTAAATATTCCACACCAGAGTGCAACCGAGAAAACTAATATAACCACTGTTCTTGGGTTTTCTTTACCAAAAAGTACCTAGATAGTATTTGAGCCACTTCTTCGTGACTTCTTGAATGAATAAGTCTGTTTTCCTTACTTGTCCTTTTTGGTAAACAATCTTCATCCAACTCTTTATTGAAATAATCATTATGTAAAATACAAAAAATGGTTTTCCACACATATAATATCTATGAAAGATATCATTAAGTTATTCATGACAATTTGATTTGAAACAACAATTCAATTTTAATGCCTGGTTTACATTTTTATATTTTCGTTATTAATTTTTGTATAAAACAGCAGATATTTTTTTTGCTATTTCAGAGTTGGTCCCATAGTAAAGTTGTTCAGTTTGATGGTACGAAAAAACGGTTTTCTTATTTTGTGTTACTGTACTGCCAACATGGCAGACCATGGTACAGGGTCTGCCATGTTGGCAGTACAGTAACCCAGTCCAACGCTGACTTGCTACTGGGCTTGTGTAGCCAAGCCTTGCCAGGCTTATGAATTGCTATAGTTACATCTCTTTCTTGCTGTATAGCAATTAAAAGAGATAGATTGATAGCCAGTCAGAAAACTGCCAGGAAATAAGAGGTCATAATACGGCCCCAGTGCTGATTTCTTACTTGTAACTCAGTCCAGACAGAAGACTTACTGCCGATCCTGTCTACATGTTTCGATCCGAAATTCTGAGTCGCTGGGTCCAGTCACTGACCCCGTATAAACCAGCCCTTAAGACGAATAACAACTGTTATGACATTTGTTATTCGTCTTAAGGGCTGTTTACAATAGGGCAAGTAAAGAAAGGAAGGATAAACAGTCTACTATATTATCTTGACCTTAAAAGTAGCAGTTTTTTGTTGTGTCTTTCAGGTTGTAAAGATGCCAGAATTTGGATGATGGTCCGTCATGGGACACGACTGCCCAGTTCTAAAGACATTATTGGTATGAACAGCACACTGAGAGATCTGAAATATGAAATTTTACTCAATCATAAGCAGGGAAAAGGTACTCGTTTTTTTAACAATATAGTGGTATTGTATTACCACAGACTTATGGTATTGCTCATAAAAATTAATTAAAGTATTTATATTCAATACAATAATTAATAGACAAATATTGCATAAGTACATCTTTGTTTTGGTAGATAACATACCAAATCAAAGATATATAAGAATCAGATGATTCTTGATAGTAAGAAGAGTATTAAAAAAAACATTTCTAATATTATATTGACATGCAATTAATGTATAGTACCTACTTAAAAATTATTTAATGTGTAATTACTTGTCAGTTTTAATGAACTAAAACTGACAAGTAATTACATCTTAATAGATACAAGTGTTATGGGCTGGTTTACATTATCTTAGGGGGCGTCCATTAATCATGTGATGTTTTTTTTTTGCCCAATTTTTTACCCCCCTCCCCCCTGGTGATACATGGTGGGTTTTACGTTAACCCCCCTCCCCCCCTGTAAATCACGTGTATTTTTTGGCACAAATTATCTCAACATTTTTAGTAACAAATATGTCGCGGTGGGCAGGGAAATCGTTTAAAAATCACACGTTTAAAAAAAAATACACGTGATGTCTCACTACACCCCCCCGTCCCCCCTTGTAATACTTCATGATTTTTTTCAACCGCAGTTGTTAGTAGAGTGCGAGTTATACACAAATGTGATTGCATAAGTAGTTTTGGTGCCTTTCCAGTGAGCTACACTTCTTAGTAGTCATTTGACTAATGGACTCAACTAATATGCTAATAAAATGTCGATTTACATGCTTCCAGCGGGTAAGGCAACTAGAACGTTACTTGCTTTAGAGTTTAGTCACTAATGTGTTTCTCCCAAAACACTCAACTAACAACTAAGATAATGTAAACCAGTGATTAAATATTTGAAGTAGGTAGGTATATCTTTAACAACAATACATTTCTAGGTGCCTTAGATTTAGAGAAGCTGAAATTTCTTGAAGAATGGTCAAGTAATATAGACGTTGAACAAGAAAAGTTTTTGACCCGTGAAGGTCAAGAAGAAATGATATTGCTTGCAGAAAGAATGCATAAAAGGTTCCCAAATGCAATTAAACCAAAGTATGATAACAAGACATTCTATGTAAGTATTTTAAATAATTTAAAGAAATTCTGGACAATTGCATTCATAATTTAGTTTGTTCCACACTAAGAAAATGTTACACTATGGGGGCTGAATATAAAAATAGATAGGTAGCAGTGGCGAAGGGTCCATACAAGCAGATTCCCATCGGCTTACCTTTGGAAATCCCACTTCAATGATCGACTATGCAGATCATAACATTTTTCATAATTTTTGTAGAGCGGCTTACCTTCGCCATAATTTCACCCCTCGCCACTGATAGGTAGTATAATATAAAACACATAAACACAAAAACAAACACATTTTTATTTAAATGTTGCCTCTCCCTATTTGGAATTGAACCTAGAACCTAGGCTGTGCTGTACGTAGTTGGCAGTATCACAAAATATAGAGACTACAGAAGTTAAGCTTAGTACTATGGGACTTAGTACATTTGAGCAACGCATACACACACATAGTCAGCTCTCACAGACAATCGACACTGCATAGCACACTCGAACTCGTTTGAGATTCCGGTTATACAGTCTAGGTGGCCTATGCGTGTGTGTTGCTCCAGCACACGTAGTACTAAGCTTAACTTTTGTACCCCCTCTATACTGACCATCTACGAATCACTCAGAAGTTTTTTACTGAGACAAGGTCTTTTAGAAGCACAATTTTTCACCCTTTTTATCTCTCTTCTGTTCTGTTTTAATTCATTGTACAACGTTGTTTTCTTTTCTTAATCCTTTTGTGTGATGTTAATAAATGTTTTTCTATTCTATTCTATCTTGTAGGGGTACATCGAAAAAACTAATTGGGGACCACTGGCCTAGTGCATTTATTCTCGTATTTGGTATCACTACAAGTGCACCAAGCCATCGTCATATATTCGAGTGTAACAATAAAAAAGGTACTGTGCTTTATTAAAGACACTATTTAATTTTTCAGTTTCGATACACAGCAACACAGAGAGCTCAACAAAGTGCGAGGTATTTCACAATAGGGCTGTTTGACAAAAAAGATGCTCAAACTGTTGTGTTTTCTCCTGCAAACAAAGTTGATCCCATCTTGAGAGTGAGTTTTTATTTCTTTTAAATGTTACTGTTACTTTAATAATTTTCATATTTATTTAAACATTTTAGTGATCTGGTATATTCTGTGAATAATGTGATTTGAGTTAAGCCTTCTTAACGGCCTGTGGCCATACCATGACCCAATGCAAACTGTTTTCGCTAGTAAACTATCGTTTCTCCCTTTGGCTTTTTGCTTTTGGCACTCGCATAGGCTGTGAGCAGTATATCCAATAGTTTACGGTAGCGGAAACAGTTTTCGTCAAGTCATGGTAGAGCCACTGGCTACGCGAAGCGGCGAACGGCGAAGCGACGAGAGACTTCCTAATACCTGCACTACATATAATTCTTCGCCCATGATCGGCACAATTTATCGTACGTTGATGCTTTTGAAAGAATCTCTTTGGCTTCAAAGTATATATATATTTGTAACAAAACCGGAAACGTACGATGAATTGTGCCGATCATGGGCAAACATGTAGTGCAGCCATAATACACGGCGCATGATGTTGCGTATTAGCTGCTGTGCAGTGAGCGAATCGAGCGCGCAATCAAGATATACAATCATCGGCACGTATCTTAAGCGGTGAGAGAAATTGAGGGGATTGCTGCGCATGTTTGCAGCAGCCCCGCACCACGTCTCTCGCCAATGAGACCCAAAAATTACTTCTGCGCATTAAGGCTAAGTTCACATGACCGTGCGGTACAAGGTTATACTAAACTGTGTTATACCGTCTACATTACCGCGCAGTGTCGCGCGGGCGCGCAAGATCTTGTATTTGTACAAGATCTACAAACCTGCATCGATTGGGGATGGCAACGCTAATTGTAGATGTCGCTGCGTATGCTTGTTCCAAGACAGTAGACGTTCAGAACTAATATATGGGAAAATTATTTCCTTTGTGGTATTTTTTTTACCGAAAAAGACCCATTGACCCAAAATGGATATAAAAGACTATTCTACAATGCAAATGCCGGAATTGAAAGCCAAATTAAGACGTTTTTATTCTTATAGAATTTATATATTTTTTTTCAAATTTTTCGGAAATTTGTAAGTGCCAACATTTTTAAAGCCTATTACACAGAATTTAATCATTTTAAAGCTAAAAAAACTATTTTTTAAGTAAAAGTCCTTGGTTTTCATAGTTCTCGTGGAAAAAGCGTACGCAGCGCCATTTTGACAGTTGCCTTCCCCATTGAGCCGCGCAGTTTTCGGAACAAATTGCCCCTTTCGGACCCACGGCACTACTATGCTCAACTGGTTGTGTCGTGGGCACTTTTGATTCCCTTCTACACAACTGAGGTACCAACGACTCAACCCGGCCCCACGGCACAACTACTATGCTCAACTGGTTGAGTCGTAGGGAAGTCAGAAACCATTCTAATTCCCCATAGCACTCTTGGTCCTACTGGACTAGGGCTTTATAAGTATCGATAATTTTGTATCGTTATTATGATTTCAAATAAATTTTATTTAATTACGAAATAATATTTTAGAAGATCTAGAGTTAGGCTACTGGCTTTGTCGGCTTAGGAGCTCTGAGGTTTCTATCTTCTATCTTGAAATAAAACTCCGATGAAGTTGTAAAATTGAATGTATATTTTGATAAAACTTAGCCTACTTATGTACAAAAGGATTACTTACAACTAGTATCTAAAATTAAACGATAAAGTAAAACTTAAATCTATGAACGGTAGAGGGCGCTTGCGAGCTCTCAACAACGGCGCGCGGCGGCGCGTGGGCGGAGCCCGCCCCGCGCCCCGCGCACAGACAAAACAGGCGCGCGCGGCGACGCTCGATTTAGTAGCCAGCGGTCACCGGAGAGAGTGGACGTAACGACGCGCGCGAAGCGTGGCGCGTCGTATGAACGAAATCTTCATGAAATGTATTGCAGCTTTGCGGCTGCAGCTACAATATAATATTCAGTCAGAAGTACCAGGGCAACATAAATTACGAGAAGTTATTTTGATTTCGTACCGCGAAGATATGTCTTTAATTTTTCAAAAATATCCACGGGCCTTTAATGGTTGGGCCAGTGGTAAATTTTTTTCTCCAACGGACCAATCAGTTGAGCAGAAGGGAATCAAAAGTACCAACGGCACAACCAAGGATTCTAGTTTCGTCAGTTGGGCCATAGGTACATTTATTTTCCCAACGGACCAATCAGTTGTGCAGAAGGGAATCGAAAGTACCAACGGCACAACCAGTTGAGCATAGCAGTTGTGCCTTGGGTCCGGAAGGCAAATTGCCCCCTCCACGTCAATGTTGATGCCAGACTGCTACACGTGTTTACGCTATCATGTGAATGCTCCTACCGCGCGACGACCGACGCGCGACGACTTGCGGCACCGCGCGTTCATATGAACTTAGCCTTACTGTCACCGCTAAAGATACGTGCCGTCTGCCGAGGCTTGTAATTTGGTCGTCGCTTCACCGTTCGCCACTTCGTTAGCGTAGCCAGGCGGTCAAGCTTTCTGTACACATAGATACCTATTTCAGTTTTACAAACACTGTGACAAGTGGCAAAAGCAAGTTAAGAAAAATCCTATTACATACAAGGAGCAAAAGTTGTTTGGCGATAGTCGTGAAATGAATGACACTTTGGAAATTGTGAGCAAAAGATTGGGTCTCGACAGTGTACTTAGCTTAGGTTCGTAACAATTTGGCAGTTAAGTCACAATCTAGCTTGCTTTGCTATTTGAAACAACTGTTTTATGAATAAATGCTGTCTCTGTTTTTTGTTTAAACCTTAAAGACCAAGTACCTAGTCACAAGTGTCCAAGTAACTACCTACACAGCAATTGATCTAAATACATTTACTTAGTTTTCACCTAGTTGAATGAAAAATATTATTTCTGTTTTCAGAACAAGTGAACCTAATTTACAAAATTTGTGGCTTTGAAACATCATGGCATAAACACCACACTTCACCGTGGTGTTACGGATTCGACAAAAACACTGCAGAGGTAACTATGCATTATAATAATATATCGACTTTGTCAATAGGATTGTATGTACACATGATGGGCAACAGCGTCGCTTAACCAGTTTGCAATAAAATTCGTGTGCGCGCGTATCGCCCCTGCACGAACTAAACGTATATGTGACAGCGGGCGCGTCGTGCAAGTGATTTTAACCTTAGCAGTGGTTAAGCGACGCTGTTGCCCACGGTACATGATGGGCCACAGCGTCGCTTAATCAGGAACGCTTGCAAATATAAGTACAACACTTTTATTGCAAACTAAGTGTAGGTACAGAGGTGTTATAAATAGACACCGCGCCGTCACAACATACGTTTAGTTCGTGCAGGAGCGATACGCGCGCACACTAATTTTGTTGCTAACTGGTTAAGCGACTTTGTTGCCCATAGTACAGTCAGGAGCAATAATAAGTATGCACTTATATTTTTTTTTATTTTCCATCACAATGGTTGGTTACAAAAGTAAGTTTTGTGAGAACTGATGCCTGAGATAGGTTTCCAAAAAATCCATTGGATACGAATAGGTTATAAGATCTTGTCATTGTAGAGCAACCAACCACTTGAATCGTGGTTGAATTAATAGGCATGGATTTTATTTTTGGAAACCTATCTCAGGCATCAGTTCTAATGGCTTTCTTTTTTTCCTCTTAATCTATTTCTAATAGATAGAAAGGTCTAGAGTTCTTTTTTTTTGGATTTCCATACATCATCATGATCATATCAGCCGCACGACACCCACTGCTGGGTATAGGCCTCCCCCAAGGATCTCCACGACGATCGGTCCTGCGCTGCCTGCATCCAGCGGCCGCACCGCGACCTCCACCAGATCGTCGGTCCACCTTGTCGGGGGCCTACCCACGGAGCGCCCCGTCCGTTGTGCGGGCGCCATTCAAGAACCTTTCCACCCCAACAGCCGTCGGTTCTTCTCGCTATCTGTCCAGCCCACTGCCACTTCAGCTGAGCCATCCTTCGAGCGATGTCGGTTACTTTAGTTCGCCGGAGGATCTCCTCATTTCTGATTCGATCACGCAGGGAAACATACATTTGGATTTCCATACATTTGAATGCTATTTTCGCGGTTTTTTTCAACATGTCCTTTAATCTTTTAGAATGCTGATCAGATCGGTTGGGTCTGTATAACGATCTGAATCTCCTCCATTCACTCCCTGGAAGCCATCATCAGATTACAGCACGGTACATCCCTTGCAGAAAACCAAGGCTTCCAAGTTACCTAGTTTATATGAAATTAACACCTGTATCCCTAGACAAAGTTGATGAGTACATACCGGTCAAAATCATATATCCTTCGTTTTTTGCTTCACCGTACTTAGATAAAAAAAAGGTCCCTGATGATCAAGAAAGCTTGGGGAACCTTGCATTAGGTAGTGGATAAAATGAATGTCAGATCACAATCACAACATTTTTTATTTATTTCCAGATGTTAGAATATTACCACGATTTGAAACATTACTGGATGGACAGTTATGGGCATAATTTGACTTATCGTCAGGCATGTATGGCGATCAAGACAATGTTTGAAGACTTCAAGTAAGTACAAACTTAAATTGTATATTGTTATTTTGTTACTCTTCATGCCAGATTTAAGAAGAACGACAATACTTTTATCTGGCAGTATCTGTGGCAGTACCTACTGTAAAATTATATAGGGGGAGGGGTATTAAAAATTATGTACAGTTGAATACCTACAAGACTTTATCTATATGAATCCTTTGTAAAAGGCATAGACTTTAAGTACTGGTTGTATGGTCTGTGGTAAAAGGTTTTGAAAAAGTAGCATAGAGCCAACATCAAAACAACCAGCCTTCTAGCATGACCAACAAAACGCGATAAGATATAGCGTTTTATCGACATCAACACTTAGGTGTTAAAATCCATTGTCTTTTGACTGTTAAAAGCGATAAATTGCTGTATCGATTGCTGGGGGGCTCGGGCTGTCTCATGTATGATATAGTGTTTTATTGACACTCAACTGTCAAAAAACCCATTGTCTTTTGACAGTTAAAAGTAGATAAATCGCTATTCCATATCGCGTTTCGGTGGTCATGCCAGGGAGCTGGACGGATTTATATGAAATTTGGTTAGGTTAGGTAAGGCCCTGGATATAGGCTACATTTTATCCTGGGTACTTATTGTCTCATTTCAAAATCTATCGCAATCGCTTTCAGGATGCCATACATTGATAAGTACATTACCTACTTATATGGCACAAATAAAAACTTACGAAAGAAATGTAGCAATGTGTCACATCATCCATCTGGTAAATGAAAGCGATTGCGATAGATTTTTGAAATTAGACTATAAGTACCGCACAGAATAGATATAAGTACTACCGCACAGAAAGGAAACTCTCCCCCCCGCCCCACAATCAATTACCTCACCCCACCCCGCGAGTTCGTGTGCCGAATCATGTGCTCATTCAATGAGGATCAGTAACAGGTTTGAATCCTATAGTTTAATTGATATAATATAAACACATATTGATATCTATGAAACCTAGTGAAAGAATTTTTGAAATCCGTTTAGAAATGGTAGAGTTAAAAGGGTTTAAAGGAAATGCCAAGCTCAATGCAATATGTGCTTTATCACGTACGACATAAGGTTCGCGTCCGTCGCGATGACGTCATAGGGACCCCAAAAAAATCAGTGTTTTACCTCTTATAACTTCTCAAGTTTAAGAGATATCGTAAAATTTTTTTCACAGTTAATCATGTAGTGGCATTAGCTTTCTTATTATCAACTAAAAAAAATCGTTACTGATCCTCATTGCCCCAGACTTCACGCACACAGTTGCGCGTGTGCAAAAACGTCACTGTGTAGCGTCTGTGTTATAAGTAGTTGAAACGCGGCGCTTGTATGGAGTGCCCGGGGTGTGACCCTAGTCAAAGGTTCCCTATCCCTAGGGTTCATCCTGGATGAAGTCGCGGGCGGCCGGTAGTTGAGCAATAATTGTTTTTTTTTCAGAAATAAAGACCAACCACACGCGACGTTTCTATTCGCTCATTCCGGCACACTATTGAAGACCCTCACTCACCTACAGTTGTACAAACCTGACGCGCCGTTAACTGCAGATTCCTTAGACAAAACCAGGAAATGGAGAACGAGTGATATAGACTGCTTCGCTTCTAATTTGGCTTTTGTTCTGTTCAGGTGAGTAAACCTAAAGCTACATTCAGGCGGCGACTATTCGATTACTTTTTTTTCATGTAATTTTACGTTTTTGCTGTATACGAAGACAATTTCCGTTCGATTTTAAGGTAAAATAAAAATTGGCTGCAGCCAACGAACTAAGATCTAAGGAAGCCTAACTCCTAACAAATATTGCATAAAAAATGGCACCTTCACATATTCTGTAACACAAAAGGTCGCAAACTCAACAATGAACTAGTAAAAACATACCTTATTACAATGCACGCATAATCGGCATTAGATTGTATTCTAACGCATATGACGTTTTCTATTGGCTGGGGTTTGAACGCAGATCAAACATGATTGGATATTTGACTCGCCTCGTGTCACTCATTGGGCCGTTGTCGTGCCTTTGTCATTGAGGCGAGGACGGTGTAACGTAGAATGCAGTCAGTACACCTAACCTACTACGGCACGCTGGGCGGCATCATAAAATTGTTTAATGAAATTAGTACATTTTGTTTGTTAGATATAATGTTTGTTTTATTATGTAGACGGACGAATTGGTAAAGACCGCTCGAATACGCTTGATGCAAGTCGCCTGTAACTAGTCGCTCTAAAAAACTAAAGGAGACCTATGTCAGCAGTGGACGTCTTTCGGCTGTGATGATTTTATTGTTATTTTATTTTATAAAAATTATAAAATGATGATGTTGTTAAATGATGATCATATTATTTGTCACGAATTGGTAAGACATATGATTTCAAGAAGGACTAAAATTAGGCAAGCTATTGAAATAAAATAGGTATGCTTGATAAAAGACAATGTATTCTGTAAAGATTTTTTTTTCATAACATGTAAGTACATATTATGTAGATAATTATCACATTTGCGCGAGCAACACCTTAATACGTCTTTTAGAGGTGTGACTGATAAAGAATAACAGTATTAATACGTCGCTTTATTTTTATTTTTCACTTAAAATAGCATGCCTTAATTGGCAATACAAAATTTTTATAGCGACACCTTTTTAACCGACTTCAAAAAAGGAGGAGGTTCTCAGTTTGTCGTAATGTATTTTTTATAGCAGCTTATTCCACCAAGTCAAAGTTTATTCTTGTCAAGATCTTTTTCAAATGCAGACTATTTTAACATGCTTATTGACCGGTGCGCAAATACCTAAATTGGCAATATGGGTGACGGTGGATTGGAAGAGGTGGACCAACTCCGTAGCCAGCGCGATCTCCAGATTTGACACCCCTTGATTTTTATTTGTGAGGTCATGTTTACAGTTGATGTTTAAAAACATTTGTGAGAGTGAATCCGTAATGCGTTTGCGAATAATAGCCACATTTGTACTAATTAAGTGGAAGATACAGGTGTGCTGCAAAGTGTTCGGGACAATCTAGTGCACCGTTGCTAGGCATGTATTTCTATTGGTGGTGGAAATATAAAGTAGCATTTTCGCAGCAGATCTCACATTGGGGTTCCAGCAGAATGATCCGCGGATCAAACTCCATATTAAAAAGCTGTTTTCAGAGCTGCATAAAAATCATAGTTTCTGGAAATTGTCATTACTTTGTGTTCTGATCTGACGGTCTTGACCTCATGACGTCACTACTTGTCGTGCCACTCTGCTGCCTTCGTTGTTGCAATGTGAGTTCTTCATTTTTTATTTATTCTATTTTAACCAGGGATTTTTACTCATTAATCAAAGAGGATTGCGTGAATGGAATCTTTATAGGTACCTACCTAATCATCCCTTCACGGATTGGTCAGCGTTTTTGTTACACCCTGTATAATAATAAAAAACAAGGAGATTACATCAGATTACTCGTTTTCTATGTATTGCATATTGCAGGACGCGCCATTTTTAGCATTACAAAATTTTGATTTAAATTTTCCTTTTTTTTGTTGTACTGAATTCCATGAGAGAGTTTTATTCTTGTTTAAAAATGTGTGATAGCAGTGAATGTGAAGATTTGACTCTGCCCCACAAAGCGACTGAACACTTGTTGCATAATAACGACCATATTTTGTATGTATACGCTCATAGATATTTCTAAAAAACGAAAAATATGTTACTTTCCTATGTTATGTTATGTCTGTATAGTTTTGCTGCCTTCTTTTGGTCTTTTTCACCACTTGACCACACATGACGTAATTTTAATCATTTTTCTAACTATTTTTTTGTTGTAACGACTGTCGCCGAGCGCGTGGCAGACATGACTAAATCGTGCTTCGCTAGTACTTTTTTAGCCCCGCCCACTCGGTCCTAGTTTGCGTGGTGCTATTTTTTGAGCGGAATTACACTTCCTTAGGCCCTCCGCTGCCTTGAGCGGGATCCCGGCGCGGGCGTCCGCTCCGGGTGCTGTTTCCTGTATTTTCATAGAGCAGCGCTGCGTGTGGCGGAGTGCCCGCCGCACGCGGCGTGGGCGGCGTGCCCGCGCCGCGGGGCAGGAGCGCACGCTCGCGTGTCCCGCGCGACGGGTCACTGCTACGTGATCCGTATCGCCCGCGCCGTGCCTGTACAGTCATGAAGGAAATGCAATCTCACCATTTGATATGGAATGGGATTAGTCAGGCAAGAAAGAATTTAGTTAAACGTTTTTCTTATCAGGGTCGCTCTCTTGTTTATTTATTTGTTTATTTCTTTGTTTGTCCACGAATCTTACAAACCATTTTATTGACTGAGCGAGCGCGAAGTGCGAGCGATGCGTCTCTGTTTCAGCTTGGGCAAAAATTATTTCGTATGTCCTTCTGCCTGTCCGTTGGCTGTCCGTTTGTTCTCCTCTACAGTTCGTATTTCTCAACCGATTCTCGTGAAATTTTGTGAGCATGTTTAAAAAATACATACTTAGTTTTTTTGTCGAGCCAGTTTTTCGAAATTTGTTTAAAAACAATCACCATAACATTTCAAAAAATGTTCAAAAGTAGAAAATCTGTGAATAAACCCCTGAAACGTGCCGTTCCGTCTTCCGTCATCAATCTAGCGATGGACCGAGTCGATTTTTTTTCAACTAAGCTAGGCGATTGCGTAAAGTCAATCGTATTCATTTGACAGTTCATATTGTATCATAATATATGTCATCCCATACAAATTGCAGCCGATTGAATACGATATGAACTGTCAAATGAATACGATTACCTTACGCAATCGCACCGCAGGTCATCCGAGTTGAAATTAATGTTGACCCGCAGGCTGATTATCTTATTAAAAACCACCTAGCGACCGGTCATAATTACGGAATCGTCGCTGTTAAACTCGATTTCGTACCACCGATCGAGTTTCTACGCGTGCTGCTTCCAACGGACAACTAAAGAACTATAATATACGAGCACTTGCAAGGAAATGCTCCGAAATTCGTATTATCTAACTCAGAAACCGCGACGCGACCGCGACGATTTCGCGATTTCTTCTGTCAAACAGAAACCAGACAAAACGTAATTTCTGATTGGTTTTCGGTAAATTCTTAGCCTTACCTTTAACCAAAATTAAATAAAATTGCTATAATGTTAAACAAAAGGCCTGTCCTTTAATACCTACACGGAATTTGCAATTTTGAAGACGAAAAAATGTAAACAAAATTCGAAGCGAAAACAAAAAGGTTATGTTCACAGAGCACATATGGTCAGACAAAACAGTCACAGACTACTTTCGGTAAAAAGACTTTTCAGTTGCTCCCACCGGTTGCCAGTGGCGCTAGTTTCTATGGAGATCTTCACAAGCATAAACCGAGCATAAACTAATCAGCGATCGCTTACGTAATACCAAATCAGTGACTCGGTCGCGCGACGATTTCGAAATAATTCAGGAATCGAGATCGGTTAAAATCTGTTAAAATCTGTTCTCATCTTCTCTCAATTTTGAAAATTTTGTAACAAATACTCCACATGTCAATCTAGTCGAGACATATGGGCTGATTGGTTTTCTACATCTCTCTTGTATACGTCTTCTTTTGGCCAGGTAATAAAGCATCAAATAATCCATATTCGACTGCTCACCCGCGTGGTCAAGATTGTACTGGCGGGCGGCGCGGCGGCGCTGGCGGAATTCTGTCGTGGCAGCCCGCGACGGAGCACGGTGCGGGAGCACGGCGCGGGTTCCCGCGACGGGCTATTTGTCCGCGACGGAGCACGGCGCGGGTCCCCGCGACGGGCTGTTTATCCGCGACGGAGCACGGCGCGGGCCCCCGCGACGGGCTCCCGCGCCGTGTACCCGCGCCGGGACCCGCTCAAGGCAGCGGACGGCCTTAGTATCTTAGTTCGTTGGCTGCAGCCATAAGTACGTCTGTGTACGTGCGCACGCGTCCCGTCTGAACGTAGCCTTACGACTGATTCTTATTTTTGACTGATTTTGTTGTTGCAAAATTCTCTATATTCTCAACGAGTCACACTAAATCGTGTCACAGAGTGACTGGTTTAAGAAAAATTCGCGCGTGTGACTCGATGCGAATTTTTATACTTATCTAGTAACACTGGTTCATGAATAGTGTGGCACGTTTGGAAAAAAATCGCATCGGGTAACAGTGTGATTCGATGCGAATTTTTATTCTCATTTAGTAACACTTGTTACTAAATAGTTCATATTTATTCTTCTCTGAAAAAATATTCTTTTAAGTTACGGTGTTAAGTGACTCCTCTAAGAGAAATATGAATTAATAATAAGTATTTACCATTACTAACAAGTGTTACTAGATGAGAATAAAAATTCGCATCGAGTGACACACACACACTGTTACCCGATGCGTTTTTTTTTCGAAAACGTATCACACTGTACATGAACCCTCCCCCTAGCATGACCCACGAAACACTATATACACTGGCCTGCAAAACTAAGTACTTACCGAGGTCTATTTTCATACAAACGAGGTAACTTTGAAGCTTTGGTTCTCCGCCCAGGATTAAGCGGGATGTGATCTGATGATGGCCATCCAGGCAGTGAATGGAGAAGATTCAGATCTTTTTACACACCCAATTGATCTGATCAGCATTCTAAGAGCTGTAAGGATTAGAGTTATCAGTTACAGCATTTCCATACATTTTAATGCTATTTTGTGTTTTTTTTTAAACATATCCAAACAGCTCTTAGAATGCTGATCAGATCAATTGGGTGTGTATGGGGATCTGAATCTTCTCCATTCACTCCTTGGATGGGTATCATCAGATCACACCACGTTTAATCCTGGGCGGAGAACCAATGCTTCAAAGTTACCTTGTTTGTATGAAAATAGACCTCTGTAGTACTTAGTTTTGCAGGCCAGTATATATATCGCGTGATATAGCGTTTTATCGACACCCAACTGTCAAAATCCATTGTCTTTTGACAGTTAAACGTGATAAATCCCTACATCATATCGTGTTTCGGTGGGCATGCTAGGGAGGTAGTGTTACTAGATGAGAATAAAATTCGCATCGAGTCACACTATTACTCTTTGCGATTTTTTTTTCTCAACCAGTCACAGTGTGACACGATTGTAATTGGTTGCTCGCTGGGTGCGAACGAAGGTATAATAATCGATCGCAGCGCTCATGGTGGCAAAAAGTAGAAATAATGTAGGCTCTGTAATCTGTATGAAAAAGATATTTAATTTATTACTAGCGATACAGGAACAATTATATATGTTTATTATCACTTAATAAAATTATTAAAGTAGCTTTATCCTCTTGTTTTACAAAATTTACAACTAAAAAAGAAGTAAACAAACCCTGATTTAACCAAAATAAAAACACTCTTTTTGAATAGATCTTACTTGCCATATTTAATTTGAATGACCAAAAATGATTTCACTACACTTTGTCCACCCAAATCACAGTAATTTTAAAATTTACATTAATAACACAATATGTATAGTATTTTTTAATATTTTGTCACAATGCCGCCATTACATATCAAAACGTCAAAACGGTCAGGTCAGAGCCAACAAAGTTGCAAAAAGCTAGCTGGCGCTAAAAGCGTGCACGGAGCCAATAGGGTCCCGTGATCCCTTCTGAACGTAGCCTTAAGACAGATTGTTGTTGTTGCGACTCCAAAAGCAGCCGAGACCAACGGCTTCCGAAGCACGAGATTATACATTTTTGGTCACCCATCCCAAGACAATCCTTGCAATGCTGTTTTTATTTTACTTAGCTTTAAATCAGTAAAGTATTTTTCCATTTTTCAGATGTGAAGACGGGGATAAAGTACTGACTCTACACCAAGAGAGAATAATCAAACTCCCAATGTGTGAAGATGAACTTTGCCCACTACAAGAGTTGGAAAAACATTTCCACGATTCGATATACAACTGCGACTACTCCGACATGTGCAGTCTGCACAACGATGCTTAGATTGTTAGCTTGTATTGTCAATGATGTAATAGGGTAGTTTTTATTTTTATATAAAGCTATTTATGAACGATGTTGGTTGATGCGAATAATATACCTGCTATTACGAACCAACTGTTTTTTTTTATATTTGAATAATTCCTTTAAAAGACTCTGCTACTTATCTTTACTTTGGTACCTACATAACCATTTAAGGCGATTGTATGACCGAAAGTGGCCCTCTTGAGGTTTTTATTTAATAAGTTATTCTTACTTCCTTACTAATATTATAAAAGCGAAAGTCAGTTTGTTTGTTTGTTACGTCTTCACGTCTCAACAATGAGATTTTGCATAAACGTTGTCAGGGGTACAGAGAAGGACATAGGATACCTTTCATCCCGAAAAAAAGTGTTGTTCCCGAGGGATAGCAAAAAGCTTTCGAATTCTCATTTAAATTGTCCAAAATTGGCATCCGGGGTCCCATGGCTTTCAAGAATTTTAGCAAAACTAAAGCGAGTAGATATTTTTTGGTAAAAAAATTTAAATTGTAACGGATTTGGCTTTAATTTTGTTGTTGAAAATTAGCGCGATTAGGCCCCCTGTACTCCTAGCACGAACATCTATCGAGAAAAAGAAACGTGCGTAAAAGTAGGTACTCTATGGAGAATTTGTCTATGAGAAATCTTATTTCGCCTTTCGGCGATAGATGACGCTGTACATAATTACCATACAAAATTATCGGTGCAAAAATTCATGTTTGTTGTATGGGAGCCCCACTCAAATATTTATTTTATTCTGTTTTTAGTATTTGTTGTTATAGCGGCAACAGAAATACATCACCTTTGAAAATTTCAACTGTCTATCTATCACGGTTCATGAGATACAGCCTGGTGACGGACAGACAGACGGACAGCGGAGTCTTAGTAGGGTCCCGTTTTTACCCTTTGGGAACCCTAAAAAAGAATTGTAAAATTTTACAAACCAACATTACAATAAATTGTATCCTGAAATATTGTTATAGGCGTGTTAAAAGGCTCCATTTCGTTTAAAGGGCTTTCAAGGAGAATGCGCGAATAACTCTGAAACAAAATTAACGACCGGTGTTACAATAATTCAGAACATGTTTCCAGGTCATGAACGCATTTAAATATTTTGTTAAATCCAAAGCTTTCGGAACGGTAGCGTGTCTTTATGAGTCGTCAAATGAACAATGTGTAGTAAATTGAGTCATTACATTTTCATAATTTCCACGTTGATAGGTACCCATGTATAAAATTCATAGAAACGTTTTGGTGATATTACCACGGTCATGAAATTGAAAATTTACTGGAATAGGTTAGGTACCTACCTACCTACTTACACTACCTAGGTACCTATCTCGTAGCACCTCTACTAGTTACACACCTGCTTATTTTACCTATTTAGTATCTTGAATAGGTACTTAAGGCGCTTATATAGGCCAACTAGCGCTACCAATACATTTATTTTTATTACTCACTAGCTGACCCGACAGAAGTTGTTATGATTTATGAATATTAAATTCGAATTTTAAACGACATTCAGTTTTTTTTTACATCCTCTTTGACAAACGTCATAAGGTTATAAAAAGTTTATATGGTCCAAATTAAATTTTATACGGTGGTTAAGTACTTTAAAATTTTATAATTTTCCGCGCATATTTCTTTATTTTTTCTTTCACAAGAACCTTCTCCTGATAATAACAAATACAACAAAAAAAATAATTAGCGAAATCGGTTCAGCTGCTCTCGAGATTTGCGCTTAGCAAGACATTCAGCGATTCATTTTTATATTATAGAAGATAAACCAAGTAAATATTAAAAAAAGGAAACAACCATGCCCACTCAAATTTTAATTGTCTTTAATATTTTGCATTCTTTGTAACTAGTTTTAAAATGCATTTGAAACGACAGTGGTCACTTTGTTTAAATAGATTTTAAAACTGGACATGGTTGTTTCCTTTTTTTTTTAATATTGACCTGTGCGGCCTGTGCCCTATTTATCAAAACATACAAGTCTTGTACTTTTTAAAAACAAGCATTTTTCTTATGAAAATAATTATTTCATAAATCCGTTTATCAAAATTACGTTAAACTAACGCTACAAATGTTTTTGTTTATTTAACTAATACTTTTTCATCCTCATATTAGTCATTTAGTTAGTCAAAAAAATCAAAACTTACAACTTGTAAAAAAAATATTGAAAATTCTGAGTATTTCTGAGGGTGTCCGTCTGACAATTTTTAAATGTGTCTTGCTTAAATTTTATGGTAAAAACTAAAAGACATAATTTACATGAATTTTTTTCATGCAAATTTTACTTGTAGCTTGTAAGTTTTGATAAACATGGCAATGGTCTACGTATTAGGTAATAAAAATAAATGAATTGACGCTAGTTGACGGTTATAAGTTATAAGGGCCTTAATAAGCTGATTCATATAAGTAGGTTGGCTATTATTTTTTACAGTTGTTATGTTTGACATGTTGTTATGTTGTAACGTTTGTTATGTATAAAATGTTTTACAGTAATGTGGTATCCGATAAAGAGCGAGAGACAGAGAGTACCTATTTATCTAGACCAAAAAGTAGGTGTAGTGTGGGTGGGTACCAGGTTTTTTTTTCCACAAGCCTGACACAAAAAGGACCAAAATTGAAACTTGAAGTTAACTCTCTTGTTTTTGTCACAAAATTGAAAATAGGATTTGGCATAGGTACACTTCGCGACGCCAAAACTTAATAGTGCGTCGGTTGCCAAAACATTGTTGGGCACTACGCCACGGTTCGTTGACCCCGGTCCTAGTTGTGAAGGGGCGTGTTAGAGATTACTGAGATTAATTGAAAACGTTGGAAATTTATAGACACTTGAAAACCAATTTCCTTTCGGTTAAAAGACAATTTATAATACCTATGTCTTTGCTGTTTCTAAGGCTAAAGTCACACTAGGTGGATCTCCACTCTACTGCTTAGCTGTTCATATTTTGTAGCTTGAATCAGACAAAATACTTACATACAATAAGTGAGGAGTGTCTGTTCAAAAGAGGACATTTGCACTTTCAATTTTTGAGTGAGCGACGCAAATCATTTTTTGCCCTAATACCTATCTCAGTGTACCTATGTCGACTTCATGATAACCCATCAAAAGGATATATTTTCTGTACAAAATCGGCTTTGAATTGACCAGTTGTTCAAAAGAGGACATTTGCACTTTCAATTTTTGAGTGAGCGACGCAAATCATTTTTTGCCCTAATATCTCAGTGTACCTATGTCGACTTCATGATAACCCATCAAAAGGATATATTTTCTGTACAAAATCGGCTTTGAATTGACCAGTTTCAATCAAAACAGGACATTTTTACTAATGTTCATAAGTAGGTAGTCTTGACGATTAGGAAAACTGAACAAAAGGGGACATTTTTCATACTGAACCAGATAATCTTCAAAATTATTATACAAAACAGGTCTAGTATCTAACTATGGCTGAGAAAAAAGCGTATTTTTATGTTAGTAGGTATATCCGAACCTAATTCGAACACTTCAAACGTTACTATTTAAGTATAGGTACGTCTCGTGACCAGAAACTAAAAAAAACAGTTTTTCTTAATTCCTAAAAATTGGTGTTTTAAGGTAAATGTCCCATTTTGAACAGACACTCCTCAAGTAACTCCCTTTTCTTTTTTTTTGATAGAAGTAACTAAATCGTCCTGCTGGAATAGCTCTTGATAGGTATCATTGTAACAAAAATGTACTTACTAAACTGATTAAGAATGTATTTCCTTACAGGAATACTGTATTAGGTACCTCCTCTTTGAAGCTGTAGAAGTTCAGGTAAATATTCGTATTAGAAAGTTACTTACTTACTTACTGCTGTGGCTCAGGGACCCGAAGTGGATCTTGGCCTCCGACAATAGAGCACGCCGTATTTTTCTCTATTGTCGGTTTCGTAACTAAGGTATTTTTACATGGGTAAGGTATTTTTACGTGAGGCCCCGCGCTGGGCCTCACGGCGTATGGGGAGCGTCCCCCAGGTGGCGGATGGGGGAAAGGTCAGTAGTACAGCCTAGCTATCTACTGGCTAAGTCCGATGGACTCGCTGACCAAAGTAGGATGTGGTCCTCCAGCATTCGGGGGTTGTGCGACGGGCTAACTCCCCGTATTAGAAAGTTACCAACACATAAACATTTTACGATTACCTAGCTAGCAGTGGCGAAGGGTCCATACAAGCCGATTCCCATCGGCTGCCCTTTGGAAATCCCACTTCAATGATCGACTACCTATGCAGATCATAACATTTTTCATAATTTTTGTAGAGCGGCTTACCTTCGCCATAATTTCACCCCTCGCCACTGCTAGCTAGGAGATCTTGTCACTTAATTCTTGCACAGAATACATAATAGTACAAAGTATTCTTGTCTGCTATTCAGTTGTGAGTCCAATTTGCAATACAATTAACTTTCAGGCCATGTTAAGTGCATTAATGTAATCATTATTCACACAGTCGCTATTTTTAGACTTACGAGTAGAAAATTACATTCCTTTATTTCTGTAGAAATGATGGGCTATTACTTTGCAAATGGTGTTGACACAATCTTGGAAAAGAAATGTAATATCTTCATAATTTACATTTTCATGAATATTATGTACGCATCTACTAGTGCAGATCAATGATATTAAGTGCAGATAGGTAGGTACTAAGTAAGTAGGTATTTATAGGAAATTACGGTAAATATGACATAGTGAAGTGAAGATTAAGGAAGAAAGTCTACTTTGGTACTTTTTAAGACAGTTTCAGATACTTTTTTATTTGTCCCTCTTTCTATGATCGATGCTTAGGTATACCTACTAGGTATCTACATTACTAAGAAAGTAAGTAATGCAATCAGAAATGAGGAGATCCGCAGGCGAACTAAACTAAAGTAACCGACATCGCTCGAAGGATTGCTCAGCTAAAGTGGCAGTGGGCTGGACACATAGCGAGAAGAACCGATGGCCGTTGGGGCGGAAAGGTTCTTGAATGGCGACCGCGCACCGGACGGCGCTCCGTGGGTAGGCCCCCGACAAGGTGGACCGACGTGAGGGTGATGGTTGCCGAAAGCCACTGGATGTGGGAAGCGCAGGACCGATCGTCGTGGGAATCCTTGGGGGAGGCCTATACCCAGCAGTGGGTGTCGTGCGGCTGATATATAGGTATAGAAAATCAAATTTGCAATTTTCTTGTCTTTTCGTAAGGAGTTTATCAATAACGAAGTTCGTTTTCGCGTACGTGATGAGCAGAACGGAGGGGTACATGTTCAGGGTTACCAGATCCCATAATAAGATTTCCTGACTATTTCCCTAAATTTCTAGAAAATTTCCTGACATTTGACATTTTGTTTGTACATCTACATTCCATATTTAGTTGACTTTGATTATTTCCTCTCACTAAAATGTTTTACAAATATGAGTTTTCATTACTTAGGTACACATTTTCTTTTCACAATTTAGAAAATCCCTGACAATGACAGTTTTTCCTGTTTTACTGATGGATGGCTAAAATTCCTGAATCCTGACATGTCAGGAAAAATCCTGTCGTCTGGTAACCCTATACATGTTCGAACATGGCCAATTTGCCTAATATGATAAAGTATCTGCCGTGTCTATTCTTGCCGATTTTCTGAACGGAATCACAAATCTTTTTGTGCCAAATTGAAATCTTGTTGGTAGTATAATAAGACGAAGAATAAATAAAAGATATAAGTAATAAAAGGAAATTAATAAAGCCACATTGTTTTTGGTGTTTCCACAATATTAGTTGACTGGAAAATAGCAGTCAGCTTAGGATTAGACCAGCGGGGCTATTCAAATGGCCACTTTTCTATTCGTTCGCTAACTTAAAAATTAAAAATCAGCCATATACACCAAAATAACGTGTCGTAGGCTTGTCAATATTGTACAATACAACAATGTCTGTGATTTACATAAACTTGCGAACGTCTGACTTGATCATTATTTGCTTATTTTTAAGATTTAAGTTAGTGAACGAATAGAAAAGTGGCCATTTGAGTAGCCCTCCAGGAGTGACATAGTGATACTGTATAGTGATTAGTAGTTAGTTTACATAAGTAGGTACATCAGACTGAAACGTAATAGGTTTATTTTTTATAGACGTACCTATACAATGCGATTAAATTGACAATAGACAGTGATCCGCTGCAACTTCACTTGAGAATGTATAGCAAAGAGAAAATTGTACATAATATAATTAAAATAGATCGTTTTGTACCTCAAACGCTCTGAAGTTGGTCAGTTCTGCTGTAGGAAGGTACGTTGTTAAATTAAATCGCATTGTATTGACGTACCTACTATGTAGGTAGCTAGATAGGTACACAAAGTAAGGAACACTCACGCTCCAAAAATTCAAGGAAGCATTCCCACGGAGTTTACGATTAACTCTAAAGGCTATATATCTCGCGATATCACGTTTTTTTCGCCAATCGGCTTAAATTAGGAAGCGCTGGCTATCTTCGCGAAGCCGTAAAAATGTTATCTGGTAAACTTCATGTCGATTAATGGAGAAACAGTAATCGCATCATTGTTCCGAGGAGTTCGACTGCGAAAGGTTTACGCGTTTTTAACGGCCAGACGGTCAAGTAAACACGCCGTGATTTCATTATGCAGTAACGATAATTTCCTCTTGCAGTGCGCGCGTAGTCTTCTTCAGAAAAGCGTAGTGGCCACTTACTTTTCTTTGTGAAAAACTCTTTGGTGCACTTCGATATATTGAATATTTTCTTTTTTATTGCATTTTTTATATAAAAAAAAATGAATTTGAAGCTGAATAATGAAATTCAAGGATCACAGAGAATCTTGTCAGTTAAACCGATTTCAGCAGTGAAGGTTAGTTCTATTAATTTTAAGCTTTTGTTAATCAAAGTTCTTGTTCGTTTTATTGGTGTCTGGGAGATTGTGCCTAACATAACTTGAAAGTATTTTTACCCAGTAAATAATTGTTTTGAATCTTGCTCGCAATTGTTGTGAATAAACTTACAAAATAAAAGGGTCAATCAGTAAAAACGTGTAAAAAATCTAATCCCTACCTTATATTGTAGCATTTAACAGGTTTCCAAGTAAACTTTCCTAACAGCGAAAAAGGTGGAAAAAGAAAATAGTGTAGATTGCTATGGGTTTACTTCATTTAGCTTTGTAATCCCCGGAGGCTTAGGGCGCAACCGCAGGAATAACAAACAAACAGAATAAAAGCATTGAACAAATGAAAAGCGCGGGTACACTACTACATGCACAGTTTTAACATTGAAAATGTTTTTTCGTTCGCCTCAGTAGGCCCCCATTTTCGCTGATAGTGCAACTCGCCCGTGATACCCTGAGGATGAGGTTTAAGGCCACGAAGACGTATGAGGGCTCAAAACGCGGAATTTGAAGGGCTTTAAGAAGATGTAAAAAATATTTTGGAAAAGTCAAAAACTTTTTTGGAAATCGAAAGAAACCGACTTTTTTCGACCGGAAAATCGTGTTTTCACATAAAATTTACGATATCTCGAGAAGGGGCCGAATTTCAAAAATATAAAAAAAAAATCGGTATTGAACCAAGGAACATTTTAGGTTATTACACTTTTTTCGATATTGGTGACGGTTGAGGTTTTTCGACTTTCGATAAATTACGCGTTCTTACTGAAAATAGAATTCGACGGGTTTCAAAATAATGTAAAAAAATATTTTGGAAAAGTCTAAAACTTTTTTGGAAATCGATAAAAAATAAATTCTTGGTAATAGGTACAGTATACGAGTATTACAAACATGTTTTTTTAATAATCTTTAAATAAATAGATTTTTTAATGCCCTTTCAAGTCGTGTAGATCACGAGATCTGTTAATTTTTATACAAGCGGGGGGTGCACCGGTGCCCGCTAGGGTGCAAACTGATACCTTGGGGTGCGAGTTCGAAGTATTTTTTCTGGTCTTCACAGAAGATTTTTGTTTACTCTGTGGCGCAACCCTCTCCGTGGCCTTTGCACAGGGATAAATACGAGATAAAGAAGGGCCTTTTGAATTTATTGGGATATCCGAGTATCCTTAGGACGGCTTAGGTAAACCTGTCAATTTCTATCTTACACGTAATTCTTTTCAATTGACACAGTGCTACAGAATGTTAATGGATATTCAATTGTAAATATTTTTGTACGTTTTGTTTTGTCAATTTTCTGATCCTTTTCATCTACCTATAGTCAGTGATTTATTTGGGGCAGCAACAAGTCTTAAAAATTGCCACTTTAAGTCGTGACTGGGCCACAATTGGGTCACAATCAAAGGTTATTTTTTTTCCTATGTAAACCATTGATTGTTTTATACCATTAAAAACAGAAATCTATTGTACAAAAATGGAATCTGAAGTCTGTACAAAAATCATCGATCTCGTTTTGAAAGTTATTGTTTTAAGTTCCGGGTTGAAATACGCAGTTGATTCTATTTAGTTTTTGAACTTCATCGTTAGTGTTGAGAACTGTACATATAAATCAACCGTAACAGATGTTATGGTGCCGTATCTTGGTAACGATTTGTTTTATACTCGGTTTACATTGTGCGGATAAACAGACGCCTCGGTACCTAATAAAGAAACTCGGAACTATTGCGCCCTAGACTAAGTAACATTTCTTCGCAGGAAAAACCATGTATCGATTCAGTTGTTTGTGCTCTATCGGCAAATGATAGTTATTTGTTCAACAAGTGGGCAAAGTTATTTTTTGCTTCGAGTACCGACTTTAAATCACGAGACAAAAAATTTTGGTCTCGTGTGAAACATGCAACTTTTCACCTCTACCAGCGAGAAAACTCGCAGAAAAATCGTTTTTTGCTGCGAGCGTGACAGCAAAAGCGATGCAGGTGTTTACTCACCAAAAGCGCCCTTTTCGTGCTGGAGAGGTGAAAAACCGATTTCTTTGTAAAACGCTCCGTTTTTGAGACCCACTGAAATAAAATGTCTCGATATTGGTTTTTCTTGCATAATAACAATTTGCAAATCTTCGTTATACCTTCGCATTCGAAACAAGTTTAAAACATATTATTTATTAAAAATCTCTTGTTAACGAATATTTTTGTCAATCTCATACCTACTTACTTTCATCTTCCGAAATCGAAGCGGTTACGAAAATTTTATATTAATGTAACTTTACCTAGGAGGGGCTGGATGGAAGTAAACTTGTCTAAGTTTATATCTTTAACGGTAGGTACTTACTTATGATTGTGGATGTGGATGAAGAACGAGCGTGAAGTTTTTTGTCAGTACTTAGTAACTTGGAGTAGAACTTTCATATGCTTGCTTTCGTCCTTATAAACTTTGTATGTAAGTTCAGCATTTCTGAAACATACAAACTGAAGTGTTTCTGCTGAAATATAGTTGGAAATGTCAGATTCTAATTTTAATTAAGGAAGCATACAGACTTTCCTTCTATTCACACAATTGAATCAAAATCAAAAACTAACTAGGTATTAGACCAAAACTTGACTAATCGGTGATACTGAGGTAATTCAGTGATAGTTAATTATTAGTCTTAGAAAGAAATATAATAGGTATCAGCTAATGGTACTTTATTATTATAAACTTTAAGACCTCGTTAATTGACGAGGTCTCGAAGTTACTCTAGAAATCTACAACTGTAGATTTCTAGAGCAACTTAGCTATAAAAGAAAGGACTAATAAACTATCAAAAAATTACTACATATCGCCGATTAGCCAAGTTTTGCCTTACCGATTGATTCCCAGAATACTCTGTTTAAAGCTCGATGATTGAATCACGGCCATGTTGATTGACTGCTTGATGCGACCAATAACGCTGAATACCCACGGGACACAATACAATTTTACCCAGTACCTACATTTTATCTACCATAGATGTCGCAAAGACAAGCAACTGATGCGAAACTTGGCGAATGTTGCTTTTGAACAAAGAATTACTTTGGTTTTTGACCTTTAGGACCCGATATACAGAGTGGAATGAAAATACTCAATAGCAAATTTCACTCAAAGGAAACATTTCCTTTATTTCTAACTAGCTTCTGCCCGCGACTTCGTCCGCGTGGATATTAGACGAAATCCTTTTAAGGAACCTTCAACCAGGATCCGGCCAGCCATTTTTACGCGATTAGGCGAGTCCCCATCAAGCGCGCTGTCTCGCGAGGCAAGACATTTGCCGCGTGTGGCGGGCCTCGCACAAGGCTTCCAGTTCCCGTTCCCGCTCCCACTCCCGTTCCCCGTTCCCGTCCCGTTTGCGTTCCCGTCCCGTAAACGTCCCGTAACCGTCCCGTACCCCTTCCGTTTCCGTTCCCGTTCCCATCCAGTTCCTGTCCCGTTCCCATCCTGTTCTCGTTCCCGTTCCCGTCCCGTTATATTCCCGTTCCGTTCACGTTTCGTTCCGCTTCCCATTCCCGTTCCAATCCCGCTGCGTTCCCGTCCCGTAAACGTCCCCTAACCGTCCCGTACGCCTTACGTTCCCGTTCTTGTTCCCGTTCCATTCCCGTCCGGTTCTTGTTCCCGTTCCCGTTCCCATCCTGTTCTATTCCCGTTCCGTTCCCGTTTCATTCCAGTTTCGTTCCTGTTTAGTTCCCGTTCCGTTCCCGTTCCGTTCTTGTTTCATTCCCGTTTCGTTCCGTTCCCGTTCCGTTCCCGTCCGATCCCGTCCGTACTCGTCCCGTACCCCTTCCGTTCCCGTTCCCGTATCCGTCCCGTTCTAGTTCCCGTTACCGTCTCGTTCCCGTTCCGTTCCGTTCCGGTCCGGTCCGGTCCGGTCCGGTCTGTTCCGGTCCTTCCGTTCCGTTCCGTTCCGTTCCGTTCCGTTCCGTTCCGTTCCGTTCCGTTCCGTGCCGTTCCGTTCCGTTCCGTTCCGTTCCGTTCCGTTCCGTTCCGTTCCGTTCCGTTCCGTTCCGTTCCATTCCGTTCCGTTCCGTTCCGTTCCCGTTCCCGTTCCCTAGATGTGCATGTCCAGGTCCAGGTCCATATGTGTCATGTCCACCGCGTTGGACTTCAAAATTAATCTCATTTTCGCAATAACTATCCCATAAAACCTCAAGAACGACATCCATATCGATTTTTATGTTACTCACCCCACTTACCCTCTAAGGGGTTGATTTTCAAAATCCCAAAATATATATTTAGACGTGCTCCTACGAATTTTAAAGTTGTAATTTCGATCTTGTATTCCTTTTCCATACAAAATTTGAACCCCATTTTTACCCCTTTAGGGGTTAAATCATGTCCACCGTGTTGGACTTCAAAATAAATGTCGTTTTTGCAATCGTCATCCCAGAAAACCCCAATAACGACATCTATATCGATTTTTATGTTTACTTGTCCCATTTACCCCCTAAGGGGTTGATTTTGAAAATAACGAAATATATATTTGCCTATTTATTTTTAGATGTGCTCCTACGAAGTTTAAAGTTGTAAAGTCTATTTTATATTATTTTTCCATACAAAATTTGGACCCCATTTTCACCCCTTTAGGGGTTAAATCATGTCCACCGTGTTGGACTTCAAAATAAATGTCATTTTTGCCATCGTCATCCCAGAAAACCCCAATAACGACATCTATATCGATTTTTATGTTTACTCACCCCATTTACCCCCTAAGGGGTTGATTTTCAAAATAACAAAATATGTATTTGCCTATTTATTTTTAGATGTGCTCCTACGAAGTTTAAAGTTGTAATGTCTATTTTATATAATTTTTCCATACAAAATTTGGACCCCATTTTCACCCCTTTAGGGGTTAAATCATGTCCACCATGGTTGGACTTCAAAATAAATGTCATTTTTGCAATCGTCATCCCACAAAACCCCGATAACGACATCCATATCTATTTTTAGGTTTTTTTTAACCCTTTTCATCCCCATTTCATCCCCTTTGGAGTTGAAATCCTAACAAAAACAATATACGTTGCTTTAGATTTCTATCCATAAGCCTAAATTATAAATTTAGCGATTTTTACTTCGAAAATGAAGGATTTTCTTTAATACACAACTTCATCCCCCTATTGACCCCTTCGGGGGTAGAATTTTGAAAAACGCTGAGACCCGTATTTATTAATTTTCAATCGTCAGCCTAAACACAAAATTTGAAGATTCTAGCTTCTAAACTGAGGGACTTTCATACAAACTTTCATCCCTTATTTCATCCCCTTAGGGATGGAATTTTCAAAAATCCTTCCTTAGTGGATGCCTACACTGTATAACGTATCTGTGTTCAAAATTTCAAGTCTCTAGGTCCAGCGGTTTGGGCTGTGCGTTGATAGATCAGTCAGTCAGTCAGTCAGTCAGTCAGTCATTCAGTTTACGATTTTATATATTACTAGCGGCCGCCCGCGACTTCGTCTGCGTGGAAAGTTTTTTGCTACACCTCGGAAACAATACTTTTTTTCGAGATGAAAGGTACTCTATGTCCTTCTCTGGACCCCTGACAACATGTACGCAAAATTTCATGATGATCGGTTCAGTAGTTAAGACGTGAAGGCGTAACAAACAAACAAACAAACAAACAAACGGACTTTCGCATTTATAATATTAGTAAGGATAGTAAGGATTAGTTCCCGTTCCCGTTCTTATTCCTGTTCTCGTTCTCGTATTATTTTTCCATAAAAAAATTGAACCCCCGTTTCATGGCGCCGTGTTGGACTTAAAAATACCTAAATGCCATTTTCGCAATCAACATCCCATAACCCCATTTACCCCTTAAGGGAAATTTCAGAAATTCACGAAATAAATACTCGTTTCATCATTTGTTTATAGAAATACTCCTACAAAGATTCAAGTCGTAATGTCTATTATATATTTTTTTCATAAAAAGTTTGAACCCCATATGACCCCTTTAGGGGTTGAATAATGTCTACCACCAAAAATAAATGTCATTAAAAACTCGATAACGACAACCATATCGATTTTGGGCTTTTTGTACCCCATTTACCCCCTAAAGGGTTAAGTTTCGGAAAACCACGAAACACGTGTTTGCTTATTTGTTTTTAGAAGTACTCCTACGAAGTTTCAAATTCAAATGTCTATTTAATTATTTTTTTCCATACAAACTTTGTATCCCCATTTCAACCCTTTAGGGGTGGAATTTCCTAAAATCCCTTCTTAGTGGGTGCTTACACTGTGTAAAGTATCTATCTATGTACAAAATTTCAAGTCCCTAGGTTCAGTGGTTTGAGCTGGGCAATAATCTGTCAGTCACCCCTTCACTTTTATATAAGAGATGGCTTCTGCCCGCGACTTCGTCCGCGTGGATATTAGATGAAGTCCTTTTAAGGAACCTTCAACCAGGATCCGGCCAGCCATTTTTACGCGATTAGGCGAGTCCCCATCAAGCGCGCTGCCTCGCGAGGCAAGACATTTGCCGCGTGTGGCGGGCCTCGCACAAGGCTTCAAGTTCCCGTTCCCGTTCCCGCTCCCCGTTCCGTTCCCGTCCCGTTTGCGTTCCCGTCCCGTAAACGTCCTGTAACCGTCCCGTACCCCTTCGTTTTCCGTTCCCGTTCCCATCCCGTTCCTGTCCCGTTCCCATCCTGTTCTCGTTCCCGTCTCGTTATATTCCCGTTCCGTTCACGTTTCGTTCCCGTTCCCATTCCCATTCCGTTCCCGCTGCGTTCCCGTCCCGTAAACGTCCCCTAACCGTCCCGTACGCCTTACGTTCCCGTTCTTGTTCCCGTTCCGTTCCCGTCCGGTTCTTGTTCCCGTTCCCGTTCCCATCCTGTTCTATTCCCGTTCCGTTCCCGTTTCATTCCAGTTTCGTTCCTGTTTCGTTCCCGTTCCGTTCCCGTTACGTTCCTGTTTCAATCCCGTTTCGTTCCGTTCCCGTTCCGTTCCCGTCCGATCCTGTCCCGTACTCGTCCCGTACCCCTTCCGTTCCCGTTACCGTACCCATCCCTTACTAGTTCCCGTTACCGTCTTGTTCCCGTTCCGTTCCGTTCCGCTCCGCGCCGTTCCGTTCCGGTCCGATCCGTTCCGTTCCGTTCCGTTCCGTTCCGTTCCGTTCCGTTCCGTTCCGTTCCGTTCCGTTCCGTTCCGTTCCGTTCCGTTCCGTTCCGTTCCGTTCCGTTCCGTTCCGTTCCGTTCCGTTCCGTTCCGTTCCGTTCCGTTCCGTTCCGTTCCGTTCCGTTCCGTTCCGTTCCGTTCCGTTCCGTTCCGTTCCGTTCCGTTCCGTTCCGTTCCGTTCCGTTCCGTTCCGTTCCGTTCCGTTCCGTTCCGTTCCGTTCCGTTCCGTTCCGTTCCGTTCCGTTCCGTTCCGTTCCGTTCCGTTCCGTTCCGTTCCGTTCCGTTCCGTTCCGTTCCGTTCCGTTCCCGTTCCCGTTCCCGTGCCCGTGCCCGTTCCGGTTCCCGTTCCCGTTCCCTGGATATGCATGTCCAGGTCCAGGTCCATATGTCTCATGTCCACCGCGTTGGACTTCAAAATAAATCTCATTTTTGCAATCACCATCCCATAAAACCTCAAGAACGACATCCATATCGATTTTTATGTTACTCACCCCACTTACCCTCTAAGGGGCTGATTTTCAAAATCCCAAAATATATATTTAGACGTGCTCCTACGAATTTTAAAGTTGTAATTTCGATTTTGTATTCTTTTTCCATACAAAATTTGGACCCCATTTTCACCCCTTTAGGGGTTAAATCATGTCCACCGTGTTGGACTTCAAAATAAATGTCATTTTTGCAATTGTCATCCCAGAAAACCCCAATAACGACATCTATATCTATTTTTATGTTTACTCACCCCATTTACACCCTAAGGGGTTGATTTTCAAAATAACAAAATATATATTTGCCTATTTATTTTTAGATGTGCTCCTACGAAGTTTAAAGTTGTAATGTCTATTTTATATTATTTTTCCATACAAAATCTGGACCCCATTTTCACCCCTTTAGGGGTTAAATCATGTCCACCGTGGTTGGACTTCAAAATAAATGTCATTTTTGCAATCGTCATCCCACAAAACCCCGATAACGACATCCATGTCTATTTTTAGGTTTTTTGAACCCTTTTCACCCCCATTTCATCCCCTTTGGAGTTGAAATCCTAACAAAAACAATATACGTTGCTTTAGATTTCCATCCATAAGCCTAAATTATAAATTTAGCGATTTTTTCTTCGAAAATGAAGGATTTTCTTTAATACACAACTTCATCCCCCTTTTGACCCCTTCGGGGGTAGAATTTTGAAACACGCTGTGACCCGTATTTATTAATTTTCAATCGTCAGCCTAAATGCAAAATTTGAAGATTCTAGCTTCAAAACTGAGGGACTTTCATACAAACTTTCATCCCTTATTTCATCCCCTTAGGGATGGAATTTTCAAAAATCCTTCCTTAGTGGATGCCTACACTGTATAAAGTATTTGTGTGCAAAATTTCAAGTCTCTAGGTCCAGCGGTTTGGGCTGTGCGTTGATAGATCAGTCAGTCAGTCAGTCAGTCATTCAGTTTACGATTTTATATATTAAGATGACACTGAAATTTAGAATTTGGAAGGTAGACCAAAGAGAAATCAAAAGCTGGATCGTTGCTGGTAGGTAGTAGCAGTTTTGGATGGACAATTTGTTCACCGCCATCTACCTACGAAAAGCAAAATGAAATTTACTCTATCAAATACTTTATGCGCGTTTTTATAGATGTTTGTGCTAGGGGTAGGTACTGAAGAGGTATGATTGCCAAAAAAATGGTGAAATCAATTAGAGTTTTGATTTGATTTGAGTTTGATTCGGGTCACATAATAGCAATGTCGTTGCTTTTAAAAAAAATAACTAAGTAATTTAACTTCATTACAACAATAGAGTTGCAAGCAAACCAATACAATATATCTATGGTTGCACGTTATATTTTTGTAAAAAATCTGCTTTATTTGTCGTGGGATCAATAATCGTTAGATTATTATGTGATAAAACAAAATAAGTAAAATACCTAAAGAATGGCCAATTTAATAGATTAAATTTGCAACTTCATTAAAATTCTACAATTCAACCTTATAACGGCAAGCACACAATATTTTCTTTTCAAAGGCACGATTACTTTAAAGTATTTTTCCGTTCCGTTCCGTTCCGTTCCGTTCCGTTCCGTTCCGTTCCGTTCCGTTCCGTTCCGTTCCGTTCCGTTCCGTTCCGTTCCGTTCCGTTCCGTTCCGTTCCGTTCCGTTCCGTTCCGTTCCGTTCCCGTTCCCGTTCCCGTGCCCATGCCCGTTCCGGTTCCCGTTCCCGTTCCCTGGATATGCATGTCCAGGTCCAGGTCCATATGTCTCATGTCCACCGCGTTGGACTTCAAAATAAATCTCATTTTTGCAATCACCATCCCATAAAACCTCAAGAACGACATCCATATCGATTTTTATGTTACTCACCCCACTTACCCTCTAAGGGGTTGATTTTCAAAATCCCAAAATATATATTTAGACGTGCTCCTACGAATTTTAAAGTTGTAATTTCGATTTTGTATTCTTTTTCCATACAAAATTTGGACCCCATTTTCACCCCTTTAGGGTTTAAATCATGTCCACCGTGTTGGACTTCAAAATAAATGACATTTTTGCAATTGTCATCCCAGAAAACCCCAATAACGACATCTATATCGATTTTTATGTTTACTCACCCCATTTACACCCTAAGGGGTTGATTTTCAAAATAACAAAATATATATTTGCCTATTTATTTTTAGATGTGCTCCTACGAAGTTTAAAGTTGTAATGTCTATTTTATATTATTTTTCCATACAAAATCTGGACCCCATTTTCACCCCTTTAGGGGTTAAATCATGTCCACCGTGGTTGGACTTCAAAATAAATGTCATTTTTGCAATCGTCATCCCACAAAACCCCGATAACGACATCCATGTCTATTTTTAGGTTTTTTGAACCCTTTTCACCCCCATTTCATCCCCTTTGGAGTTGAAATCCTAACAAAAACAATATACGTTGCTTTAGATTTCCATCCATAAGCCTAAATTATAAATTTAGCGATTTTTTCTTCGAAAATGAAGGATTTTCTTTAATACACAACTTCATCCCCCTTTTGACCCCTTCGGGGGTAGAATTTTGAAACACGCTGTGACCCGTATTTATTAATTTTCAATCGTCAGCCTAAATGCAAAATTTGAAGATTCTAGCTTCAAAACTGAGGGACTTTCATACAAACTTTCATCCCTTATTTCATCCCCTTAGGGATGGAATTTTCAAAAATCCTTTCTTAGTGGATGCCTACACTGTATAAAGTATTTGTGTGCAAAATTTCAAGTCTCTAGGTCCAGCGGTTTGGGCTGTGCGTTGATAGATCAGTCAGTCAGTCAGTCAGTCAGTCAGTCAGTCATTCAGTTTACGATTTTATATATTAAGAAGATATATAATAAGAAATAAAGGAAATGTTTGTTAAATATTTAGGATTTACTTATGACCAACTTATCAAATTATCTAATACCATTCATCTTTGTGGTGGATTACTGTAACTAGAAACTTACTGAAACGAACGAAGATCGAGATACTGTTCAATCATCTGCGTGCGAGTCATTATGAGTCCAATATCACGGTAATATTATCAAAAGGACATGTCGGACAAGATAAACGGGATTTCGTAATAGCATTACTGGGGAGCGTCGAGAAAAATTGAAGAGGCTTCCGAATAAATGAGTTGTCGTATGTAGTTAACGATAATCATTATTTCATGAGACGCTGACGCGTTTTTATTCGGCAAGATGTATAATGTCCCTTTTTCAGCTTTGTTGGCACTGTAATGAGCTTTCACGTAGATAGCGAGTATAAGTAATTACATTTTTCTTTTGGTTTTTGCACAAAATAAATGACATGATAATAACTACGTTGGATGTGACCTTTGCTTAATTTGTAAATAAGTTATTAGATAAATACATAATTAATTATTTATATTATTCACATCAAATACCTATAAGTACATTGTTATGGAAATAAAAAAACATCGAAGTTACTACAACCATACTGTTTCGAAACAATATAGAAACAGACAGAAAATCAAGCCTAGTAACTTGGAAATTGATTTTTATTGGTTGCAATCTTGCAATAAAATAAGTTGAATACATTTGATATTTCGGTAAATACCTACTTAGTAACGACAAAAAGTTTATAATTACCTAGTGATAAGAGCTTATTTTGTTGACAAAAAAGTGCCAAATAAAATCAATTAAGTAGGTAATAGGTATGTATGTAGTCATATTTTTAACGTAGGTATATTGAGATGTTATTTTTTAATCCAATTTATTAAAGAGGCGATAACTCGAGAATCTTTGCATTAAACTTGCAAGCATTTATAATTCCATTAACTAAGAGATTGAGATAAATTGAGAAGGGCTCACAAATTGAAGTTTGTTTTATTTTGTAACAATTTTCTAAGCCCCCTGTAGCTATTTCAAACAGGAACATCTTCCTGTAACGAATCACTCAATTTTCATCGTCTTCTTGAGCAAATAAGTACGTGAAGAGTTTTATAAATTAACAAGCTATTTTAAGTAACTTTATGAGTATCTACACTCACAAGTAGTATTTATGGTCTGTGGTGCAGGACGCGCCATTATTAACGCAATACAAAAAAGTTTTGATTTCAATTTATTATTAATTTTTTGTTGTACTGAGTTTCGTAGGATTTTTTTATTCTTGCTTAAAAATGTCTGATAGCAGGTGAATGTGAAGTAAATTTGACTCCGCCCGATATTTTAGATATAGCGATGGAAATCAAGGTAATATGGTAATACCCGCAAAATCTCTCTCTCTCTCTCTCTTGATCTTTTATTGGTATGGCAGTAGATAAAGTAGTGTATGAAACTGCACATAACTAGATATTTATGCATCACTTTCATAAACTACTATCATGTTTTTGTGTAACAGATGTAGGTAGCTCATATTTGAACCGAGAATCAAATGAAAATATTTCAAAAACACATTTTATTGTGCGACTGCAGATATAGTTACTCTTTAGTAAAGAATGAATACTTAATAAATTATCATATTTTTTATAGGCAGTTTTCTACACAATAGTGCACTGATGAAGAATGATTTTTTCATATGTTATATAACTACCAAGATAATTATTATTATGTTATTGGTGTGAGAAAACTACTTATTTCTAAATATTTTCGTTTCATTCAATTGATAGGTACTACCTACATTTTTATCTGTGTAGGTGTTACATTATAACTAAGAATAATTACACCTAGAAGCCGTGTCCGCTTATGCAAAGTGAGGCAACTAATACTGAGCCAAAATGGCTCAGTATTCATATTTATATCCTACATACGTTACATAATCCTAACTAAAATCCAATAATATAGTAACTAATCTCTTTAAGGTAGAGAAATTGAAACTGTTTTGTACTTATTAGGTATCATTATGTAATATTGGACAACAAAAATCTGAAAACGGCGCCATTTTGGCTATTTTAGTTGCCTCACTTTTGACAGCGCGCTTTGTAGGGAATTATCGTTCTATGTGTTATTATTCTAAGCATTATAAATTATCTAGAAAAAACGTTATCCACTCAAATTATTATATGAAAACTTATGTTTCTTGAAATACTTCCACTGGAATATAAGTTTATGGAATATCAAACATTAATTTCCTGTTTAATAATGTTTCTTCTAACAAACTTTGACCTTTCTTAACAAGAATTGGATAAAGTCAAACACAAAATTGTTTTCTTTGTTTCACAATAGGGTATTTTCCAAATTTATTTAAATATTTAAAGATTGGGACGAACAATTTAACAGAAAAATAAAAATAAATTAAATAATGTTTTTTTTCTCCATTATACTAATTAAAATCAAATATATTTTTAATGCTTTTGAATTTACCGCCAAAACGCTCGGTTCGATGACGTCTACTGCGTGACGTTAACTTTGTGTAAAAAATTTCAACTCTTTGTAGTCTGTGTTACAATTTACTCTATAGTTTACACAAAGCTGACGTCACTCAGTAGATGTCAGTGCACCGAGCGTTTTGGAGATAAATTCAAAACAATTAAAAATTAATTTGATTTTAATTGGTTTAATGGAGAAAAAAAGACATTAATTAATTAATTTTTATTTTTCTGTTAAATTGTTCGTCCCAATCCTTAAATATAAGCAGTTTTCAAAAATGTGGAAAATACCCTATTAGGTAGGTACCTACCTACCTTTAAGCATATTTATTATGTGCTTTAAGTACCTACTTATAACAGTATGTAGAAATAGAATGTATGCCCTTTCAACTTTACTCAACTACTCCGAATTCTGATCGAATAAACATGAGACACGGTAAAATAAGAGGTTGAAAGATTCATGTTTCGTAACGACACGAACATATTTTTTAGCTAGATATTATAATTAAATGAGATACATACTTGCTAAAATATCATACATATTTAAATTGCTGTTATGTTTGGAGAATAAAAAATGCATTATCCATACTAAAATTGTCTTAATTAATATAACAACCAAGAACGCTATTATTTTTAAACTTTTATGCACAAATGTTTAAATCATAGAAATATAATGTCAAAGAACAACAATGTCAATAAACAGGTGATCCGAAAACTAATACATACATTTTATATGAGATACGTAAAATATGACTTAGATACATAAAATATGACTATATATGGCAAAGGAAATTAATTAATTATGTTCCATACTGTTTTCTTCGTCGATAAACGAATAAATGTAGCGAAATTTGATTTTAGCGAAATTTGTGGCAATATCTTATTTACCTGTGAAAAGTGTGATTACTTGGATTGTTTCTTTTTGTCACATCACAATTACTTAGAGCACAAGACACCATGGCTCCACGATACCTTTATTTCAAATTCTAATTAAGATTAACAAATATTTTAAACAAACTGTGATTGCTCATTTGCTAGGCGGGACGCTAGGGGCTCTTACTGTAAAAAATGTTGGCACATGTCACTTGATCCTTTGTCTCTTTTTTACATAGATCGTGTCCTTTTTTAAAAAGAGAAGTTAACATCATAATCATAAACTTAATATTCACTGAAATAGACGAACAGAGTTCACTTGGCTGCGAAACCAAAAGTGAGATGAGCCAGTGTTTGTAAATATGTAAACGTGTGCGTGAATTTAGAGATGCACTGAAGTCCATTTTAGGTTGTCGATAACCATAATGTATTATTGCCCTAATAAATAAAACACAAACAAAATTTTGAACAATTTTATTTAAATAATTTCTTAAGGTCTCCTTTGAGGCTACCTGCTTATTTATTTATGACATTTATCCAGTTTAATTTAATCACTGGATTTACAGAAAACCTGGAAATAATTGTTAAATTAGTACCATAGACTTAGAAAATTTTTCGCTATGCTCAAGTAGACGAACAAAGGTGCGAGTGAGAAACCGATTCTTACGGCTTATGCGATGTGCGAGAAAGAGTAAAAAAAATCTGACAGCTAAACCGGGTTTGACTTCATTTATCATCGTTTATCACTTTGGTGAAAAGCGTCAACAAGATTATTTTGTAATTTTGATCGCGATCGGGTCGGTTTGGCTCTCAAAGCTATATTAATCAATAATGGTGTCGTGTTCTGTACTGGATTGTAATGTTACTTACGACAATAACTCAAATAAACACTCATTTCACAGGTAAATATGATTGTACTATTACCATTTTCATAATTCATATTTTAGTTGAATATATTCCCAAACACACTAAGTTATGTACTAATATGATGCTATTAAACGCCTATTTCCTAAATAAAGGCTGATTTCTAAACATTATGTGTTAGATAAAAAGATATGATGTCCGTGAACTTGAGAAAATAAAGCGTAGATATTGATAAAAAATTATCGATATCGATACTCATGTCGATGATTTCCAATATAACTTTGTTTGTCTTTGTGAACACTGATAGTTTTATTTAAAGCTGCTTGTAACCGACAGTTTTCAAATGGTAAATTAAACCAACTTAAGTACTAATTTAACAATTATTTCCAGGTTTTCTGTAAATCCAGTGATTAAATTAAACTGGATAAATGTCATAAATAAATAAGCAGGGAGCCTCAAAGTAGACCTTAAGAAATTATTAAAATAAAATTGTTCAAAATCTTGTTTGTGTTTTATTTATTAGAGCAATAATACATTATGGTTATCGACAACCTAAAATGGACTTCAGTGCATCTCTAAATTCACGCACACGTTTACATATTTACAAACACTGGCTCATCTCACTTTTGGTTTCGTAGCCAAGCGAACTCTGTTCGTCTATTTCAGTGAATATTAAGTTTATGATTAGTACATAAGTTGGTATAATTTACCATTTGAAAACTGTCGGTTACAAGCAGCTTTAAATAAAACTATCAGTGTTCACAAAGACAAACAAAGTTATATTGGAAATCATCGACATGAGTATCGATATCGATAATTTTTTATCAATATCTACGCTTTATTTTCTGAAGTTCACGGACATAATATCTTTTTATCTAACACATAATGTTTAGAAATCAGCCTTTATTTAGAAAATAGGCGTTTAATAGCATCATATTAGTATATAACTTAGTGTGTTTGGGAATATATTCAACTAAAATATGAATTATGAAAATGGTAATAGTACAATCATATTTACCTGTGAAATGAGTGTTTATTTGGGTTATTGTCGTAAGTAACATTACAATCCAGTACAGAACACGACACCATTATTGATTTATATAGCTTTGAGAGCCAAACCGACCCGATCGCGATCAAAATTACAAAATAATCTTGTTGACGCTTTTCACCAAGGTGATAAACGATGATATATGAAGTCAAACCCGGTTTAGCTGTCAGTTTGTTTTTACTCTTTTTCGCACATCGCATAAGACGTAAGAATCGGTTTCTCACTCGCACCTTTGTCCGTCTACTTGAGCATAGCGAAAAATTTTCTAAGTCTATGCATCATAATGTTGACTTCTCTTTTCCACGCTTTGTTGGTCTTCTTGAGCGCAGTGAAAATTTTTCTGTCTATGGTTTAAACACTCAGCTCACTAATGCCACATGTGTTAAGTGAAAAAAAAGTATTGGTTAAGTTACAATAGAATGAATTAAGTTAATTACGCAACGAAAAATGAAGTCACTTTTAAGATAAGACTTTTTTAACGTTAAGGAAAGAAAGTCTGATTTTTAATTGCTGATAGTAGGCCATCGAGATCATAATCACTATCACTACATAGTATAAAACAAAGTCGCTTTCTCTTCCCTATATCCCTATGTAAGTATGTTTAAATCTTTAAAACTACGCAACGGATTTTGATGCGGTTTTATTTAATAGATACAGTGATTCAAGAGGAAGGTATAATACATGGTGTCAAAAACCACATTACACCGAAACGAAGCGAGCGCGGGTCGCTAGTTCGAAATAAAACAAGTAACTGAAGCATCTTTATCATCATCTATATATATAAAATTCAAAGTCCTGACTGAGTGAGATATCAACGCACAGCCCAAACTACTGAACCTAGAGACTTGAAATTTTGCACACAGGTACCTTATACAGTGTAGGCATCCACTAAGGAAGGATTTTTGAAAATTCCATCCCTAAGGGGATGAAATAAGGGATGAAAGTTTGTATGAAAGTCCCTCAGTTTTGATGCTAGGATCTTCAAATTTTATATTTAGGCTGACGATTGAAAATTAATAAATACGTGTATCATCGTTTTTCAAAATGCTACCCCCGAAGGGGTGAAAAAGGGGATGAAGTTGAGTATAGAAGAAAATCCTTAATTTTCAAAGTAAAAATCGCTAAATTTATAATTTAGGCTTATGGATGGAAATATAACGCAACGTATATGGTTATTGGTAGTATTTTAACCCCTATGGGGGTAAATAAAACTAAAATAGATATGGATGTCGTTATTGGGGTTTTCTGGGATGACGATTGCGAAAATGACATTTATTTTGAAGTCCAACACGGTCGACATGATTTAACCCCTAAAGGGGTAAAAATTGGGTTCAAATTTGGTATGGAAAACAATATATAATATACATTACACCTTAAAACTTCGTACGAGCAAGTCTAAAAATAAATAGACAAACATATTTTTTGTGGTTTTTAAAATCAACCCCTTAGGGTGTAAATGGGGTAAGTAAACATAAAAATCGATATGGATGTCGTTCTTGAGGTTTTATGGGATGGTGATTGCGAAAATGACATTTATTTTGAAGTACAACACTGTGGACATGATTTAACCGCTAAAGGGGTGAAAATGGGGTGCAAATTGTGTATGGAAAAATAATATAAAATAGACATTACAACTTTGAAATTCTTAGAAGCATGTCTAAAAATAAATAGGCAAATATATATTTTGTTATTTTGACAATCATCCCTTAGGGGGTAAATGGGTAAGTTAACATGAAAATCGATGTGGATATTGTTCTTGAGGTTTTATGGGATGAAGAATGCGAAAATGATATTTATTTTGAAGTCCAACACGGTGGACATGATTTAGTTCGTAAAGGGGTGAAAATGGGGTTCAAATTTTGTATGGAAAAGGAATATAAAATAGACAGCACAACTTTAAACTTCGTAGGAGCACGTCTAAAAATAAATAGACAAACATATATTTTGTGATTTTAAAAATCAACCCCTTAAGGGGTAAATGGGTAAGTAAACATAAAAAACGATATGGATGTCGTTCTTGAGGTTTTATGGGATGGTGATTGCGAAAATGACATTTATTTTGAAGTCCAACACGGTGGACATGATTCAGGACATGATTCGGGTTCGGGTAGAAGTTCGCATCGACTTTAAATTGAAATTGCTTATTTATGAGTTAATTACAAAGCTTATTTAAAATGCATTAATTATTGATTTTAAGTTCGTCAGTTATCAAAATTAGTAATCTATATCTATATATATAAAATTCAAAGTCCTGACTGACTGACTGAGTGAGATATCAACGCACAGCCCAAACCGCTGAACCTAGAGACTTGAAATTTTGCACACAGATACCTTATACAGTGTAGGCATCCACTAAGGAAGGATTTTCGAAAATTCTATCCCTAAGGGGATGAAATAAGGGATGAAAGTTTGTATGAAAGTCCCTCAGTTTTGAAGCTAGGATCTTCAAATTTTGTGTTTAGGCTGATGATTGAAAATAAATAAAACGTGTCTCAGCGTTTTTCAAAATTCAACCCCCGAAGGGGTGGAAAGGGGGATGAAGTTGTGTTTTGAAGATAATCCTTTATTTTTGAAGTGAAAATCGCTAAATTTGTAATTTAGGCTTACGGATGGAAATCTAACGCAACGTATATTGTTATTGGTAGAATTTCAAAACCTATGGGGAGGAAATGGGGGTGCAATGGGGTAAATAAACCGAAAAATAGATATGGATGTCGTTATTGGGGTTTTCTGGGATGACGATTGCGAAAATAACATTTATTTTGAAGTCCAACACGGTGGACATGATTTAGTTCGTAAAGGGGTGAAAATGGGGTTCAAATTTTGTATGGAAAAGGAATATAAAATAGACAGCACAACTTTAAACTTCGTAGGAGCACGTCTAAAAATAAATAGACAAACATATATTTTGTGATTTTAAAAATTAACCCCTTAAGGGGTAAATGGGTAAGTAAACATAAAAAACGATATGGATGTCGTTCTTGAGGTTTTATGGGATGGTGATTGCGAAAATGACATTTATTTTGAAGTCCAACACGGTGGACATGATTCAGGACATGATTCGGGAAGCGGAACGGGAACGACAATGGGAACGGGAACGGGAACGGGAGCGGGAGCGGAAACCAAGAACCAGAACCCAATTCTGATTATTGTAATAAACTAGCTTCCGCCCGCGACTTCGTCCGCGTGGAAATTAGAGAAAATCCTTAGGGAACCTTCAACCAGGGTCCGACCAGCCGTTTTTACGCGATTAGGCGGGTCCCCACCAAGCGAGCAGCCTCGTGCGAGGCCCGCCACACACGGCAAACGTCTAGCCTCGCGAGGCAGCGGCGCTTGGTGGGGACCCGCCTAATCGCGTAAAAACGGCTGGTCGGAACCTGGTTGAAGGTTCCCTAAGGATTTTCTCTAATTTCCACGCGGACGAAGTCGCGGGCGGAAGCTAGTAGAAGATATTACCTTTCATAATAAATTGCAGCGGCCGCTTGCGACTTTGTGCGCTTAGAATGCCATTTCCCAAAGATTTAAATCGTCCATTTCCCGTGAAAATTTTCAAAAATCGTTCGTGTAATTTGAAAGATGTAAAATGTAACACGAAAAGTGTAGGTAATCAAAATAAAAGCTTCAAATTGTAAGATTGTAATCGAAATGTAAGAGATTATTGAAGGTCATCTCATTCGCAAAATGTTTTCAGTGTGGCAATTTTCAAGGAATTCTCCCTTAATTAATAAAGGGTTACGCTTTCCTAAAGGAATAGATCGCTAAAGGGTTAATTGTAATTAATATTTGAAAAAATTGAAGGGGCCAAGATTTTAGATAAATGTGGTGAGTTTACAAAGAAACTACGAGGCTAGTAATATGTTACAATATCTCTATGCACTTTGTAATGATGATGATTGATAAATCAATAATCAGCTCTACATTTTAAGAAAAAAATAAACAAATTATGTAGGTATTCGATTAATGGGTTTTTTCCAAGAGTGGCTTTTTTTCATTATTGACTGGTCTATATCTGCGCCTTATCTTAACTTACGTCGCTTCTATGTTTTTCACGCTCTAGGAAACCTTTTTTTTTTATGCCGTAGAATAACGCATTTAGGCGCTTCCCTTCCCGCAGGTAATCGGGAAGGGGGCATGTGGGACTCGCCAGGAGGGGACCCCAACGGCAAACGCGGCCTGCCCGCATCCGGGCCTCCTCCGACAGGGAATGGCCGGACAAGTTTGGCCATTCCCCCCTCTCATCAGGGCCGTGCAAGGCGAGCAGTGGTTCACCTCTCACTGCTCGCTTGGCCCCGACTGGGGGGACAAATCCCCCCCACCAACTCTTCTCCTCACCGAGAAGGGTGGGAACCAACCAACCAGGGCTAAACCCCGCTCGTCGACTATCCCTACGCCTCGGCTACTGGGGTTGGGGACGTCTCTATGGACGTCTCCTCAGCAGACCTTTGGGCCTCTGCTTCAACAGGCCCTCTGTGCTCGGGGCGATTCCCTCTCAGCACCGGAGGTGCGCACCTCACACTTCCCATCATCACGTGCCCTTGTGGTCGACCAGCATCGGCGCAAGGAGCGCATTTTGGCTCCGCCCTATACCCAGCGACGCGAATTTACAAAGGCTATACTATTTCAGTCACGAGTCAGACTCTAATGGTTGAGCTTTTGTTTATGCATATTACTCAACAATACCTAAACTATTTCAGTAAAAGAAATGACTCAAATGGATTAGCTTTTGCGTTGATATTTTAAAAGAAAATGCACGGACAAAACCTAGTACGGTATTATACATATTCACTCAAATAGTTAAGCTTTTGTCCTAGTCGAGTAGAGTCTCACTGCCTTGTTTATCGCGAATTAAATTATTAAAATAATTAAAATACTCGTTTTTATTCTGTATTTGATTGACAAAAAAAAACGAATTTTCAAACGAACATTTATTACGAAAGAAACAGGTACACACTCCACACTTGTTGAGAGTACTTACAAATAAAAATAAAATATTTTTTCCTCTAATGTAAAATACAAAAGGCAGATAATTATTTTTATCTACACCCATGCTTTAAATCCTCTGTAAAGGGTTCTGAAACGGTTATCTTACTGCTAACATTACGATATCCGAGCGAGAGGAGGTCGCGCTTCGCCGCGCGCGCCCGCGCGAAGTGTTAGGTAAATTATGAAATTCAGTACAACATTATAACACACTTTCGGAAGATATCATGATGAGGAGGAGTAAAGTCAAAGACAAAGTCAAAGTCAGAACCCTGTGTAGAGTATACATATCATGGGTGTAGATAAATATCATGGGTGTTATTAATCCATATGTATTAAATTAAAATATTGTTGGTTTCCCAAATAAAAATATAAAAAATATAAAAATGGGTGTTAATAAGGTCTTGTATGCAACTGTACTTAATTAGGTATTAAAACACTCATGTGATACTATTATAAACCCACATTCGTGTTTTAACACCCCTCATTATAGTACAGTTGCATAAATAACTATTATCTTCACTCACAACGTAAAGTTCCATATGGGTTCAAAAAAGATAGTATAAACACGTACTTTTGTTCATGAATAAAAAAAGCCATCACAGTTCAACATTCTGCATCATAAAATAACTTTTTTATTTTTATAGCACACTTTTACTTTTTAATTTTAATAAAATAATAGTACTAACCACAGACCATAAAACAATACTATGTAGTACTAACGTATGGGCTCTAGTATTAATACGGTCTGTGGTGCGGGGTGCGCCATTTACAGAAAAGCCATTTTTAACTGTTTTTTGTACTGTTTTTATTCTTGCTTTAAAATGTCTGATAGCGGTGAATGTGAAGATTTGACTCTGCCCAATATTTTAGATGCAGCGACGGAAATGACTTCTATTGAAGGTACCTAATACAAGCAAAAGTCGGTCAGTGTTAAGGTCAGCCATTGTTGTAGTACAAGTCATCACATCAATAGACTATTATTTGTCTGTAATATGCGATCGAGCGCCATTGCTATTTGTTTTGCTTTAATAAAAATAAATAATTATAATTTTGTTTTATTAAATTCTTAATAGGACATTTATGAAATATGTTGTTATATATGAAAAATATATAACAGGATGATGAACCGAAACTGTATGTATTGACAAAGTTTTTGTTTTACGTTAACAAAACCAACTGTTGAATAAAAGGTATATTTAATAGTTAGACTTATATCTTTATATTATATTGAAGTCATCCATAATTCCACTATAAAATCATTATATTAAGGTTTTTTAAAAACGTTTTTAGACCAACAAGTTGTTTAGATGTTATAATAATGTCTCTATTTTGATGATATTGTCTTAAAAAAAACCTTTTTACGACTGAAACGTTCTTACGACTTACCATTATATTACTGTTACTTAATTGAGTTGAAAAAACGTTTATTCGAGGTTGTAATTAGACTAGTTAGACGACTTAATCATCAGATGTACTTTGTCTATAAGAACGATAACAGAGTTAATAACCAATATAAAACTTAAAGAGTAAGTAAGTAGTACATAACCCTTCATTTATACGACTTGTTTGCTTGTACGTACAGTACTAGGTTTTGTCCGTGCATTTTCTTTGAAAATATCAACGCAAAAGCTAATCCATTTGAGTCATTTCTTTTACTGAAATAGTTTAGGTATTGTTGAGTAATATGCATAAACAAAAGCTCAACCATTAGAGTCTGACTCGTGACTGAAATAGTATAGCCTTTGTAAATTCGCGTCCCGGCTGCCCACACCGAAAGCAAAGTTTACTTCTATCTACTAATGAGGGGCACCGTGGCTTGGTGTGCCCCACCGCCAAACAGCGGAAGCACCTTAACGGCAAGGGGGCCAGCAACTTCACCCTAGCAGTGCTCCACCCGACCGTCAGTTTACCTCCCTTTGCCAACTCTTTCGCTACCGCCACGGGACAACGCAGCAGCATGCGTCCCCTTCCCTCCGGACTCAGCTTTATGTCCTGAGCCAGGACCGACTTCAGTTCGCAATCGGCCTTTTCCCTCACAGCGCGCAGCACCTCATCCTTTTGGACGGTTTCGTTGAGACCTGTGATCATCAGGTCTGACGTCTTCTCCGGCCGTCCTACTCGGGCCATGCCAGCGAGCACTGTGAGGAGTTTCGCTGCCAAAATATCCGCCTTCTTGCCTGTGGGGTTCGGGACTTCCACCACTCTCGCCCCCGTCGGGTTCTGACCCCTTCATTCAGTCCCATTTCAGGGAGAGAGACCGCTCCTCTAGCCCTCGAAATGATGTCAGCGTAAGTCAGCCCACGCTCCGCGGCCTCCGGCAGCAGGGTCAAGGAGACTGCCGAAGTTTTGGGGGAGGAGAGCTTCACCATCTTCCTTGCAACCGCTTCTTTCTGCTGCCAGCAGCACTCCAAAAATCAGCACCGCTGGTTGTGGGGGGCTGCGTACCTCCGGTCGCTTCTGCTTCGGCTGGGGGACTCCGCCAGGGGGAGGGGCAGAGGCAGGTATACCCAAGTTCTTGAATTTGCCATCTATGGTCTTAGACACCATCTCTATCAAGGAGCGTTCCAACGCATCCAACGACTCCCGTGTCACCACTGCCTCTTTGGTAGTAGTACAACTACATGCGCATTGGCCCATCGACTTCTTAATTTTAACCATCTCACTCTTCAAGGCCGCCAATTCCCCCCGGAGGGTCTCGTTCTCCTCCCTCAATTTGGCGACCTGTTCAGCTCCCTCCTCTTGGATTTTTTGGAGGATTTCCTGCACAAATACTTCCTCGTCTACCACATCCATCGGGTTTCCCGCCTCCGAACTGGCTGCGCTTGACCCATCCTTCACTTGGACATCCCGAGCAGTGAAACTCGGATTAGGGGTCTTCTCCGTCTCACTCTTGGTTGGTCAGCCTCTTGCGAGCCCGCACCGTCCTGCGCGGAAGCCCTTCCGGCTTTTTAAATTCGACCTTGGGTCTCGGTTCGTCCTCCCAAACCTCGACTTCGGCTTCACTGTCAACCTCCAGATTGAGCTCCCAATCGGGACGCCTCTCAACTACAGACTTGCTTGAGTCTTGCTCTAGGAAACCCTAGCTTTACACTACCTACATTAAAGAATGAAAAGTTTTGAATAGAATACTTATTCAATATTTAATTAGATGAACATTAGGAAAGCTTCCCTGTCTCCTATTTTTTAAATTACTAGTGGTTCTGTAAAGCACTCATATTACAAGCCATGCTTGCTTTGGGCTTGATTCTTCAATCATGATCGAAGGCTTGATTATAAAGATACAACGTTGAATGTTTATTGGTGACGTTAGTTATATCCAGTTAAGTAGCCCCTTACTCCTGGCATCTGAGGTATACGTTAATTTTATTACTTTAAGCCAGATAATGTGGACCCCACCGATACAGTTAAACCTTTGATAAACCACCGATAAGTTGACATCAGAAACTGCGGCGTAATATTTTTTTATTTATTAAGAGTAATCATGTGCCTTACTAGCGATTTACCTAACTGTTGTGTTATCAATGATAGTCAAAGGTAAAGAAAGATTTCAGGGAAACTATGAAAAACGTGTCAAATAAACAGGCTCACTCTTTACCCTCGCTTTTTAAGCGGACTGCCAAAGGATCTCTGAAAAGAGCTCTAATGAGCTAACATAATTTTCCCGGTTCCGTTTCACGCAAGGCGCGTAAGACATCGCATGTTCATTTTTTCGTGGACTTTCAGACAGTAAATTAGGAACAAAGGTGGGAGGACTTAGTCTAATTGATGGTTTTTTATTCTTCCTGCTTTTTGGAGATCTTAGTTTCCTAATGTGTTAAATGTTTAAGAAACTTAAGAGGATTTATACAGCACACAAGCGCCGCCAATGAAAAAAAAAACATATTGCTTAAATAAAGACGAAATTGTGAATTGTGTTCTTATAATGCACTCCAATTATAAAAATTGAACACTTGAGGTTATTTTTTAAAGTATTGCGATATAGACTCCTGTCTGACCCTTAATGAAACCTTTACCTACCTTCCAGGAAGAACGTCGCCGCACCGGCCGGTACATAGCGATCCTAGTTGGAATCTCGCTATTCCTACTGGCCATGTACCACGCGTGGGTACGACGTATCCCGATAGTGGCCAGTCTGGTGGTTCCGGCGCTGATCATGTTCGTCTACGTGGCATGGGTGCTGTTTACTGCCTCCAGGGATAAGCATAAGGTAAGAATGAAAAATACTTATTAACGCCGTCGCACCGGCCGGTACATAGCGATCCTGTTGGAATCTTACTGTTCCTAAGGCCATGTAGCTGCGTGGGTGCGACGTATCCTGATAGTGGCCAGTCTGGTGGTTCCGGCGCTGATCATGTTCGTCTACGTGGCCTGGGTGCTGTTTACTGCCTCCAGGGATAAGCATAAGGTAAGAATGAAGAATACTTATTAACGCCGTCGTACCGGCCGGTACGTAGCGATCCTGTTGGAATCTTACTGTTCCTAAGGCCATGTAGCTGCATGGGTGTGACGTATCCTGATAGTGGCCAGTCTGGTGGTTCCGGCGCTGATCATGTTCGTCTACGTGGCCTGGGTGCTGTTTACTGCCTCCAGGGATAAGCATAAGGTAAGAATGAAGAATACTTATTAACCCCGTCGCACCGGCCGGTACATAGCGATCCTGTTGGAATCTTACTGTTCCTAAGGCCATGTAGCTGCGTGGGTGCGACGTATCCCGATAGTGGCCAGTCTGGTGGTTCCGGCGCTGATCATGTTCGTCTACGTGGCCTGGGTGCTGTTTACTGCCTCCAGGGATAAGCATAGGGTAAGAATGAAGAATACTTAAACGCCGTCGTACCGGCCGGTACATAGGAACAGAGCGATCCTGTTGGAATCTTACTGTTCCTAAGGCCATGTAGCTGCGTGGGTGCGACGTATCCCGATGGTGGCCAGTCTGGTGGTTCCGGCGCTGATCATGTTCGTCTACGTGGCCTGGGTGCTGTATAGTGCCTACAGGGTTAAGCATATATTTATATAAGGATAAAAGTTACTTAAATTATATGGCACTTATGAAAGTTCTTGTGTATTGAAGCCTTTATAGCGAGACGACTTCAAGGGCGGGTTTGTCTACGTTGAAATGTTAAATTACATCCCGACGTTGCCGACGTAGTCATGAGCGTAGCCAGCCATGGGCTCAGGGTGGGGCAGCAGTCTAAAATAATATGTAACTAGCAAACTATACCCGCTGCCTTACCCTGGTATTTTTTTTCCATGCATATTTTGTATTGCTACGGGCCTATCTCATTAATTCTGCGTCATTTTTTAATTTTCTTACTTAGGTAAGATTAAGTAGTACCTCACAGGTCAGAGCCTGCCCCACCGTGGCTACGCCCATGGACGTAGTCAAAATGACAATGTTCATGTGATGTTCATCAAGCCTGCTGATAGTGATGATTGCTCCCTTCTATCGTACTGTCAATATTTAATACAACTATTTAGTGTGCTAGCTAACATTGTTTATTTTACGTACATATGCTACGCAACACAGGCATGTCCTCCCTAGCGAGTAGGGAGTGGTCCAAGGCAATCAAATAGGTAAATACTGAGATAATACCTTGGTAGCATTACTGATGTATTCCAGAGGGATTTAATTAATATAGGACCAGGAAAATCTTAATTTCATTCGGAGAAATTTTGCACCACTGTAATTTTGGCCTAATTATTTGCTCACCCTAGGTAATCAACTTATAATAAATAACCTTAATTGATTGTCTAGCACCTGCAATGGGGCTGCCTACGCATGTCGAAGTAATTCTCTTCACATTGGTGAGATGGCGCTGATCTTCAGCGGAAACGTAAAAAGTATTAGAAAATTTCGCCAAAATCATTAGTGGCTCGGTAGCATAATTGGTAGTGCATTGCGCCGGAATCCCAAGGGTGCGGGTTCGAATCCCGTCTGAGTTGCTACGGGTGAGTCGATTTTTTCTAATATTTTTTCATTATTTATTCATCTTAATATATAAATAGCATTGTGAATGCAAAAATCTAAAAGTTTAAAAAAATATTGTTTGCACATAGACTTATTATATTGTTTGCATTATTATTATTTACATTAGGTACACGTTCCTTATTATTCATCCGATTGTGAAAAAAATTTGGCGTGTTTGAGCGCACGCCCGTGGTTTACGGCAGAAAACTTTGTATAGGTAGCAGGAAACTTTGTAAAGATTCCAGTTTGACTTTCTGTTGTGTTTTATACATGGACATAATATTATATTGAAGTGAATAGGGTAGAAAAATTTCTAACATGTGAGCGATACCTAATTAAAAAATTATGAAGGACAGAAAAATCGTTCGGTTCTTCATGTCAATGTCAATGCTATATTTGGAATATTGATGTAATCGAAATAACGTAAGTAGGTTGGCGGAATGATCTCACATTTAATTTGAAAACTCATCAAGCCTCGTTAAAAGATTAATTATAACATCAAAGCGCTGTTTGTCGAATCATACATTCATAAAAATATGTAGTGCTACACTAAAATATACCTTTGTATTTTCAAATGTTTAACAATGGCTTTGTTAAAAAAGATAGAATAGAAAACAAAACTACTTGCAATAATGAAGTAATTTGAAGATAATATATAGGTGTATTTATAAACGTTTACTTGACTCAGTAAACTATGTATTATTTAAACTCTCATGAAGCTATTCAGATGTTAGAATGTTGACAGAGAGTGACATAGGTTGCCTAAGATAGCTTAGAGCTTCAGAAACTTGACTTTGTGATAAGTACAGTACAGACTATCGTATCTGACAGTTATTGTAAATTCTGAATTAAACGTTACAGAAGCGAAGAAATGGTTGCCGGATACCAAAGGTATAGTGTTAGGGCTGGTTTATACTGGGTGAGTGACTGGACCCAGTGACTTGGAATTTTGAACCCAGTAACTGGGTACATATAGACAGGATCGGCAGTAAGTCGTACTGTGCCCGAAAATAGAACGGGTGGCTAGTCAGCTGGACTGACTTGCGAGCGAGAAGTCAGCATTGAGCCCAATTCACACATTTCAGTGAAGTCACAGTTCCGGCAGAGTTCCATTTATTTATTTATTTTGAACACACACAATTTTTACATGAAAAATAATGGACAGAAGAATAGTACAAGGGCACAGCTTATTTCATATTGAAATTTCTTCCAGCAGGCCCGGGACAGGGTATGTTAGGGATCCCTGTCAAGGATTCACAAAATACCCGATTTAGGAAAAATTACTGCCTATAAAAATTTTTAGCCACTACTTTTTTGTCACTTTCATCCACAAATCTTGCACTCTTGTCCACAAGAAACGGCCGCGCAGCGCGATTTTAAGTCAGTTTTAGCCACTAATTTTGTAGTGTTGTCTATAGTAGAAAAAGTGCCGCGCAGCGCGATTTTTTGTCAGTTTAACCACTTGTATGTACTCTTATTTATAGTAAAAACGGCTGCGCAGCGCGATTTTTTGTCAATTTCATCCAGAAATCTTGTACTCTTGTCTACAAGAAATGGCCGCACAGCGCGATTTTTCGTCTTTTTAGCCACTTGTATGTACTCTTATCTATAGTAAAAAAACGGCCGCGCAGCGCGATTTTTAGTCAGTTTCATCCGGTAATCTTGTAGGTACTTTTGTCTACCTATAGTAAAAGAAACGGCCGCGCAACCAAAGGCGAATCGAGTCAGGATTTTAAATTGGGGGATTTTTTAAATCTTTTAAGATTTATGATTAAGATTAGTTTTAACTAAACGTTTTAAGACTTTTATAGAGGAAGAGTATTATAGGAGGTTGGTCATCTCCGCATTTTACACACAGCCTTTAATTAAGTAAACGGAAAATAATAATTTTAATAATATCTCAATAAATAAATTTTAACGTAATAATAACTGTTCCGAATTCGAGCGATAGTCAGCAGGATAGCACGAGAGCTCCATTATTCAGCCTCAAAATTCAATGCAATCCGCAAAGGTAACCAAACCAACCTCGTGGGGGGGGGGGGGGCATGGCCCCCATGCCCCCCCCCCTGGATCCGCCAATGCTGTTAGCGTATAATCCATTAAATGAAGTAGGTATACAAATACTCTATTTATGTCATATTTTGTGACTATTTAATTTGGTCGGAATCGATCTAACAGCGCTCTCAGCGTGATTCGGAACGCGGCCAGAGAATGTATGAAATAATAATTATCACGGGGGCAGTACTGTGCTGGAATTGTGACTTCACTGGTATGTGTGAATCGGGCTTAACGGGCACGGCTAACTTCACAACCGCCATAAAGTTTACATGTTACTGTACTGTGTATGTCCTCATCTAAGTCATTAGGTGCGTTTTACGACACCCTTACGTGTGAAAGGGTTGGGGCTATTCCGCTCTGGCGATACACAGAAAAACATAAGTGTTTTTTTTAAACAAAAAGTTTTTACCCTTTGGGTAGGGAACCCTAAAAAGTTACAGGACGTGAAAGTTACGATTTTAAGATAATTTCCCTCGTCGGGCGCGAGAGGCGTGACGTCATCTGTAGAACATCTCGAGTGGCCCAGCCGCACCACCGAGTGACGTGACGTCACGCCCTTACAATCGGGTCGCGCAAAAATTCGTCAACTTAAATTATTTAAGTATTGCTCTGCCATTCTCATTAATTATTTTCAATGATATGTTAATTTTAGGCAATATTTTAAATATATGAAGTTAAATGAAGTTTAATACATGATGTTAAAAAAAAATTAAGAAATTTCTCCATTGTTTGTATTGTTCGGTCCAGTCCAGTCCAGTTACACGTAGACGAAGTCGCGAGCAACAGCTAGTTATCAATAAAACAGTCCTAAAGGTTCAATATTAACTTTTTTTATAGACGACATTTACGACTGCTTTCCAAAGTGAATCGCTATTCAGCTATAAGCTTGACTATTCACTTCAATGATCAATAAAACGAAACATCTGTGTTCCAAAGACACCGCAAAAGGCGTACCATACACTTATTTTCTTCATTTGTTTAAGAGCTTTGATATACTTTTCGAACATGCCAGCTCCATTTCTGGGTCAGTTAAAAAGATTATAATAAAACTTTTGTAATCTAAATGCATACACTTAGTACTTACTTACTTGTTGTGGGGTCTGTGATGAATCCGAAATATAATTTATTTCCAACGACAAGAATAGTAGGTAACTATTATCCACACTATTCTAAACAATATATAATTTAAATAATTTTAATGCTTGGTATTTTGACGTTTTTTTTAGTAAGTGAAAAAATAAAGCAACATTTTTCCGCCCAGCAAAAGAGCTAACTTGGATTGTCCCCGCCGTTGTAGTAGCCACACAAACTACGCAACACTCGTGCAAACAATGTCCGTGTAAAGCTCATTCGCTTAGATAGTGTCGGTACACCCGCAAGCAAATGTGTTCAGAGACAGGCATACCGGCAAGTTTTTGGTAATGTTACTGATAACGGTAAACAATATCGTTATCGGTATCGATAATTATTTAAGTTATACCATAGTGTGCGGGCGGGGGGGAAGGGGGGGTCGTGTTTTTTTAAGATTACGGTGTACTTGTGTTTATTGAAAAAAAATACGAATACAAATAATACACACAAGCGAGGTGGAAAAAGAATTTTAATGAAAAATTAAATAAAAATATAAGACTACCTACTATTCTTCATCACTTGAAGTGTCAGAGTCATTATCACATGTATTTATAATAATAGATCCAAATTCATCACGTTCCGAATCCATACCAAAATATCGATTTTCTTTTTTAATTGCGTTATCTTTTTTTTTTTTTTTTTATAAATTTTATCATGCAATCAGTCTCCTGGACTATGAGCAGATTTGTTGTAAAGAAGAATGACATGTAGAGCAAGGCGCTCCATCGAGAGCCCACTCATTCTTGAATTAGTCTTAGCCGAGTTTTACATATCTGGTAGTTTGCGCCTTTTCAGGCGTCTCATACAATCCGGCAATGTCAGCTGTTTTGCTAGTTCATTTGGGTGATTGTCTAGCCTATTTTTGTATTTGTCAAATATCCTCGAGATTTCATCCCTGACAGTGTTGATATGGAGATGTTGGTGAACTTCTGAGTTGCGAATAAACCAAGGAGAATCTGAGATCTGTTTTAGAATATAATTCTGTGCTCTTTGAATTTTGTTGACATTGGAACCACTAGCCGAACCCCACAATTGAAGTCCATAGGTCCATATGGGTTTGAGGATGGCATTATACAGGAGTAACTTATTGTCCACAGACAACTTTGAGTTTCTTCCGAGCAACCAGTACATTCCTCGGTACTTGAGGTTTATTTCGTCTCTTTTTGTTTGAATGTGCTTGGCCCAGGTAAGACGACGATCTAAGTGAATACCCAGGTATTTGACTGATTCACTGGTTGGTAGAGGGTTGCAACCCAATCTCACTTCAGGGCAGTTATCTTTTCGAAGTGTGAATGTTATGTGGATCGACTTTAATGGGCTTGCCTTGATTTTCCATTTTCTTAGCCATTGGTCGACATTGTCGAGACTTTTTTGTAAGAGCTTAGAGGCTTCCTTGCTACTTGTGCTGGTTGCTAAAATGGCAGTATCATCTGCAAATGTAGCCACAGTTGTTCCCGCAGTTTCAGGTAGGTCTGATGTAAAGATAGTGTATAAAATTGGTCCAAGTACTGATCCTTGTGGCACTCCTGCAAGGATTTCATGAAAAGTGGAGGTGCAATCATTTTCCTTAACTTGGAAGAGTCTGTTATTGAGATATGATGACAGTATTGGATAGAAAGTGTGTGGAAGGAGCGTTTTGATTTTATACAGGAGACCCTTGTGCCATACTTTGTCAAATGCTTGCTGCACGTCCAAGAAAACTGCAGAGCAATATTCTTTACGTTCAAAGGTGTCTCTAATGAATTTGCATACCCTGTGGACTTGCTCTATGGTTCCGTGTTCTTTTCTAAATCCAAACTGATGATCTGGAATTATAGCTTTTTCTGAGAGTATTTGAAGTATTCTTATCAGCAGCATTTTTTCAAACAGTTTAGATATAAGCGGTAATAGGCTAATTGGACGGTACGACGTCATGTCATGCGGTGATTTGCCAGCTTTTGCTATCATTATGATTTGCGATATCTTCCATGCAGCTGGAAAATATCCTGTTCTCAAGACACCATTGAACAGCACAGTGAGAAATACTATTCCTTTTCGTGGCAGTTCATTTAGCACCTTTTTATCTATTAGGTCAAATCCTGGTGCTTTTTTTTCCTCCATGTTTTTTATTAGAGATTTAATTTCTCGAGGCGTTGTCGGTTTTACTGGTAGGTCTAGTTGAAAATCTTGTTGGAGAGCTTCATTCATGGATAGGTCGTCCGTTTCTTCATCACCATCATTGGGTTTGAATACTGAAGCAAGATGATTTGCGAATGCATCCGCTTTTTCTTGTTGAGTACGAGCCCATGTATTGTCTTGCAAGCGAATTGGAGGTTTAGGTGTGATCGGAGTTTTACACACTCTCCACAATGAATAATTCGTTGATTTAGTGGCTGTTAAGTTTTCAATTTGGGATCGTGTGGTAGCATTCTCTGTTTCCTGGATGAGATCTCGCAATTCTCTTGCTGCCTTGTTAAATGCAGTTTTATCGGACGAGTGTCTACTCGTATGCCATACTCGACGAAGTCTCCTCTTTTCCAAGATTTTGTGACGTATATCTATAGGAACAGTTTTGTGCCTGGGGGTAGTCCGCCTTGATTCTAAGGTACTGGTCCATGATGCTTTTTGGATTGTTTGAGTAAATTTTATGGTAGCATTTTCAATATCATCACTAGTTTTTAAAGAAATTTTCAGATCTAGTTCTTCTTGTATGATTTCACGGAATCGATTCCAGTCCGTACCTTTATTGTATAGTTTTGGAGGAGATGTTTTTTCTAAAACATGGACACTGATAGTTAAAATAACTGGAGTGTGATTCGACGATCCATCTAAGCATGATTCTATTTTGAAAAAAAGTCTGGATACACCTTTTGTTATGAAAAAGTCTAAGAGGTCCGGGAGCTTATTCGGATCTGTAGGCCAGTGCGTTGGTTCAGATGTCGCAATAGGAGTCAGGTGGTTTGTATCAACACTTTTTTTAAGTTCTCTGCCCCTGGTCGAGATCAGTCTCGATCCCCACATGGTGTGCTTACAATTCCAATCTCCACCGGCTATGAACCTATTTCCCATTGAATTCAGGTATGTTGTGAACTGGGCTTCAGATATTCTGTGCTTTGGTGGACAGTAAACGGAAGAGATGTTGATATCACAGTGTTTGTCCTGAACTGTGACCGTTGTTGCCTGTATGGCTTCAGTTTTGAAGTGAAGCGATTCATGATGTTTTATAGAAGATTTGATAATTACTGCAGTGCCACCATGCGCAGTGCCGTCAGGGTGATTGGTACTATAGATAGAGTAGTCTTTTATCCTAATAAGACTATTGCAAGTAAAATGTGTTTCCGATATAAGCAGAATGTCAAGGTCATGTAAATGTAGTAGGGCCTCGACTTCGCTTTTGTTGGGTGATAGTCCATTTATGTTCCATGTAGCTATCTTTAAGGACTTAAACTTAACTTCTGGACTATGGTTGTTATGAGGCCGAGTAGGGTACTCATTTGTTGTAGCATCAAGTCAATTTTTTCAGACTGTTTTATGAACATCTCTTCTAGTGTTAGGTTTGTAGTCGACTCTTTATGATTTGACATATTTCGGTTTGGTTTAGTTATATCTCGATTATTGTTCTTTACTGTATCAGAGTAACTCATGTTCCTCGTTTCTAGATTTTGTGTACCTTTGTGTATTGGTAGTGTGGGGTTTTCACCTACATTTCTTTTTGATTGAGAGGAGATTTGATTCAGTGAGGGCAAAGTTATAGTTTGTTTGCGTTTTTTTCGATCTAGTATCTCCTTATAGACCTCGCATCCCTTGTAGTTTGCAGGATGGGGCCCTTGGCATAGGGCACACGTTGCTGGTGTAGATCGGTCAGTCTTTCGACAGTCACTTGTTTTATGTGATTGTCCACATTTGACGCAGCGGAATGGCCTCATGCAATAATTCTTTGAGTGACCATACTGCTGACAGCGCTGGCACTGAACTATTGTTTTGCTTTTTTTGGGATCTTCTATTGTAACCCTGTGGTGGTAGATGTATTTGATTTCTTTTGCAGCTTTGTTGTTTGGTCCCGCTACTAGGTTTACAAAGAATGTTGAGGTTGGTCTTTTCTCTGGGCCAGATCTTGCGTTGATAATTTCTCCGACTATTTGGTTTCCTGTCTCTTCAAATGCTTCCTTGATTTCCAGGTGTGGAGTGGTGTGATGTAGATTTCTGATCACCAGCCTGTAATGTCTGTTGTCTTTCCTGTTGAACGTGTGACCTATGAGACCATTTTCTCTTACTATTGTAATAAGTTTTTTGTATATTTCTACATTTTCACAATTTATACGGAGTTGATTTTTATTAACAATTTTGTATGTGAACTGATTTCTATCAATTTCTTCTTCTAGGAGAGTGGTCAATTTATTTATGTCTTTGACACCATATAATATAATTGGTGGAGGTTTACTGACTTTCCGCTTTGTTTGGTCATCTACATTGATTTGGTCTACTGGTAATCCAGCGTATCTGTTCTCTGTTTGTACAGATTCGGGTGAATGAGTATTGGAAAACTTCCTCTTCTTTTTTGGATTCCTTATAGTGGGTACTTTTTGCCAGTCGGGAGGTCCTGCTTTTTCTTGTATTTCCATACTATCTTCAGTTGGGACTGCTGCTGGATCACTAGTAGTTTTATGAACAGTAATGTTTCCGAGTGAAGCGCTTCTTGGTCGAGTTATAAATAAGCTTGGATGAAAAGCTTGCTGAATTAATTTCTTATTTCCAGTAGCATTAACAGCTACGGGGGCCTGGTGATCCACCCTCGCAGTGTCTTCGGTAGCAGATTTCACACTCTCCGGCCCGGGTACCGGAGAGCGCCGGGCGTTAGCCGGATCGCATGACAGAACATTCTCACTATTATCAGACATTTCATAGAAAGGGTTTGGGAAAATAGTGCTGCACTTTCCCAAGGTACAACACGTCATAATTTCGGTTGACGCCCTAGCCTTTGATGAACCAACATCTCCCTGCAAGGCAGCAGGTGCCATTTAGTATCAGAGTTGACTTCTCCTAGATCAATTACTGTACCGCAGTTAACGAGGTTGATCTCCCCGGGTCCGAGCTTAGATTTAAGTGGCGGCCCATACTCGCCACTATCATCCGTTGTCATTGGGTTTAGTGCTATTTTATAGAGAATGTTCAGCCATGAGCATTCCCAGCACCCCTCCAACCGGATTGCCCTATTGTCCGCGACTACCGAAGTAGCTAGCTTCCATATCTGGAAGCCGTTTCGCTATCCGCAACCTGCGACGCGGTGGGTGGCACAGGGCCGTGCCCCTGGGAAGGATCACCCAGAACCCACAATTGCGTTATCTAAACTTTTTTTTGTGTTTACATGTTTTACAAAACACCCGTCTTTTTATTGTTGCTTCACTTAAAGTTTCATCTTGAGGCACTTCACTGTCCTCCCAAGGACGAAAAACATTTTTAGTATACGTAGCAGAGTCAACAAACACAACTTTTCACTACGGCGCGGCGCTTCGATCTAAACTGCCAAAATCCAAATTGACTTGCGGGTGTACGCCGCACGCGGTATCCTTTATTTATGCGGCGGCATCCTTTGACAAGAAGCGGCACGTGCAAAGGCGGCGCGATGAAAGGGCGACACTATCTAAGCGAATGCGCTTTAATATCTTTGTTCTTCGTCAAAACGGCGGCGTTGGATATTGTGAAAAAAATTGAGCAATTAATTTTCCGAACACAATTAGACAGTCGGCTGCAAAAGAGCTACGTTTTTTACTTTACCCGTAGTTGTAGTTGCTACACAAGCTACGCAACAGTCGTGTTAATAAAATCCGTATATATTTTTGTTTTTCGTCAAAACAGCGTTGGATTTTTTGAAAAAAAAAGAGTGATTAATATTTGACCACTCTTAATGTAACGGGGAAAAATCCGAACGGGACGGGGACGTGCTGTACATCTTACAATGTTCTTGTCTCTCGTTGTCTTGTTCGTGTTCTCGTCGTGTATGTTTTTATATGCATGTTTTTATATGAAACTATGTTTTTATATGCAGATGTCAAGAAATCGCCTCGTTCCGTCCGGAAAAAAAACATGTTACGTACACAGCAACCTTTAATTAGACAGTCGGCTGCAAAAGTGCTACCTCTGTTTGACTTTACCCGTGGTTGTAATGGCCACACAAGGCGGCTGCCCTAAACCAAATTCAAGTATCTCATTCCAGACAAATTTTAAAGGAGAGCTTAAAAACTTTATTGAGTGTTTTATTGAAAAATAATTTTTTTTGGACACTAATATGTTAAAATATCATGGGTATTTAAACTAAAAATATGTCTGTAAAAAATAAGTTTTTATACCTACCTACATTTTGACGAACAAAAACAGTGGTCTGCGTAGAAATATTTATTGATTTGTCAATCATATTCTACGCTATAAACAAGTAACTTGAGATTCTCTATTATACTTTAGCTGTCTTATTCAGAGTGCGTTTGTTAAACTAGGGCCAAAGTTAACATGGCGTTAGACTGCGGACTAACGCCATTTTAGCGCAAATCGTATTCAGAGTGACAGTTTAACGTTTAGTCCCACCGTTTAAGGATTAAAAGGAGCATTGTGATTGGTTTACAAGCATTAAACCAGGTTTTGTTAGAACGGTCTTGCACCCTAGTTTTGTGAAACATCTCTGAATAAGACAGTAGTAGTATTCCCGTAGATACTTGTTTTCAGCTTTGCATAGAGCCATCGAATATTTTACTAACGACTATAAAATAAATACATAGAAACCAAGTATCTGAAAATCTATTTCAAGTAAGTACAAGTATCTTGATATGACTTGTTTGTTTTTAAGTTACAAACGGGAAATCTACTTTCTTTTAGTGTAGATTTAATTGCAAACGGAAAAAGATACTTGGCCATATTTTCCGAATTAAACATCGAAATGTACTTTCGATGGGATTAAACCGAATATTAATAAAATAAAAAAAAAATGTAGATCCCATTTGTTTTGCTTAAACAGAAAATGTTTTTTTTTAAACTTAGTTACTTTACTTTTGCGTAGGGCAGCCGCACACAACACTCGTGTAAACAAAGTCCGATTTGCGGTTCGCCAGTCACCGCTCATTGCCGCAGCGTAAACATGTGCGGTCCGATTGATGCTGCGACAGTGTTCATGAAACTGTAGGCTTTATTTTTCGTTTTCATTGTTTATTCAACATAATTAAAAAAATGCTGAAAATCTAATGAAATTTAACGTAGGTAAGGGACATTTAACAGTGTTCTTTGATAAGAAAATTAAGAATTAACCTTAATAAACATGATTTCAGAACGGCTAGAATACACCTACATAATATATAAAAACATACCTACCTACCTACCTACTAAATTGAAACACATAATATGTCCATCTCCAAATTAATTTCAATATTTCATTAGTTGAAAAATCTACACCGATTCATATGATTTCGGATAATCTATCTCGAAATGAATTTCAATATTTAACCGTTAGAAAAATCTATTCATTCTGTGAAATCACTCTGCGACGAAGACTAAACCGAACAAAATTTTAATTGAAAAGTTAAGTAAGTAATATATACTTATTTTCATTTAGCGTTAGAATAACACGACCAACAACGAAACTCGTTGTTACTGTGTAAACTTTATTCCAACCTAACTTATCATAGCTTCAGCATACTATTATGTATTCTGTGGCTTGAGACCAATTGTTCAGTGAACTGAGTTTTAAAAGGGTAGGTACTTTGATGTTTTTATTGCAAACTTGTTCTCAAACCGAGAGCATTGGCAATAGAGTGTTATTCTTAATTTATTCCAAGACCTTTCTAGACCCTACTTGAATTTCTAAGAATATAAATAATATTAGTTGACTGTAATTTAGTAATGAAATTTGTATGTTCCAATGAGTGCTTTGTTGATATTTACTTTGAAAGTTAGATAGTCTCAAGCATGTCTCTAGGTCCATTATGTGGCGACGTAAGATTAAAATGTTATAGAGCAAAGTAAAGAACATCATTGTAAATTACACCCGACTAAATAATCTGAAGTTATTCATATAAACACTTCCCTTTTTCTGTCTGCCTACTTGAAATAAATATTGCTCGAAATGTTGATAAGGACTTCTGAAAATGTGAACCATACAAACTTCTTCACTTCGGTACTGTTTATCTATTGACTTTTTATAAGAAAAAATATGGTGGTCCTATTTTGGTTTAAGTAAGTTTATGTTCCAAAATGAATTTTACGCGCAAATTGACTGACGCGTGAAAGCACTAAACTTAAGAATCGCCCAAGTCTTTGCTTATCTACAACTCGACCAAGTTAACTTAGCGAATGACAGCTACATGACGGCTAAGTTTATGATACCGTTTTAATTTGGTCATGTTGTAGTTAGGAAAAGACTTAGGCGATCCTTAAGTTTAGTGCAATCGGCCATGAGATTGAACATTGAACATGTCGTAGAATGTTTGTCATACTATGGGAAAGTTATTGAAAATCCATTATTTTGTGTTAAAACAAACTTCTCAAAATATACAATGAGAAACTAAAAATACAAGTACTAAGGTGTGATTCAGTGACTCTGCAAAGTTACTTATTTATTATACAGGTTTTTATTTTTTTCTTTAATAAGTAATACTTAAAGTTATTTTTGGCTATACGCTGCTTAGACTGCTATGAATCATGTTCAAATATCCTTCTTTGTAAACGTACTGGTAAAATAAACGAGTTCTCAAAATCTGACAGGAGCCAATTGATCGATACCACATACGTTCCAAGACAGGTGTTTAGCAAATTTCCAAGATGCGATACCTATGTTAAAAGCGCTTAGTGAAAATCGTGATTCGTATACAATATATGAGATCTGGTAGACATTATGAAGATAGGAGCGTGTGCGAACGTGTTTATTTGTTTTACGCCGCGTACGCGTTTTGTTTACAAAATTAAATTATCAAACTGGCTTCTCAGGTGCAAAGTCAAGTGCGCCATTAATTTTGTTTGTTTGGGTAGACTTTTTATGAACGCGGTAGGAGTGAATAATTTTATTCTTTTACGGTATCAATTTTAAGACGTGGTTTATTTTCCAAAAAGTTTTTCTACGTGATAAGTATAATAAATAACAAGTAAATATATAACATATGTAAGTAAGTAAATATATGAGCAAGTAACTCATAAACAACTCGGTCGCGATCGCAGTCAGAAGAATGACGTGATCAGTCCTCTGTTCAAAAATGTTATTAATTAGGCAAATTTAAATATTTTTTTAAAGAAAGATGTAGGTAAATTACTAAAATAAAGCGTGTCATTTTAACTGACAGCATAATAAAGTCTCAAGAATTTGTAATAATTTTCAAAGCATCTCTAGATACTATTTTAGAATCATTACAATTTTAATAGCGTCCTAAACGAGGCGTGGTACATCGATTCAACATGCGTCCATAGAACTTCAGCAGTTATTCGGAACTAATTATTACCATGTTCCGGTACTTTCGGAAACACAATATTACCCGGATAATCCTCCAAAGTTATTTTAGGAGAACATGCTTAAATATTCAGTAATTAAAAATTTAACATCCATTTATTAGTTTATTTATTAGGAATACCAACAGAATTTATTTTATTAAATACATTGTTGAGATTATAACATTTTAGAAAAGGTATCTGATATCAAGAATCTTAAACAGTAGGTACAAAAATTTTTTAGTTATTTAGTTTTCTTACTATATTTTAGAAAATGTGTCTGTATATCAAGAATCTTAAACAATACAAGTATTCTTAATTATTTAGTTTTCTTACTAGATCAATTTGCCATTTATTTTTATGATTCTGGTGGAAAAAAAGCTCAAAAATTAAAAAATGAACTGCGAAAATAACAATACCTAACTGTATTGTTACAAATAAACCATTTTCAAGAGTGACGTATTTTTTGTTACTCATATCGCTGATTGATCCCTGCAAAACCGCAACCTATAGAAGCGAAACAATTACTTTGTACTAACCCAATTTGGTTAAATCTCGCTTCAAACTAGTCTTTGGCCGCAGTCCAAACTAATAGGTTTTGGGGCTGAACATCAATTGGAAATTTGTAACAGCTGCTGAAAACGGAGCAAATTAAGGGGTAGTATGGATATCAGGAACGTTTTATTGGAATTTTCGCAAATTGTCATGGTAACAGCATAAAGTAGATAGCCATGTTAAAAGCAAGCGATATTAGGAAACGTTTAATATAATCTATACTGAATGAGGCTCTCATTCCAACTTCCCATGGCAATTTAGATTACAAAAAAATACTGACCTAAATAATTAAATATCTCAGGAACATTATAGCTTACCGTTAGTGAAATATTTTTTGAAATTGTATAGTCTACAAACAAGAGATTACCTTCTACAAACAAACTAACATACTTTACCTCTTTATTATAAGTTTTATTTTACGTAAACTAAATATGTTTCTTTATGAATAATTTATTTGTTTCCGTCGTAATGAGTTTGTGAATAAAATCTAATAATAAATTCATCAGTAAGTATAACCACCTAATCTAATACGCAACTTTGCTTCGAAGTTGAAAATTCTTCCATCGGCTTTCCATTTAAAAGTTATCTATCCGTAAATCGAGTTACTATAATTAATTATTCACTTTGATTTTATTGACTGTGATGTAAATGGTTTTAAATTGGAATGATTGTTTTTGCTGACTTAGCGATTTTTTTAAAGTTTTATTAAATCGCTTAAAATCTACACCTACCTATCTACTCATAAAATAAATGGCTTATGTTTAAATGATCACGATACGCATATAACCTAACACAGAATTAGTAAATGCTCAACAAATCTTCTTGGGCGGTTTAGGATTTGGTGAACATTTACTTCTTTTTATCGTATGAGGATTTGGGGCCACCTCTGGTGTTAGAGTTTATCAAGCCGCCTGTAAGGCCTCTGACTTGGCTTAACGACTGTTATCAGGTGACAACAGCTGGGAACGACGGTTTAACGTGCCTTCCGAAGCACGGGAGCGCTCAGTTGTAATGCAACTGAACGGTCACCGATCCGGCACCTGGCCGGACCGAGCGTTGCTTAACAAACGTGATCGAGTACGATCAGTCTGACAAGTTCCGCCATGAGCGCTTCCTGAACACTTACTAATTTTGAAGAACAAAATGTTTTTTGGTATGCTAAAGTATGAATTCCCAAAATAAATGTCCTGACTGATTCATGGACATGCATAGCTTGAACTACTGTATGGATTAGACTAAAAATTGCATGTAATGTAGATAGTTATTATGGCATTGGCATCCGCAAAGAAAGGATTTACATTTTTTTAACGGAAGTTAGTTATGTCCATAAAACTTGAGAAATACTGCACTGTTATTGCGCGACAGATAGCACCTCAATTACACAATATAAGTAGGTATTTAGATAGAATATAAATTTTTCTAGAACCTTTCATTTTTTACTATTGTAAAGCGCTGTTCTTCAGATATAAATATATATTAAAGATGTTGTTTTTCCAGTTACTGGATGCGGAAGCTGCAATGCGTGCCGCTGAAGTTGAAGCGTCAGAAAACGAAGCTCAATATTCAGACCATTCAAACAACAACATCGAGATATCAGTCATATCCAGCATAGATAGTTCCAAAATAAACTCCCCAGAATCTCCGACAAACCAAGAAGACACACATAACAGACTGGAAAACCGATTTCAGACACCCATAATACTTATAAATGATAAATTACCCGAAGACATAGATCAAAAATGGACGCATGTGGTAGCTTTAACTAATATTGAGAAGTTAAAAGCTTTTCCAACGAGACGAAGGCATAAAAGAAATTTTTGCAGAAGAAAACACGAAGTTTTTAAAAGATCTTATTCAATAGCGTAGTTGCGTAGCACGTGTATGAATTACAGTAATATTTATATATTATTATCTTCTTTATATCGTACATAATTATGTTGTGTTGTTGGTATGTTAATAATGTGGCACATATACCTAAGAGCCTCGCTTCGCAGACAGCTGATATCCGCTGTGCACAAGTTTCATAGCTTTTCTACTGTTGCTATTTATAGTCGAAATATTAACAGAATAGAAAAGGTCAGCCGTCAGAGCATTTGCGAAAGGCCGTGTGTACGATTTATTCTAGTAATAAAGTTATTTAAATTAAAGTCACTGAATGCATAAATCCAAAATTTAGAACTTGTTTTTTACAGATATGGCGTATTAGTATCCATTTGAACCAAACGCTGCCGTTGTCACATCCACGTATCATAATTAAATCATTATTATCTCAAAACCTAAAGTATGTTATTTAGTATACTAATCAATATACTTAATTCACCTATTCCCCTGGGTGAATTTAAGTGTACCAATTAGTATACTTTATTCATCCAGGCGACTTAGCTCAGGTGAATTAAGTCTACGACAGGTGTTAGTCCATCTTGCAATCCAAACCAATCATTATGTAAGTTTTAAGATTATGGTGAGAAATAAAAGTCAATAATACCAATACTAAAAGCAATAGTTCTAAAATATAGTATCATCGAGCCCGAAAGTTCTGAAAATACCGTGTGTGTTGCTGTAATAAATCAAGTTACTAGTTCAATATAATCCTTAGGTAAACTCATGTGATTAAATTATAGAGATTTGAATAAGATGAAAAACATACATTTTAATAAAGAATTTAGGTCATTCCACAAAGTAATTCTATAATTTACCCAAGTGTTCCCTAATTTCGAAATCAAAATTAATTACTAACTTAATAAACAGCTTTTCAATTTTCCAGTAAATATGAAAACAAACAGTAGATTTCTGTAATGAAGCTCCAAGTTTGTCTAATTTATATATTTCGTCTGGAAGTTTAATTACTTTTATTAATGTCGTGTCGTCTCATTCTTTGAGGTACTTACATTCTGACAACTGCGACGATTCGATTTATAATTCTAAATTCTAGCAGTTGGCAATGGGTTTAGCTGTAAACAAAACGTCTTTAAGGAACTCTTAAGCCGAATAATATGGAAGATGGGGACCATCAAACTCAACCAATTTTCCTCTGAAATAGCAAAAAATCAGCTATTTCATACATGTTGATATTTTCGTAATTTTTTATAAAACAGTTTTTTACACAACTGAGTTGGTCCCATTGTAAAAGTTGTTCAGTTTGATAGTCCCCATCTACCATATTCGGCTTTAGGGTATTTTTTTTTGTAACACCTTGTAGAGTGAGACCGTAGCAGCTGGCCCTACGTCATTTTATATAAATTGAATTTTTTATCTACCTAGGACGCTTAGAATAATTACACCTAGATAGTGATGTACAAGACTCGAGTCCTCCGAGTCCTTTTGTCCAGAGCTCGGAGTCGTTTTACGGGGCTCGCCTCGTTTGTACGAAGCTCGACGACTCGAGAGTCTTTTTTAGCGCTCGAGCCTTTTTTAGCGCTCGAGCCTTTTTCAGAGCTCGGCCGACTTCGAGCCATTTTCACGACTCGAGCCTTTTTGGAAAGCTCAGTAGATCTCGTGGCTTTTTCACGACTAGAGTCTTTTTCGGCGCACTAGTTGTGATGGGCTGCTGATGAATGAGGATAAGTAGAGCTAAAGCACAATAGATTAAGCATCTACGGTGCTATTTATAACATAAGACATTCATCTTTTTGAGTTCTAATTTTGAAGACTAGCTCGATAGCTATCGAGCTCACAGAGCCCTGAAAATCTGACTCTAGTCTTCAAAATTAGAACTCAAAAAGATGAATGTCTTATGTTATAAAGAGCACCGTAGATGCTTAACCTATAAGCCGAGCCGGCTTTAATATCTCCGTAAATAATAATATTTACAATATTATTAAAGTCATAAACATGAACTCTAAGCTTTTTATGAGGCTCGCGTTCATTTTAAGACTCGAGCTTTTTTGAAGGCTCGAGCTCTTTTAATAGGTTCGAGCTCTTTTGAAGGCTTGAAACTCTTTTGAAGCCTCGAGGCGTGGCTCAGAGAGCTCGTTTTTCGGCTAGGCTCGGGCTTACGAGCCTACTGAGCTCACCGAGTCCTGCCAATCCGAGTCTAGTCTTCAAAAGTAGAACTCGACGACTCGAGTTTTGTACATCACTACATCTAGAACAATAATTCCCTCCAAAGCGCGCTGTCAAAAGTGAGGCAACTAAAACAGTCAAAATGCCGCCGTTTTCAGATTTTTATTGTCCATTATTACATAATCATACCTAATAAGTACAAAACAGTTTCAATTTCCCTACCTTAAAGAGATTAATTATTATATTATTGGACTTTAGTTACGATTAGGTAACGTAGTACGAAGGATATAAATCTGAAAACATTTTGGCTCAGTATAAGTTGCCTCACTTTGCATACGCGGACACGGCTTCTAGGTGTAATTATTCTAAACTAAGACGCTACAGATGGTAACAACTATCTGCTGCTACGCTAGCGGTGGCTTTGACAAGTGCAACAACAACAAAACAACAAAGATACAGACGACCGCACATCATAAATAACTAGTCATCCGTCTTTATTCCCTACACAATAAAATCTGTATTCGCAGTACAACTGTTCCCTGACCGAAAGTGGCGCCCTCAGAGGTTTATAGATTTTAATAAAACTTTTCAATATAATTTTTGGGGCTCGTAGTACATTACCTTGCAGTCATTTGTAGAAGTAGAAAGCAAATGTGTCAAAAACGATAATTTTTGGCAGTTTTGCTATCTACTTCTAGCAGTGACTACGAGGGAATGTAATGATACCGTCTAAAAATACTAGACTATTGGCCCTAAAAATTCCACGAGAAGTTTATTAAAATTGTGTATTAGAATTACATACAATATTAAATCAAATTCACCGTGGCGGTGCCACTTTCGGTCAGAAAAGCGCCTTAACTTAACTTGACGTGCTATTGTGTGTGTTAAGCACGCTCTTTACGACTTTACAAGCGTTGGTTATAAAATGACGTAGATCTGGTCATAACACGACCTCGGACTAAAATAACTCCATATAAAGAAGTAAAGCATCTACTCCAATCCAAACCAATAAGCAAACTTAAAAGTGAAGACAGGTACTATGAACCTTTTTTCTTATTAAATAAACTTGGGAGTTTTATGGATTTATTTTAAGAAATACTAGACTTGTTCTTGACTGACTTTGTTAAAGAAATTAAAACACCCACTTGCTTTAGTTGTTTTATAGGTATAGTGTAGTGAATTGTAAAACTATTATTGGATATCTGCCAGGTACAAGGCTCTGATGTACGGACAATTTCTTTTTAGCATACCTATAGCACAGAATACATAGTACAAATCTTATAGTCAGTTCTGGTGTGAATTTTAAACATGTATTACTTAATGTAAAAAAAAATTTAGTAATGGAAAATTTTACCACAGATACACTCAAACTAACTCCAAAGCAAAGAATACTAACAATCACTATGTATCCAAAGGTAGCTTACAGACGAGCTGCGACGGACGGTCGCTGCTCAGTCGGAGACGCATCACGATCACGACACACAATTTTATGGTCGCGCGACTGTAAGAATTTTGACAACGACAAACACTTTGAAACATCCAAGAATTTTATATTCATATTCTATGACACTATATGAATTTATGTTCTTGAAAACATCCAACTAAAAAATATACAGCGTCATTTTGTGTTCACCATCCAAATTTTGAGGATGTGTTCAGTACATGAAACTGAACAACTTTCTCGAAGGAACACATAGCCAAATATGTAAAATAAAAACCGACTTTCCATACAAATCAAAGAGATCACGTGATCAATTGATCACGTGATCTCTTTTGACGACAAAATTTTGGTCATCCCATACTAAATTTAGTATGGGATGACCAAAATTTTGTGGCGAAATTCGACACATGTTTCCAGGCACGTATCCAGACTTTTAATTCGGGGGGGGGGGGGGGGGGGGGGGGACAACTGCATCCCGCAAACCGGAGAGTGCCACGCCCGCTAAATTTGAATTTAGTCCTGTACTGTGTGTTCTGGATTTGGGGGGGGATAAATCCCAAACTATCGTGCCTGCATGTTTGTTAGAGAAAGTTGTTTAGTATCATGGACTGGACACATCCTTGAAATTTGGAGGGAAAGTTCAAAATGACCCGATATATCTCGTAAGCCAGGAATACAGGCGAGTTATTTCTTTCTTACTATTTTTTATAAATAATAATATTTATAGTATACTAAGTATAATTAGAAAAAAATATTATTCCTAACACGTAACAAGGGTCAAACGCTTTTAGAATAATAATACAAATTCTGTTTTCATAAAATTCCACCTGTAAAAGCACATTCGGTGCCCTCATAACAAAATAATTTGTAATTATGGTAATGTGAATGGGCATCATTTGCACATAAATGTGGTCTTCGTTAGGACGTTTCGCGAGTTGTTTTAAATTCAGATCATTATTTGAGAGCTATTATTTAATTTAAAACATTTATGTTTTGTAAAAAGAACTGTTTAAAAATCTGATAGGTAGTGAATCATGAAATTTTTTAGCTAAGTAATCTGGTTATCAAAATCAATATTTATGTATTTTGTAAATATTAGCTATATAATATAATTTGGACAAAACAGGTATATATATATATAGACAAACATCTTTAAAATCTCTAGCGTTATTTTGTTCACGTAGAACACCAGATGCTCCTGGGACGTTGGTAAAAGCGGTTCCGCACCGTGTCCGATCCAAATCCATTCCGAAGACGGACACAGAATAATACAACGGCCACTTCGGATCGGACAGGCTTCGGATCGAATACGTGCGTAAACGCTCTAAAAGGTTAAGGCGTTAATATGCGTCAAATCCCAATATTCAACTCAAAATATTGAAAGACTACGCGCGTGAAGCTATCATAGAAAATATATATAGGTATAATGCTCTTGAAATAATAACTACACAATAGATTTGATTGAAAACATTTATAAAAATTTTACCACCTTTGATGTTAAAAAAAATCTCTAGAACTATATTTTTGGTCTTATTTGCAAAATTTCTCGGAAACAGAACATTCGATTATGTTAAAACCAACACATAAAAATCGTCGATGTTAATACTATAATAACAGATTTTTTTAACTAACTTGAAAGCGAAAAAAGTAATAAAAACATGTGAAAATTGAGAAATCGGTGCTAGTTCTCAACGCAACCGCCGCGTTGGACTGATTTGAAGCCAAAGTGAGTAGTTACGTCCGATTTCACTCCATCACGAATCAATCCGCTCGGATTGGTGCATGTTAACGCCTTAAAGGAGAATTAACAGATTAACAAAATATCATTTCGCGCAATCTTGTATCCCTGCGTCAATACAGAGTCCACAACTTTCATTTATCACTCCCAGGGTCTCGAAAGTGGAATTCAATACAGAGATTACGAAACCCTTGAATGGTTTAACGTATATAAGTCATGAAGATGTGATTCGCATTAAGCCGAGGATGTAAGTGGGTGTGGAGGATTCGGATTAGTACGATCAATCACAGTCGGGATGAAGGTACTGACACGTGTCGTGGAATGAATGACACCTTATTTTCACGTCTCTACAAGTCTTTAAATATTTAATTAAACTTGAGCTTAATGTTATGGAAGACTTCTCTCACTTAACTAGATTTTGCTAGATTTATTTGATTGTGTTATCTTGTAAAATCGTATATTAAATCGTGGTTCTCTTAAATCCATTTAACCTAGTCTGTATTTAGATAGGTATTCCCTATATTAATATTTATTTTAGGCTCAGATTACATTTAGGTAACAGCACAAACTAAAAGCGTTTTAGGATGAGGGTTACAGTGATATTTTAATAGATTTTTTGTTGGATAACAATTTGTATGATAAGGTGATTAGGTGATAATATGATGAAACCTTAATCATGATAGTATTTATAGTTTTCTTTACTTACTCTGTCAAAATCCGCCTAAACGACAAAACGCTGTTTAATCTGGGCCTGCCTTACCCCAACATTAATCGCATTAGCAATTTGCAAATCAAGTAAGACCCTGTGAGGTGTCGCGTATAACCGTAATTATATATTCAACGGGATCGTTCTGTCACAATGGAGAGGATTGTAATTGAATACGACTTGTATATCTATTTATTTATGTTTACTTGGTCTAACGGAGTTGTTTGAACAATATGGTCTGTCTATACCTGTTTAGTGTTTGGTTACTAACAACATGGTTTCAAGTTTAAACGTAACCTGCTTCCTGTGTAACTCCAGTCCAGATTTCTCGCATACGCTCTCAGTTTTATATACCCTGTACATTAATTGCTGGGGCTGGAAATGGCTTTGATAACAGACTTTATAGGCCAGCTGTACACAGATTATCATATCGAAAATATTGAAAAATTCGACTAAGTGCGATAGGCACCCCGCTATTAAATCGTTGAGTTACACAATTAGGCCCCTGATACAAGTGACGTTTGAGTTTGACCATAAATACTCGTAGGATATACAGAGAGATTAAATACCTAGTTTTGTAAACATCGCACATGCGTTTAGAGCTAAATTGTCAATTATATACCTACAATCGACAAACTTCATCCCCCTGCGCTGGTGCCTGCTAGTGCAGGTGCAAAAATAGGTACATTATATTTTTTGACAAATACACTCGGCGGCGTCAGAAAAATCACAACTTTAAAAAAAAATCTTCAAAGTTAATTTAATCCTATCTAATGTTGTTTATATACTTCTTCCCCTTCGGACATAGCCTCTAGAAACCGTTGGAATACCTACTCGTCGGACGGAATCAATTACTGAGATTCAGTTTTCGAGCAACATTACATTGCCTAATTTTTTTACAATATTTGAGCAACTTCATGAGCAATAGTATCCATCTTGGGTATTCCTTTTTTTAATTGAACTGTTGAAGTGTGTTTTCTCCATCATCTCGATAGCAAATTTGCCCGCATTTCCTGAATTAACCTCTTTTATTTCCCTTTTATGGCGGCGCAAGCAATTAACGCTTTAAGCGTTTAATTATGGTAACTGTTATGTTAATTAAATCAAACAATTATTAATTGAAAGCATATTAAATTGTACTTTCAATAGATATCAACATTTACAAAAGAAAACTTTAGCTAGCAATAGCAGGTGGCCAAGATTAAACTTATTTTCGAAGAGGTGCGATTTTTCTGAGATCAAGTGTATATCTATTACAATTTTATTTGCGATCTCTAGTCGTTAACCGAACAACTTGGACTATAAAGGTGGGTCCACTCTTATCTCTTATGTCTTTATCATACATCACCAGTTTGACTAGGCGTCTATGGAAATACTGTAACAAAGAGACGATGTATGATAAAGACACGGTGTTCTGACACGCCAAAATGTCGCCAAAATAAGTGTGGACCCACCTTAATAATATCAGTAACAAGTTACAACATACATACATACAAAGCCGAGTCAGCATCTTCGAAGTAAGTCGTGACATATTCGAAATAAGGTAATTGTTGCAAAACCTCTTCGAGTTCAAGCACATCCTTTTGGGTCGAAAAGGTTCAGAAAATGTATTGGAGTCGTTAAAACGCTTAATGCCATTCCTCGCAAACCGGATTAGGACACGAAACGTGAGGTGGCCTTAAGGTATTTTTATTGATGAGTTGGGCACAAGTGGTCCAGAATTTGATTAATTATGTTAGGCACTCGTAGTTTTCTTAAAGGCTTTTCAAATCAGACGAATTGGGGACACATAATACGTGTTCTAAATAATAATTGTGTTTTGGCTACTTAGGTAGGTAAGCTTATCTTCCCCCCTACTCAAATGTCCACATTTCTATTCGTTTGAACGCTACGCTTACTATTAAAATTTTAAATAAGCAGTAAACTATAAAATTACGTGCCGTAAGCTTGCCAATTCCATACGTTGCATCGAAGTCTGTGATTTACATAAGTTTGCGACATGTGATTTAATCATCTATTGCTCATATTTAAGCTTTAAAAGTAAGCGTACCGTTCAAACGAATAGAAAGTTGGCCATTTGAGTAGGAGGGCTTCTTATTATTGTAAAATCTGCATTCTGCATTTAATCTGCATTGATTACAAAAAGTAGGTAACTACATTAGTGGCATCACGTTTATCGATCCAGCTTTAAACAACATTAAATTGTCGGAAAGTAATTTATCTTACCAACAGCAATAATTTTCCCGCAATTTAGTTGAAAGAGACAAAAGTTTTAAAGCTACTGAAATACCAGAAAACATCCTGATCTACATACAAACCATATAGCTACAAACATGATCTATCTCTAGATCCGTCTATCTGGCTACAAACAAAGCCCAGGTAGGGAATGACACACCCCAGGCAGGGCCTGACACACCCCAGACATGATAATTAAGCTTCATAAATCCATGCGCTGCGGGCGTGTCTAATTTTGTGCATAAATCCAACTTCCTACTTAGTTTCTAATTGACTAACTTTGTTTTTAGGTTGCTTAGTATTCGTAATAGCTGATAACGGAGTTTAATACCGATGTTGTTTGACAGCAGAATGTTATTTGAACAAATTTTGATAGATATTGATGAAAACATTAATGTTTAAATTGAAGCAAGACTGTTAACATTCTTGTACAATATATATGGCGGAAAACATCAAGTATCTAAATATCTATATGTGTTTGGTGATTTTACTACGTCGTCGTCCTTATCTATTCTGTGTCCTTAGTATACATTACTAACAAACTGAGATTTTTGAGTTTCGCAAAAATTATATTATCTTGTAGTGATCTAACCACACCACCAAAGTAAAGCTGCGAACGCACCGACAGGTGCCTAGATATATCTAGGTTACTTGGTGACTGCACTGGCAGGTGAGTCGCTAAGTGGCTAGGATAGTTGCCTTGGTCTCATAGTCTTTGGTTGTAAGCCTCGCGCCTACAATACATTCTAGGTAGTCGCGTGGATGTATTGAGGTACTTAGCGCGCAGGTATTAGTGAGGTATTCGTGAACGTTCGTTTTACATGGTTACCTACATATCTAGGCTCTCGGCACCGGTGTGTAGGCGGCCTAATAGTAATGTAACCACAGAATGTAATTCTGTCTTGCTTTTTACGTTTTCATGCCTAAGCCGTTGACTAATTGGAGCTTGCGGAAAAACTAAGGCTACTATCCGAAATTCTCCTGTGAAACGAAATTTTACGTGGCTGAAATCGCAGGCAAGCGCAAGTTTAATATAAATAATAATAAAACTTGCAAATCCTAGCTTAAGAAAAAATGCAACGCATAGACAGAGAGAGATTCTTCTTCATTGCAAAGTAGACAGGCAAAATTAAAATTAATCTTTTTAGCTGCAAGTTAAAAATAAGGTTAATTGATTGCATAAAAAATTATAACAAAGGACGTAAGATTAGTGAAGTATTTACTGGTTAGTAATTAGTTTATTATAGACAGTAGACAGTATAATCATGGTCTAAGATCATAGTACACGTTGTACTAGCAATACTTTTTGCGGTTCCCGGTAATATAAGTATTGTTTTATATTATATGTTTTCAATTTTATTGTAAGTTCATTTATTGAACCTATAAATTGAAAAGAGGTGAAAAATACTACAAGAGGAAGTGTTTTCTGAACCGTAGTAGCTACGGTTAGTGTGGAGGTAGACTACGCCGTAGCTTAGCTGTAGAGCCAAGTTACGGCGTAGCCTTAAAACTGAACCATAACAGCTACGGTTAGTGTAGAGGTAGACTACGTCGTAGCTTGGCCGTAGAGCCAAGTTACGGCGTAGCCTTCAAAATGCGGAGCTACTACGGTTAGTTTAGAGGTAGACTACGCCGTAGCTTGGCTGTAGAGCCAAGTTACGGTGTAGCCTTCAAACTGAACCGTAGTTACTACGGTTAGTGTAGAGGTAGACTATGCCGTAGTTTGGCCGTAGAGCCAAGTTACGGCGTAGCCTTCAAACTGAACCGTAGTGGCTACGGATAGTGTAGAGGTAGACTACGCCGTAGCTTGGCCGTAGAGCCAAGTTACGGCGTAGCCTTCAAACTGTTTTTACAACGGGTCCTATTCTATAATCAAAATAATTATGATTCTTATGGCAAATACAATATTTGGATACAGAAAGTAATTAGTGAATCATTAAATGTTTAGTATTTCATAATTTTTATGACTGATATAAACCACAGAACAAAGAAAAAAAACCGACCAAGTGCGAGTCGGACTCGCGCACGAAGGGTTCCGTACCAAAAAATAGTAAAAAAATCACGTTTCTTGCATGGGAGCCCCACTCAAATACTTATTTTATTCTGTTTTTAGTATTTGTTATTATAGCGGCAACAGAAATACATCATCTGTGAAAATTTCAATTGTCTAGATATCACGGTTCATGAGATAGGGTCCCGTTTTCACCCTTTGGGTACGGAACCCTAAAAATATTCGTGGTATAAACGACAGTGAGATTTAAAATAAAGTTTTATGTAAGTTTATACAATGATTTCAAAATTTTTTTACACGACGTTCATGCGTAACTACTCGTAAATTTCTAAATACTTACATTGTACAAGTATAATTTCGTTATACATTTTGGGCGTCAAAAGCTGTTTAATTTTGTTTCTTTAAGTTTACCGCGTTTCATTATTTCTTAAGTAAGTAATTACTTTTGCTTTAGTTCTGAACAAAATCATTAAGAATTTCTTTATTCAAAAGTTAATGCTAAAGTTGAACAACAAAACGTCTGAATGCTACGCAAATTGGTGCTTGTAGTCAAGGCTCTTGAGTCAAGAGGTTCTTCTATACATCAAATAGTACTTCATTCTAATTAAAATAAGTAAATTTTATTTGGATCGAGTATGAAACTAAAAATTTACGTCTGATTATTAATACTTGAAATTAGGCATGTGTAGAGCCAGACACAATAGAATTTCTATTATTTGTCAGTCAGCTACGGGTTAAATTACTAATCAACTAATACCTATTCACCTCTCAAGCTTACGGGCTCACTAGACGTTAAATAAAAGACATTTTAACGGATACTAGCGCGGTTTTAATGAATGTATTTTGGTAATTAGTTGGTATTTGGTTTGATGTTTGATTTTCCCGACGTTTCGGAACCTTTGCAGCTGCCGTGGTCACGGGGGGAATATCCAATTTTTCTGTCGCCATTTCTTTCTTAGCCTCTCAATTTTGTGAAATGGTGGTGTTATCCCCGTCAATTGGTAATGCGCTGGAACCTTGTCACATTAACATCCACGTTGACTTGATCCGCAACTAAAAATGTCATGAAACAAGAAAATACTAATAGGTAATCTAAATTAATTATTGAATTGTTACTTTCAAAAAGATAGGGTCTGTATAAAATATATAAAAAAATACAGTTATTTTTCGTTTTTGCGGGTAAAATTATGGCCGCCAGGCGCATTACCAATTGACGGGGATAGTAGGTAGTTTCAGTAGATTCTCTCCTTTTAGCATTAAGTAATTCATAAAATTAAATAATAACATTAACTTTAACCATTTTTTTTTTAAATTTTGATTTCTTAACGTCTTTATAAATTCATCGCTTGAGGGTAGGCTCACGAGCAGCTGCAAAGGTGCCAAAACGTCGGGAATATAAAAAATCAAACCAAATACTAACTAATTACCAAAGAACTTTAAATAAAATCGCGCTAGTATCCGTTAAAAAGGGTTTTATTCCAAACAAATACCCTGCGCAATCTTTAAAGTCTCTATTGATCTATGTTTGTAACGATTGAGAGTACGTCGCGGTTTCATTTCATTATCATTTTTCGCAGATTAGTATTATTTACGTATAGTATATTTTTCTTTTCCGCCATTATCGCTCTCGAACCCTTTGTTGTGTGAGTAAACTAGTGACCTACTTGTTTAGATGAAGAATATTTTGGTGTATTCCCGTCTGCACCAGTAATGGATACTTAATGAATATTATCTCATGTATGAATGTGCAAGATAAAAAACATAAACAGACATTGTGTTATGTTTTTATTTTATTGCTTAACATTTACATAACACGTGGCAATAGTTTCTTAAAACATAAATTATTTTTACTTTTTAAGAATAAAAGAAAAAGATGTTCATCCTAAATGGATACGGCAGATGGGAGAAATCTTACCTTGTAATGACATTTAATCATTAGAAAAAAAAATCAGGTCAGTGCGTTTAATAGTTAAGATAATGTGAAAGTGAAGTGAATGTCTTTTGGTCTGTCTTTACCGAGTCGCTTCAACTTACAAGCTTTTATATTGCTTACAAAACGTGCGTTTTCACTTTCAACTTTTAAGTCAACTTGCGTCAACCCATGCAATATTGATTGCCTTCAAACCATGCGCTTTCACGTTCAACTTTCTGCCATTTTTTTTAAAAAGGGCATACGTTATTGTATGCGCTTAGCCATGCGCTATTGATTGCGTCAGATGAAAGTGAAAAAAACGGGAAAGCGATCGAATAAAGACACACCTTTTGTTGTAGTAACTTAAGCTAGGGTTTCCTAAGATGACGGTGCCTCATATTACAGCCGAAATTTAGTGGCGTAGAACGTTGTCTATGTAAACAATATGGCGGCGGCAAAATATAATACGGCGCGCCATATTGTTTACATAGACAACGTTCTACGCCGCTAAATTACGGCCGTAATATGACGGCACCGTCATCCTAGGAAATCGTAGCTTTGCAAACTAAAAAATGTTTGATTTTAAAAAGTAAAATTTTAAAAAGTCCAAATGGATACGGCAGATGCGATGAATCCATGGCATAATAATGACATTGTAGAATAGCGGAGAAAAAGTAAATATTTACTAATGAACAACGTGCCAATCACGATATGCGTACGCTCTTTGTTGTGGTAATACTTACAAAACTAAACAATGTTTGATTTTAAAAAAGTAATTAGGGGCTTATCCCAATGGATACGGCTGGCAGATGGGAGGAATCCTTGGCATGTAATGACGTTGTGAAATAGCGAAGATAGAATGTGAGAGTGAACTAATGAACGTGCCAATCACTGCGATGTGCGTGTTACTCGTATCACTTTCGGCCTTTGTTGCTGTTGCTTTCTTAATTACACGAGTTTAACAAACATGTTCGGTGTTATTACAAAATATTTTTAAACAAATGGTTAACTTAGACACTGTTTAAATGTGATGCTGTCACTTTTTTGACAATATTGTTTGAAAGAGACAGCATCACATTAAAACAGTGTCTAAATTAAATAAGTGTTTCAAATATTTTGTAATAAAACCGATTATATCTCTTTACTCTTTGGCTTTCAGTAAACTAAAAGTTTCTATCTAAAACTAATCTTAACAATTATCACATTTTTTATATTAATACCTAAGCTCTAAAGTTGCATTTCAACTTATATACTTATCACTTCAATTTCACATCGTAGTTTTTTTTACATTCTCTTTGCATCGCTTTACCAGTCCTGCCATACAAATATAGATAGCATCGATACAATAAAAAAACAGAATTATAGATTTTATACTAACTAATTTAGTTCACATCCGGCCAATTTCATAGTTTGCCGATATAAGCTGTTGATAATTAATATTTTGTTAGATAAATTCACACAAATTCTGTTCCAATGATAGTTTTAGGGTTCCGTACCCAAAGGGTAAAAACGGGACCCTATTACTAAGACTCCGTTGTCCGTCTGTCTGTCTGTCTGTCTATCACCAGGCTGTATCTCAAGAACCGTGATAGCTAGACAGCTGAAATTTTCACAGTTGATGTATTTCTGTTGCCGCTATAACAACAAATACTAAAAACAAAATAAATTAAATATTTAAGGGGGGCTCCCAACTCCCATACAACGAACATGTTTTTTTTTTGCCGTTTTTTGCTCGATATCAATAACAACAACAGGTAGACAGTTAAAATTTTCACAGATGATGTATTTCTGTTGCCTCTTTAACAAAAAATACTAAAAACAAAATAAAATATTTTTTAAGGGGGCTCCCATACAACAAACGGGTTTTTTTGCCGTTTTTTGGTACGGAACCCTTCGTGCGTGAGTCCGGCTCGCACTTGGCCGGTTTTTATATTACACAAGAAAATAGGTGCTATCCGAAACAGTTAAACAGGTTAAGTAAATTTAAATCAAAGGAGTAAGTATTTTTTTAAATAGTTACTCCTTTGATTTAAATAGTTTTCTATTGTGAAAATTTTAATTACTTACTTTGTTGCAGACAGAGTTGTTTAAATAGTATTTTTTAATTAACATTGAATTTAATAAAGGGATCAACATCAAAGTATTATGCTGTCTTGATTGTAAGCATGAATTCGAAGCCAAGCCAAGTATTTGACAAATTGAATCAAGTAGGTAACTCATTCATCGTATAATACAGCAATATACGGTACGAATTTATACGAACACAATTCTCTGTTTGTAGACAAAGACCTCCAATTTCTACTACCTGTGTACGAGATTTAATTAAAGTTTGTAGCTATACACACAATTGGTATTGTTCGTAGATATATTGTTTTATTCTAACAACATTTCTGACATTTATTTCGTATAGAGTCAGTAAACAAAATATATACACGAGTATGTTTCAACTGTTTGATACCTTTGTATGATTGAATTAATTTATTTCCAATTTTTTTCTATAGATAGATACTCAGAATAATAATGTGATAGTCGAGATTTTAATTGGAAATATTAAAATACCTAAGAATGAAAATGATGTTTTTCTTTGTTGATTTATTTGGTTGGTTACTATTGGTTTTTTTAAATCGTTTTCAGTACCTGTAGCACGAACATTTATAAATCGAAAAAATAACGCGTGTAAAAACATTCGAAAGAGTGATTTTGTATGGAAAATTAGTACAGCGCTACTGGCGAAAAGCGAAATGAAGTTTGTCATAGACAAATCCTCTATCAATACTTTTACGTGTTTTTTTCTTAATACTCGTACATGTTTTCATGCTAGGGGTACTGAAAGAAAAGGAACACATATTAATGGTCATCATTAAACAGAGAGAGTTTGTAGGTGTTCATAAATTAGGTAGGTAAAATCCAGCTGTCTCCTCTTAAATGAAGGTGTGGTAGACACCTGTGGGGGGTTCAAAACAAAGTCATCAATTGCAAGACTTGTGTTCGAGAGTTCGGGCACATAGTAAAAAACGTGTGAGACAGAAGGTCCGCTCTGATCGTTTTCGAAAACATTATCGTCATTTGTTATGTTGCGCTAGGAACTTCTTGGTCTGCTACTGACCCTCGTAAGTAGGGTTGCCAACATTTTTGCATCAAATATAGTATTTTTTACGTGTAAAAATAGTAGATAGCGAAAAAGTCCAAAAAATATTCTTAAGTTTTTTATAGAGGATTTTAAAAAAGTTGTATTTTTTACACTTACTAAACATTTTCATAATTTATTCAACAACCATTAACACAAGAGTTAAAACACAAAAAATATTATGCAACTACTTATGTGCATAGGTATAAGTAATATTTCTTTTGCTGCTTTTGTTTAATTTTTTCACTTGAAAAAATATAGTAGTTTTGCCTACTATAATAATTATAGTATATACAATATAGTAGGATACTATATTATATAGTAGGATTGGCAACCGTAGAGTTGTTTGCACCCTTACGAGTAGTCGTAAGGGTGCAAACATAAAGAATATAGGTTTTCCGGTCCTGATATATCGGTACTGGTTTGCGCCGCGGATGTATGTACAAACCGGTACCGACAAATGATTATACGGCCTCCCATAGAAAAGTATAGGGCTACTTTACCTGTACGACCAGTACCATAACCTGCCTTGTTATGCGGGCACCTTATTAAACGAGAGTAATGACTTGAGAAAAACTTGCAATTTTCAAATGCTTCTAAAATTTTTTTAATTACTTATCATTTATTTCAAAATCATTTTTTTACTATCTATCGATAGGCAAGCGTTCGCTCGCTATGATGATGGTAAGCGATAAGCGATCTACGATGGAACGCGCTTCATAAATTGCATATAAATATAATTACATATATAGTTCATATGCAATTTATAGTATAAATTAATCTTAAGTGCACAAAAATTGCACTAAAACTGCAATTAAGATTCATTATAATATTAATTGCATGTTGTGAATATAATAATAGAAGCATTTGAAAATTGTAAATTTTACTCAAGTCACTACATTGCTTACTTGTCAATAGATACGAGGGTTAGTATAATCTTGGTTCGTCTGAGAACGAAATGAAATATTTATGTGTGCATGCACTGAAAATTGCGATTTGTTCCGGTCGGCTGTTCTGCCTACTTTATATTTTGTGGTTCGGAGGCATTCAACAGATTTAGGGCAGTCGTAAATTTTCATTCACATTGTAATTTTGGGACTATCCAGGGAAGATAAAAATGGGGATCAGGATCGGGAACAGAAAGGTTTATTTCTGCAACTGTGTTTATCAATCGTTATTGCATTTAAATCGAAACAGAGGTGGGTACTGGAACAAATTGCGTAGTTTATTTTAAAAGTAAAACATAAAGCTGTTTGATCGGGCTGCATCTATAATTTATATTGACTCTCAACACAAACAGGGCGATAACAAAATAAGTTATTTCCGTATTATTTAAATTTCCATTCGCTTCGCCCATTTTTTACGTAATATATGCACACATCAGCTAAGGACTTTAACAAAAATGGAAACATTGTTAAACTGAGCGTCATCAATTTCCTTTAGCTTTCTACGTTAAGGTAATTTTAAATTACAGGGAAGAACACGGCCTACGCTCATACATCGAAAAATTTGCATATCAAGATCGATGTCTTTATATATACGTGGACTTAAAGATGAGACTGTTAAGAAGAAGAATTCTCTTCTTATGACTTCATGACCAAAACATGATTTCGAAAAAACGTCTACTATGAAGATTTTGTAATTAAATTACTTATAAAATAATAAAATGCATTAAATACCAACTTGTTTTATTTTCACCCCTATTCAACAACAATCGAAGTTTTCTTTATGATTTTTTTTTGTGTTCCTATTCTAGATACCTACTTGTGGTAAAGCTGACTTTTCTATAATTAAGGGAATGATCGATTTGTTCGAATTCTATCGTTACTTATTTAGGCATATTTCCCTTTCAGATGTCTTTTCATAAAAAAAGGAAAGTCGAGTCATTTGCAATGAAAACACGAATTATGACTATTAGCTAAGCCAAGTTATAATCTACTCTCCATTTAGCTCTAGAAGATATTAATTGCTAGCTGAAACCTTAATATTTTTTCAAGAACGCTTTAATTTCTTTCCTTTATGGCAAAATAAAGATTCAAAGCTTCGATAAGACGCATAATACGTATTTAAAGCTTCTTTGATATTAAGCTTCTTTAATAATTAAGCTTAAGCCCTTACTTATTATCTATTTAATTATGAGTATCAACAGTATATTATAATACCCACATTGATCATAAGTCTAGTCACCCTTAATAGATTCCCAAATAAGCCAACTTTGCGGCCTCCCAGACTAAATTCTAATAGTTGCTTAAGTTGGACACCAGACACTATAATTACATGGCATGCATGAGTACAACTTCGAAAACTATTACAAGAATTGCTTCTAATATTAGGACCCAGAAACTTTGACCTTTGTCAAATGAGATGGAAACATACATTTTATAATTGGTGATGTGCTGTGAGTAGGTTAGACTCATACATGTTTTCAAAGTTTCTGACTTCGAACTCCAAAATGGTATAAGTACTTAGTTATTTTTATATAGGTAGGTACTTAATTTGTACGATTAACTTTCGGCTATGATTTCGTTTCCTAAAATGTACCTATGAATTAAGTTCTAGAAAGTAAATCTTTTCATTGATATTTTCGTTTTTATCTTTGGAAAATATTTGTTCTCGATTACGTATCACAATTTAACTTTTACATTCTTAAGCTGTTAGAATCAAATAGACATTATTTATGTGGTATGCCCAAAATCGTAATCGTGAAGAAATTTAAATATAAAGAAAATCTCTGAGTTGCCGCAGAAAATTGAAGGAAATCAAAACGGGATTACTTTTCCCTTAATAGCTTTCGTTCCGCCGAGCAAAACGAAAATTAAATAAGTGCCTATGGATAGACTATAAAATAAAAAGACTGAAGTATCCAGTTATTGAATAGTTATTATAAAAATCGCGTTTTATGTTTGGTTACACTAATCGCAAAGTTTCTGCAGTGGGCGGGTTGTGTTTTTGAATTTGGTTCATTTTATGTATTGTAATTTAAAAATAACTGCGAGGGTGAAATTGCTTTGGCCTGCCCGGCTAGTTTAGTTACACCTGCCCCCCGTCAAATGGCCAACTTTCTATTCGTTTGAACGCTACGCTTACTATGAAAACTTTAAAATAAGCAGTAAACTATAAAATTACGTGCCGTAAGCTTGACAATTCCATACGTAACATCGAAGACTGTGATTTACATAAGTTTGCTACATGTGATTTAATCATCTATTGCTCATATTTAAGCTTTAGAAGGAAGCGTAGCGTTCAAACGAATAGATAGTTGTCCATTTGAGTAGGGGGGCTAGTGTATTTACATTGTACATCGTGCAAACGTTGTCATATATGATGTTTATTAATCTACTCCTGCGAGGTTGTTGGTGTTTTATAAATAACCCCTTTATAAATCCTCAGATTTCTTTAACTAGTAAGTAAAGTTGTACAATCGATCAGGGATACGTCAGTGAGGATAACAGTTGTGCTCAAGTAATCAGTAACGGTACCAACAGGATTACCGTCCCGCCTTGATTTCAAATTCAGCTGGAGCTTACTGAATTCAGGAGTTTCAATTAATCCCGAACAGATTTCATGTTAATCGAATAACTCACTAACAGTTGCTGGAATAACACGCTAAGAAGGGGAGGGGAGAAAATCATATTTGTGAATTGAATTACCTATATGGATTTTGAGAATTTGGAGAAGTAGGTTGTAATGTATTCTGTTTTAAATTAATTAAGTTAATAATGGTCAACCTTTATAGGGTTCAACATAAATACAGCGTCATTTTGTAGGCGTTTTAATAAACTCGAGGGAGTGTTCTATGGTTGAAAAATTGCCCAAAAATTTTAGTCCTCCCATGCTAACTAGACAGCTAAAACATTAGGTATATTAACTAGTATGGGAAATTTATATTTTTATGTCGTTTTTCAACCCATTTTTCTTTGGCAAAAATGTTTAGATCCATTAGTAGAACACTCTCATAAGTTGATTAAAACGATTGTAAAATAAAGGTAAAAACACAATATTAGCTTACCAGAGCAAAATTATGCTTTATACGGAAAAAATGATCATAAAAATTGTTAAAAAACAAAAAAACCGACTTCAAAAAACCTGAAAATAAAAACAAAAACAGCTTCAAAATTAAAAACCTCTAAAAAGCAAGAAATAATTTTCTAATCACTGATACCTACGCATATCATACTGTAATAAAACACGTCTAATGAAGTCGGGTGGGGCTGGAGGACAACTTTTTTTTTTTATTCTAAGAGCCCCACCCGACTTCATTAGACGTGTTTTATTACAGTGATATGCGTAGGTATCTAGTGATTTGAAAATTATTTCTTGCTTTTTAGAGGTTTTTAATTTTGAAGCTGTTTTTGTTTTTATTTTCAAGTTTTTTGAAGTCAGTTTTTTTGTTTTTTAACAATTTTTTATTTTATTATTTTTAGTTTAATCACTATACAGTTCCTATTTGATTTTGAGGAGTTCCCTTATGTATATTTATAATTCAAGGTCCAATAACAATGAAATCAAAATGGTATCATCTCTAAAGTATCCTCTTTCAAACAAAAAAAGAATCATCTGAATCGGTATATAAACAAAGAAGATATGGTCGATCATCCGTATAAGTTCACAAAATGGCAACGAAAACGACAGTATTTTCAGGTTTTCCTGAAAAGTACTGAACCAATTTCAAAATTTTAAAAAATGGGACCAACTTGAAATCAAACTTGATCTTATAACGTTTGAATCATTTCAATCGGTTCAGCCGTCTTCGAGTAATCAGTGTACATACAAAAAACAAAAAAAAACGGGTCGAATTGAGTACCTCCCTCCTTTTGAAGTCGGTAAAAACAGAACTTGTCGATTAATTTAAAAAGGTTTGCAAAATTATTATTTTATAATTTAGTTAAAAATATTAGTTTGTTAATTTTAATTAGTGCCATATAAGCTAAATTACGAGTCTTTCCTAAAATTTAGAGACAGAGACGACGTTGAACATTTTCGTATTTTCGTCTAATGAACTGCCTTTTGATGAGGAACATTGATAAACTCACAAAGTGAATAATTCGTTCTCGGCTAACGAAAGCACTTCTAATTACAAGTGATTTATGAGACAGCTCTAATGCATGCAGATATATACTTAAATAAATATTCACAATTCTTGGATAAAATTAAGTAAGTAGGTAAGTAAATGTTTATAATGGTATCTATCTAAATTTCATTACAAACGCACACACACATAGTGCACCCGATCTTTTTTTTTAATAAAGAGCATGTACCATCGACCTAATTTAGGTGTGTCAATTATGTTATGTTTTTTGGTACAATAAAAGTTTTATTATTATTATAATCACAGACTTATAATATTATTGTTTAATATTGGTACGTATACGTATTTTTACTTAGTTATACCACAGAATACATAATTGGTTATACTTACATCATATTACCAATATTATAAAAGTGAAAGTTAGTGGGTTTGGATATTTGGATGTTTTTTCCTCGATCACGCAAAAACTACTGAACGGATTTGGTTGAAATTTGGCACACAGATAAGTAGTAGATAGCCTAGATTAAAACATACAATACTTTTTCCCGATATTCCTACGGGAACGGGTACCACGCGGGTGAAACCGCGGGCGGCCGCTAGTCTTCTATGTTACAGCATAAATACAAGACAAAAAGTAATCTTTATAGTTAGATAGTTAACATTCCAATCCAAAGTAAAGACAACCAAGACAAAATGATTTTCCAGGCTTCCCTATAAGGAAAAAGGTTGATGCGCCCTCAAAGGCTGAACGCTCCGGATTTAATCAATTTGATGATAAAAGTCGTGCGGCGAAACGGATCAAAAGATTTATCGGCACTCCAAGTCTGGGATTACTTTATGTGGTTTCCGTAGTTTACATATTAAAGCAAGTAATTACCTTTAATTGCTCAACATTTTGGATAAATTCTCCTCCTGAGAAACGTAAAGCCGACGCGGGTTGTTAATAATTCTCTTGGTAGGACCAAACTACGGGAAGGCTGAATGAAATTAAATTTTGCACATTTACTTCTAATGAACTTTGCTTACATTGGTTAGGGGGTACTCACCGTACTCAGATATTTTACTAATTTAAATTATTCAAAATAATGCTAACGTTTTTTTTTTAATTTTCTTCCTCCCCCTTTTAACACCAGTAGGATGTTATAGTAGTAGGATCTTATAGTAGTAGGATCTTATATAATTAGTAGAAGTAGCTTTTAGATCAATTTCACCGCAATAAGTTTAAAAGCATGTGTGCGAAGCAAACAAACTGTGTTTGTGAATAATAGAGGCGATGGCAAACAAACCCGCAGCGTAATAGGTTCATAGGTCGTTGAGTCTCACATAATTATTGGATTATCAATGCCCTTAGCAAAAACATTTTTTTTTATTCGAAAACCTTAGTTCCCCACTCGGATTTAAGTGGTGGTGGCGCTGTTCAATATAAAAAAAATATTTATTGCCGTTCGATGTTTTTTTGCTAAATACACTAATTAAAGGTACTATAAATACTTAGATTTCCCTAATGTTATTATTATACCTCGTTTATTTTCATTTATAATTGGTGTTGAATCATTTATGATTATTTCTATAAAAGTTTTTTTTTTAATTATAATTGTAGGTATTACAATTTGAAGGCTACAGCTTTGCTTGTGGCTGCCCAACATTGGAAATTAATAGAATCAATAACTTTTATTTTTTATTCATGATAATGAAATGAATTATACAAATGTTTTGCAAACAAAGCAATATTTTAGAAACCGCAGCCTGCTAACTTTCATCACGAAAGAACAGGAAAGGGTTTTTGTGAGAAACCTTTCCCTAAATTTTAAGGCCGTACCCGAAGCTAAAATCACGAATACACATTACGACGATAAGCCGTTTTGAGAAATTATCGCAGAAATTACATTAGCGTAAATGGGGGTAAGGGCCACAACAGACACGATACTTTTAGCATCTTTATTTCTTATCGTATGATATGAGTGTATAAGGATTAGTGGCATCTGGTGTTAGAGTTTGTCAAGCCGCCTTAAGGCCTCTGAATTGGCTTAACAACTGTTATCAGATGACAACACCTGGGTTTAACGTGCCTTGCGAAGCACGGAGGCGCTCAGTTGTAATGCCATCTAACGGTCACCCATCCGACACCTGACCGGACCGAGCGTTGCTTAACAAACGTGATCGAGTACGTTCAGTCAGTCAAGCTCCGCTATGAGCCCTTCAAAAGCGCGTTTTTAGCATCGGCGATTGACGATTAAGCAGATTTTCGGAGGCTAGATGCAGTGACCAAAAACGACAAAACAACGAACGTCGCAATCAAGTTGCCAGCGACTGAATGTTACACCCCGCACACGTTTGAGCCTTTGTCGGTGATAGATACTACCGATTTTGATACCGTCACCAAACACAGCAAATCGCCAAAACGTGATGCAGTGGAAAAAAATGTCTTTGTTCTGTGGATGCAGTCGTTAAAACGCACGTTTTTAATACTCGATAAAACGCGATGCAGCATCGGTGCAATCGCAAAAATGCATTACCATTCAAACACCATTGAACCACGATTTTGACGCAAGCATTAGCAGACTTGACCCCCTAGGCTGCGTTCCGTCGCTTTTGTTTGAGTTGCATGCAACCAAACCACCACGGAACGATCGAGTTGTTTTTATAACCTCTTTAGGTACAAAGTTTTTGTTTTCCATTTGGAACACGGATAATTTTAACTTTCTTATATACTAAATCATGAACTTTTTGAAACTTAGACACAAAAACATTATAGTACAAAATAATGTCAAAACGACAATGACATTATTTTATATAGATTAACGTTAGAGCGTTTTTCAACCATATATTTCGATGGTTGTTTGGTTGCTTCGCTCCGAGCCATGGAACGGATGAAACTACGCTCTAACAGCTGTCAGACTAAAATTTCACCGAACCACGGAACGGTTAGAGCGCGCACCGGAGTGCGCTCGAGTGCACTTGAGCGAAGCCACGGAACGCACCTCAAGGCTCCTATCTAAAGGTGCGTCCAGATATGTTCTTTTGATCGCACCGTACCTCCGTTCCGTACCAGCGTTCCGATCAAATAAAGGTGCGTCCAGATATGTTCTTTTGCCCGTACCGTACCTCCGTTCCGATCGGCGTCGCGATCAAAGAACGCTAGTCTGGACGCATGTTCGGAACGGTGCGGAGGTACGCCGTTCCGTTCGCCGAACAGGTACGCCTCGATCCACCTCGAATCTCTCGCTCTTTTGCCCGTACCCGTATCTCTCGCTCTAGAGCGTCGCGAACAAAGAACGCTAGTCTGGACGCATGTTCGGAACGGTGCGGAGGTACGCCGTCTCGATCGCCGACAGGTACGCTCCGCACCCTGATTATCTAAAAAGAAACTATTTAGCGACCGGTTGCATTTGACCTACATTGCCACTTTTCTTTGGTATGTGTTTTTTTAACCCAAAAAGAAGTAGCAATGGATCACGATCATCTGTGAACTGCAACCAGTCGCTAGGTGGTTTTTAATTAGATAATCAGCCCGCCGATCCATCGTGAGTCGGTTTTTTCGCCCCGTTCAAAGGAAAAACGGAACGGAGGAACGGTACGGCGCTAGTCTGGACGTGATCGCGGCGACGCCGACGTTCGGCGGTTGTAGTACAGTAGCCCGTAGTACATTTAAATTACGAAAAGGTTATAGGTACCGTTTGTCGTTGTGATATAGTTATTTATTATGAAATTATAGATACTTTAACCCAAGTTTTACAGATCGCAACTCGCCGTAACCTATATTTGTATATCTCCAAAAATGAGATTTTTTTATTTTTCGAGGTTAATCACATGGTTTAGCTATTGTCGTGTTCTACAGCGCTATGTTTGATTGCCACTGATAATAGTTAGACTGTGAAAAGTAGCCATACAAAGATTTAAGACCAGATGAAATGGATGGACTTTATCTGGTCTTAAATCTGTGTATGGCTACTTTTTGTGACGCCATGAAGGAAATATAATGAAAGTATTTCAACTTTGCCTTACTGAATACACCTTTTAGTATACTAACTAACTACACATACTGAGGGGATTTTATCTGAAGAACCAAATTTAACAAGTGCAAACTTAAGATTCAAATATCTTTGAATTCGTGGAAAGACTGCGTGGGAACAATAACGAAAAGTAGGTAATGTGGTAGGGATAGGGATGCAGAAGCGAGGCCGAGGGCGAGAGTTGGGGATTCGAGACGGGACGGCCGAGAGGGACGGAAGGTTTTAAAATTATATGCAGACTTGTAATTTAAGACTAAAGTGTTTGAGAATAATTCTAAATAGATACCTAATAATATTTAATCCTTAGTCAGTGTTTAGTGTTGAGTTTCTGGTAACTATGAATTTCCATTCGGTAAGTGTCATTTGATTATTTAATCTACTTTAATGACCTGCCTTTTGTCAATACTGGTATTGAGATGTGTCAACTAGACTAGTAATTTCTCAGCCTAGGATTATCGTAGGGAAAACGACCAGTGGTCGGCTCTTTCATTCAAAGTATAGGGGAACAATATAAATTGTTCATTTAGGGATATACCTAGATACACCGCACAATAACACTATGTTTGAAAACAAACGCTTTTGCATTCACCATACGAACTAAACACAGACACTCTTGATGTTGGATTGACAATAAGAGAGTTCATTACGGTAGTAGTCCCGTTAAAATTCGTCTTTTAGAAAAATTAATTTTGTTAATTTTCTTTAATTGTATTATGCCAGTGGAGGTATTTTTGAGTCTGGGACGCATATCACAAAACAATGCGGATAGCATCTAGAATCTAGATTATGTCTAGAATCTAGATAGGTGGGGCATTGTTTCAGCCCCCCATTGAGGGGGTTGCTGGTGTTAATACATGATACAATATTCGTAAATAACCGTGCCATGAACCTTGGGTCAAAATTGAACAGTCACATTTGGTGCCGTGACCAGGATCCCGTCATTAAATGTTTCAATTGAAATTGAAACAACGGGAGTAAAAACAAAAAAATGCAACGTGGGGTCAATAACGTAACGATCACTCTCTAACTTATTAATGTACTTACATATATATCAAAATACAACTTTTCATGACTTCTAAATCATTTTCTACTTTAAAATTCAATGACTATTCACAGCTTTTAAAATACTTTTAAGACCAGTTATAAAATATGTAGTGGTGAAATCAATATGTTCTAGTCTATACTAAATCTAATTATTAAGTATCAATATTTTATTAGTCCTTTCTATTTCTTTACTGCCGATTTTCGTTCCAGTTGGCAATTTTTTTTTAAATTTTATAAGCTATATTATATCTTCATGAACGATAACTGTTTGAATCAACATTTTGATAGGTCAAAAATGGACATCACTTATTAAACACGTAACTCACTTTGAAAAAAAAAACATTTAACCGGAGGTTGTTCAGAAATAGTCACAAACTTCGTTCTGTTTACAAAAAAGGATCACTTTTTATACAAAAGGTTGGTTTAGCCATCAAACAGACACGTGGTAATTTTAATGGCAGACCTAACAAAACAAATGGTATAAGAAAGATTTTCGTTTAATGAAATATAATCGATCAGCATTGAACGGACACAGCGAAAGATAGCCTACCTAAGTAAGATGACAAAGAAATTTATGATATTTTATTCATTAAGATCTTGTGCATATGATGTGTTTATCAGATTTATTTAATTAATACCTTATTAATTGGTAAACGTTATTGCAATAAAATAAAATACGTTTAAATCTAATTTACATAAGTTTTAATTCTCGACAGTAAATTAAATTGTATTACGATAACAATAACCTTATCTTGAATCTAACTAGTGACTACCTAATATGACTGTCACCTATGAGTACGTTCTGTTAGCTAGCTACAATTATTTAGTTACAAGGTATATAAAAATGTTTTACACGTCCGTGAATTTATCTATTTGCAGTTTGTTTTTCTAACTAACTAACTAACAATAGTAAAGAACTTTAACTTTATGAACACCCAAGCTAATTCAAACTAATCTCACTCACTATTATATTAATTTAGTTTCGTCTTCTATTAGGCATTAATTTGGGTACTTATAAGTATGTACTTTGCAAGTGCTGAATAATCCCGCGAGCGTAGAGTAGGTATTCACTCTCGCGCAACAATCTCTTAATCAACTGAAGCAGGTACGATTTTTTTTTTTTGACAAATCTCTTCCTTTCTTCTTTCACATGAACTGGCGTAAGGCTAGAACTTGTTAATAGTTTCGGTCGAAGCTTCGGCGTTGTAAAAATACCATTTAGTTTTCTACTTAATGCCATTCTTAAACATAAAAATTGAAATCCAACTTAGGGCTCCAGAGCTCACAACTGAAAGCAATAAACCTCGAAACAATATGCCTTAGAAATTATTTTGAGAAAAAAAAAACAATACAAGTTTAAGTTTTTGTCTCGGCCCTTCGTTCGTGTCACACGTGCAGCGGACTTTACTTTGTCGGTGTGTGTTAATTACACTACACCCAACCCGTAGCCATAACGCCTTTGTTGACTGTTTCTATCTATTTGTCTAGTAACTGCTTACGTGTTAAATAAAGATTCCTATTTTTTTCTATTGTCAGACAGAGTTCTCATTACAAAATACTCTTCTAATGTTATATGTAGTTGGGTGCAGGGTTACAACTATATTTTGCTCTATTAGAATAACCATGTTTATTTTGCATTAAAATCGATAATACATTTCGACGACCTCCGTGGTCGAGTGGTCCGCACGCCGGTTTTCAAGGCGTCACCATCTCTTGAGGTCCCGGGTTCGATCCCCGGCTGGGTCAATGTAGAAAATGAACTTTTCAATATTGTCTCAGGTCTGGGTGTGTGTCATACCACCGTTGTTTCTGATTTCCATAACACAAGTGCTATAGATAGCTACTTACTTTGGGATTGGAGCAATGTATGTGATGTTGTCAAATATTTATTATTATTATTATTACATTAGAAATAATAGTAAACATCATGAGATTTGAAGTGATTGACAACTTGATAAAAAAAAAAAGGAAGACGAAATGTCTGGCAAAATTAAAATCAATTTGAGTGCCAATGTTTGAGGGGGGCTTAAATGATATTGATGTAAAACTGTTTTCCTAGGTTTCATTTTACGTGTTAAAATTGTCGAAAACTCTAATCTAATGTGTTAATTGATACTTATAATTTTATTTTTAATAATAACCTACAAAAATTATCTATTATCATACCAACAATCATAACATTCTTTTTTATTACCTATTCCATATTATACATCTGCAAAAACGTGGAGCATCTGTGACCTATTTCCTGGATCGTGGTGATAACTTCATCTCAGTTCGTACCGTGGCGACTGCAACGGCGGGCTTCGGAGAGGAGAGGTGTCAGAGCAAAAAAAAAAAAAAAAGTTAAGTGTTTAGTATAATTATTATTCACACTTGAGTTTAAAGTCCAAGCGTTTTACAATATTGTTCCAGATTGACGATTGAGTATTTTTTTTTATAATCACTTTACATCTAATGTGAGTAAATTTTATAATCACTTTAAATCTAATGTGAAGCTCTCAAGTTTTATGAAAGAGCTTATTGCTTATCGTTAAACAACGACTGGTAAGTGCTAGTTAGCGGGTTCGAGTCCCGAGTGAGAGTGTATAATTACAAAAAAATAAACTTTAAAGCATCACATGTTCTAAGCACACGCATACGCAGTAAGTAAAGTCAACAAAGTTATGACCTTAACAGTTGAAAATAAATAGCTTGAAAGGATGAGATGACTAAAAGTTCATCTTTACCTTCCCCATTGTCTTTATACAAAAGATGTTTTGTGACTTTTGGGTAAATTCAAGACAATATAGACTACCTACTACATACCTAACCTACTAAAATGCTATGCTATACTAATGACTAGAATTGTTTTCAATTATGAATGAATAAAGTTATGAATAAGACATCAACAAGAACTTGATTAAGTAAATGTATATAAATAAATAATAGGTCGAGTTACATAAAAATTTGATAAAAGACTAAATATTAATTTATGTAGATTAGTAATTATTATAAAATTGACAATACAGCAGTTGTAAGTTATGTGGGTATTAAAATTCTCAGTTAGTTTCCTATGACAATTCCAGCCGCACGAGAGCCGGGACAATATTATGACAGTCCGTCCGTTCGCAAACAACGGGTGGTTAGTGCAGTTCCTGAGGCAGATTGCGTCTTCATCTTGAAGACAGATAAGTACAATTTGCATGCATGAGAATCATTATTATTAAAGTATCACGAACTAGTCCCTTCAATGGAATGTCTGTTAGTAAATTGTCATGCGAGTCGATTGAACGGTTTAGAAATTCAAAATCTTGAACTCCAAATAATGGTTGTAATTACCATTTTTTTTTTATTATAAAACTTTGAATTAACTTAATAATATAAAATCGTAATGATTTATGTATGAATAATGATACAAATACTTATTCATATATTTTGAGAGAACACAAACATAGTGTTTCGTTATCATTGATCCATTTTGCGGCAAATTACAACTTTTCTTTAAATTCAAGACCTAAAGGTCTAGAATTTTATTAACTTTTTAAACCTCTTGAACTTATCTGAGTAAATATGAAATCACTATTTATGCCTAAGCGATGATAGAAATATCAATATGTTTTGAGAGATTACAAACAGTGTTTTATCATAATTGATCTATTTGGGGTATTTTACAAATATCGTTCTACGAGTGTTGACATTGCTTGTCATTAAATAAACGTGATATTATACCATTAACTAAGGAACAAAAATAAATATAGATATATACATTTTAGTGAAATAAGGAAGAAATCCAGTTAAGTCTAAAAATTAATGTGAAATAATAATAGGGAGTAGGACATAAAAAAAGGTCAAACCCTCATTACACAATTATGAATAAGTACAATAGAAACACTGGCATAGATCTTAAGGGTATCTAAACCTAACAATGAATCTTGTAAACGAAGGAAAAGTATATAATACGTTAATTAAGACACTTTATTTTTGTTATTTTATTTTATTGAGATTAGAAGGTATATGAAAACAAAACTAGGAGTTTAAAATTACAATCATCAAAATTTCTAAAATAACGATAGAATAATTACTGAAAGATAGAACTTTACTTAAGAAACTTTGCATCATCTAATTTATGACCTTGAAAACAAAATGCTGTGTTTCAGGTGCTAACGACACTTTTGTTTACAATATCAAACGACAATATAAACTACTTTGCTGACAGAGTAATATGACTTATCGACGATCACAGGTAGGAATTGTTGTCACAAATAATTTTCGATTCCATATTTTTAAAATATCAAAAGGTTCATGATACATTGAATGCGTTAGTAGACGCAATAATAATAATTATGAATAACTAATTACGGTAGACCTTACAAAATGCAATGAGATAACATTTTATAATTTGCGGAATCTGCAAAACTTCCTCGATTAATAAGGGAGATAAGATAGAAAAAAGTAACACACTATATATTAAAAATCTATTATTCACCCATACTTAGTCAAAAATAATATTCTAAGCAGAGTAAATGCTATCCATGACTTCGGTATCATTATGGGTGAGGAATTTTCATTTAATAACCAACCATGACAAGGTAGTTGAAAGGTATTACAACTACAAGATTTTATTAAGAGAGTTGGAAAATAATTCAGGAACTCAATCACATTAAAAATACTATACGAGTACATTACTTTCTCTGGGTCCACTTAACTTTATATGCACAACTTGGAGCCTCACATTTGATGTTTAATAAAACAAATATATAGTTTTGTAACGACTGACATTTATTTCAAAAGACTTCTTTTATATGGCACAGATGGCCCTAATAGTTACTTACTAAAATTTATTTTGCTATGCACATACCTATAAATAGCATCTTCCCTTAACAAAATAATCAAACAATGCAAAACCAATTAAACTTAAATTTCAGAGATGACCATCAACGTAAGAAATTTATAATGTTTATTTAGCACAAATCAGAAGCATATCATAAGTTGGTACACATTAAAGTTTTACATAATTGATTGCTACAAATTCGCTGACAACATCTATATGTTTTTTTTTGTAAAATAATGGGTTTGCAGATTTTAAAGAACGTTGTTAGCTTTAGACCCATTACTTATTACACACACAAAAAAAAAAAGTTATAACCTATATATGATCTAGATGTTGATGGTGATGATGATGAGATGATGATCTAGTTACATAGTATATGCCGCTCTATCGGTACAACACAACCATGCCAATTACAATCACTTTTATTATAAACAAGACCATATATTTTTTATTTTGTAGGTATTTTAACAATCTTTTAGGTATATCCAATGAGTTGCACTAAGAGTAGTCAGTATAATACATTTAAATGTATTATAGTGACTCAAATAACTAACGCTAGAAGAAATACCTGGTTTGGTCAATATAGAAAAATACATCAAACTTCCTATTAATTGTTGATAAGGAAAAGTTTCATTACTTTGATCATTTAAACTTCTTTCCGATTTTAAATTAGTTTCCATAGGAGTATCTGAAGTTTTAGATTGACTTATATCAAATCTAGCCAAAATATTGTTTACAAATTGCTTTTGATCAATATTTCAATAGTAATAAAATTTTATTAACTATTACATACATATGGAGGCCTTGGGATGACTGACCTAAACGTTTTATTTTAGTTAGAAGTAGTAATACCTACGTGAATATCACTGTATGAATATGCCTAATATTTGACCCAATATTATAGATACAGTTCTGAAAATAATAAGCAATGGCTTGTGTCTTTCTTATAATAAAATAATTATCGTTAACTATATTTTTGACAAGTTAATAATTATCTGTAAAGTATTTTGGAGATATTACAAATGATTTGATCTTCTTAGAAGCAAAATGAGAATAGTCTGATAAAGTTACGAATTCGTAATATAGAAAGTTTATCTATTGGGAAGATGTATATTTTTAATAATTACAAACACTAATACCTTTATTATTATTAAATCAAGGACAGATTTATCGTGTGATAATTGATATAGTTATAATCTTCAGTAACAATTTATTCAGTGAAATATACTTTATTGGAGAACCACATGGTAAATTAAATGTTTTAACTATAAAAAGAGGAGTAATACTTATTGTAAAATATTTTTGTTAAATATTTACAACCATCGTTCTAATTGTATAACAAGACAATAATTTTAACTTATGTTAAATCATAATCAAAGAATAATAAAACTGCAAATCTGTTGAGATTGTATTTTACATAAAATATATTGAATACAGTGATTAGCACTCCGATATTCATACAACTATAACCATTGATTGATTCTACTAATAAATCTATAATAATGCCATTATTGAAAATACTTTTTAAAAGAAAGGATGATTAAAATTACTACTTATAAGATACGTACCAGAAAAAAAAATTGCATAGCGTTCGAGAGCAAAACGCAGTATGAGAACAAACAGCGCCACCTACTTGATTAGTAACAAAACAAACATAACACGCTTGTACAGCAATTTCTTAGCAAAACAGCACTCCCTTTTACCGAATGCTTTTACCTTATCTTACCTCTTTATTGATGGAAAGATGCATCAATAGATAATAAACATAAAAATATATTATTTCATCAAACATTGCAATTAAAAGAATTCAGAGCCATACAAAAATGAGTCTATAGGTTTTACTGATTTGCAATTTTAATTAGGATTACAAACGTATTTAATAGAATGAGACGAGGGAGTAGGATTAATAAACTTTACCTGCCTAGATGAGTCCTATTGTGAAAATCAATCGCTTCATTCTTACGCGTCTTATTTTCAGAGGGGGGAATGTGACGCCATGAAGGAAATATAATGAAAGTATTTCAACTTTGCCTTACTGAATACACCTTTTAGTATACTAACTAACTACACATACTGTATATTACCTTGACTATGGTTCAGACCAGCAAAACATTCTATGGGATACATAAATTGTTAAACATTGGCACCACTTGTAAACTTATGCTGAAAATATTGAAAAGTGGTAATAAAAATGTTAATAAATAAAAACATTTGTGACACAAATGGCTCTCCTAAATATTTAAGTAACAAGAACTCTTATACCAGAGGGGATTTTATCTGAAGAACCAAATTTAACAAGTGCAAACTTAAGATTCAAATATCTTTGAATTCGTGGAAAGACTGCGTGGGAACAATAACGAAAAGTAGGTAATGTGGTAGGGATAGGGATGCAGAAGCGAGGCCGAGGGCGAGAGTTGGGGATTCGAGACGGGACGGCCGAGAGGGACGGAAGGTTTTAAAATTATATGCAGACTTGTAATTTAAGACTAAAGTGTTTGAGAATAATTCTAAATAGATACCTAATAATATTTAATCCTTAGTCAGTGTTTAGTGTTGAGTTTCTGGTAACTATGAATTTCCATTCGGTAAGTGTCATTTGATTATTTAATCTACTTTAATGACCTGCCTTTTGTCAATACTGGTATTGAGATGTGTCAACTAGACTAGTAATTTCTCAGCCTAGGATTATCGTAGGGAAAACGACCAGTGGTCGGCTCTTTCATTCAAAGTATAGGGGAACAATATAAATTGTTCATTTAGGGATATACCTAGATACACCGCACAATAACACTATGTTTGAAAACAAACGCTTTTGCATTCACCATACGAACTAAACACAGACACTCTTGATGTTGGATTGACAATAAGAGAGTTCATTACGGTAGTAGTCCCGTTAAAATTCGTCTTTTAGAAAAATTAATTTTGTTAATTTTCTTTAATTGTATTATGCCAGTGGAGGTATTTTTGAGTCTGGGACGCATATCACAAAACAATGCGGATAGCATCTAGAATCTAGATTATGTCTAGAATCTAGATAGGTGGGGCATTGTTTCAGCCCCCCATTGAGGGGGTTGCTGGTGTTAATACATGATACAATATTCGTAAATAACCGTGCCATGAACCTTGGGTCAAAATTGAACAGTCACATTTTCATAGTCTTAATATTATCAGTGGTAATCAAACATAGCGCTGTAAAACACGACAATAGCTAAACCATGTGATTAACCTCGAAAAATAAAAAATAATCATTTTTGGAGATATACAAATATAGGTTGCGGCGGGTTGCGATCTGTTAAAGTATCTATAATTTTGTAATAAATAACTATATCACAACGGCAAACGGTAACCTTTTTCGTAATTTAAATTTACTACGGGCTGCTGTACTATTGGATCGGAACGTTGATACGGAACGGAGGTACGGTACGGCGCTAGTCTGGACGTGATCGCGGCGACGTTCGGCGGTTTGATCGGAACGGTAGTACGGAACGGAGGTACGGAACGGGCAAAAGTAGCGTCCAGACTTATTTGATCGGAACGCTGGTACGGAACGGAGGTACGGTGCGATCAAAAGAACATATCTGGACGCACCTACTGGACGCTACTTTTGCCCGTTCCGTACCTCCGTTCCGTACCACCGTTCCGATCAAACCGCCGAACGCCGCCGCGATCACGTCCAGACTAGCGCCGTACCATACCTCCGTTCCGTATCAACGTTCCGATCCAATAGTACAGCAGCCCGTAGTAAATTTAAATTACGAAAAAGGTTACCGTTTGCCGTTGTGATATAGTTATTTATTACAAAATTTTAGATACTTTAACAGATCGCAACCCGCCGCAACCTATATTTGTATATCTCCAAAAATGATTATTTTTTATTTTTCGAGGTTAATCACATGGTTTAGCTATTGTCGTGTTCTACAGCGCTATGTTTGATTGCCACTGATAATATTAAGACTGAAAAGTAGCCATACACAGATTTAAGACCAGATAAAGTCCATCCATTTCATCTGGTCTTAAATCTGTGTATGGCTACTTTTCACAGTCTAACTATTATCAGTGGTAATCAAATTATTAAATTGCGATCTGTAAAACTTGGGTTAAAGTATCTATAATTTCATAATAAATAACTATATCACAACGGCAAACGGTACCTAACCTTTTTCGTAATTTAAATGTACTACGGGCTACTGTACTACAACCTCCGAACGTCGGCGTCGCCGCGATCACGTCCAGACTAGCGCCGTACCGTTCCTCCGTTCCGTTTTTCCTTTGAACGGGGCGAAAAAACCGACTCGTGATGGATCGGAGCGTCCCTGTCGGCGATCGAGACGGCGTACCTCCGCACCGTTCCGAACATGCGTCCAGACTAGCGTTCTTTGTTCGCGACGCTCAAGAGCGAGAGATACGGGTACGGGCAAAAGAGCGAGAGATTCGAGGTGGATCGGGGCGTACCTGTTCGGCGAACGGAATGGCGTACCTCCGCACCGTTCCGAACATGCGTCCAGACTAGCGTTCTTTGATCGCGACGCCGATCGGAACGGAGGTACGGTACGGGCAAAAGAACATATCTGGACGCACCTTTAGCGACCCGCACCCACCAGTGCGGTCACCGCGTGTATCCTAACAAGTAACCGGATACATCTAGGCGCTAATCTAGCCACCTGTCGATGCGTACTGCTAAAAGTAGCATGTCTGCTGAGGTCCTAAGAACTAATGTCTAATAACTCGGTGTTCGTAGCTGCTGTCGCCAGACGTAATCTAACAACCAACTTTTTAGAGTCAAAATCCCAAAGGACTTTTGTGGAACCGTTAGATAAACCGGGGATTATACCTACTAATATTCGTCAGCTTACCACGAAGCTATAGTCGGACTGTTGAAAATAATTATCCTTGAATGTGTGCACCTCAGTACTAAAACAAAGAGAAATAACCGTTTTAAATTATGTATTTTATCTTTAAAAATCGGTTCATAAACAAAGATGGTTTGGTCCTAAAATCCGTAAAAACACGTGTGATGGCAAGCTAAATAATGGATATTTTTCTGTATTATGAAAAACTACCAGCCAAATCTCTGTAATTTTTTTATGGGACTACACACGAATTATGTTCTTTGAGATAAAAAAAAAATATAAATCGTTTAACAACTGACGAAGTTATGGTAAAACATACATAAAAAAATAATAAAAAAATACCTTCGACTTGATAACCTAATCCTTTTTTGAACTCGGTTAAAAACCAAATATTATTGACAAATACTACGCTCTACAACGTGTTCCAAAAAACTCCATAACGCCGAATATGGTAGATAGTGACCATCAAACTGAACAACTTTTACTATGGAACCAACTCTGAAATAAAAATCTGCTACATTTTTCGCCGTTTCCTTGTGGCCAAACTAAAATGCCAAACTAATTTGGCCACGAGGAAACTTAATTCCTTGTAGCCAAACTGTAGTCATAGTTTAAAAATAACACACACTGTACATGTTTATTTTTTCTAATAGGGACACAAAACTACATAATAGTATGGTGGGGATACTAATTTATAAGAGTTACCCCCGCAGATAGAGAAAAAGTACCAGGATTACATAAATCTAGAGAAGGTTAACTTTTATAATATATTTTATTAATAAGCCGTAATGCGAATCTGTCAAACAACGCATTAGGGATGTTTTAGGTATGTACTTTTAAGTAATATATGCCCAGACTCGGTGGTACGTATATTGTCTACAGAGATTTTCCTACATACAGGCGGATGATAAATTAAACTATTACTACGGTTTGGCTACAAGGAATTAAGTAGTTTGGCCACAAGGAAACGGCCGCATTTTTGCATCACGAAAAAAATCTGCTGTTTTATACGTTTTCATATTTTCGCTGTACATTTTTGTATGAAACAGCTGCTTTTTTTCGCAATTTTAGAGTTAGTCCCATAGTAAAAGTTGTTCAGTTTGATGGTACACACTATTTACCATATTAGACTTTAGGGGTTATTTGGAACATGTTGTATAGTCCTTATCTACCATATTTGCCCTCTTTTATTGTCAGAATGACCTTTTCGCTGAAAGACAATAGGCATGTTGACTATTTTTTTATTTTATGTTACATAAATTACCCCTCAAAAAAAAGAAACATTTGTAGGTATAAGAATTATTTCGCTAGCATGAAAACTGCCCGAGATATCACAGTTTGAAATGCACAAAATTGGACTCACCCGAAAACGCTCCATACTAACGGCTACCAAGTTATGACGTCACGCCTTCCTACGTTGTATGCAACGCGTAGGAAATTTGTTCGGCAGCTATACGGGGTGCATTTGTAACCACTCTCCAAATTTTAAGGATGTGTTCAGTCCATGAAACTGAACAACTTTCTCCATGAAACATGTGTCGAAATACGCCAAAAAATTTTGGTCATCCCATACTAAACTCATCACGTGATCTCTTTGATTTGTATGAATAGTCTTTTTTTTACATATTTGACCCTATGTTTCTTAGAGAAAGTTGTTCAGTTTCATGGACTGAACACATCCGTAAAATTTGGAGAGTGGTTACAAATGCACCCTGTATTAATTTCTTGACGCCGACCCGGCCGCGATATGAGAAATGCCTGTGGGGTACAGACACTACCTGCTCTGTACCGCTCTGGGTTTTTCTAACTAATAACGTTAGAAAAAGCCTGTGTGTTTCAGAGCATCGCTTGCTCTGGAGCGCGCGGGGTTTTTCGACTAAAAATTTAATAATATCACCGTAAAAATCCTGTGGAACACAGACAATTCAGAAAATTACAGTTGTGGTTAAAGTATTCCTTCTTCATGTTTCGGTAAATTATGTAGAATATTAAAATAGTGATTTATAGTCATACTTGCGGTATTTTTTTAAAGTGGTATATTTTTTTTAGTTTATCCTACAATTAATATTAATTTATTGTGTATATTAAAATATTTTTTCTCTTAAACCCATAAAAATGGCAGGCTATGCTAAGTGGGATGGATTGGGAAGAAAGGCACACAGATAGATTTTTTTAAACCTGGATTAAAAAATAGCATTTTGGTTCCTAAGAACGTCGCGGGCGGTAGCTTGATAGAGCGCATTTTCAAGTTTCTTGGATAATTAATAAACAATACCTAATTATGTTTTATTGTATCACTAATCTGACATAAGTAATATTTATGTGATACTTAATGTGTTTTTCATTTCGATTTATTATTTTTTCAATAATATTTTTGTTATAAATAAAGAATATTACAAAAAAGACAAAAAACACATTATCAGTGATTATAATTTTCTTGTTAACAGAAAAAGCCAGCAAGATTCTTTATTTCCTATATTACAAAAGTACTCTTTGATGTGGGTATACAAGACAGCATGTTAAGTTAAACAGTTGAACTGCAAAACAGCTTTTATAACATACGACATAAAGGTGGTCACAAGTTCAAGTACCTACAGTCTAAATCTGATGTGCTGTTGACTGTAGGTACAAACATTATCAAACGAAATAAAAAAATGAAATAACGTTCGGCTGTTAGTTATTGCACTCGGAAATTGCGAAAAACTAACAAAATACTTTTATTTTATAAAAATATTATTTTTTGTAAAACTCTCAATTAATATTATTTATGGTAGGATATTTTCAATTCCCTATACACATTACACACATTTTTAGGTAAGGTAGGTAAAATGAAAAGTTTGATTGTGCTATGCCGTTTTCGAGAAATTTTGCAAATTACGATAAAACAGCTGTTCTTTGGGGTTTTCTTTCTAAAAGGACCTACCAAAAATAAATTATGTCCCATGTTTTTTTGACGAGTTAAAAGTTTTTTTGATAAGAGAGATTTGATATTTTAGTTTAATATCCAAGTTTCACGATACTTAGTGCCTTACGCGTCTGTATCGCTCGGGGTATTTATATTTAGAAAATCACTGTGGATCACAGCGCAAGGTGTCTGTGTTCCACAGGCTTTTTAGGATGATATTATTTTTTTTTTGTTGAAAAACCCCGCGTGATACGGAGCAAGCGGTGCTCTGAAACACACAGGCTTTTTCGACGTTATTTATTTGAAAAACCCAGAGCGGTACAGAGCAGGCAGTGTCTGTACCCCACAGGCATTTCTAATATCGCGACCCGGCCGCATGAGGCCAGACAAAAATTATTTAAGCCATTCTGTCAACGCCGAGCCGGCCGCATGAGGCCAGCACTTTGTTTACGTTTTCTTCTATTGTTCTCTTATCTTCTCTGGTGATAATAATTTTTAGAATTTTTAGGCGGGTATACGGCCGGCGCAGATGGGTTAAATATTGTGTTTATCAAAATGGTTTCTTTGACAAATTTGCCATAAATTTTACGAACTAATTAAATATTTTTATTTATTTTAACAAATTTTATACTTTCTAAATGGACTTGTCCACACAACTTTGAAGGGTCATAAAACAAATAATACGCAATATATAAAACCAAGAGGTACACAAGCTACTCCAAAAGTTTGATATGTTTACGATTTTTATTAGTATTTCGTTATTTTATTCATAAGTCAAAATCCCTATTCACGTTGGATGGATGACATTGGCTTTAAGGGGATATTTTGTAATACTTCTATAGCGTAGTATTTGTTGAGAATATTCTCGTAATCTTTTTATATTACCAAGAGTTACTAAAGACAGTTTAAAATATTACGTTTTACTTAAATTTTTGGAAAGGTATAACGGTGGTATAAGTTTTTATTAGCTCTTTTAAAACGAAAGTCACTTGTTTATAGTAAAGCAATATTCTACATAAAAAACTTATATTATACTTTTTTCTAAATGTTATTTTATAAACTTATAAATATGAAGTTTAACGAGTATTTAAAAGAAATATTTAAAACAAAATTACTCTAGACTTCACTACTTAACTCTCTACTCTATGAATCAATTTCATTCAGCATCTATGTTTGATTGAACTTTATTCGGTTTTCGTGCAAGTATATTACAAAAAAAAATATTGTTTAAAAACAAAAAACGGACTTCAAAAACCTGAAAATAAAAACAAAAACAGCTTCAAAATTAAATAACTCTAAAAACAAGAAATCATTTTCAAATCCCTAGATACTTACGCATATCACTGTAATAAAACACGTCTATTGAAGTCGGGTGGGGCTGGAGGACAACTTATTTTTTTATTCTAAGAGCCCCTCCCTCCTTTTGAAGTCGGTAAAAATGAGTGCGTCCAGCGATGAAGATAGTTGTATAACTCCCACAGACCATAAAAGAAGGATTTACTAACTACGAAACAGCTATGAGAGCAAGTTTCTAATGCTGAATTCAGCCAGGAAATAACTATTCTTACTTAAAACACTTTTCTCGCTGGTAGAGGTGAAAAGTTGTTTAACACGAGGCCAACTTATTGGTGTCTAGAATAGCAAAGAACTATTAATCTTAACAAGTTATATTTTCCCTATTTCAAAGTCAGCCTTATTTTGAATACGAAGTTGGAATCCTAGGGGAATTCCGCTCGTGCATTTTCTAAAGAACCTCTTTGATAATATCTTTTCTCGTCGTGAACACGGTAAGCTGTTTAATATACTTAGGTATCCTAGAAAATAACAATTTCTTCCAGTATTTTTTTTTCTCCGGGAAATTTCTTCTAGTATTTTTTTTCTCGGCGAAGTAGAAATAGTTATTGGAAATTGGCAGCAGTTGGTAATGAATATCATGATCCTGAAAAAGATGCAAATGAATGACGTTGTTCTGTGTTTGTTTGTTTTAATTCTAAGGGCAGTGCTTGAAAACACACAAGAAGTCGCGGTTAGCTAAAACATTTTTAAAAGCTTTTTTAATTGTTCAAGAAACAATCACTATTGCTACTTTTCTGATAAAGAGTGTCTCTACATTGTATTTATTTACAAATAAATTAAGTTAATCTGGCACTGTTAGCGCATTTCTTTGTGACTGTCGCAAAGTTCAGTCATGGGATGGGCGACCAAACCAGTATTCTATTGAGCTCCTTCGTGCTTTGGAAGGCATGTTTAGCCGTTGGTCTCGGCTTTGTTTGCAGTCGCTAACACTCACAAATCTACATTGGGCCCGCATGGCCAGGCACGTATCCAGACTTTACACGTATCCAGACCAGGATAAATCCCAACTATCCCCCCCCTTGGATACGTGCCTGCGCATGGTGGGTTTTGGCTCATCCTCCTTATTTACCCATAAGGAGGCTTTTGCTGTGCCCCAACAGCGGGTACATTAATTATGGCTATGACAATAATACAAAATAGATGTGTGTACTGACTAAACTGAAAAAACTAAAAATAAAATTAATATTATTCGTACAAAGTGGTAAACTTTCTATTCGTTTGAACTCTAATGCAGTCAGCTCAATCATAAACTTAAATGTGAGCTAGCAATAATAGTAGATTATTATAGGTACAACAGTCTAAAATGTACACGAGGTAGTTTAAATAAAAACCGAGTGGGTTTTAGTGCGGTGCATTCTACTACGACTGCGAGAAAATAAAATAAAATACCTATTAAATTGTTTATTTTATAAAAAAAAAAATGTACAATATGTACATATCTGGAGGTTGTAAGCCAGTTCTATCCCACAGCTAGCACCACTGGGCAACCTGTAAAACAAAAAAAATGTTTGATTTAGTTTAGTTGAGGAAAATAATAGAAAAACGTTTACTTTGTTGCCAAGTATTTTTCATTTAGTGTTAAGACACTGAATAAGTTTACGAAATTCTAAGCATCTGAAATCTTTGGATTTCTTGGTCTTTTGTAGCCGGTGGATAATTTTTTGAGAAAAGCAATCTTTATATTGACATTATGTCTTGTTCGTAACATTAATGAAATGTGCTCCAAAGGGTTGAAATTTGATATTTTTTGTAAAGTTATAATCTAGTCTTTATTCATAATTATTCTACCTATGAATAAGAAATTTTAACGTTTTTGTAGGCTCGTTGGTAACATACAAAAAAAAATATGGTATTTTATTCCAGCTCTGGTACACTACGATGACGGAATTTTTGAGCAAGAGGAGTGAAAACAATATTTAAATTACCGTTGTTACTATTTGAGTAAAATTTTGATAATCAGTTGACAAACAGAAGTTCTATTGCCTAAAATTCAATCAATAGATCATTTTTTCTATTGCAAACAAAGAACAATGAAATTAAAATTCATCAATGACTATTCATAAATATTTAATGGTACACAGTATTGTCAACCAGTAAAACCTGAATAATGTATCATCATAGCCTCTTCCAATGCTTTGCAATCTGTACAAAGAGGTTTTCCATGTAGCGATGCATATAATTACGATAATATCTCCAGTGAGGTAGCTAGATTCACTCAAGAAAGGTTCAATAATGGAAAATATTCCTTACTCCGTTGAATCTACTTCTGGTAATAGAATTTCATTTAGGATGAGCGAAATATCTAAAAGGAGAATCTGGGAATTTACACTTTGAATAAGATTAGGACTCATCCATTTTTATTAGCCTAAATATGATTTACGTTGATATTTTGGCAAGGCTGTCTATATTGGGAGCTGATTTACCTAAAAATCGTTGATCGCCTCTTTTTTCTGGTATATTGTGTGTGGTTTCTATTAGAGATGAAATGGATATCCGGTAACTATCCGGCCTATCCGGCGGCCTTAATACTATCCGGCCGAATACCGGATAACTACTATTCGGCCGGATAGGTATCCGGCCGAATAAAAAAAAGAAAACTGGATAAAAAAAATATGTTTAAGTACCTAATTATTTGCTTTATTATTACTAACTATCCGGCGGCCGGATATCCGGCTATCCGGCCACATGGTGGACCGAATATCCGGTATCCGGTATCCGGCCAAACCACTATCCGTTTCATCTCTAGTTTCCATTTCAGTCGGTTAAACAATGTTTTTTATATATCGAACCTATACAAACCATCAACGGATATATTAGGCCACTAGTATAAGCAGGATAGTAGGAAAATCCATGCCTACCTATTTCATATCTATAGTGTTTGCAACAAAGAAGCCATTGCAGCCACCGTTTCCATTCTAGTGTCTAGATTTTAATAGATGACCACTAGATAGTATGCTGTCTGAAAAGCTGTAAAATCTGTCAGATTTTCAGCTCCAGAGTAATATATTATTGAGCTTAAGTGTGAAGAAACTGAAAATTCTAAGAAGTGGTGTCCTATTTTGATAGAATGTAATATAGCACTTGTTTATGAATATTATTTTGTGCATTAGTTGGTTATCATCTCATCAGCAGTTGTAGATTTGACATTTTATTCTTTCTTATCATTATCTATATTTAATAATAAGACGCAAATAGGAATGCAGTTTATTTTTCCAATAAAAAATAATAATAAAAAAAATAACAGGACAGGGATTGTAAAGAAGTTCGAGTAAGCCATTCGAATCACAGAATCACTGCAATCACGAATCCAACAGATGGATTCGTGTTGGGACACGACACGGCTCGGTATTCATTTGTTTTACTCAAGTGTCCCTCATCATTACTTGCCACAGAGTAACTCCAGCCGGTATTAAATTACACGGCTAAGACAAATTGCGGAACTTTGAAACAAAGAACTTTTAAAAGATTAAAGATGGCTCTATCGCGGGTAAACAGTTTTTAATTGATGAATCTATAAGATTGTTTACTTTGCTTACGCCAAATTGATTAAAGATAAACACTTAAGTAATGTTTTGTTGAATGGCTATTAGACACTTTGATTGTTACCACCCAACTTTTGGCTCTTCACACAAATTAATCATTATAGGATCATTATATGAAGCTATTTCAGAAAGCATTAAGTATTATAGACTGGACGAAAATCCTAAATATCCGCTTCCTTTACCGTTTCCACGGCATTTTGTGAGCCATTTGGGCAACATGACTATTCCCATGTAAAAAAGGCTGCTGAATTAGATTCTGAATGTTGCCAAGCCGAATTTTATTTTATTTTATTCAAGCGTGTTTTGCTCTTATAATGACTTGATTTAAGAAAATATCTCTATATTTCTCTAGAGAAAATCCTCTATAGAATTAAAACTATGAAGATTTGCCTCAAAGAAAAACCCTGCTAAATAGCCCAGTTATTTCACTATATAGAGTAATAAACATGTTGAACTTTTTTGTCTAGTAACTGTGTTAAAAAACTAAGTGTCGCACGGCGGAATTTTCTCAAATTGTTTCTTTCGAAAATCCTCTACAGATTTAAAACTATGAGGATTTGCCAGAGAAAAAAAAATACTGGTAAATAGCCCAGTTACATCACTATATAGAATAATTAACTTGTTAAACATTTTTGTCTAGTAACTGTGTTAAAAAAAAATTGTGTCGCGTGGTGGAATTTTCTCTCCTCGAGCCACATCTCATACTTCCGGTACCCGGACTAAAGGACTTCCGGTTATCAAAATTGAGTTCAGCGACCCCTATAATCTATTCCAGGACACCTCACACGACCAGAATCGAGTTCTAATAAGATAAGGCTCCATTTTGGCCGCCATCTTGAATTTTGGGCAAAGGAGCCAAAATTGGGCCTGGCAACATTCAGAACCGAATTCAACAGGCTTTTTTACTTCGGAAAAGTCATGTTGCCAAAATGTTTCACAAAATGCCGTTGAACTTGAAAACTTTAATTTGAACTACCAGTCTATTATACATTATTACACTCTACTATTTTTTTTTATTTATGACAGCCTCTGCATTATTTATTGATTTCAAAATTTTAATCCACACCAAATAGGTGCAGTTAGTTAAAATTATGTTTACACTAAACGAGTCCTAAATCATTTAAGTTAACTTTATTTACCACAAGAAACGAACAGTTTATCTTCCCGCGTAAGAAAAGAGTCATTTTATATATTTCTTGTGGAGCTATATACCCATAAATCTTCTCAAATCATAGCCAAGGAACATTAATCTGCCGAGTGTAGCTGCTATCCCTCACTCCACGCTTGATTTAGCGGTGAACACGAAACTATAGTAATTCTGTCACATCATTCTACATTTATAAACTTTTTTGGGTTCCGTACGTCAAAAGGAAAAAAGTGAACCCTTATAAGATCACTTTATTCTCCATCTGTCTGCCTGCCTGTCAAACCCTAAAGGGTCTGAGATAAAATCTCAGGAACACGTGGATGTATAGAAGCGACGAAACCTATCTTGTTATGTTAGTAAGCCATACTATCATTATTAACAGATCCGGGCACCTGGCAGATTTTCGGTGGTTGGGGTGGGAGTGGTTGGGCAACAAGGGGGCTGAGAAACTGATTGAAGGTATACAATTTACAGACCTCTGGATTTGGTGTGGTATAATAGCAAGCCAATCATGTACCTATCTAAATCAAATATAACATTGCCAGGCATTTTGTCTGGTGGGAAAGTAATCCCAGGCGGCATCAAAGGTGCGCGAAAAAGTAGTAAAGTTATGTTGTGGTGAGTATAAAATATGATCCGCTCATCCGTTCGCTGCCGTGATGCGCGGTTCCGAATGTCCTACAAAGTTATCAACCTGGCAAAGGACTGGTTGATAGGTATTCATAATGATACGAATAATATTAGAGGTTAAAGTATGAAATTGCTGTTTTGTATGTAGAATTTTAAAGAATTTGCATTTTCCAAACTCACACTGTCTTAATTAACCTACAAGCAGTAAAAGAAAAACAAGAACTAGCGCTCTCTTTATCCGAATTCAAACAGACTATACAGCAATCTTGCTCTAGTCAAGTAACGGCAAGTTCATCTTTTGCAGACATGGTAAAAAAGGGGTCCAACGAATTTATTCGCCGAAATCCATTCAGTTCTATTGCTATTTTTCCTAGCGACTCTACAAAAACTAGCGATGAAACTAAAAATTTAGTCCAAAAAATCATCAGGCCAGAAGAAATGAAGCTCAAAGTCCGTGGAGTTAGAAAAATAAAAAACGGATGATTAGTCATCAGCACTGAGATCAAGGACGATATGGAAAAGCTTAAAAAATCAGTCCAGTCTGCAAACTCAGGCCTCACCGTTGACGAAACAAGTAAGCGCAAACCTCGCGTCATAATAATAGGAGTTCCCTCATCTATGGGCAAAAATGATGTGTACAAATGCATTTTTGAACAAAATTTAGCCGACAAACTTCCAACTCTATCTCGAGAAGCGTTCCTGAGTTCAGTAAAGCTCAGTCATAAATCAGGGAAGAAAAATGCAGAAAGCTGTAACTACGTCCTTGAAGTGCCAGCGCTCATACGTAAAGTCCTGATCACTAACGACCGATTATTTATTAACTGGACGTCTTGCCCTGTAAGAGATTTCACCCTTGTAACCAGATGTTACAAATGTCAACAATATGGACACGCGGCGAAAACGTGCAGAGCAACAGCCCCTACATGCGGACATTGTGGTGAAGATGGCCACTCTATCAAAGAGTGTTCGAAAACAGGGGACCCACCAAAGTGTGCTTCCTGCCTTCGTTTCAATAAGCCCTGCGGCCACAAGACAGGTGATGCCGAGTGCCCAGCCAAAAAAGCTGCTGAAAGTAGGTACGTTAACTCCGTCGATTATGAAGGTGCCTAAGAGCACCACACATTTTGTTTATTAATTAGAAGTTTAGATTATGGATGTTAATATAATAAGCGAGATAGATAGTATATCTGTATCAGAAACAAAATTATGTGATATTGAAAACTGCAGACAATATCTCTCTGTTCATAAAAACTCATTAACAATACTAACTCAAAAAATTCGTAGTATTTATAAAAATATTGATGCTTTTTATATATTACTTCATAGGCTTAACTATGAATGTGACGTAATCATTTTAACTGAGTGCTGGTTAGAAAACAGATTTGACAACCTGCCGGTCATATCTGGTTACAACATTTATTATAGCAAAATTAATCGCAATCAAAACGACGGTGTGATAGTCTACGCCAGGGATACGCTAAAGGTCAGTGTTGAAGAACCAAATTTACCCGATTGTAACAGCCTATATGTCAAAATTGGATCCAGCACAGCTATTATAGCAATGTATAGATCTCCCTCAAATAAAAACTTTGATTCCTTTTACAACTCACTAAACCAAAGTTTTGAAACATTAAGTTCTTTCCAAAACATTATACTAGCAGGTGATATAAACATAAATATTCGACCTGACTGCTCCGGGATGGGTAAAGAAGACTATCTTAATCTTTGCTCATATCATGGTTTTCTTCCTGCTCACACATTGTAATAATAAGTTCAGAGGACTTGTCCGGTTTCCCTATGACAAGTACGGGTAAGCGCCCCCGGACCCTCAGCCTCCGCTGCTGCAACCTCTCAACCCCCCCGCAGCAACGGTGTCCTTTTTGTACCCTGATCCGTCCCATTTTACACACTCCTATACCCACCTCACATCCCTATCCTAATCCTATTCCTTCCCCTCCGCTAAGCTAAGGTCTGCCGTGCCGATGGCTGCATGGCTAGGGGCGTGCCTAGTCATAAGCGTGCCACCCTGGAAATTGGTGCCCTCCAGGCGTAAATAGCCTTACCACACACGCGGGGCTCTGTGTGGTGGACAGTTGTCTTTCCCTAGCTAATCGTGGGAACAAAATGGTTTCAAATTTTTTTAATAAACCTGGCTGCGGCGATAGAGCTCGCCACTCATCACGCGTAACTTGTTTCTCTCGGGGCGAAAAGCGGGCATCGGAGACCCGTTTTGCTACGCTGAATGTATGTGGAGCGATGGAGGAGAAAATGGATGAGGTGTGTTTGATTATGGAAGAAAAGAAGTTGGATGTTTTATGCGTGAACGAGACGAAAAGAAAGGGCAAAGGAGTCTCAGAACATGGCCCGTTTAAAGTTCTGTGGTCGGGCGTTGCCGAAAATGAGCACGCGAGTATGGGCGTGGGACTCCTGCTGTCGGAAAGGATGATAGAATGCATGACTGAGTATGAGTGTGTTAGTCCCAGACTTCTCTGGGTTAGACTCAAAGTAGGACTACTTCGGATACGCGTCATTGGCGTGTATGCTCCCGATATATCCAAGTCAGCAACGGAAAAGGAGGATTTCTGGAAAAGTGTGGAAGACATCTTGAATGAATGCAAAGATAATGAAAGGATAGTTATGCTTGGAGATTTTAACGGATGGGTAGGTGTGAGAAGAGAGGGATGTGAGGGAGTTTTAGGAATATATGGAGACAAAAGAGTAAATGATAATGGCAGGAGTTTGATTGAGGTATGTTTAGAAAAGAATCTTGTGGTAACGAACACCATGTTTGACCGCAAGGAAATTCATATGTACACTTGGCAGAGAGGGGAAAAGAAGAGTATGATCGATTTTGTGATTGTTGATGAAAGACTGAAGGGCAGAGTTGTAGACACCAGGGTCTTTAGGGGTAGTAACATTGGAACAGACCACTTTCTTGTAGTGTCTCGGGTTAGTGGTCTGTTCAAAAGTTGGCGTCATCGTCCCACAGTGTCAACAACGGAGCTGACTAGAGTAAAAGTTGAGAACCTGGATGAAGTGGAAGTGCAAAAGACATATTTGTGCAAATTGAAAGAACGATTGGGAAATGTGGCTGAAGTGAAAGATGGCAAGCTTGAGGAAGTTTGGGAAAAGTTTAAAAAGGTGTGACTGAAACAGCTGAGGAAATATGTGGAGTGAGTAAAAGGAAGAATGCTCCCCCAATAAACTGGTGGGATAGTGAGGTAAGACAGATAGTGAATGAAAAGAAAAAAGTATGGCAGGATCTGCTGGCCATCAAAGCAAGTAAAAGAGTGAATGCAAGTGTTACAGAAGATGATGTTGATACAGTTGCAAGGGAGTTTAAAAGGATTAAGAAAGTAGTGAAAGAAAAAGTAGACGAAAAAAAGAGAAAGATGAAAGAAAAGTGTGACTTCAAACTCTGTGATAACTTTCGAGACAATATAAAATTGTTTTGGAAACAAGTGAAAACGTCTCGAAGTGGATCACATAAGTCTAAAATGAATGTGATAAGAGATGAAAAAGGTGAGCTAGTGACAGATGAAAAAGGTGTACTACAGGAGTGGATGAAATATTTTGAGAGTTTGTTTGAGGCGGATGGCTCTATGCTAGAAGCCTCGGATAAAAGGGTGGAAGACGAGGAAGAGACAGAAGTGGATGAAAGAGATATATATATGGATGAGATTATTAGTGCAATGAAGAGCATGAAAAAAGGGAAAGCAGCAGGATATGACAGAATTACTGTTGAAATGCTGAGAGGTGGGAAAGAGCTGGTTGCGTCCTGGCTGTGCCTGATCTTTAATAAATGTTGGAACAGTGGCAAAGTGCCGGAAGATTGGCGTAAAGCCGTGGTCGTGCCGCTGTACAAAGGGAAAGGGTCACGGCAAGATGCTAAAAACTACCGCGGGATCAGTCTTCTCAGCATTGTCAGTAAATTGTATGCAAAGGTACTGATTGAAAGAGTGATGCAAAAAACTGATCAGAGTATTTGGGATGAGCAAGCGGGATTCAGAAAGGGAATGGGATGCACGGATCAGGTCTTCTCCTTGAGGTGCTTAACCGAAAAACACCTGGCTAAGCACAAAAAGGTTTACTGTGCCTTTGTGGACCTGGAGAAGGCCTACGATCGAGTTGACAGGAATGAGCTATGGAAGGTGTTGTCCGAATACGGATTGGAGAGCAGACTGATTCATGCACTGAAATCTCTCTATGAGGATTCCCGTGCATGCGTCAGGATTGACGGCGTATACACTGACTGGTTTGGCATCTCTAGGGGTGTCAGACAGGGATGTGTTGCGTCACCATGGCTCTTTAATCTGTTTTTGGACAGTTGTATGAAAGGTCTGAAAGAACGTGACTGTGGGGTTGTGATGAATGGGACTCAAATCAAGTGCCTTCTCTACGCTGACGACCAAGTTATACTTGCGTCTTCTGCGCAAGAGTTGCAGGAAATGATGTCGGTTATGAATGAAGATTTTGTGAGAAAAGGGATGAAAGTGAATGTAACTAAGACTAAAGTGATGGTGTTTGAGAGAGATGAAGAAATGACTGACTGTACGGTAATGTTAGGTGGCGAAAAAGTGGAACAAGTCCGTGAGTTTGTATACTTGGGGAGTTTGTTCACAAGGGACGGAAAGAGTGAGGAAGACATAGAAAGACGAGTGAAGAAAGGAAATTCGGTGAGTGGTGCTATACACTCGGTTATGAGTAGCCAAACCGTTTCTGCAAAGGCGCGAATGGCTATTCATAACGGAGTGCTGGTACCGACACTGATGTATGGAAGTGAATCTTGGGTATGGCAGAAGAAGAATGAAAGCAGAATAAATGCGGTAGAGATGCGATCGTTGAGGAAAATATGCGGAGTAAAACTGAGTGATAGAGTGAGCAATGAGGTGATTCGCAAAAGGTGTGGTCTGAAAGATGATATAGTGACAAGAATTGAGAAAGGAATGCTCCAGTGGTTTGGTCACTTAGAGAGGATGAATGAAAGGCGAATCACGAAAGAGATATACTGTGCGAATGTGGAAGGAACGATTGCACGAGGGCGTCCCAGAAAAACCTACGCGGACCAAATAGAGGTTATTATAAAAAAGGCTGGTGTACGCAGTGACAAAAACCGCAGGGCATGTATGAAAAGATTGATGGATATGAATGAAGCGAAAGAAGTGTGCAAGGATCGTAGCAGGTGGCGATCCATAGTCTCTGCCTACCCCCATGGGAAACAGGCGTGAGTGTATGTATGTATGTATATGTCACACATTGCCGACTCATCAAAGTGGTTCGTGTATTGACCATATGATGTTAAAATCAATTTTTCCATGCATTACACTTGTAACTAACACAAGTTTTACTGATCATAGCACTGTTCTACTAACCCTTAATTTAACTATACCGAAACAAAAACGCTCTCTAATAAAGTCTAGATTAAATTTAAACAAACTTGAACGTGATTTAACCAACATTGACTTTAGCCCAGTTTACAAAACTGCTGACGCTAATACATCTTTATCATATGTAGTGAAAAATATACAACAAGCTATTGCAAATAATACAAAAGAGGTCAAGGTGAGTAAGAAATTTTATAATATAAAACCATGGATTACCCCGGGCCTTATTATGTGTATATAAGAAATAGGGATAAATTACACCAGAAAGCAAGGAAATCTCCTGATAATATAGTACTTCAATTATCATACAAAAGATATCGGAATTTCTGTAACAATCTCTTGAAAAAGTTAAAGGTCGCTTATGATAAAGATGTGTTGCTTAAAGCAGGTAAAAATAGTAAAAAAATCTGGAAACATATTAAGAACGTCACCTATATGTCAAAACAACAAGAGTCAAATACCTGCTTATTGCGTTTAGATACCTCACCGCTTTTGGCAGCTAACAATATTAACAATTACTTTGCAGATGTAGGTAAAACCCTTGCGGAGCAAATTCGTAACCCTGTTTGTGCGCCCCGGAACTCAACTTCTGTCTCGGCTTCAAGCACTTTTGCTTTATTTGATACTGATGAACAAGAAATTTTACAGATTATTAAAGGGCTGAAAAATGACTGTGCACCTGGTTGGGATAATATAAGCAATAACATCATAAAACGTTTTAAATATATTTTCGTCCGTCCCTTAACGCATATATTTAAAATCTGCCTATCTGAAGGAATCTTCCCAAGTTGTTTAAAGAAGGCTGTAGTAATTCCCATATATAAAACCGGATGTAAAGAGCAAAGTACCAATTACAGACCTATATCGTTGCTTCCATCAATATCCAAAATACTAGAAAAGATTATAAATAATAGACTTGTTAACTACCTGGAAAAACATAACTATCTTTCACCAAGGCAATTTGGCTTTAGAGCTAAGTTATCCACTTCTGATGCTGTTCATAATTTAACAGAATACGTCACAGAGGAACTCGGCAATGGGAACCATACCTTGGGAATTTTCCTTGATCTAGCTAAGGCATTTGACACAGTATCAATTCCTCTGCTTTTAAACAAACTTGAGGTACTAGGACTAAGAGGAATTCAGTTAAAACTGTTTGCAGATTACTTAACTGATCGGCACCAAAGTGTTAAAATAGGTCACATTGTGAGTGATGAACGAAAATCCTCAGAATATGGAATTCCACAAGGAAGTATCCTTGGTCCTACCTTATTCCTGGTTTATATTAATGATCTGTGCAAACTTAACATCATAAATGGTAAACTAATATCATATGCCGACGACACGGTCCTTTTATTTTCAGGAAAAACGAGCACAGAATTGTATAATAACGCACAGCTGGGTTTCAATGTTGTTAATAACTGGCTGAAATGCAATTTACTAACGCTTAATGCTGACAAGACTAAATACATTCGCTTCACCGTGCGCCAACGCCATGATAATGTTGACACTGAATTATATGCGCATAAATGTCAAAATCCTTCAGCTGACACGTTATGTAATTGCCCTATGTAACAGTTCAAAATTGAACATGTTATCTTTTTCTCAAATATTTAATAAAAATAAAAAAAAGGGGTTACTGACCTATGAACCGGCTCAGGGAAAGATATTTTGTTGCTCCTTAATGGTCCCATCGCCTCCAATTGGATGTATTACCTTTTTCTATCGCCTTAGAGACTCCATTTCTTTCAATTAACTCCTTAATTTGGTGATAACTTGTAAATCTGCGAGATACAAAGAAGTCCAGGGTTGGAAAAAATAGTTGTAAACAATAAAAAAATAAAGATATGTGAATGAATCAATAAATAAACTCGTTGAATAACTTACCATGAAGGGATGTTTATTCTCATTTTAATAAAAAAAGGGGTTGTTTATGCAATTTGGGATGTCTTTCAATGCATATTGTCTGGCATTACGATATTTACTGCAATTACAACAGTATTCTTGTAGCACAAACTCTTTGATCACAGATAATTGTAGGCTATGACTGCGATTTGCAAATGCAACATTCACGAAATATCATATTTCTATATAAAAAACGGATACTTTTGCGGGATTTCTTTAACCTGAAAATATGTTTCAACAATAATAAACAATTCGTTGACATTTACATAGACAAATGCATTTGACATTTGGTGGCCGTTTTTGGAACTAAAGTGATAATCCATAGAGAAAAATCACTCTATATTTTAAAGAGAAGAAAAAAAAAGAGAACGAAATAATCCTTGGTAAATTATATCATTAAAAATTTATAAGGTAAAAGGAAGTCGAATGATTATAAAATATTAAAATAAACAAATAATAATTTAGTTATTCTAAATGTGTAAAATATGTTTAGGTTTGGTGTAAACACACATCGCGTTTCGTTTTCAGCAAAAATAAAAAAAAACATTATTTGTAAATTAAGCTTGGGATTATGAATAAAGTAAAATCATTTAATATTAAAAGTAAAAGAAGAATACGAATGATTATATTTGTAATAAATAAACATTAAATAGAAACGATAACTAGTAAAAAGTTGTAAAAGGAACTAGACATAAAAACAACATACCGTAGAATGGATCGTGGCTTTCCTTTGTTCATAAACAAAAGACGAAAGAAAAAATGTTTGTGGTAGCCAATCGTGAGCTCGGATTCCGTGTGGGCGTGGATTTTCCGGAGATTAAGCTACATGGCGCCAGATTTTAAAGTAACCAATCATAATTCGCAATGGTGACGTGTAAAATTAAATGTTACCAGTTAGAGTCTATAAAGTACCCTTAGTAATATAATATGGGAAAAAACCGGCCAAGTGCGAGTCGGACTTGCGAGCAAGGTTCCGTGCCAGGGGAGCGGCAAAAGAGGTCACGTATGTATGTATGAGTCGGGGGTGTTAAGGCCTGGATTCATCTTAAGGCTAGTATATTCGAAATTGTGAGATTTGGTGTAATTTCGATTCATCAATAAGCGATCAAATGTTCCTTTGTTTTGAATAGATGAAAACATATGCTTAGATTTTATAAACGACGTTGATTATCTTACAGTAAGAAATATGATATCCATATATTCAGTATAGTAAACCTGCAAATACAATAAAAACTTTAATTGATTTTATATTTTCTGAATAATACTTGAAGATTACAAATCCTTTACCCACAATAATAGATATATGAATAGATTAAATGTTATGTGGAAGGATATTCAACGGTTACTTTTCAGTAAAAGTGACTCTTTCAGTAAAATAACGATAGAAACGGCGAATAGATGAAGAAATAAAAATGATGCCATTACTTTTGCACAAGAAAGAAAAGTTAGAGACAGAGAGGGTCTGAAATATTTTAAAATACAATAGTATGTAGATAAACTCGTTCAGTTGACTGAAGAGACAATAGGGAACATGCATAAGTCACCGATTTTAATAAATTTGAGCTTGATCGCTGCGGACACTTATAAAAACATGATTGAACAGAAAAATAATAAATAAAATATTATATTTTAGTTTTATCACACAGGTGAAAATAGCGAATTTTTTTTTTCATTTTCGGATATAATGCACTTTTTTTTTTTTTTTTTTTTATTCTTTTTTTTTTTAGGGGCTTTTAACACTTAAAGGTCATGTCAGCCCCATCATAACCTTATCTAAAACTACTTATCCTATGACCCTATTTATGACACTATTTAGGGCGAAAACATATACAATTCTAGCCTCATCGCTGGTGGGAGCCGACAGAATGCCATGGAACATGCTTACATTTTTTGCATTTAAGTTAAGTTCTGTCATCACCTCTCGTCTCATGTTTTCGTTTTGGACACACTCCACCAGCAAATGGTGAACGTCTTCAATTGCACCGCAGATGTTACAATTTGGCGATTCTGACTTCCTCATTAAAAATGCAAATTTGTTAAGTGGAATGTGTCCAGATCGAATCCTTAAGGCTATTTTAACGAGTTGCCTAGTTAAATTAGCTCCTGCAAACCAGGGAATGCGAGGGGGTTCACATTGCAACGTTTTGTACCATATTCCCTTTTCTTGCGAACGTAAATCGAAGTATTCTTTCCATTTGTTATAGACTCTATTTTTAACTTTATTTAAAATTTCTGTGTAATGGATTCTAACATATATTTCATGACCATCAATAGATCCTTTTTTAGCTAACATGTCAACCCTCTCGTTTCCTGCTAGACCTACATGGGACGGGATCCACTGTAATCTAAATATACGGCCTTCTTTGGATAGTTTATAAATTTTTTGCATTACAGAATATGCTATCGGTGTACCTCTGCTTGTTCCAGAGGCACATCGAGCAATATGCTGCAATGCACTCTTACTGTCCGAAAGTATCACAAATCTGTTAAATCCCATCGCGTCAGCGTATGATAGGGCCTCTGAAATCGCAAGGATTTCAGCAGTCATAATGCAGACATTGGGTGTTATTTTGAGACATTCACTGGTATTATTCTTATCGACATGGTAGGCAGCCCCCACATTATTTCCATTTTTCGATCCATCAGTAAAGATTTTGTGCCAGTCTTTGTATTTAGCATCTAATTCTTCAATTAAGTTATATTTTGTTGAATTTATTTCGTAGAGTTTTTTAGGATGCTTAATACAATCTAAATCTGTACTGATTGTATTTTTTACATCAATATTGGAAACCCATGTGTCTAGGTTAAACATTTGTAGAATACTGCTGGAATGTATCTCTTCGTGTTTATATTCATTATACACTGTTGCTGTCAGTGGTTTTCTTTTCTTTCGCCAGTAAGTTTTTTGCAAGTTATTATTTAGTTGAACAAGTAGTTTATTTGTGTTATTATTTGACGATGAGAGACTCTTCAAGCAGTATTTAGAGGCAAGAAAATACCTTCTTAAAAATAATGGCGGTACACACATTTCATTCTCCATAACATGTAGGGGCGTGGTTCTGATGAACCCTCCACTGACCCTTAATGCTTGATTTTGTATTTTATCTAACTTATATAAATGAGACTTAGGAGCATTATCATACAAAAGGCATCCATAGTCAAGCCTACTTCTTAATAACGATATGTATAGTTTACGCAAATGTTCAGGATGCACTCCCCATGACGGTCCAGCTAAGATTTTTAACATATTTAACATTTTAGTAACTTGTTCGGCAGTCTCATTGATGTGTTTTTTCCAATTTAGGGATTTGTCCAGCCACATACCTAGGTATTTTATATTTTCTTCTATCACCAAGGGTGTTGCATTTACTGAAACATGGATTTCTGTATCTACACGGCTTCTGGTAAAGACACATATTTTAGTTTTAGATGTAGAAATCTGTAAACCCATTTCCTGAAATAGAACTATTAGCTTATTAAGTGCTTCCTGAACATTTACCGTGCTACGATTTAGTTTTTTACATTGTGAATAGATAACAAAGTCATCCGCGTATTGATGCATGAATACATTTGTAATCGCTCTATGGATTCCATGGGTCACTATGTTAAAAAGTAAGGGAGATAAAGGGTCTCCTTGAGCCAGACCTTTCCCAGTCCAACGTGTGACTTCATTATTTGTACAATCAATCTTTATGTATCGTTCGCTTAAAAAGTACCATAAGTAGTTACATATCTTTGCACCAACCATTACATCTTCAAGGGTGGATATTACTCGTTCAATAAGTACATCATTATATGCGTTTTCTATGTCCAGAAAACATGCTAACGTAGGAATTTTATCAGAGAGTCCAATCTGAATGTGTGCTATTACCCGTACCAAACAATCTATACTAGATTGAGCCCTTCTAAAACCTGCTGTGTTTTGGGACAAAATATTAGTTCGTTCTACCTGCCATTCAATTCTTTTGGCTAGCATAATGTGAAATATTTTACATAGACATGATATTAACGATATTGGTCTCAGTTTCACCATATTATTATAGTTGCTATTAAGTTTTGGAATCGCTACTACTTTAATCTCACGCCATTGTCTTGGTATGATAGATGTTTGGTAAACTAGGTTATAGATTTTGAGTAAATATATTTTTCCAGAGTGAGGCAAGTTGTAAATCATAGAATAGGTGATTTCATCAGTTCCAGGGGCAGTATCCTTTTTCTTTAAGATATTATATAATTCTTGTAGCTCAAAATCTTGTTCCAATTCAGAGTTTGTTTTATAGATGGGTGGTTTTGGGGGTGAAGCTGAATCCGGAGTAAGACTATGTAATAATTGCAATTTTTTTTCGTCTGTTACACTAAATTGCTGTTTTCGCACTCCTTTTATCCAGCCCATTTTATTCCATAGCTCTGATGTAGAACAGGTTTGATCCAAAGAATTACAAAATGTACGCCAACCGTGACTTTTAGCATTGTGAGTAATTTTTTTAGCTTCGTCTAAATTATGTTCAAATTTAGTTAAATTTTGAGGAGTTGGATTACGCCTGAATTCTTTTAAGGAAAGACGTCTTTTTGCTATAGCTTCAGATAAGATAGGGTTCCAATATGGCTTAGGTTTAAATTTTTGGCTAGGATTTAAACATACTCTCACTCTGGGAATATATTTTTCCGCCGCTTTATTAATGCAATCCATAAAAAAATCATATGACATCTGAACATTATTTTCCCAGAAAATATTAGATTGACTCAATGACATATCTATATCTTTTCTAAATTTTTCCCAATCAGCCATTTTATAGTTTCTTTTAGCTAATAGTTGTACCTTATCGTTGTATTTATAACTAATTTTACATATTAAATGATCGCTGCCTAGGTTTTCATTAGTTGCTTTCCAATGACAGTTTATTGCTAAATCTGTTGAGACAAAACAGACATCAGGGGCAGATTCTTGTAACTTTTGATTCACTAGTTTGATTCTTGTAGGAGATCCATCATTTAAAGACATATAATTACATTCAGAGGAGGATTCATATAATTTTCTGCCTCTGGTGTCAGTGTTGCGCCACCAGTTGGTGTGATGACCATTAAAGTCGCCACAGATTAATGAAGAGTCACTTACAATAGAAAACAGGCTATCCCAGTCCTCTTGTGATGTCGCCACGTTGGATGGGCAGTATACAGACATTACATTTTTTAAACACTTACAGTTCAAGATCTTCACATGTATAATTTCTATTCCGGGATTGTTGCATCTTGTTTCGCAGAGCTGTACCTTAATTGATTTGTGGACTAATATGGCTACACCTCCGTAGGAGTCTATACGGTCTTTTCTGAAGATACTGTATCCGTTTATGTTAATTGCATCATCGCAGTCAAGCCAGGTTTCGCTTAGGATAGCTATGTGGATCTTTTCCTGAGTTAATACGGTTTCCAGTTGTGTCCGTTTTGGCTTCAGGCTTTGACAGTTCCAATGGATGATATTTACCAAAAATGATCTCTCCCCATTCCCATTGTGTGTAGCGCGGTTATTTGAGTTACAACTATCCATTGTTTGGGTTAATAATCATATCAATCAACTCAGCTCCCGGTAGGTATTTACAAATTAAGTTTCTGACTTCTTCTAAGACAGCTTTCAGACATAGGCATATTTTCTCTTCTAGTTTTTTGTTAGACATAATGATGTTTTTCAACTTCAGAAGGAATATCTTCCATTCAAAACCTTTTTTCTTTGAATATCTTACATTATGTTCCTCTTCTTCCATTTTATTGTCATCATTGCGTTCTATAGGTGATGAGTTTGAGCAATCCTGAAGTTCGTCAAGGAAGGTGTACTGTTCATCACTTGCCTTTTTCGGTCTGTTCTGCGAACTTTTCTGTTTATTTATCTTCATTTTTATTTGTACCTCTTGGTTATCTCCAGTATCTTCATTATCGTTGGTTTCTTGGTGAATTATTGCTTCAGTTAGTACGGCTTCGCTATATGTTTTCTTTGTAGTATATTGTCTGTCTCTCGCTACAGATATATCTGTATCATACTGTTGGATTAAACTTTTTCTTTCTTCTAACTGTTTTTTGTCTTTTAAATATGTTTCTAAAGCAATTCTGTATGGCATATTATTTTGACTCATTATTTGTCTTATGGATTTTTCTTTTAAAAATGAGGGGCATGTCTTATCCAGAGCCATGTGTGGTCCATTGCAATTTAGGCACTTAAAGGAGACAGTGTTACAATTATTGTGTTCTCCACCACATTTAGGACATAGTGCTTTTTTAATTGGACAATACCTTAGAGTGTGGCCAAACTTCCAGCACCCCGAGCACTGTGTGACAGGAAAAACGTACTTTTCGACTTTAATACCACAACCGTAGATATATACAAATTCGGGAATTGTAGAACTCTGAAAACATATCCGAATACTTTCACTATTGGTCCATTTCCCGTCTGGATTAAGTTTTTTTAATCTCCGTATGGCTGAAATTTCTGTTTCAGAACTCAAAGCTTCCAGTATTTCTTCGTCTGACGTTTCCAACTCAATTCCTCTTATAATTCCGTATGTAAATGTAGTTTCATACGTCATTTGACATTTGTAATCCAAATCTTTAAATTTCTTATTCTTTATTAATTTATCTGCTTGTTCTTTATTTTCAAATTCAATCAAAATTTTATAGATATTTTTGTATTTAATCTTCACAATACCTGATATTTGTTCGGATCTCAAAAGTCTGGCCATTGCCATTTGTTTCGGCAAAGGTTGAAGACTGGTCACACTAACTTCATTTTTTTTATTGTTGTTATCAGGGCTCAAAAACGGCGAAGCACTACGTATAAGTATTTTTTTTGGCCTTCTCCGTGTAACTGTCGTAAATTCTTCTCCACTTTCTTCACTTCTTTCATCGGGAAATTTCCTTTTTTCTGGCAAAATATTTTCACACAAAGGAAGTTTTTGCAGCCTATCTATCTCCTTTAATTCCTTTTCAATTTGTTCTATCACTTCAGAATCACTTTTATAGTTATTTTCAAAGTTATCATCATCACTAATAGGATCAGACATTTTCGTATAGAAAAATAAAAAAAATGTGGGTAGGTAGTCTTATGAGGCTACGTCGCGATATTACGTCCGTACACCCGACTGTACCGCGAGCCGTCTCACGCGCGACTGGATATAATGCACTTAACAGTCGGATAGAATATCGAATAAGAAATAATATTTTGTATGACACATATGTACTTAAACGCAATATTTAAGGAGATATTTGAAAATTCTTGGCTAACTCCATAATAATGCGCCTGAATCGTGACATGAGTGACGTCACACTTGTTGACCGTTTTGTATAGAGCGTTTTCGGCGGGTGCTGCTGCGCGCTAACTTCAAGTGACTATATCACGAGAAAAAAACGCAAGAGAAAAGTTTAAGTATTACAGTTGATTATCTCACGCATTATACTTTTAATTTTGATACAAAAACAAATTGATGCATGTTCCCTATTTGTAAGATGAGGCGACAAAATAAGGCATATACAACAGTAGGTTACGTATGTGAGTAATATTCGTTGTTAGCGTTATTATACCCCAAGTTTGGTTGGTTAAGCATAATATCATTGGGTTCTTGTTATCAATTCTTTGCTATTATTAAATAAAGCTATGCGTCGATTGGAAATAATAAAAGCGGTCAGATAACATATTTATTGATTATAAGATTTTTCTTGGGAGGTTAGAATAGTGATAGACCAAAAGATGTATTCAAACGTACAGGGAAGGTTAAATCGATTGTGTCATTAGGAAGTTAGAACAATATTTGCGTATGTGAGGAGTTTTGTAAATTCTAGAATAAGCAAAACTAATTATATTTATAATTATAACTATCGTGAGTATCGAAGTAATTACGGGTTCCTATTATTATATTCGCGAGATAGGTAGATTAGTTCAGGGAGAAATTACCCCATTATTGGGTAAATTAGAAAAATTAGTGACAGGGCACTCTAAAAAATTAAGAACCAATAAGATTAAGCGTCATCAAGATTTTCGCAGAGGTAACTTTTCCGCATGTATATAAGGCCGGGCGCGGGGGAGCCGGTTCTCTTTCCTTGACTGCCACCCACCGAAGAAGACGCAAGACACTTCCCTCTGTAAGATGGCTGCTGAACAAGTTTTTCTTTAACTCAAGACCGAAATAGTCAGCAAATAAGTGAAAGAAACGAAAGTCTATGTGTATAGGTCTTGCACGGGCAAGTTTCTAACCTTTGGGGAAATGTTTCAGATGAGCTTTAAATGGTAAAATTAAAGCCTGACTGAAATATATAGTTTGGTTGCAAAGTTTACATCAAATTAACGTAGCTGTATCAAGTAAATTCGAGAATTAGTGAAAATAGATTTTCTAAAACTAATTTCATATGAAATGGAATGTGGGAAAGGGAGTTTTTATCTTGAATAATTAAAAATAGGATTGTGTCGTACTGGGGCGATTCGCTATGGACTTTCGGGGGGGGTACTAGGTAAAATTGAAGTTTATGGTTGTGACGCCATAAACGGGCGGCCAATTCGTTGGTCTGCCTAGTTAGTCACATAATGTAAGCCTGCGTGACTTAATATGGAAAAAGGCTTCATCAAGTGCTGCCGCTAGAACGTAGTTCTGTTTTCCGGTTAAGCCCCGAGGGCAGGTTTTCATTATTCCTTTGGTTAGGGCCTAATGGTGGTCCTACCTCCCCACCATTAGCACGGCCAAGCTGTTAGCGAAATTAGGGAGTTATGCTTGCTCACACTGTACAGATACGGGGCGTCGTGGAGCTGTAAGATCCACAACAATCGCATAGGAAATTCTCATGTAGTCTGAATTAGGCAGGTAAAATCATAGGTCAATTGTAGGGTTAATCGCGCGAAAATTAGGTAGAGTATCACAAAAACCTGGGGGGGTTTGTGATACTGGTGTTTTGAATCGTCGTCAATAGAGCGGAATAGGCGTATAATCTGCTAGGCAGGCATGTGGAACGAGTGAAAATCTAGTTAGGTAGGTCGTCACAATGTAAAATTAGCATTCTAGACTCGAAATTGTTGTAGGATAAGTTAGGCATAATTCAACAAAATGGCCGAATTATTATTTTTCGATAGGAAAACTGCAAGGTGCATTACAAAATGGCCGCTATTGGTTCACTAAGTGATGCATTTCATCCAAGCTAATTTTGATAAACAACATGGCGGATCTTGACAAAAGTAAATTAAATGTATGATGATTTTTAGGTTGTGTCATAGGCAGGTAAATGCGAGCAAGTTGGAGGGTTAAATGGGAACGTATTAGTGAATTTGTTATCTTAAATTCTCAGTGGCATCTATGGGTGTTGTGAAGTGGCATTGTAAATAAATTTCAGTGAATGAAAAATATCTACCTACCATTGTGCTAAAGCTAGCTGGACGCACAATCTAATTAACTAATAGATTATCAAATCATAATAGAAGTAATATCTTTGAATTGGGCTGACTTTACTAATTTTGACCATGTTTCAATCTGTTGACTATAAATAAAATAAAATATTTTGGTAATAAATGTGGATGAATGCTAAATAAAAGTCTGGGTGTAATGTTGACCCGTGATATTATTTGAGCCATGTCAATTCCAACTCATTAATATCACAAGACACAATTTTGAGTAAGCTTCCACAAATTAACAAAATAATGCTCGGTATGTAGCACTAAACAATACTTTGACCAACATTTATATACTATGAAAGTATCAATTAAATTGGTGAATATGTTAAGTTCACGATTACTGGAATCAAAGTATTCTCTGAGTTAAATATTCTAAATCAAATTTAACAGTCGACTCAAATTAAAGGAAATCAATATCAAGTTTATCACACAATAATCATAAGAAGATTTATTCAATGCCATTTTGACAATGCAATCCAAAGCTATTGTTCAAAAGTAGGAAAGGTTTAACGCAAGTATTTATTTATTATATGTCCCTAAATTTAATAAACTTTCCTTCTGAAATCCCTAGATTTTCCAGTACTTATTCCCTTTTTTTAAGTTCATAAATTGTAAGATTGAATTTATGTTGATATAAGATAAATCAGAATTTAGAAAAAAAAAGAAAAAAAATTACATTTAATTTTGAATTCAGCCATCACACTGAAATAAGAATATTTCAGTTGTGAAAAACTGGGAAATCGCTTGGAGCATTTTGCTTGTCCTCTTGTTGTTGGAAAGACTACAGACAAACATAGACTATTGATCATATATTTTATAGTACTTAATTTAAAGAATAATTGTAATTGGCTGATTCCTGGGGGAGAACTGTCCAGTCTGGTAAGTCGAGGTTCACCGTGGCAGCGGGGAATTTGGGGCTGTCACCATTAGCCAGGCAACCACCCGGTTACAATCTATCATGAATATATAACACTAAAGATAGCAAATAAATTCTAAATCAGTGACGAAGACGGTTTTTCCATACCTTGATTTCAGGCGACTATAACTCCTTAACTTGCTTCAATTACCTTCTTATCTTGATAAACTAAGTCGACATAGGAGGATTTACATTACTTAGAATAACGTTGTATATGACAAATAAACTAATATTTGGTAGCGGAGTAGAATTACCCAAACTTAACTTCTTTATAGCTCGAGTTACCTCCTTTTACCCTATTGTCTATTATGGCTCGATATACCCTCTTCTACCCTACTAATTTAAAACAATACTCCAATTAACTCGTAAATTCACTTTGACCAATTTCTATCAACATTGTTCGTACATACTTCATTCAGCGGAATGTAGGAGGAAACGCTTATCTCTTTCCCATAGTATCTTCATTTCTAATCGCTAGAGGACTATTAAAATCTCCATGGTATAGTAACAAATATTAAGAATTAGTATGAGATTAAAGTAAGCTTATTTAGGAAAATTACAAACTTAAATTCTATTTCCCTGGTTATATCAAAAGAGTAATAATATCCATTTAGTAGTAATTTTATTAAGTAATAGTTGTAATAACAGGAATAATTGAGACCTAGTAATAAAAGCGAATACTTTTGTTGTAAGATGAGGAATCAATACCATTAACTAGGAAACCGTCTGATCATATTCTTCCTTGGGTAATAAACACATTAAACTGAAGATAGGCAACGACCAACTATGCAATCCAATAGCGATGAACGAAGCCCATTTTGTTTAAGCACATATTTAACGTTACAAAATATACTTACTAAACTCACCTTGTAGTCAGAGCGTTGGTTCCATATCCTTTGTTCAGAGCTAGGACATCTATACATCAAATTAGACGAATAGAAATAAAGAAATAAATCATAAAAGCAAACATTCAGATTTTCATAATATAATTTCAGTATTCGTTGTGGCATATTAACATAGATAACTAGGTGAGAGACAACCCTAAAATACTTTTCCAAGATATTTAAATAACATTATTCCTTTTAAAGCTAGAAAATTAACAAATTCTAGAGATTTTCTAACACTGCGGTCAGGCCGGCTATGATTATTAAAATTTGTTAAGTAAATTCAAAGATATGAATTAAAACATTGTCGACATAGATAATAGATTTTTTATAACTGATAGTATAGTAGTAAAATCTCAATTTTTCATTAACACTTCAGGCGGACACTAGTAATTCATTGTTGAAGTTATAAGTAATTAGTAATAAATTTATCAATAAAGTTGATATAGCATGACCATGACATCATAAGGTAGAAATCTAATGGATTAGGGTCCTCCGTAATAAAATAGACCGGTATTTTATCTGATAAACATAGTTATTTCTAAGCATTAAACAAAGTAACAGATTAGTATGAGATTGGGTCAATTTGGAATGAGCAAATAATATCTTAATTTCTATTCTATAGGAAAGTCAGGCAAAGTAATTTCCTTCTTTTAGTAATAGGTTCTTAGTTCATTATCTATCGAAGCATAAATAATTAAAGTTAGTCATGTAAAGTTAATATATATATCCACCCAGCAATATTCGAGAACTTAGGGTAATTACGGATTACAACTTGGGAAATATCACTAGACATCACGCGCTCATTTCACACTTACAAAAGCATTAATATTAGTTTATTCTATCATGCAAATAAAATAGGGTTAGGGAAAATAAACTAGGCAAAACATAGATAAAAACGTTTAATCACAAGTAGGGATAGTTAGTTCGGAAGCCGTTTAGCGGCTAATCAACATGAATGGGATTTGTAGTTAGGTATGCGTTAGGTTAACTATGCTAGGGTTAGAATATCACCAATCCATGTAGTAAAACAGTAAGAACTAGAATCCAATTAAAATCCCATCACCAGGTATAATAAGCGTTAGGTATCAATAGGTCTCATCATAGTACACATCATCATCATATAGTTTAGTTAGGGGGGGGATCATTACACCTACTATACTCAACACAAACAACATAAAATATCTTGGGATAATAATAGATGAGGTGCTATCCTTTAAACCACATATTGAAAATTTAGTTAGTAGGGTCCGTAAATTAATTTATGTTTTCAAAAAACTTCGGACTATTGCAGATACTAAATTAATTGCACAGGTTTATTTAGCTCTATGTCAGTCCATAGTTCAATACTGCATCATTTCATGGGGTGGGGCATTAAAAACAAACATTATTTCTCTGGAAAGAGCTCAAAGAGCGATTCTAAAAGTAGCCAACCACTTTCCTTTTCGTTACCCTACATGCTTATTGTATAAATCCTGCAAAGTATTAACTGTACGCCAACTTTTCATAATGCACACATTACTAAAACAACACACAATGCTTCCTTACAATGCTGACATTACTAATAAAAGACGGAGAGATATAGTATGTACTTTGGAATCAACCTCAAAATATGTTTTTAACAAGAGATTTTTTCCATTCTTAGGTCCATTTCTTTACAACAGATTGAATAAATCACTAGATATATATCCTCTAAATTATTTCAATTGTAAGTTAGCTTTATTTAATTATTTATGTAACTTGTCTTACGATGAGACTGAGGAGCTGCAACGCCGAAGTTGCGGTTCGAGTCCCACATTCCCCCCCCCCCCCCCTTGCTCACCTGCTGCGGGGGGGATCGAAGCGCATAAATGCGTTTTTCTACGAATAAAAAAATGTTTTCACCTCACCCCGAAACTGGCTATCTTACCTCTAACTACCGGAACACAACAATTTTTAAATGATTGTTATGGCGTCAGATTTAGGTAAGATATTGGTAGCGAGCCAGGCGGACTTGAAATAAGACCTACCACCAACCAAACCGAGTACAAATTGTACCCCCGTTTGGGAATCGAACCCGGGACCCCAGCGTCTTACACGGGTGGGCGAACCACTAGACCACAGAGGCGGTCAAAATATAATTGAAGTATTTGATATTTATCTCGTATTTCCGTACATCACCCTCGGTCTTTATTATTCCGATAAGCTTTGATTTATAACGGTCACCTTAATTGCTCGGTTATCGGTACATATTTGTCTTTTATTACAGGAAAACCCGACATTCACAGGTATAAAAATGTAATTTATGAAAAAATACATCTGTCGCTATTGAAGTAGACTATTAGATTTGTATTTTTAGCAAAGTTGGCAACGTTTATACCGGAAATCTTTCAATATGGGCAAAGAATACAAAATAGTACAAGTATATGGGACGAAAATATCTTGTATCAACCATTTTTAATGACCCCACTGCTGAGGCACAGGCCTTCTTTATGGATGGCTAAGGAGGATGGGCTATAACCCAACACGAGGGCCCAATACGGATTGGTGGGTGTTAACGACTGCAAATGCAGCCGGGACTAACGGCTTAACGTACCTTCCGAAGCACGGAGGAGCTTGATACAATAAATTTTGGTGACCCATATCATTACCGACCCTTGCGAAAGTTGCTTAACCTCCGCAATCTCTGGGCCAGGCGTTAAACCACTGCGCCACCGAGCTCCTCAAAAATATACCGGATGCAAAATAAGTACAAATGATAAATAATGACATGTATGTTTTATATAATAAGGATCTTACATAAACTGATTGAAGCAAATACCTTAGAGCCAAATTAAAAAAAGTAAGATAATAAGTGATAAGACTTTATTTCAAAGTTAATAAAAAAGCAGACGCCAAAATCATAACTATGAACCTTAGTTCGGAAACAAGTGACTCTAGAACAACTGCAGTTCAGTTGATAAAATAATTAAAATCTTTTAACTTTTAAAGTAGGTGCCAAACCAGAATCTCTTTTCAAACTTGGCACCAAGTACAGCTTTTAAACTTTAATTTTAAGTAGCGGTATTATTTTAGAACTTTAAAAGATAAAATATAAAAGAAAAAGTGGCAATCAAATTTTTATTGTTTATAAGACAAGATAAATATTTTATGGCAATATTAGTATGGCGCTCAAATCAAAGGTCGCCTGAAAAACAAAAGTTTCTTAATTACCAGCGTTGTTTTGTGCTTCAAGACACGATAAAAAAGTTTAATTTAGAGAAGGCCACAAGTTATTATCGATATTGAATGAAAAATAAATAAATGACCGAACTGTTTAATTTAAAAACGATGATTTGAACCAATGCTTGCACTTCATCGCTCTAATGGGCTCTTGATGTTGTTTCTAGGTAGATACTTATCGCTAGTGAAACTCCCATCACTTTCAATCTCCCATGATATCATAGTTATTTTTGACTGTGACTTTAGATGCGATATCTATGCCCCCTAGCATACCACCGAAACGCGATATGATATAGCAATTTATCGCTTTTAACTTCCAAAAGAGAATTAATGTTGCCTGTTGAGAGTCGATAAATTGCTATATCACGCTATTACACCTATAACTAACAACCATGGACTCAAATTATTATTCGAATGCTTTATAACAATATGAGTACCGAACAAAAATCTAAGATGTCCTTCTCCAATAGAGTAGTAATGGTTTACTTTGGACTCCACCGGAATTGTTATTTTTCCATTCTCATCGTTCTTACGGAACTAATAGTATCTCATTTCCGTCGGTCGCTCAGGAAGACGCATGGTCACATTACACTCGCTAAAGCACGATGCTGTTACTAAGAAAAATATGCTAAGAGACTGTGTAAGCTCAAGCGAAAAGCTTATAAATAGAATCGTGAGTGAGTTTTACACACTCGCTTTTTAACGTAAAGCAGATTCTTCTTACTGGCATGCCATGAATATACAATTTGCTATGAAAGCTACTCAATATTTATGAAATTGTACTTCGATATCATCTAACAAAAATCATAGCATTGGAATTTGAATCTGATCCGTATTTTGGATGTAATTTTTTTCCCATCCCTAGATCGTATCTCCAAGATATTACAATCGCAAGGTCGATTAAAAAATTGGCGACCTGTAAAAAAGTGGAATGGTCGGTACAGAGTGCCATTAATGGCAATTTATATACATCGGGATGGCATGATCCGTCTGTTGGTTCGTTCGGTTTATTATTCCTATCTTACTTCGCCTGGGGTCCGTTTCTTCTTATCAAGGAAAGGTTGAAGCTGGATAATAAATTACTTTGATATCGTTTTTTTCATTGGTGGTCGCTATGTTATTTATTAATATAAATATATCTAAAAATAAGAGAGAAGAAAATAAGGGATTTAAGAGTTTTATTTATTTGATCGCCCAGCTCCGCATTTCTAAGTAACTCTATCTCTTTCCGCCGTTTAAAAACATCGTTCGCTAGAGTGAGAATAACGCTTGTTACCAATCGGCTCACTGATGTCGAAAATAATTTTAAGCAGTTGACTGATTTTTCGGCAATAGTAAAAGATGGTTTTGTGTGACGGAGAGATACAGCTTTGAAAAAATGCGCTGCCAGTCAACTATTTATAACTGTGTGAGTCTTGTACATAATATACTATGTAATTGAAATATAAAAATTGGAGTCCATTCAACAATAGGGTATTACACCATTTTTTGAAAACTGCTTTAAATTAATCCTGAGGTCGTAATAAACCAGCGGAATTTTTATTTTAATTTTATAAAACCATTAAATGCCCTAAAACACGATTTTAATTTTTGATTTTGAATTTTCGCGCGAAAACACTAGCCACCATTTTGTTTATGCTCGTGACGTCATTTTGTTAGTAGTAAACAATACGAATGCGAAAAGAGCTGTCTATTTACTATTGGAGTGACGTCACACCGTAATCCAAAATGGCGAATGGCGTTTTGAACATTTGAAGAATAGATAAAAAAAAAAAGATTTTTAAAATTGAATTATAAAACTTATATTGCATTTTTATGAATAAATATCGACGTTTCTCGTTTACTATTTATGAAATCTATCTTAAATATGCATTTTTATACTTTATTTTCCATGGTGTAAAATAGCCTATTTTATTTTTTTTATTTATTTATTTATTTGCCAATAAACATGTTACATTAATGGTTAGTAGTATCTTAAAAACCTAGATTAAGTTTATCTAGATACTAGGTTCTCATAAATAACTTAAAAAAGAGCAACTAACAACAGGATTCAAATAAAACATAATTAATTTTAAGAGCGGGTAGGTGTACTTATGTAAGTATTAATCATATCGTACAGAATGTTTGAGCGAGTGCCCATACCCACAAGAAAAATCGATGAGTTTCATGACAGCGCATCGCATGCATAGATTCAATAGAAAAAAATGAGTGCGCTTGTGCGTGTGCGCTCGCATATAAAGGTTGCTCCTATTTCACGACATAAAGACATATTTTTTTTTTAAGTTTGGTAATATAATTTAAGGATTCTTTTAATGTTATTATGATTTATTTTATCTTTTATTTCGATTGGTAAGTTGTTCATAAGACGGGGTATTAAATATTGAGTTGTTCTTTTACCGTATTCGTTGTTAGATATGGGAATATAAAGTTCTTTGTTAGTTATTTTTCTAGTACATATTTTGTGATTTATCGGTACTTGAATTTCTTCGTTAAAGTAATTTTCAAGAAGCAGATTATGTTTAACTTTCTCGGATATAGGTAAAACTCCACAGTATTTAAAAAGTCCAACAGGGTCCTCTGAATATTTAATTTTTATTTTAGGGGGAACCAATAGTTTAAGAAGCCTATACTGAATATTATATATTTGTTCTAAATATGTTTTATATGAACGGCCATAGCTGCTGAGACCGTAGGATATAATGCTTTCTACCAATGTTTTATACATTGTTAGTAGAATATCAAATGGTACTTTACATTTAATTATATAAAATTTTGCCAAGATGGCTCTCAGTTTGTTGCATACTTTATCTATATGTTTCGACCAATTAAATCTATTATCAACCACCAAGCCAAGGTATGAATACTCAGTTACTTGTTCAATTTCTAAACAGCTGCTAGAACATGGGATATTTGCGTGAAGACAATCATGACTGTGGGCTACCACTTTTACGGGTTTACTACCAAGATAATGATTGCGACTAGAGCGGACGAGCATAAGCTTAGTTTTATCTGCGTTAAGGACCAGCCCTGAATCGTGCGACCACCTGCATATTGCAGTAAAGTCCGCTTGTATACGGTTTTGTGCAACAATTGGATCTTTATCGGCTGCTACCAAACACGTTTCGTCAGCAAACTGGTAGACAGTACAGTGCTTAATGACGTGATTTAAGTTGTTCACATAAGTTAAATAGTGCAAAGGACCAAGAACTGACCCTTGCGCAGTGCCTTCAGTAACCTTTACCTCGTCACTAAGCATGTCTCCTATTTTAACCTGGTAGCTGCGGTCATTAAGATAGTTTTTGCACCAGTTCAGCAGTTTGCCTCTTACACCGCTGATGTCTAGCCTTTCAATTAGCAGATCGTGACGTAACGTATCAAATGCCTTACTATAATCTATAAACACTAATAAAATATGTTTTTTGTCGTTTAAGTAGTTGTTGATTTCATCTGTAAAGCGAGACAACAGCAGCGTGGTGCTTTTATTTGGCTGAAAACCATATTGTTGTGACGACAAAATACTATTTTCTGAATAAAATTTTTGTAATTTTCCGCATATAATTTTTTCTACTACCTTGTCCAGAACGGGTAAAATAGTAATAGGACGGTACTTGCTATAATCATGGGTGCTGCCACCTTTGTGGATAGGCCGGACAATGCCTGTTTTTAACTTTTTGGGGTACAGTCCGGTTTCTATACTAGTGTTTATAAACCGTGTTATTGCGCCCACAATTCTGTCAGAAAGCTTCACTATGTCAACCGCACGGATGCCATCAACACCCGGGGCTTTTTGCGGGTTGATATGTTTTATAATTTTATGTATTTCAGAATTGGTTGCTTTCGGGAAAAACATAGATTTGTCCATAGATCTAGTGTAGTCATTTGCATTCAATAAATTATTTTGGCAGTTCGGAATAATAGATTTAACATTTTCCTGAAATGTGTTAGCAAAATTGTTAGCTAAATTTTGTAAGAGTTTTTCTTCGCTAAATGCTTTTATAATTATATTATCAATCGATTTTGTTACTTTCCCTGATATATTGTTTATAATTTGCCATAATTTCCTAGTGTCGTGTCTATATTTGTTAATTTCCGCCCTAATTTGTTTGTTCCTTTTTTTCTGTATGACTTTGTTTGTTTTATTTCTTATCTTGTTATATTTTATTCTAAGTCCCTTGTTACCTGTGTCTTTTATCCAATCTGAAAATAATTGATCTCTTTTTTTACAAAGATTTATAATGTTTTTATTTACCCACCCAGTATTATTACGTTTCGAATTATTATATTTTTTTACATATTTAGATTCGTCGTAGCACTCATTAAACCTACTATTAATAAATGTATATATCTCATTCGGACAGTTCATATTTAATGTGGAATCCCAGTCAACTTTTTCCAATGACGACTTTAATTTATCGTTGTTAAGCCGAGTCACATAAATAGGAGCATCCCGTACAATAGAATCATTCGCTAACGTTGCTACAGTAACTCGGTGGTCAGCCAGTACGGTGCAGAGCGCGGCCGTGTGGACGTCTGTCATGCGAGATCGGACAAAAATATGGTCAATACAGCTTTTGGTTACCAGACCGTTCAACATTTCTATCCTAGTATAGTCAGTGATACCGCATGAAAGACCGCACCCGCTCATAATGTCTAAGTATGATTTCTTAATAGGATTATCCAGCTTAAGGTTAATATTTATATCTCCGATAAATATCAAATCCGTGTTAGGAGACCGGTGAAATATTTTTTCTATTTCTAGAATAAAGTGCTGTTTATTATTTTTAGGCGGCCGGTATACGGCACACAGTGATATAGAGTAGTTAGTGAAAGTGATTGTACCGAGAAGGCATTCAAAGTGTAATGTTGTGACTTTACTTTGTTTAAACTTATATTTGTTTTTAATGAACACAATTATTCCGCCACCTTTTTTAACCCTTCGTAGCTCGGTGTACATTGTGTATCCCGGCAAATTAAACAAAGATTTGATATTTTCGGAAATATTTACTTCAGTGAGTACTAGGACATCTACTGATGAACCTGCGGTATTTATCAACTGTTCAATTTTGGCAAAATTTTTGATTAATGATCTTATGTTAACATGCATAAAAGTGAGGTTCTGTCGTTTATTAGGCACTAAACGGTTATAGTTTGCAAAATCCAAACAATTAAATAGTTCCGTGACATTATTTTCCTCAAAATCCATTAATTATTTCACTAGAATATTAAATTAGGGTTGCGACTAAGTTATTTTTTTTTTAATTAATTATTATTAGTGTTCGATAAAATGTTTTGAATATCAATCTTAGATCTAATTTTAAATATTTTTCCATTTTCATTCTTACGTACTAGCAATTTGCCGTCTCTGATCCAAATAAACTTGAAAACGCCTTTCAATTCTTGCTTAGCCTGCCACAGAAGGTTTTTGTGATAGGAAGTCAACGCCTCTCTTACGTAGATTTTTTCAGAAGCCATTGTTCCAGATAGGTTAGGCATGAGATCTTTTGCGATGGTCGTTGTATTACGGGCAGAGGAAATCAGCTGCTGACGGGTCTCCTGGCGAACTCGCAAGTAGACGGATCCTGGTCCAGATCGGCGAGACGGAAGCCGTTTCACTGAAAGCACATCTTCTTTGGGGGCCCCAAGTTTCACCATTAAGCTTTCCACGAGTTTAGGTAGGTCTTGGTCACTTGAGTCTGGAATACCTGCGATTTCGACTTGATCGCCTAGCAACTGCTGTTCTAATTCTATATTATGCTGTTCCAGGTGTTCAATTTTGAGCAAACAAGATCTATTTTGGTTGTCCAGATGGGTAATTTTTCTTTCCATATCCTTGACCTTACTGGTCAGTGCATCCACAGATTCTGCAAATTCATCCACCTTATCACTGCAGTACTGTAGCGAAGTTGCAATGGCCCGTATTTCCTGTGTTACTATGCTTTTCACTTCCTTTTTTAATTCTTGTAGCATTTGTTTCATGTCGGAGGCAGTACCTGATGGTGCATTTTCTTCGTCATCTTCTTCATCTTCACAGTCGGCAAGCGTATGGAATGATCTCCTACGGGAAGATTCCTGGTTGCAATCGTTACAAGTCCACTCCAGGTTTTCGGCGGCTTTGAGAGCTGCAAGTTGTTTGCCACTTAATCCAGAGCAAATAGTGGTAGCATGTACCACCTTTTGACAGCGGCTACATTCCAAAACAGTGGTTTTTTTATTTAATAATTTAGAACAACTGTAACACTTCGTCATAGTGAGGGTAGATGCAAACAAATTATTAAAGACGGTCGTGTGTTTACTCTACAACGCTCGGATGAGAACTGATATTGTTATTAATCTATGGCTAACATGGGAAAAATGAAAAGCTTTATTAATCGATGTATTTATTTAAATGAATGGAGACAATAATGGCATTAATATTTAATACTAATTAACAAACCGACGATCTGGTGAAGGTCGCGGGAAGCCAATGGATGCAGGCAGCGCAGGACCGATCGTCGTGGAGATCTATAGGGGAGGCCTATCTATACCCAGCAGTGGGTGTCGTGCGGCTGATATGATGACTAGTTAACAAAAAGGTATGAAAGGTTGTGACTGAGCTCGGCGATTAGTTAGCTTCAGCCTACCTTTGTAGACATGGTAGTTAATAATAGGTCCGAGAGTCCCTTTAAAACTATTGGTATAATAACTATTCACATGAAAGCATAATAAATGGTAAAACTCACTAAGTTACTAAAATGTTAAAATTTATTATAGGTATTTACGAAAATGCTTGGTTATATAGTGCACGCGTTACGCTAGGTAGCTGTCGAGGTACAAACTTTAAATTATGGTAATAAGTTAAATGTGTAAATTGCATAAAACGCAATTTGCTGAGCTGTTAGTTTGCGTAGCACCAAACAAAACGTACTGCCTAAATAACCCTAAGCAAAGGGCTTAAATAAAAATCACGTACAGCGCAAAGAATGAAGACACAGTTCTTAACAAGTTGCGCGGGGCGAACATATAGGAGTTGCAAAGGTTTGGCTTTCACTTGTTGAGCGCCATTTTTCGCACCTTCCCTCCCACTCCTCTCCTACCCCCCCTTCCCACCTAATTTTGCAATTCCCGGGCGAAGCCTGCTTCCCGGTCTCAGTAGGGTACTTTTCTTTTATTGCATCAAGTTGTTAGTCACTGCGTTGTTAGGCTAAAAGCTATGATTTATTCCTAATTCAGTTCCTAAATATATTTCGTTTAGTATAAAACCAAGAATTCGATTTGCATATAACATTTCGAAGGTGTTAAAAAGGACAAGTGCGAATGACTCGCATACCAGGGATTCCGTGCAAATTTTTTTTTCACGCTGCTTAACTACAAAATGTCGACTTTTGGATTTTATTTTACTTGCCTGTCCTTTTAGGGTTCCGTACCCTATCTGTCACTCATGCGTCCGTCAGTCCGTCCGTCGTCTGTCACAAAACTCTAGCATCTAAACCGATAAAAGTAAAGTATTGTACCAAAGATGTGTCTTGCCAACCTAAAGCCAGATAAAATATAAAAAATATTATTGCAAACAAATACTTACCAATATATTGATATCATTTTTTTCTTTTAAATTTCCTCATTTTCCGCTCACAAACCAACACATAAGCCCCGCTCCTCAGCCTTATTTTGGGACGGAACCTTAAATGTGTGAAGTCCGACACGCACTTTTTTTCTTAAATCTGATACCTCTAACGCTGGGTCAGAGCCAGTTTTAACAATACCTAGTTTTCTAGTTTTCAACACTTTTATACCAGTTCTCGCATTTTTGCTTCTCGCACTTTCATACCGCATACTACTCATTCATCATCTTTTACACTTTAGCAGGTGGGATGCCTGCCTAGCTCTATTTGCTTATTTAACTTTTTACTTTATCTTATTTATAGGGTTCTAAGGTAACACCACAAGTTATGATCTTTATTTTAAAACTTTGTTACAGTTTCTTATTTTCCTTATTTCTAATACATTTACTTACTACTTTTTTCTTATTTTACCTTTCATGATTCTAGGAAATACCTCATTGGTTTTGATCTATATCTTTTTTAATTGATTGATAATTTATGATGCTGTGTTCCGACATTTAGGGGTTAAAAGCCAATTCCTCAATGGTTAAGAATTCTGAGTAAAGTACGCTTCTACCTTCGGCCTTATCGTCACTTTGATATCAATAGAGATTAAGGCCATACACTAACCCGTTCTGAATAAAAAAAAAACCGAAGTCTGATATTGAAACTAAGATCTAAAATCAATATTTGATTTCTTTATGCACTTAAAAAGATAACTTTATATCTACGCAAGTGAGTATTATTTAGTTCTCCGTACCCAGCAGCTGCTTCAAATCCTTACTAATAAAAATAAAACCTTTTTCTTCGTCCAATGAATATTTTATGAGGTTCCTGTAAAAACTGAAACGTTCATAAACGCGTAGATGCTTCTTGGCTATGAAAATTTCACTACAACTACAAAACGGTAAAAATTAACACCAAATTAATTCTCTAAGGCCAAAATCTATTTTTGGTATGCGGCGTAGAAGAATGAGAAAATCGCCATCCGCATTATTAAGTTAATTCAGGACAGGTAACGATGACTTTTGACATTTACTACTTACTAAGCCAACGACCCTGCATATACCCAATCCACCTCAGTATCTGTAAATAGATAAATATATATCGATACATTCCCTGCTAATGTTCAATCGGGCGCGTCAAGGGTTCACAAACATACCCGAGGAAAATCGACCAAAACACAGTTAGGATATTTTATCGAATCGCTTCGACTTTTGAGGGCGCGAGACGCACATAGGTGGCCGATTTAGGGCTGTCCTCATACCCGGATTAACATTTTATACACATAGAAAAGATGCTCTTTAATATGTAGGCTTTTTATTGAAATCATCATACGTGTATAAAAAATACAGTCGTCTTGACGAAATAAAGTCTAAACGTACTAAAGGCGTGGCATTCCGTGGAATTGCGAAATGGTATTTAAATGAGTTTTGCAGCGTTTGTGACGAAATAGATTGAATTTACCGTAGACTAGGTACTTAGTATTTAATGACAGAAATAAATTTAGATCGCTTTTTTATGTAAATATAATATTTACACGTAGGTATGTTAGTCATGTCTAAAAACATGTATACACTTAAACAGTTTATAACTTTGTGACAAAGTCTTAAAGTGTAAACCTACATATTTATTTATAGACGTGACTTTACATAATTATGAAAAGGCGTTGATAAAATACCTTTAAAGGAAAGAAAAAAGAAAAGATTTAAAAATAAAGCTTAAAGGAAAGTCCAAAATGTTATGCGTTCAGGAACATTTGCAAACAGAGATTTAACATTTACGTTAAACTATTGCGTTAATATTGTCCATGTTAATTTTAGCACTAATTTTCAATACTTTCTATCAAGCCTAAGTAATTAAGTTGAGTGAAACGTAGTTATCTAAATGTTAGCCTGCGTAATAGTAGACCCTACCTAGTGCGTAGCGGTCGGCCTTAGTAATTGATATTGCCATGCCAGGCAGAGTCGCTGCCCTGGCAACGGCTGAACTGAAACGTAATGCGAATACGAATCTCGAAACAATGTGTAGGTCTTGAGATCTTCATCGAATTATTTTACGGAATAGTTTCCAACATACAGTTTAAACTAAGGAAAATTGTTTCCACAAATAGTTTTTTAAGAATTTACTAACTTTACTTCTAATATACTTACTATTTATTACAGGAAAAAAATCCTCCTTTTTATTATGTGAGAGTAACAAAAATTTTAGATGAAACTCAGTGTAGCTAACTGTTTAGCATGTTTGGGATACAAAATTATACTGGATACAATATATTTCCATAAATCTAGTTCAATATGATTACTTTATTAACACTCACGGATATTAAATATCAGTCTATTCTATTAAATATTCAAGAGATAAATTTTATCTCTTGAATATTTTAAATTTACATATTTCAAGTAGGAATACCTACATAATCACTTATTTTAATAAAAAAACTAATTACCTAGACTAAAAATAAATTACTTAAATCAGTTGCTGTATTTTTTAAATATAATTTAGGTGAATTAAACTCTATCATTTGAATATAATTTTTTTTAAGAAAAGAAAGTTTTAATAAACAGAAAATCTAATATCGCCGTTTCTTTTGTCCAATCTAAACAAAACTAAATATTTTTCGTGTTGAAAGGAATCTCATTTATCTTTACAGAAATGTTAAAGCGATCGCATTGTTTGATTTATTTTTCTCTTAAACAAATAAATGTATTCTGTTTACCAAGGCGTTTTAGTGGAAAGGGCAGTCGAGCCCGCGCTTATATTTTTATATTAAATTATCAATCTGAATAATCTATATATATAAAATTCAAAGTCCTGACTGAGTGAGATATCAACGCACAGCCCAAACTACTGAACCTAGAGACTTGAAATTTTACACACAGGTACCTTATACAGTGTAGGCATCCACTAAGGAAGGATTTTTGAAAATTCCATCCCTAAGGGGATGAAATAAGGGATGAGAGTTTGTATGGAAGTCCCTCAGTTTTGATGCTAGGATCTTCAAATTTTGTATTCAGGCTGATGATTGAAAATTAATAAATACGTGTATCATCGTTTTTCAAAATTCTACCCCCGATGGGGTGAAAAGGGGGATGAAGTTGAGTATAGAAGAAAATCCTTAATTTTTAAAGTAAAAATCGTTAAATTTATAATTTAGACTTATGGATGGAAATATAACGCAACGTATATGGTTATTGGTAGTATTTTAACCCCTATGGGGATGAAATGGGGTAAATAAACCTAAAATAGATATGGATGTCGTTATTGGGGTTTTCTGGGATGACGATTGCGAAAATGACATTCATTTTGAAGTCTAACACGGTCGACATGATTTAACCACTAAAGGGGTGAAAATTGGGTTCAAATTTGGTATGGAAAACAATATAAAATATACTTTACAACTTAAAACTTCGTACGAGCATGTCTAAAAATAAATAGACAAACATATATATTGTAGTTTTTAAAATCAACCCCTTAGGGTGTAAATGGGGTAAGTAAACATAAAAATCGATATGGATGTCGTTCTTGAGGTTTTATGGGATGGTGATTGCGAAAATGACATTTATTTTGAAGTACAACACTGTGGACATGATTTAACTGCTAAAGGGGTGAAAATGGGGTGCAAATTGTGTATGGAAAAATAATATAAAATGACTTACGGCAGTGAAACGTGGTCGCTAACTATGGGTCTCATAAGGAGGCTCAAGGTCACCCAGCGTGCAATGGAGAGAGCCATGCTCGGCGTTTCCCTGCGTGATCGAATCAGAAATGAGGAGATCCGCAGGCGAACTAAAGTAACCGACATCGCTCGAAGGATTGCTCAGCTAAAGTGGCAGTGGGCTGGACACATAGCGAGAAGAACCGATGGCCGTTGGGGCGGAAAGGTTCTTGAATGGCGACCGCGCACCGGACGGCGCTCCGTGGGTAGGCCCCCGACAAGGTGGACCGACGATCTGGTGAAGGTTGCCGGAAGCCACTGGATGTGGGAAGCGCAGGACCGATCGTCATGGAAATCCTTGGAGGAGGCCTATACCCAGCAGTGGGTGTTGTGCGGCTGATATGATGATGATGATGAGACATTACAACTTTGAAATTCTAAGAAGCATGTCTAAAAATAAATAGGCAAATATATATTTTGTTATTTTGAAAATCATCCCTTAGGGGGTAAATGGGGCAAGTTAACATGAAAATCGATGTGGATGTTGTTCTTGAGGTTTTATGGAATGAGGAATGCGAAAATGACATTTATTTTGAAGTCCAACACGGTGGACATGATTCAGCCGCAGGGGACGGGAACGGGAACGGGAACGAGAAAGGAACGGGAACGCAAACGCGATCGCTCGAAAGCGAACGCGAACGGGAACGGAAACCGGGGACAGGAACGGGACCAAACGGGAACGGAAAAGGGTAAAGAAACGGGAACAGGATACTACTAATATCTCTGGACCCACTTCTGATTGTTGTAATAAACTAGCTTCCGCCCGCGACTTCGTCCGCGTGGATATTAGAGAAAATCCTTAGGGAACCTTCAACCAGAATCCGACCAGCCGATTTTATGCGATTAGGCCGGTCCCCACCAAGCGCGCAGCCTCGTGCGAGGCCTGCCACACGCGGCAAACGTTTTGCCTCGCGAGGCAGCGCGCTTGGTGGGGTCCGGCCTAATCGCATAAAATCGGCTGGTCGGATTCTGGTTGAAGGTTCCCTAAGGATTTTCTCTAATATCCACGCGGACGAAGTCGCGGGCGGAAGCTAGTGAAATTATAAAATCTGCTTATTAAGGCGTCTACCCAAAATCTTAATACGAATTCACAGTCTTATTATATTATCCAAAAAGTTCCTTTCCTTTTTATTTCAATTAAACCAAGAAACAGACAAATGTTTCTTCTACGACTTATAAATTGTATAACTATTTGTATTTCTTCGGCTTTTGTTCCTTAGGGCGATAACAGGCGCGTTGCGGTTGTATTCATAATTAATACCGGCAAGCCTTCGCCAGCCAAGATGTCTCGTTACTTGATTAACGTAATTAGTCTATTATTATTTCGCTAGAATGATCAACCTTTTCAATGTCCCCACACATTAAAGGGGCTGACTGATCATGGGGCGAAGGCCCTCCTTATGGAATGAGGACGCTGGGCCATAACCTACCACGCGCGCCCAATGCGGATTAGTAGGTGCTAACGATTATTAGCAGTCGAGAACGATGCGTGCCTCTCAAGCCCAAGTCTGAGACACTTGTCCAATATTTTTTGTTATTAAAAATTGTCATACGTTACCATTCAGCAATTTCTCTGAATTAATGTAGCATTTTATTAATGAGCATTTGATAGTTTTGTACTATTAGCAATTGCAGTTGTTTTTACGGAGTAGAAGAGACTGAGCTTTTTTATGAAGATACCATGACCATCGTTATTAAATAAGGAATTTGTTATTTCATCTTCTTTAAAATTCTTCATAGAAAATGCAATTTCATAGTCATAATTTTATAAAAAAAAATTTTTTCATTTTCATTTTTTTTTCATAAAAACTTATAAATAGGATATTGACTAATAGGGAACATGCATAAGTCACCGATTTTAATAAATTTGAGCTTGATCGCTGCGGATACGTATAAAAACATGATGGAAAAGAAAAAAATATATATATTATTTTAGTTTACACACAGGGGAAAATAACGTTTTTTTTTTCATTTTCGGTTTTAATGCACTTAACAGTCGGATATATTATCGAATAAGAAATAATATTTTGTATGACACATAAGTACTTAAACGCAATATTTAGTGATATATTAGAAAATTCTTGGCTAACTCCATAATAATGCCAATAATGCGCTTTAAACGTAACAAAGGTGACGTCATAAATGTTGACCATTTTGTATAGAGCGTTTTCGGTGGGTACTGCTGCGTGCTAACTTCAAGTAACTATATCACGAGAAAAAAACGCAAGAGATAAGTTTTAATATTACAGTTGATTTTCTCACGCATTATACTTTTGATTATGATACAAAATAGTAGATTATTGCATCGAGCACAAAGTAATTTAAAGGCGAGGTGCATAATCTGCTTTTCTTTCAACTATTACCTATAGGAATAGTAGATAAAAGAAACTCATATCAAAGAGTTTCATTTTCTATAACATTGTCGGCTTCATTTAGAATGTTTTCCGGAGTTAATGTGTCGCTAGATGATTCCATTTTAATTCGAAGCCGAAGCACTCAAAATCAGATAATATCACACTTTATCGTTTCCAAAAATATTGTCAAGCAAAATTAACAAAGTTCCCGCCAAATCACTTTTTTAAATTTCTTTCATTTTTAAATCAGAGTTAGCAGCAATCATTTTTTTAAATTTGGAACAAGTAGGATAGAAACGAATAATATACGTACGTAAAAAAAAAGTATTGATATCGGCTGGCTGAATAGAGTTAATCCATTGAGATTGGCACCTTTAGGTGCGATAAAAAAAACTGTGCAATAATGAAATTTCATACATTTTTATTGCTCTAGAGAAATAAAGACTCACTTTGTACTGAGTTTTTAGTGTAATTGTGATGAAAATAAAGCATAGTTGGAAGAAAAAATATTGATGCATGTACCCTATTGCTTATTATTAAAACTTTTTATTATAATTATTATAAATAATAACTACTACTACGCAAGAAACCAATCCTATTTGTATTTGCACTTAACATCAGGTAAGAAGCGTTTCTAATAATAAAATATGCAAGTGGCTCTTGTAAAAATACATTATTTATAATCACTTAAGATGCAAGTTAAGCCCTTCAAGGCTACTAAGAAATGCCATACAATTAACCAAAAGAGAGCTGTTGCGCACTTCCTTGCTGTGTGTAATAAGGAACCTTTCTTTGTGTTATTATCACCTTTTTTGTGTCAGAAATACTATCTGCTGCTGTCATCGAAACTAAATTGATTGATTGACTGATTCATTCATTGTTGGGATAAGCGTGGAGCCCTAACGGCTGAAGTTAGAGACACCATTTTTAGAGGGTAGATACCTTTCATGGTGTAGGTGAGCACTAAGAAAGGACTTTAGAAAATTCCCGTTATACAGGGTGCTACAGGTTGTTTAAGTTTGTATGAGAATTTGTATAGGGTTGAAGTAGAGACACCATTTTTGGAGGGTAGATACCTTTCATGGTGTAGGTGAGCACTAAGAAAGGATTTTAGAAAATTCCCGTTATACAGGTTGCTACAGGTTGTTTAAGTTTATATGAGAATTTGTATAGGGTTGAAGTAGAGACACCATTTTTGGAGGGTAAATACCTTTCATGGTGTAAGTGAGCACTAAGAAAGGGTTTTAGAAAATTCCCGTTATACAGGGTGCTACAGGTTGTTTAAGTTTGTATGAGAATTTGTATAGGGTTGAAGTAGAGACACCATTTTTGGAGGGTAGATACCTTTCATGGTGTAGGTGAGCACTAAGAAAGGGTTTTGTGAAATTTTCGATATACAGGGTGCTACAGGATGTTCCAGTTTGTATGGGAATTTGTAAAGAGCTGAAGTTGAGGCACCATTTTTGGAGGATAGATACCTTTCATAGTGTAGGTAAGCACTAAGAAAGGGTTTTGTTAAATTTCCGTTATACAGGGTGCTACAGAGTGTTCCAGTTTGTATAAAGGTAGAGACACCATTTTTGGAGGGTAGATACCTTTCGTGATGTAGATGAGCACTAAGAAAGTATTTTAGAAAATTCCTGTTATACAGGGTGCTACAGGGTGTACCAGTTTGTATAAAGGTAGATACACCATTTTTGCAGGGTAAATACCTTTCATGGTGTAGGTAAGCACTAAGAAAGGGTTTTGTGAATGTTTCGTTATACAAGGTGCTACAGGTTGTTCAAGTTTGTATGAGAATTTATATAGGGCTGAAGGTAGAAACACCATTTTTGGAGGGTATATTCCTTTTATAAGAGCACTACGAAAAGGGTTTTGAAAAATTCCCGTTATACGGGGTGCTACACAGGGTGTTGCAGTTTGTATGAAGGTAGAGACACCATTTTTGGAGGGTAAACCTTTCATGGTGTAGGTGAGCACTAAGAAATAGTTTTGGAAAATTCCTATTATACAAGGTCCTACAGAGTGTTCCAGTTTGTACGTGAATTTTTATGAGATTTAAATGTGTGAAATGAGGTCTACAGATAAATACCTAGGTATATTGGCAATTCATGAGTTTCAAAATAAATGCAAAACTATCTTAACCACGCGAACGAAGTCGCGGGCAAAAGCTAGTACTACATATAAGCTTGTTTTCAAAAGGTAATTTAATTACATTATTACCCAACTAACAATTTTACGTCGTACAATGGTCGTACAAACGTTATCTTATTACCACTAGTCGCAAAAGATAGGTCACACTAACGTTATAATAACGTTTACTCAACGCGAAAAGGGCCCCATTTTTACGACCTACATTGTTGTTTGATGGTCATACAAAAGTCACAAGATTACCACTTTCATCGTACAGTAGTCGCATCAAAACTTTACAACGACTCTTTCGTTATATTGTGGTCATACAGACGTTTTTGAATGACGAAAACGTTGTATTTGAGTCAAGTAACAACACTTGTACGACTTATTTTTAATGTTCGTCAGTGACTCGTGTTTGTGGTTATGTTTTGAGATCTGAGTGCAAAATTAATCAATTACAAGGAAATAAATGGTGAGTATTAATTAACTTTTATATCTTGCTAACTGTGTTTGTCTCTCATACCGTTTAGTTCGTCTGGTAATTAAAATTTTATGATAATATACCTATGTAAATACTATTCATATTTTCAAGCCCCTTCATAATTTTGCGTTTGAAACATAAAATTTGTATTAATAAAATTATATTTAATTCTAAAAATGTCAGCCATGTTAATTTTTGTCGCACACTAATTAGCGGCGTCAGTAGGGTGAAAAATACGGCGTTTTGTGAACCAGAGATTTCCTTTGGTAGGATTGGTCCTTAGGACCCTAGGATGGATATAAGAAGTGGAGCCACCACGATTTTTGTAGTAAATTTTTTGAAGTTTTGGCTTTTAGCCCAATCTCGATAGATGTATTAGTTAAGCTGCTATGCCCAGTTTGATATCATATTCGTATGAATTTAGGTGTCGAATTTATTTTTGGATTCATATTTGTACGATTCAGTTGTTAAACTATTTAAAAAAAATTAAAACAAAAATAAAATACTCGCTTAATTAAAGAAAAAAATTGCCATTAAATACACAAATTGGAATATTTGAAAAAGAAAAATACCTCGTAGGAGCTCTTATATCCTTTTATTTTCAAAATAATAATAAAAGAAAATATTCTTGTTTTGGCTAATTAAAAAAAATAACTTCGTTACCGTTGTAAGGAAGTTATTATTTTTATTAAATATGAAAATTTTAAATATCAATTCGAAACTTGTTTGTGATAGGCTCAAATTGTAGCAAATTTAGTTAGATTTATAAAAGTATAGAGTAGAAATACCTGAAAAACGCTTCCTTAAGGTATTTTTTTCGAAAATACTGATACAAGTGCCAAGTTTTTCCAGCAGTACAGGGTTTCCAAGGGTTAAAACTTGGGTAGAACTACTCTCAAGGTACCTAACAATATCTGAAAAAAATTGTAGTTACATGCGCGCTTATGATATTTGCCTTTTTTTGTCGATATTGACTGCCATTTTTGTTTTTCTAATAATTTACTGATATTTTTTAATTCTGCGTTATACTTTTTAAGTTTATTTCAAAACAGTTAAATAAAAGTGTTATAATGTATATATATTTGGAATTGGCTATTTATTACCTTTCATTTGATACCCATTTTGTTATAATAAAAAATATTAATATTTCCATAGGTGTAAAAGAAATTGACGGCACGCGACAGTGAATTTTTTTTTCCTATTTATTGTTAATAAAGAAATGTGTAAGTTATATTTTTTTAACTCTACATTCTATAAGCTTTGTTATCGTATTTTTTGTTTGCAAATAAGAATATCAGTTTAATATTTACGGTGACTTAAAGTAAAAAAAAAATAGTTATAAATATTGGTTATTGTGTAATGTTTAGGAAACTTCTTAATAAATTGCTTTTTTATACCAGAAATGAATTCTACGTCATTGATTTATCCGAAAATGATACCAAACTTGGCTTAGTATCTAAACTTAGGCAGTTATTAACCTCGGACTTCGTTAAGGCAGAATTCCCCCTCCCCCCCACCTGCTTGAAAAATCCAGGTGGCTCCACTTCGTAAACCCATTTTAGGAACCCAAGGATCAATCCTACCGAAGGAAATCTTTGGTTCATGGATAGCCATATTCTTCGTTTTTTTGCCTCCTACGATTAGGGCTAAATCTCTATATGACGTTTTAAAGACAAAAAGTCATTTTAAGGTTATTTGAAGACCAAGTAAAGCCGCCATTTTGTTAAACGTCTTTTTGTTGTATAAACTATTTACTGTAATAAGGACACTGGCAGTTTTATAGTATTGTCCTGTATTTGAATTTGATAGACAGTACTTGACACACTCTTGTTTTTAACCTAACTTTTGCTACCGCTGTTCATCACTAAAAGGCTATTATAAATATACTTTATTTCCGTTAATCTGCGTTTTACTGCAGGTTATGGGCCCAGTGCCTTTAACCTTGCAGGTCTAAAGTATCTCGCGCAAAAATGATTGTACCACCAACAGCTGAAGATCGCCCTCGAGATCAGGGTGATAGCCACTATGCTGCCGTTCCTGCTCAGGTTGGACCAGCGGTTATTGCCAGCGGTGTACCACCCATCCCAAAGTTGGAAGGACGTTCCAACTACGGATCCTGGAGTTTCGGCATGAAAATGTTCCTAGTCGATTGTGGCTTATGGAAGTGCGTCGAGTCACCAGAAGCATTTGCAGCAGAGAGACCAGACTTCAACAGGTTAGATGAACAGACTCGAGCGAAAATCTGTCTTAGCATAGCTCCACGTATTTACTCAACAGTAAAGTCAGCAAAGACAGCAAAGGAAACGTGGACCAAACTGCAGTGCCAGTATGCCGATGGAGGTCTCGACAGGAAACTAACTTTGCTCAGGCAGTTATTCAACACGAAGATGACAACCTTTGGTGATATGGAAAGCTATGTAAACTCCATAAGAGATTTGCAAGAGAAGTTACTGGAGATAGATGCTGGGTTGAGTGATGAGTTTGTGGGCGTGATAATGTTAACGGGATTAACAGACGAATACAAACCCTTGATTATGGCGATTGAAAATTCCGGTGTACGGATCTCATCCGACTCAGTGGCCACGCGCCTATTAAAAGAAGATCTGAAGTTTCACCGTGAAGAATCATCCCCCTGTTCCCCAAGTGCATTAGTTTTGGCCTCCAACTCTAGCTCTAAATCAGTAAAGTGTAAATTTTGTAATAAGTTTGGGCATGTAATTTCTAATTGTAGAAAAAGAAAACAACATCATAAAAATTCAAACATTGTTCCAAAAACTAATATTACATCAGATATAACACTTTCATCTTCTTTCACTCCATATTCCTCAGGTCATCAAAACAGTCAAGATTGGCTTTTGGACTCGGGAGCAACTTCACACATGTGTCACAATTCCAATTGCTTCCAGAGCTTGCGTAAGAAGTCGAAACCAATCTTCGTTGCCAACAATGACCAGATTCTGTGTGAAGGATCAGGTACTGTTCGTTTGCCTCTAAATAGCGATAGTGATATGAGTACTATTTCAGATGTGCTTTATGTCCCAAAGTTAGCATCGAATTTAATGTCGGTGAGTTCTCTTGTACGTGACGGCTTTGTCGTTTTATTTTCCCAGCGCGGCGCTACAATTTTACGAAAAGAAAACTGTAAAGTTTCCGGAAAAATTGTCGCAACTGCATCCAATTTTAATAATTTGTACAAGCTTGACGTCTGCCACCAAACTAATTTGACGAATTGTTTCCAAACAGCGTTACTATGGCACCGTCGCCTTGGACATTTAAATCAAAAAGCTGTCAACGTCTTGAAAAATAAACACGTAGGCATAGACTTTAAAGACAGACTATCTGAACCGTGTGTGTCATGCATACGAGGTAAATTATCAAAGAGACCTTTTAAATCCTCTATGAAGGAGTCAAGTAATAAAAAGGGATTTGCTACATCTATGAATAAATTAGACTTAATTCACAGTGATGTCTGTGGACCAATGAGTACGCATTCATTTGGTGGTGCTCTATATTTATTAACTTTTACCGACAACTTTTCGCGAAAAACTTTCGGTTATCTAATCAAACATAAAAACGAAGTTTTTAATAAGTTTGTCGAAGAAGATTCGACTCCCACATCTACGCGTGAGTTACAACAGTCAGCTCCTATTCCAGATCCGTGTTCAGTTGAGGTGATACCTGCAGAGGTTCCAATCGTTAATGTTTCAGAACCACCACCAGTGTCACCACAACTAGAACCTGAGCCAGCTGTTGTCATTCCCGAAGTAAGTGAGAGACGATATCCCTCTAGAGAGCGTCGACCTCCAATTCGTTTTCCAGCGGATGATGGATCATCTCTCTATTTGGTTTCTTCTCATTCCGAACCGGAGACATATAAAGAAGCTTTGGAAGATGCTAGCAAAGATGAATGGATTAAAGCTATGGAAGCAGAATACGAATGTCTTATGAAAAATAGAACGTGGAATTTAGTGGACAGACCCAACGATAGAAAAATAATAAAAAATAAATGGGTTTATAAAATTAAGAGGGACACTGACGGAAAAATCGTGAAGTACAAAGCTAGACTTGTAGCAAAAGGCTTCACACAAGTCTATGGTGTGGACTATAGTGAAACTTTTTCACCAGTCGCGAGACTATCGTCCATCCGAATCCTACTGGCTTTATCAGCTAAATTGAATCTGAAAGTTGACCACATAGATGTGGGGACTGCCTTCCTAAACGGAGAGTTGGAAGAAGAAATCTTCATGGAGCAGCCTGAAGGTTACGCTCCTGAAGGAAAAAATAAAGTATGTCTTCTTAAGAAGTCACTATATGGCTTAAAACAGGCTCCGAGACAATGGAACCTGAAAGTTCGTGAAGCCATGGCGCGTCTCTCTATGACACAACTTGAGACGGAGCACTGTGTATATTTCAAGAGAAAGGAAAGTGAGCTTTTAATTGTCGCTGTTTTCGTTGATGACTTTTTTCTGTTTAGCACTAACGATGACATGAAAAATGACTTCAAAAAGGAGCTACAGAAAAAGTTCATAATTAAAGATTTAGGCCGATTAAAAGACTGTCTTGGAATGCGTGTAACACAAGCCGAAGGGTCGTTCACACTTGACCAAACCAATTACATTGAAAAACTGATACAGAAATTTGGCATGAACGACGCCATTCCTGTCTCAACACTACTTGAACCAGGACTCAAGTTGATTTTACCTGACAAAGAAGCTGAACGCCCAGATCTTCCGTACCAGCAGCTCATCGGCTCTCTAATGTATGTTGCTATAGGCACGAGACCTGACATAGCTCATGCTGTCTCACTTCTCAGCCAATTCAACACACATTACGGGGAGGTGCACTGGCGAGCCGCTAAGCGGGTCGTTCGCTATCTTAAAGCGACAAAATCAATGGGTCTACGATTTAAAGATGACAAAACGTCGTGTCTCAACATTACGGGCTTCGCCGATGCCGATTACGGGTCGTGTCTTGTAGATCGTCGGTCGTATACAGGGTATGTATTTACGTTCAGTGGAGCACCCATATCTTGGGAGTCTCGCAAACAGCGTACGGTCGCTCTCTCGACGACGGAAGCCGAGTACATGTCTCTGAGCGATGCATGTAAAGAGGCTATCTACATACAATCCATTGTAAATAATCTCATGAACACAGTCACACCCATAAAACTGTTCTGTGATAATCAAAGCGCTCTAAAGCTCTCTCACAGCAACAGCTATCATTCTCGATCCAAACACATTGACATTAGATACCATTTCATACGCATTTGTTTGGACAACACACTCATCTCATTGCATTACATCCCCACAAATCAAATGCCTGCTGATGTTTTGACAAAACCTCTGCCCAAAATCAAACATCAGAAATGCATAAAATTATTAGGGTTAATTTAGTTTAAAATGTTAATACTTTATTTGTGCCGTCATTTGTTTGTATTAAGTTGTATGCAGTTAAGTATCCATTTCTTTTTAACATGTCTTGTGTTAGTTATAAGGTGTGTTACTAATGTGTTTGTTAGTCTTATTTACTTGTACACATGGTGTTCTTATTACGGGGAGGTGTTGTATAAACTATTTACTGTAATAAGGACACTGGCAGTTTTATAGTATTGTCCTGTATTTGAATTTGATAGAGAGTACTTGACACACTCTTGTTTTTAACCTAACTTTTGCTACCGCTGTTCATCACTAAAAGGCTATTATAAATATACTTTATTTCCGTTAATCTGCGTTTTACTGCACTTTTAAAAGTTGAAACTTGACTCAAATGCGACTACAAGTCGTACAGATATTTTAGCTAAAACTTTAATATAACGTCGTATAGTTTAGTCGTGCCGACGTTGCTATGACCAGTTTATTATGACATATTTGTCGCACGACTAAAAAGTAAAATATAAGACGTCTATAGGACCTAGCAGTCATCTCATCACTATTATAAGACTGCTATCCGACTTAAAGTCGTACAAGTCAGATCTTATATGACGTTTTTGCTTGTTGGGGAGTATACACACTCATTATACCTATCAATTTTACAGTCGTCTTGCTTTCATTTCATACCCTGTCCCTATTAAGAGCTAAAACCAAAATTTGGTTGTTGCATAAATAAAGTACCTACTCCAGTTACATGAAAAAGTAATTTGAAGCGTAACTTGATTCGACATTTTTGAATTAACGTTTCAATTTTTTATTTTTTGATGTAAATTTCAAGTTTTAGTTTTAATCTCGATGCCTTATTGAAGTCCAATTGATATTTTTTTCCCGTTAAGCGATAACAGAAAAATCCTTCGTCTTCGTTGCAATTTCAAAGATCAAAATATATAATCGATTCAAATTTAAATCATGTTGAAATATAATTAAATAACATTTGACAATTTATTCCACGGTAGTCATTAATCCTGCCATCAATTTCGAACTCCCAAAGATTTTCCGGTATTATTTATGTGACTTTGCAATGTTTATTGAGATAGGTATCTTTATGTCTTCTTATGTGATTATGATAAATAATTATTTGACTCATAAACAATTATAATAAAATTTTAGTAGAGTGATACCTGTTGTTGTACATGAAAATAGCCTACGCATGTTCTATTTGAAACTAAAACTAAAGAAATTGATGAATTATGTCCAAATTATGTTTGATACAAAAAACCCCAAATTATTACGCATAAGTAAGCTAATCACACGGTAGAAGAAACTTATATCTAATCAGACGTCCAACAGGCAGACAAAACAAATGGCAGCGCGGCCGGGGGTGGGGCGGATCGCGCCCGCGGCACATAGTGTATTTATCTATGTGCGGCACTCGATCGGCAACCGTCGCGCGGCGCGCACGTCTCTGTGTAGTGAAGCATGTGTCAGTGAGCGCGATGAAGGGCCGACACCAATTCCGACGCCGCTTCAGCTTGCAGCCCTCTTTTATGAAAGAGGATCATGAGGAAGAGAGGCGCCCTCACAGGTGATTAAAAGTTCGAAGTAAAAGCAAACAAAACTTCCCTAAGAATTGTCTCTACAAACTTTAATTGGAAAAGTACGATTCTTGAAATTACGTATGACTACTTAAAACATGAAGACGCAATTTAGATAATGCAGTATGAGTTGTTATGATACGTGAATCGTGCTACAGTTCACGTAGTGCGTTCTAAAGTTTGTAGTCACGTAGCTTCGTAGCATATATTCATAATAATTATGACTACGGCGTCGGCGTCGTAGACAATTTGTCATCGAAGTGTTTAGAAAAGAAACAGAACTTACAATCTGTTTTAACCAAAATTGTTACAAAATTTTTTTGTTTACTACTACATAACATTATCAAACCATTACTTATCCTTTTGAAATGTATGTAATATTAATACTTTTCGAATATGCTGTCGCAAATCATTATTTTTTCTTCTCTAGAATAATTAGTTTTAAAATTTGACGGAATTGTTATAATAAGAGTTTATCGATGTTTTATATTTGAAAACAAATTCTTCTCTTGAAAGTCGCAAAAAAATTGTATTATTTTTAAACATACTTAATATGGAAAAGTCTTCTATGTTGTTAATTAGTCAAACTAGAATTAGCATGAATCTGGTCTTAAAATTAATACAAAAAAAATTCTAAAGAATTTGCTAGATTTTATAAAAGTCGATATTATTAAAATGGCTTTCATAACAAGGTATCTTGACTCTGTTATCATTAGAAAAGTTATTTCGTTTCTGAAAGGCGCTTTGCAACAGATGTTGGTGCAAACCCGCCTTTTATTATTCGGGAGGAATATTATTTTCATAAAAATACGCAATATTTTAACGGTGCCTTTCGGGTGTGCTAGAGGGTTGGAAAGCTTCACCTTTTTGTGTTATTTTTGTATAAACGTTGTTGATACGAGTAATAAAGGTTAGCGAACCAAATCTTTCGTCAGATAATTAATTTAGAAAACTTTTTATACAAAGACACACAAAATGTGTACAATAATTTCTCCCGTAAAGATTTACAACCCTATACCTACAGAAACTTTAAACCGAAAAACGTGTGGCGCATTTAGTAAAATTATTCACCAGTAATAATAAAGCGGTCTAAAAAGTGTAAAATAATTTCTCCGGTAAAGATTTATGACAATCCTTACGGGAGAAATAATTTTACACTTTTCAGTCGGTTTTATAAAAGTATTTTTATAAAAAAATATTTTTTTCAGTAAATTGTTATTTTCTGCTTTTTAGTAAACTAAAAATACACCGTCTCCTATCGGAGCACTTCCTGTGGCCTTTTTCCGGCTTCATTATCAGACCCTGGACCTCATCTTCCATTACTTGTCAAGTCGATTCTAACAAGCCGAAATTTGATGGGGTTGTATGGTTTTATTATAGAGTTCCCGTGGCCTACTTTCGGCTCCATCATGAGATCAGCTCAATGACACCATAATATTGCATTGTCTTCTAGTTATTACCTATGTTCAAGTCTCAAGATGCTTACTTAAAACTATGTTTTTTAAACCCTACCGCTTTCCGACTGACGAACTTTACACCCTTTGTGACATCTTATCGATCAGGAAGTTATATATTTTAACCTCAGTTCTTAAGCTACATAAAACTTTACCATATCATCCGAACCTACTGTCTGGGAGAAGACAGGACAGAGTTGATCCATGTCTGTAGAACCTCTTTTGCTAAGCGACAATTTCAAGCCCAATCTGCTCGCCTTTATAAGAAAATGCAAAATAATTATAATATTTACAGCATGCAATTTAAAGAATGTAAAAAAACATTAATTAAGGCTCTGAAAAGTTTAGGATATAATGAGACAGAAGATTTACTAAAATCGATCTTCTAGTTTGGTATAGTGTCTAATGGTTAAAATAACCGATCCCAAGATTACATTTTATCGTAGGGTTAGGCAAACGTCTGTACAAACTGTTGGTATTTGGTTTTTGCTTGTAAAATCTCACATGCGCAAACAAAAACACTCAGATACATTCACCCTCTCATTTATGCACTTAAACAAACATGCACACACACACACACACACACACAAATTTATGTAAGAAGGCCTAATAATTTAAATTGGTTGTTTGTAAGAATATTTGTTATTTTATTATTTTAATTGCATACATATGTACCTTTTGCTATGGAGGAGCGGAGCCGCCTAATACAGGTACTATTAATACCTACTTGGTTGGTTACAGCCTCAGAATATTGCTTGTGTACTGATTTTGTAAGAAATAAACATTTTTTTTTTCTCTAGCTCATCGAGAAGAGAAGCTAGTATACTCGTAAATCGTTTGCAATGTGGACGAACAGAAAAACAAAGAAACAAATAAAAAAGCTACCTAATTAAAACGTGTCAAAATAGAAAAACCTCTACAATACCTAAATTATGACGTCGTCTAAAGGTATTTAAATATTACCTAGGTAAAAAGAAAGAAAAATTATAAGAGAACTCAAATAATATTATCTATCTAACTGGCAAAAAAGCCTATATGTTCATACTCTGTTTATTAATTAGAGTATTTATTATTTCTAGTACTGAAATTTATAAAGTTTTAAATATAAAAAATTATATATGAATTATTATTTATATATAAAATAGCGGCTGCCCGCGTCTTCGTCTGCGTGGAAAGTTACTTTTCTACTTTCTACTTTTCTAGTTCTACTACTTTTCTACTTTCTTTTTTTCTTTTCAATCGGGAACCATCCTTTTTCCCTATGTCCCTCTGTACCCCTGACATTGTGTGTGTATGCAAAATTTCATAATGATCGGTTCAATATTTATAGCGTTAAGGCGTAACAACAAGCAAACTGACTTAAGCATTTATAAGATTATTAAGGATAAGCATTCTTTGTTTTGAAAAGTAATAAATGAAGAGGTTACGATGAAAGTAACGATCCTAAAAATAACGTTCTTCGCTTCAGAGCAATTTAGGTCTAGGTAATATGAAAGTAAAGCTTGCCTGACTGCGAATGTCATTTTTATTGCTGTGACTTGACTGCAGCTAAAAGCTATTTTTATACACTACGCCATCAAAATTTGCAAAATAAACTAGCCGAAACTCAAAGTTAGTTAATGCGGGATGTATAAGACTCTGGACTGGAAACTGGAACGTCATGTTTACTGTTTCAGTACTGATGTTTACAGCTAAGTCCTCAATTCTACTGGGAAGCGTTGTTCGAAGAGTTTCATGCGAACCGATCGTATGCGGTAACTTAATGTTTCTTCACAACTTATACAATAAAGTGAGCGCGTGAACGTAGCTGATATTTCCTAGAACGCAGAACGTTCGTTCTGGGAAATATTTGCCGTGTACAATTTCCATTATTTTCTGAGCATTTTGCATTTTCACTATGTTTTGAACAAATTTTTACTTTCATTATACTTAAGTTATATTTATGAGAATGTTTCCCCAATTCGTAATGAAATTTACGAATTATAACCCAAGTGGGTTGTACCAAATCAGAGTTGTTTTGGCATTTATTCATGAACTAGCGGCTGCCCGCGACTTCGTTTTTTGCTATCCCTCCGGAACAGTACTTTTTTCGGGATGAAATATACCCTATGTCTTTCTCTGTGCCCCTGACAAGGTTTAGTTAAATTACATAATGATCTGTTTAGTAGTTAAGATGCGAAGGCGTAACAAACAAACAACAAAACGGACTTTCGCATTTATAATATAAGTAAGGTGGTTTTACTAAGGTAGGTTTTCTAACAGAAATATTTAAACTCCGGTAAAACTCTTTTTTAGGGTTCCGTAGCCTAATGGCAAAAAACGGAACCCTTATAGATTCGTCATGTCTGTCTGTCCGTCCGTAGGTCACAGCCACTTTATTCCGAGACAATTAGGTAGGTAGATGTATTTTGTGAACCGCTTAAAGATTTTTACACAAAAACTTAAAAATAAAAAAATAAGAGGGGCTCCCCCCTACATGGAACTGAAATTGAAAAAAAAAATCTCTTCATCTAACCTATGCGTGCGGGGTTTCTACAGATAGGCCTTTAAAAATGATATTGAGGTTCTTGAAATTATTTTTTCTGGTAAAAGGTGTGTCCCCCACTCTAACTTTTGACCTTTTATACGCTGTGGACCTTAATAAACACTTTCAATGAAAATTGGTTTGAACGAGATATATACAGTACAGTTTTAGAGATATAGCACATTTTTTCAAAACCGCAAATATAACTTTGTCATTTTACAAACACTATGAAAAACAAAGTTATTTTTGTACATGAATAATGACAGTGGTATTAAATAAGGTATGGTAATTGGTGGGTATGTGGTAACTAACCACGGAACCCTACTGCGCGTGGCCCGACACGCACTTGGCCGATATTTTAACAGTAAATTCAGCCAAATGTTCATGTTAGTGACATGAACATTCGGCTGCATTTCTTTAATATACTCGTACAAAGTTATTTTTTGTTAATACAAAACCTGAAACAATTTGAGTTTTTAGGGTTTTTTTCCATACAAATAGTTGTTCATTGGATTCGATGTGATATCATGAATGGTCAAACACGACCGATTTTTTGAAGGAATGATTATCGGATCATAGTAATATTGGTCTTCGAAAAACGATCTCAGCCGATCTCTCTTTCACGACTCTCTATCCGGTTTCAGATCTAAAATACTGGACTGAAGTAAACTGAAATATACATAACATTATGTTTGTTGTTGTGTTACTGTACGATGTGTTAACACTTGTTTCTATACTACATATATTTTAAAAAATACTAGAAAAAATCGACCCACCCGTAGCAGCTCAGACGGGATGCTACGGATACGGGCTGCTACGAGTGAGTCGATATTTTCCAGTATTTTGGCATTGAAAATGACTTTTAGATCGCTGGGTACTAGGTCCCATTTGGAAGTTTAGTGCGACACGGCGATTGTATGGAAGCTGTTGGTAGTTCATAGATAAATAGGGTGTCAAAGGACGCTGATGAACGAGACCTATCAGATGGTGAAGGCATAGAAAAAAAATTGAAATCCAAAAAAGTTATGGTCGAAAAACCATTTTTTGGTCAAAAATTTTTGAATTTTTTGCTTTGTCCCGGATGTCTCGAGAACTAAGTCGAAAAAAAAATGTTCCTAGGGTATTTAGTTGGCTTTCGAATGAGATCAAAATTTTGAAAATAAATAAAATATTACGAGCTGTAGGTGCGCCCTCAAAAAAGTACCTCGGCGACTGAGTTGTAGCGCATCATGGTTATACAGTACTCTGGTATGGAAGTTGGGTGTGTATGAGAGTTTATATTGTTGTTTGTGGTGAATGGAGGATCTTTGGAATATTTTGAACTTTTTTCAAAAAAACATTAAATTTTTGGATTTTGTAAATTTTTTAATTTGAGTGTTCATTTCGTTTATTTCCTTATGCCTGAATTTTATTTTCAATGTCCTAGTCATTCGAGCTATGCAGTCTTAATATAAAATAAATCTTAATATATAAAAATAGCATTATGAATGCATAAAATCTAAAAATTCAGTAAACACACCTTCGGTTTCCGAGGTACTTTATCGGAGGGGTTCACATTATCCGGTTTGAAGTAATAAAATAAACCTTAAACCAGATAAAGTGGACCCCTCCAATAAAGTTAAACCTCCGATAAACCACCGATAAGTTCCTCATCAGAAACCGGGCATTAGTCGCTGACCCACAGATATAATATTAACAAGAAAGACAACTTTCTCGTAATTGGTTCCAAGTTGCTCTTGATTCAAATCCCTCGTAAACCGAATCATAAATTAATTTGCAACTTCTAAGCCGTAGGAACGGTTCGAACTACACGTTCGTTAGATATTGAATTAAAATTGGATTCGAAGTGTAAATTGTTTGTTTGAGAATCCAATAAATTTGTATATTATTGAATGTTTGTATGCGTAAATACATACATAATACTAGTGGGTCTGTAGAGCTGTAGGCCTCACGTTTGTGACATTTTTCCCCATAAATCGACATTTCAAAAAATTGATTAAAAAATCCTTATTAATATAGAACCTGCTTATAAAATTTCACGAGAATCGGTTAAGAAATGCGACCTGCAGAGGAGAACAAACGGACTTGCGAAAGCATTTTTTCCTAAACTGAATACGCTTCGCTCGGGCTTCGCGCTCGCTTAGTCAATTATATTACATCAATACGCATTGGGCCTACGTGGTGACTTCCATATCGAATGGGTCTGCTTAAGCACAATACAAATTCATAAGATTGTTTGATAAAAAATAATTAGTCCGTCTTTGGCGTTTTAATGTTCAATGATTTTTATAACAACTGCAGAAAATAACATGATGTAGTTGAGCTGTTGAGAACTAAAATAGTTGATTCGTTTCTTTCCCAACCGATCAACCAAATAGTTGTCCTGTTGGGAAGTAAAATAGTTGTTCAGTTTCCAGTTGGTCGGTTCAGTTGATCCGAATGGAAATAGGGGATATTTCGCGAATATTTTCAATAACATTTTCAACTTAAAAATTTTTTGGTAAAAGTTTAAATTATTATTATTTAAAAAAAAAATCCCCAAAATATCATATTATTTTCTGCAGTTGTTGTAAAAGTCATTGAACATTAAAAACGCAAAAAACGACCATTACGCAAAATACCTATTAGAATTTCTTTGCTTACAAACGCCATCATTATATTTCTTTGTCAAAAAAAAATTGTTGCCATTTTGTACGCAACACAAAGGTACGCGAGATAAAGAAGTAAAATATGCTGTAAAAGGTTACGTTTTTTGTGCTAAATTATAGAAAATTGGTCTGATATGTCTGACGTACGAGTACCTTTGTGTAAACCAACACATTATTACGAATTTTTATATAAACTAAACCATGTTTATTATTTTGAGATGTCTGGCAGCACTGATAAGATTCTGTGAGTCAGGGTTATTAGGTATATAAAAGTAACATAAGCTAAAAAACTAAGTGCCTTTAATTTAATTGGGAATTAATACTTTAGCCTTAGAATAATTACATCTAGAAGCCGTGTTCTCATATGCAAAGTGAGGCAACTAATACTGAGCCAAAATGGCTCAGTATTCAGATTTATATCTTTCACACGTTACCTAATCGTAACTAAAATCCAATAATATAGTAACTAATCTTTTTAAGGTAGGAAAATTAAAACTGTTTTGTACTTATTAGGTATGATTATGTAATAATGGACAATAAAAATCTGAAAACGGCGCCATTTTTACACGACTGCCCAAAGCAAAAAGAGTGTTATGTGTTCAGGGTTCATGTATGTTTGTGGGTATGTGAGTTTCTTTATTCCACCATAACTTCTAAATGCCTCAACTGATTTGGATAAATGGGGTATCGTTAGAATCCTTACAGCATTCCGAGTGACAATGGTTATATTTTTTTTTGAAAAAATCAATATGGCGACTGTACGACGCCATTTTCAAATGTGAAAAAAAAATTGTTTTCTTCTATTATTACAATATGGGCATCAAATGAAAGGCCTTGATGAGCACATTCCAAAACTATATAATATGTCACTAAAATGTGTGAAATAAAATTAAATAAATTTAAAAAATATTAAAAACACGACTGCCCTGCCAAAAACAAACTAAAAAGTTAAACAACAAGTGTTATTGCAGTCGGGGGACCTCTTTGATCAAAAATTGTTCCATAAAAAGAGTGTTATGTGTTCAGGGTTCATGTATGTTTGTGGGTATGTGAGTTTCTTTATTCCACCATAACTTCTAAATGCCTCAACTGATTTGGATAAATGGGGTATCGTTAGAATCCTTACAGCATTCCGAGTGACAATGGTTATATTTTTTTTAGAAAAAATCAATATGGCGACTGTACGACGCCATTTTCAAATGTGAAAAAAAAATTGTTTTCTTCTATTATTACAATATGGGCATCAAATGAAAGGCCTTGATGAGCACATTCCAAAACTATATAATATGTCACTAAAATGTGTGAAATAAAATTAAATAAATTTAAAAAATATTAAAAACACGACTGCCCTGCCAAAAACAAACTAAAAAGTTAAACAACAAGTGTCATTGCAGTCGGGGGACCTCTTTGATCAAAAATTGTTCCATAATAAGGTCCCCCGACTGCAATGACACTTGTTGTTTAACTTTTTAGTTCGTTTTTGGCAGGGCAGTCGTGTTTTTAATATTTTTTAAATTTATTTAATTTTGGCTGTTTTAGTTGCCTCACTTTTGACAAAGAGACTTTTGAAATTATCGTATTCTAAGACTTTAGCATACCAAAAAAACATTTTACTCTCCAAAATTAGTAAATGCTCACCAAATCCTACGCCGCCCAAGAAGATTTCGCGAGCATACGAATTCTGTAGGTTAGGTTAGTATGGTAATCAATATTTAAGCCAATTTCATTAAATTCAAATTGAATAATCAAGATATAATAATTTAAATTTTCATTCCATTACAATAAAAACACAAAATTTCGTTCGTTACTGTACTTTTGTGGTTCGTATAAAAGTTATCTGCAAACTCAGTACGTACGAAAATCCAATGTTCATTTTTATCACACTACGCAGGCAGCTGTCACGTCCCGAGCTAACCAACCGCGATGCATTATTAAATAAACTTTATTGTTATAGTCAGAATGTTCAGCTTTTACACATTTTATTTATTATGGTTTTTTTAAATGAGTAGCTTTCGGAACAGTTCTCAACTAACCATTTTTTTATCGAAACAAGATCATCGAATCGAACTTGTGTCTTGAACTTGAATATGTTAAGATATCTATTTATTGTGACGAATTAACGTTTTGAGACATTAATAGGTACATTATTATGTACTTAAAAATATTAAAAAAAATACTATATCTCTTTATAAAGTAGTGATTAGGTACGGCAAATCAGCGGTGTCTCTAGATCGTGTGTTTCATATTATAAGTAGCATACCTATACCTATTTTATTAAGTTTACATTTTTTTATTTGTTACTTTGATGTGACTATGATAGATGTAACACAGACCGATAGTTATCTATACTGGCCACAAATCCTTTGTTTTTAATTTATCCGTAAAATAACATCGACGAAAGTATTTCAAAAAGCTTAAAATTTAGATTTTGATTACTTTTTTGATTGGTGTAAATTAGTGTTCATAAGGAAGGTGATAAATTGGGTGATGAATGGTTATACCTACTTATAAAATAGCCAAGAAGGAAATTTTTAATCGAAATCGACTTTGTTACAACAGAGCTCCACCTTCATTACTCAAAAACTAGAACAGCCCAGCCCTTTTCTAATGAAGTCATGTCAGAGGTAGTCGAACCTTAACGTCATCCATCCTGTCTACTGTTTTAATAGAACAATCGTACTAAATTAATGTCTTTTGCACCCTTAGCTATAAGCCTTCCCTTATCATGGCAGAGTTTGGAGCACAAAGGGCAATTTTACGGATTAAATACTTAGAATAACCCAAAATATTAATTATTTATTCTGATAGTTCTCAGTATAGTGATTATTATGAGAATAGAGGTGATTGAGTGCACTATTGCTGTAATTTGACGTATAATAATGAGTTTTAAAGACTATGATAAATGCTTATGTCTTTTTGCAACGTTAAACGCCTTTGTTTATTTAAATTTAGGTTGGGCGTCAATCAATATCAGCATAATATTTGAGTGTGAACTATAGAACCTATAGTGCCTTTCTAGTTATTACAAGTTAAATTGTAATTGAAATAAAACACTTTATACGGATAGGTACTAGCGCGGTTTTATGATCTTCAATTATTTTTTATAATACTCAAAGGGAGCTTTTGATTTTAAAAGTATGATACTAATGCACACGATAACAGCCGTGACGATAGATTTTCTTAGCGTCTTATATAAGCGACCATCTGCCCATGCATATGCACAAAAACATCATCAACCCTTTAACTCCAGGAAAATGAGACACTACAGCTGATTTTTCATTATTGTCCGGCTACAGATAGTAGGATTTCTTTAATTAAAATAGTCGTATAAGGGCGCATTTTATAATGCATTTTTTATACAACTCAACTTTAGCCCAGACAGAACAAAATGTAAGATAAACTACTAAAGATGTGCCGTTGCCAGGAATATTGCCTTTGGCTCGGGAATACTCCCAATATTGCTGGAATATTCCCAATATTGCCGGGAATATTCCCACACGGCACATCTTTAAAACTACCAAACTAATATTGCTCTAACATAACAAAATTAGGTATTAAAAGTCACTCAAATCTTCTAAATCATAAAAATACGCAATTAAGAAAGTTCATATCAGCAGCTTACATCACGATCGGTCTGTAGTAGATAGAGTAGACTTAAACATAAACTGCTGAATTGTAACAAAGAATATAATAGGAAAGAAACACCAAATCTTAGGCAGTAAAATACACGACTAAGAAAGGCATCGATGGAAAAATACACCATTGTGGTCAATGAAAGAGTGTCGGCTTGACGTTTGATCGATGGAACGCTTTGCTAACAAAGCGGAAAAGAACCAATTTCAATTTATTTTTCACCCCTGAATGAGTTCAGCAATCGGTAAAGCTATTTTTGGCTGTTACAACAATTCTTGAAAAGTGACTGCCTAGAAACCTTTTTTTCCAACGATGAAACTCGACTGAAAAACGGGCAACTTAAGCTTTGTCCAGACTTGTATCATTGGCGTATCAGAGGGCCTAGCCAAAGTAACATTCGCTAATCTTCGTTATCGCTTCGCTTTCGAAACATGTATGGGATTGACATAAGGTTTCGTTAACGATCGAATTTTAAAACGTCAAATCCATACATGTTTCGTAGCGAAGCGATAGCGAAAATTTGCAAATGTTACTTTGGCTAGGGGGTAAGATCACCGTATCTTTACCATACATCGCTAGTTTGGTTGGCCGTGCGTTGAAAGAATACTGTGTCAAAGAGACGACGTATGTTAAAGATACGGTGATCTGATACGTCAAAATGAACAAGTCTGGACAAAGCTTAACATGTCCCGACCACCGCCGTAGCATAGCTTGTTTGTCAGTATTTTACAAGATGCACTTCGGAGAGTGTGCGAAGGAATTAGATGAAATAATTCCACCAGCCCTATTCCAATTTCGAAGCACTAGACGCAGATTAGCGTGCCATCCAGTTGTTGATATTTTAACCATCCGCACAAAGCATTTCGCAAATACTTTTATAATGCGAACAGCTAAGGAGTGGAACAGGCTGCCTCTCGATGTGTTTCCCAATAGTTACAACTTGGGCCTTTTCAAGGCTAGAGTGAATTGGTTTTATCTAAGCGAGCATGCTCATAGTCCGCATGATCACTTAACACCGGGTGTGATCGTGGAATTATTTTAAATAAACAATAAAAGCCTGTTTAAAGTTCCTTTAAATTGTCTAAAAACGTGATTAGAATCTAGAAAAATATTGTAAAAAAATTATTATTCTCGATACCCTAAATGGTGTACATTTATTAAAATTTCCCGTTTCTGAAAACAAAATAACAAGCTTCGCGCTCGTGTAAGCACGATAGAAGCAAAAGAGAAGAACGTTTAACTTTAACAACGTCCAAATTAAAAATTAATAAGTATTTCCCCTAAACAAAAATATTGACGGTAAACAAAAACGGGGGTAAGTCAACAACGGCCCACTTACACGGTTCCTCAAACTGTTGTCAACAGAACCCCGTAGGCATCCGTAGTATGTGTATCTAGGGGCCACAGTTAACCATTCCACTATTGAAACTAGTGATGTACAAGACTCGAGTCCTCCGAGTCCTTTTGTCTAGAGCTCGGAGTCGTTTTACAGGGCTCGCCTCGTTTGTATAAAGCTCGACAACTCGGGAGTCTTTTTCAAAGCTTGAGCCTTTTTCAGTGCTCGGCAGATTTCGAGCCATCTTTACGGCTCGAGCCTTTTTGAGAGCTCGGTCGATCTCGATCCGAGGAAAAAGACTCGAGCCGTGCTTGAGTCTTTTTCGGCGCACTAGTTGTGATGGGCTGCTGATGAATGAGGATAAGTAGAGCTAAAGCACAATAGATTAGGCATCTACGGTGCTATTTATAACATAAGACATTCATCTTTTGAGTTCTAATTTGGAGACTAGAGTCAGATTTTCAGGGCTCTGTGAGCTCGATAGTAGGCTCGGTTTTAATATCTCCGTAAATGATAATATTGTAAATATTATTATTTACGGAGATATTAATAAAGTCATAAACATAAACTCAAGCTTTTAGGAGGCTCGCGTTCATTTAAAGACTCGAGCTTTTTTGAAGGCTCGAGCTCTTTTGGTAGTTTCGAGCTCTTTTGAAGGCTCGAACTCTTTTGAAGCCTCGAGGCGTGGCTCAGAGAGCTCGTTTCTCGGCTAGGCTCGGGCTTACGAGCCTACCGAGCTCACCGAGTCCTGCCAATCTGACTCGAGTTTTCAAAAGTAGAACTCAACGACTCGAGTTTTGTACATCACTAAATGAAACTACCAATAAAAGTGGTTTCTAACAAGGCTTGTTTTCTTTTTCTAAATATTGAATAAATATTGTTTGACAAGGGTCCGTGGATTTTTTGAATTCTGAAAGTGGTCCTTATCAATCCAACAAATAACCTGGCTTAATCTGCATGAAGTTTGAGAAACAATTCAGCTTGTTATGTAGGCATCTAATTTGCGATGTTTCTTTTGTATATGATATTCGTATGTCCTCAAAATCTCTGACATGTAGTTTAGATAATAGAGCTCATTGAATTTACTTATTATATTTCTATTCAGAAAATAATAATATAATCATGCCTACAGCAAGTATAAGTCCATTTATCCTTACTTGTCCTATTTCGTTAACGATTTTTGGCTGTTGTCATAATATACATATGTCTTGCTTGCTTGATCTATAATATGTTATCTTAACAAATACAAATTGCAATTAACCATTTCTATCATTAAACCATTTGTCTCATTTAATAAATGATTATTTCAGTAAGAGACGTGTAAAGATTGTTTACTTAAGTAAGAATAAACGGACGTAGTTGATTTCAGTTGAAATAGTGATGAAAGAAAACCATTGTTTGACAAAGTCTTAATCAAGATCTTTACAAATCGTATGACGATCAAATAAAACAAGAAAAACGATATATCTGTAAGTTGAGGTTAAGCTGCGGTGGCGAGGATCTAAGTGTAAATGCTATCTAAATCTCTCCAACGATAAAGAGGCTTAATTTTCTACACCTAAAAGCTGTTGCTAGAGAGTAGTGTACAAGTGCTTAGATATTTTGTAAGTAATCGGGATCGTATTCCACTTGTGTTATTACAATAAAAATTGCTTAAGCGCAACGTAGTGCACTGTTTCGAGTATTCATACGTAATGTCCGTAGCAAAACTTTATTCAGATATTTGGCAATGGTGTACGGTCTGCAAAGCCAAGGGGTTCTTGAACTCATAAAAATTTAAAGGATAACTTTACAAATCTGGCAAATGTCCAAAAAGCTTACGATTTGTATTCGCATTGTTCGGACATAATGTGTACTTATGTGTGGGAATTTTGGATTCAGCATTGAGCGTTTATCACAATATCCCATGAGCATTGTTGTAATAAATTAGAGATAGATTCGATGTTTTTTTTCTATTGTAAGTGAATTAATTAATCAGTCCCATTTTAATAAATTGGCATTAAACTCTTATGAGGGCATTTGCATGGGTTGATTTTTAATTTCGATTTACCAGGCGACTTTAGTTGAATAGGACTTCTTATCGACAATCGCTTGTAAAAACGAATCACAAACCTAATTTCGAGGAGGTGGCGATTCGATTTTACAAGCGATTGTCGAAAAAAGGCCTTATAAATTTGTAAATTAACAATGCTTCTTTGGACGAGGAAACCGGATTTTCTCTCATTGATTTTAACCCTTTGTTGGATGTTAACTTTAAATTTGATTGAGGAATTTGACAACATTAATAATGGTAACCCCAGCGTACCTGCTTTGTTTAAGTACAGTCGCGGTGGGCAGCCCCTCGCCACCTAAAGGTGGCAAGGGGCTACCAGTCCAAAATTCCTTGCGCTTACGACGACGCAGTAAGTAACCAACCGTTGACTTTGAGACCGTCCTTAACCTCTGCGTAATAAAAGCTGTTCTCGCAATTCAACACTTTAACTTGATGTGATGTCGTGTGTGTAGGTACATAACAATAACAACTAACTTAGTACTGTCACTCTGAAGTAAACGATGAAGACTTTCAGCTATCCCTTTAGTTATCTGTTGCTCTTACACTGAGTATACTTTTAGTCCCATTTGCCGGGTCAATGGCTCACATAAGGGCAAGAACGTAACCTCTATCAAGCCCGATTCCATTTACAGTAGGCCGAGCATTGGCATTGGCCACCACTCAAGCATCCACGCTAACGACCTTTACTGAATATCCCCTAAACTTTACTGCTTAAGCCATTGACTTGGTTTCAACAGAAAAAAAGCAGTTTTAACGATCGGAATGACCTTTAGAGAATATCTCTTAAATTTTACTGCTGAAATAAAAAATAATAGATAGTAAAAATAAATTAATAGGTAACTAAAAAAAACTTATATTGCAATCGCTTTCACTTGACAGATATATGTGTGACACATTCCTACTTCTTTTTGGCACAAGTAAAACATACCAAAGAACAGTATCAATGTATCACATTTATTTACCAAATGAAAACGATTACTAAAGTTAGGCGGTAGAGGCATAGCATGACGAACGAACCCAGCAAAAATTTTGTCTACCCTAAATGTAATATTTGACAGAATGTTAAACAAAAATTTTACTTATCTACGTCGACGCGCCCGGGTGTAATTTTTACATTTCGTCGTATTATATTCTTCTCTCAAAATTCGTCAAGAAACTTGCTTTCGAGAATGGCCGAACCGCTATAGCCCCTACATGCCCCAAGCCATGGACTTTGGCACAGAATATCTAATAGTACTATCACAGCCGAAAGATAGTTGTACTATCGTAGCTTTGGTTCAACGGAAAAAAATTGTTACATAGTTAAAACGTTCGGAATCTTCAGTGTAATTTTTATGCGTAAAATCCAGTCAATAACTACCCAAATTCACCCTACTACTACAATCGTAACTCCGTTAAAGTAATGACTAAGTAAAAGTCTTTACTACGAGAAACTCTTTTCTTTTGAATTTCAATTAATCTCTTTTGAATTCTAGATTTTTTTTTCTGTAAAAAAATGTTGTTAACGGTTGTAGCTATATATATATATATTTACATCCAGCAATCTTTTTGGCGTCATGCACGTCGTGCATCATTACGACGTCCCCCAGTTCCCCTTACTTTTTTTAACATGTCTAAATGAATATTGCTTAGTTTTTTGATTTCCAGCTCCGTGGGATACGTCATATTCCGATAATTTAATATTTCGCGATATTCGTCTTGCAGTCATGCTCGAACATTTTTGAACCCCTAACCATGGTGATACATTATAGGCATCCTGGATATATTGATCGTAATTTACCCATGGCATCGATTATTTAACGTCCTCACAGGATGGACGGTATTTGGGAGTGCGACGTTGCCAGCTTTCGGTTTATTATCTCTTTCTTTTCCTATTGCTTGTCTGTACTCAGTTTCAACATTTAATTTGTTCCAATATTCGTAAAGTCTATACATATACGGATGCCCAATATGTTATAATATGTAAATACGCGTAGGTACCTAGTGTGCTTGCTTTATAATTATTTGATTATATTTTATAATAAGTCTGTTGTGTTGCAATGAGCATAGATGAATGGATTGAATGGTAAATGCATGTCCGTCTTTCATGCAACACTTACTGGACGATCTTTAAAAAAAATTGGTAGATTGTGTATCTAAGCTACCCATATTTACATATAATAAAGACAAAACCTCCTTCAAAAACCTTAAAAATAACCTAACAATAACAGATTCAAAAATAAATGGCTCTAAAAAGCAAGAAATAAAATACTTAAATCTGCATAACAACTAACTCGAAATTGAGTACGCATATCTAATATTAAACAACGCCTTTTGAAGTCAGTTGGGGGGGGGGGACGGGGGACGACGACGATTATGATTATGGGTTTCAAACCCCACCCGACTCCATAAGACGTTGTTTAATATTAGATATGCGTACAAACTTTCGAGTTAGTTGTTATGCAGATTTAAATATTTAATTGTTTGTGTTATGAGCCATTTATTTTTGAAGCTGATTTTGTTAGGTTATTTTTAAGGTTTTTAAAGGAGGTTTTGTTTTTTTGATAATCTTTTTTCATTTTGAACTTTTTTGTGGTGGGTATATTTAGTGACCATATTATCGAAGTTACAATACCTAGCCTTATGTCAATGGCTCATTACCTTTTACAAAATACTGCTTTTCCCGACGCAGGGGCGTTAATTGTTGAGGAGTTTTCCTGGTACTTCACTATCAGCTCCACTTCACCATATGTATTATGATGAGCATAAATAGCCTAGCAACCATATTAAAGTAATCGTATCGTACCAGTGAAATACTTAGTATTGAATAGTTCCGATGATCATCTATGCTGATCTTCATCATCAGTTCTACTTCATCAAAATGGTACTTTTTGATAGAAAATACAAAGTTACTTAAGGAAATACCAAAATCGTAATGGGTGTACCTATAATATTTAAAAAGTTTCCTTGATTTCTCCAGGATCCCATCATCAGATCCTGACATCATGACAATGGGACCAACTTGGAAGTATATGCTTTCAAACAGAAAAAGAATTTTTCAAATCGGTCCAGCCGTCTTCGAGTAATCGAGTAATATACATAAAAATACAAAGATTCCGACGAACTGAGAACCTCCTCTATTTTTTGAAGTCGGTTAAAAATGATAGTTTATAACAAAACATGAAAGAAGTCAGAAATGCGATAGATTTTATCATGTCGACAAAAAAGAAAAATTATTCAATGATGTCACTGTAATCAACGCCGTCCAAATGGGTATACGATCACTGATTGGTACATGGCACATTGAATATCAACATAAACCTGGATAGATCTCCACTGATAAAGTCCATGCTTCGACTATTACCGACCCATATTCAAAACCGAAAGCATTCAGAAGTCCAAAACCGCTTCAAAGCCTTTGAGAACAGCATAGATGGGGACGATCTAAACAATATGGTGGTGGATACTGTCCGTATGGTAGGGTCAAAGTTTTTTAAGACCCGCCGCCCAAGCTAAAGAAACTCTCCAACCACACACTCCTACTCATGGATCAGAGACGTGAAATGAGACTCCAGAGTTCAGTGGATGCTCATCGTTATCGGCAACTAAATAGAAAAATATCTAAGTCTTTGACGAGTGACCTTCGCCAACTAAATACGAATCGTATTAAAAAAGTAATCGAGCGGAATAAAGGCTCCAAAGTGTTCGCGAGAGATCTCTCTATTAGGAAAAGCCAGATTACGAAGCTGAAAACTATCGACGGACGCATCATCTCATCGAAGCCTAAAATCCTGAGAGAGATCAAGAGTTTCTATGGGCAGTTACAATTCAAGCAGACACCTGTTGAAAGCAAGGCTAAAAACCCCAGATCCAAGCTTACCTGACACTATACTGAAGATATCCCGGACGTCAGAGCCGGTGGTAAGCCGATCCTTAAAGTCCTTAAGAAGCTTTTCAATTCCGTCATCGTCGAGGGCGGAACACCGAAGGCATGGAACACATAAGTGAGGTGATTTTGTTCTTTGAAAAGGGTGACAAAAGACCCATCTCACTTCTGAGCCATGTCTTTTTCGAGAATTCTTACGAATCGTCTCGCTCGCAGGTTTGACCACTTCCAATTTCCAAAACAAGCCTGGTTCCGAAAAGGCTTTAGCACCATAGACCACATCCATACGCTGTGGCAGGTTATGCAAAAGATCGAGGAGTATTATCTGATTCGATTGAAACCTGGACGATGCTGCAGTCTCTCCAAAGGTGCCAAGTGGACTAGGTACTGGTATATCGAGGTGTTGAGGTACTTTTACGAAAATGCCACTATGTCGATCGGAGTACAGAACCAGAGCACAAATCCTATCCAGCTGCATCGATGTGAGACAGGGAGATGTTATTTCTCCAAAACTGTTCACAGTTGCGTTGGAGGACATCTTTAGACTCTTAAACTGGAAAGGACTCAGCTTTAACATTGATGGTTAGTACCTAACAAACCTTCGTTTTGCCGATGATATAGTTCTTATGGCTGAGACCTTGGAAGACCTCAGAAGAATGATCTAAGATCTCCGCAGTGCTTTCCAAAGAGTGGATCTCAGGATGAACATGGATAAGACGAAAATCATGTCGAATGCCCATATCGTGCCCGCTCCAGTTCATGTTAGGAATCAGAAATGAGGAGATTCACAGAAGAACTAAAGTAACCGACATCACTCGCAGGATTGCTCAGCTGAAGTGGCAGTGGGCTGGACACATAACGAGAAGAACCGACGGCAGTTGAGGCGGAAAGGTTCTGGAATAGCGATGACGCACCGGACGACGCTCCGTGGGTAGGCCCCTGACATGTGGACCGATGAACTGGTGAAGGTTGCGGGAAACCACTGGATGCGGGCAACGCAGGATCGTCGTGGAGATCCTTAGGGAAAGCCTTTACCCAGCACTGGGTGTCATGCGGCTGATATGATTAAAATAAAATAAAAAAATTACTAGGAACAGTGCTATCATCTTACAGTTGGTACCTAGCTTGCAGCCACATAGTACCGCCTCGAATAGTACCGTATTCCTGGAATCACGATCGCCAGGCTATTAAACGTCCGTAAACTTATAGCTATTGAACGTCCGTATACAGCTATTGGGCGTCCCTTTTTAGCTATTGAACGTCCGTATACAGCTATTGGGCGTCCGTATATGCCTGTTGGGCGTCCGTATACAGACAGCTATTGGGGATCTGTATTAGGCTACTGAACGTCCGTATACAGCTATTGGGCGTCCGTATTTAGCTATTGAACGTCCGTATACAGCTATTGGGCGTCCGTATATGGCTGTTGGGCGTCCGTATACAGACAGCTATTGGGCATCCATATATGGCTATTGAACGTCCGTATATGTGCAGCTATTGGGCTCCGTACAAAGCTTTACGTTGATTTGTTGATACCAAATGACAAATACCAATACCGATACCAACATATCATCACAATCGGTATAGCGGTTATACAAACTTCTACCGCTTTTTACCCCCTAAGAGCAGTGGCGTGCACTCCATACATGCAAATAAGCACTGCATACCCTGTAGTCCCATAAATATATTACCCTAATTCCCTAGCCTATTATTTGTAAACTACTTGTAATTAAAAAGTTATGAACCCATCATCGTGCACAGCACTTCTTCGGCTTTCCGTGTCTATTAGTTTAAGCGCCATCTATTTGTGGTTTTTGAAACTAAATTCACTTCAACCAAAAATCACAAGAACAAGAACCAACGATCGGCCGGGCGACAGAGGCGCCAATTATTTACCGCGTGTCCATAAGCAGTACTACGGGCTGCTTCTTTTTCATAGAACGAATCTCGTGTAGTACACATCAAAAGTGTGACTGTGTGCGTGAAAATGTATGCGCGTGTTTATGTTTTGGAGGCACTGCTTATTTGCAACCCGACCGACCGCGTAATGATTGCATTGAAGAGAGTAGCGTTTTTTATTTTGCCCTTGCAGTTGCAGTTTTGCTTTGTTTTGATTGTTTTTCTTGGCGCAAGTTATTGACTATTTTAAGTTAAGTACCTAAGTAATTATTTCGTTGATTTACTGTGAAAAATTCAATAATTTACATGCGAGACCTATGCTGGCAAAGTTTGTTTAAATAAATTAAAAATTGCCGCTTTATCGAGGTTATCTTTTGAGGATAGGTAAAGTTTAATTAAATTGATTGCAAAGGGAAGATGCGTTGTGTTTAAAAACATGGTAGGTAGGTTATGAATGCCCCTCATTCTTTTCATAAAAAGTTTTAATATAATTAATTATAACTGGCTAACAGCTTGTGTACGTACACACAAACCAATTGTATTGTTTTCTATGCATTTTGTTTTCCAATCAAGATGATAAAAATGTTTGGATTTCGTTCAGTATAGGTTGGCAGATACCGAAACAGTGATTTAGAATACTACCGAGTAGTAAAATTGGTATATTTTTTATCCGTGCCTACCCTGTCTAAAATCTCTGTGCACGCCACTGCCTAAGAGGATGATTTCGTCGATAAAAACTACCCTAATATGTCTTCATACCAAATTTAATTAAATCGGTTTAGTGGAAATAGATTCCCTATACAAACTTCTACCCTCCTTTTTGCCCCTTTTGGAGATGATTTTGGGGACTAAAGTGTCCTATGTTCTTTCTCGGGTCCGAAACTATCTCCATAGTCCATACTAATGTTCATCTAAATCGGTTCAGCAGTCTATGTGTGAAGAGGTAACAGTCAGAAAAACTTTCGCATTTATATTATTAGTATGGATTGTTATCTATGTTTATGAATAAAGTTGAGTTTATTTGTAAGTTTCAGTAGTAATTATATTTTATATTAATTAATAAGATCGAGCGCTGAATATTACGCAACGCGTACGTGGCCGAAGACGATGTATATTGTTTAGATTACAGTAAATATTATTTGAGCTATTGTCATAGATTCAATGAGCGAGCTGGCAACGTTGCAAATGTGGACGCCAAATACGCGAACTCGTAGTCAGAAATTCCCCTCAATATACGGTGTGGATATACGCGCTGCAGCAGCGCCTCACCTGCGCTGAGATTTCTTCGGGAACTTTTCAATATTTTTTTGCAGCCATTTTATACGATATTTGGCATCCGTCGATATTTGTACTATGGCTAGCTAGGATCAATAGGGCCTAAGTGCCACCGGCCAATAAAGTGGCGTCCGGTATGCGGACGCCAAAAGCAGGTGGACGCCAGGTTAAATGCACTTTCGCCTTCAGGGGACGGCCAATTGTTTGCGGGATAAATATATATATATATATATATATATATATATATAGTTATACCAACCCGTCAAATGTTGATCATGCGTACTGTCACGCGAGCACATTGTTGATCCGAAAACGTATGTTGATCCGGGTGGTTTTTGTTGATCCAATATACTGTTTTCATACCTGATGTGGCTCCGGTCGGATCAACAATTTACTCCGACGAGGTTTGGGATAAGCAAAGAAAATGTTGATCACATATACAAATCCACTCCGATAAATGTTGATCCGATTCAAATGAACCAATCAGAAGGCGGCAAGTCTCTCATTGGACCCTCGAACCACGGGACTAACGGAGCGACGACGGCGCCGTGCACGTCAGGCGGCGGCATCTGGGGTGGCATTGTCGAGCGTTGATCCCAATTAACCCATCACCATTTTATTAACAAAGAACTCAATGTTTTTTGCGATTACTAACTATGAAACTCTGCTCGATGTTTTCATGTGTTGTGAATTATGTGTTTTTATCTAATTCCGTAAGCTGTATATATTTTTGTCTATAGTTTTCTCTTATTTTATTACTAACACGTTTTTATTAGGTTGCTTTCTCGTTTGTTTGTTTGTTTGTCCGCAAAGTTTGCGAACGATTTTAAACTAACTTCCCCGATGAGCTACAGACTTGAAACTTTGAACATAGGTCAGAACTGGAATACAATGCAATATTATGGTGTTATTGATCTGATGATGGAACTGGAAGAAGGCCACAGGAACTTAATGATGCAACCATACAACCCCATTGTGATTAGGCTTGTTAGAATCGTCTTGACAAGTACTCTAATGGGAGATAAGGTCCAGGGTCTGATGATGAAGCTGGAAGGCCAAGCCAAAGGAACTCAATATTGAAACCGTGCAATCCCATCGAGTTTGAGCTCATTTGAATCGTCTTGACGAGTACTTTGTTGGGAAATAGTATCCGAGGATCTGATGATGGAGCCGGAAGAAGGCCATAGGAACTCTATAATAAAACTATGCAACCCCATCGAGTTTGAGCTCGTTTGAATCGCCTTGACGAAGACTTTGTTGGGAAATAGTGTCCAGGGTCTGATGATGGAGCCGGAGGAAGGCCAGTGGAACTCTATAACAAAACCATGCAACCTCATCGAGTTTGGGCTCGTTTGAATCGTCTTGACGAGTTCTTTGTTGGGAAATAGTTTCCAGGGTCTGATGATGGAGCAGGAAGAAGGGCACTGGGACTCTGTAATAAAACCATGCAACCCCATCGAGTTTGGGCTCGTTTGAATCGTGTTGACGAGTTCTTTGTTGGGAAATAGTTTCCAGGGTCTGACTGATGATGGAGCCGGAAGAAGGGCACTGGGACTCTGTAATAAAACCATGCAACACCATCGAGTTTGGGCTCGTTTGAATCGTTTTGACGAGTGCTCCGATAGTAGATGGTATATTTTTTTATTAGTCTTTATTAGGTTATTAGGGTTATAATTATTTACAGAAGAATTTATTTTTTACTTTTTAGTTTGTTTTTACTTGTCCGTTTTAATGTTTTTAGTCTGATTTTTTTGTAATAATTTAGTCCGTTTTAAAAACGTGTTTTAAAAAATTTATTTTTTCAGTAAATTTTTGTTTTTTTTTGAGGTTATGGGTTTTATTTTGCTTCCATTGGGTTTTGTTTTGCTTGCCAACAGCATGGACGTATTGGTCGAATACTAGCACTTGTACCTAAAGAGCATGCGCCGTCGGATACTAGCGATAAGTCTGATACAAACAGTGAAAATGACTTCCCGATACCTAACTCTCCAAGTTTATCTTCATCTCCACCACGATCTATTCTTCATTGGAGCGCATGCATATTTTAAGCAGTCCAGAACCGGATGACTCTCAATGTAGTGACAACGAAAACAATTATCAATCTGATATACAACAATCCCATGCACTTACAACACCAATTTTACAAGAAATATGTCCCAACTAGCTTCTGCCCGCGACTTCATCCGCGTGGATATTAGAGAAAATCCTTAGGGAACCAGCCATTTTAACGTGATTAGGCGGGTCCACATCAAGCGACTTTGTTGAGGTATAAAAATCGAAGATCTGGAACACCTGATGCAGTACCATAATGGTAAACTATACAAAATATAAAAATGACACCTTAGCAAAAGTTGTTCAGCCTGATGAGCATCTTTTGTTGAGGTATAAAATCAAAGATCTGGAATACTTGATGCAGAACCAAGTTTAAAATTTGCACAAACATGTGTTTACAAAAAATCGAAGCTCATCTGATGTGGAAGGAAATCTAAGAGATCAGGTTACAGATGTTTAGCACAATATAATAACACAAGCTGGGAGTACCTCCACGTGGTGAAGGCGGCAGTTTGGACCTATTTTTTGATATCGACTTGCCTTAATACGGGTCAGACGCTTAAAACAGGTGTCGATCTAAGGACTGGTTGTTTCTCGCATGGATAACTTTATGTGGCTTTTCCAGGGTTAGTAACGCTTCGAGTCTTTTCATATTGGCTCCCGAAGGAAAGACTCCGAACATAGTTTATAATTTTTTTTATAAACTATGTTTACATGTTTACAATATTAAATATAAAAATAAAATAAAACCAGTTTATTAACTTTTAACATTATAACACTGCTACAAGTATTTTCTTATGTAACTACATTAGTTCATATTTATATGCTTACGCCGGAGTCATAAAGTCCACGCGTACGAAGTCGCGGGCATCAGCTAGTCAATAATAAATGTACGGTACGAAATCCTTACATATAAAAAAACAGTAGAAAAAGTGTGTCTGTACATTACATATATTTAAAATATATATATCTGGGGCTATGAAGACATAATAACAGAGTAAGAATTTGAAAAAAAAAGTGTGTCTGTTTGTCTGTTTGTTTGTCTGTTTTAAGACGCTAATCTCCGGAAATACTGAACGGATTTGAATGAAACTTTTTTTGTCATATAGCTGTTAAGCCTGGGCATAACTTAGGGTATAATTGATTTTGGGAAATGAAACACCTGATGCAGAACCATAATGGTCCAGCTAAACTATCTTTATCCTAATCCTTATATCCTTATACATAATACATAATAATATTATAAAACAGTAGAAAAAGTGTGTCTGTACATTACATATATTTATAATATATATATCTGGGGCTTGGACGAATCGTCCAAGATCTGGGGCGATGGTGACATAGTAACAGAGTAAGAATTTGAAAAAAAAAGTGTGTTTGTTTGTCTGTTTGAACATGCTAATCTCCGGAAATACTGAACGGATTCGAATGAAACTTTTTTTGTCATATAGCTGTTAAGCCTGGGCATAACTTAGGGTATAATTGATTTTGGGAAATGAAACACCTGATGCAGAACCATAATGGTCCAGCTAAACTATACAAAATATGGAAATTACACCCTAGCAAAAGTTGTTTAGCCTGATGAGCATTTTTTGTTGAGGTACAATCATCGAAGATCTAGAACACATGATGGTCCAGCTAAACTATCCTTACATAATAAAACAGTAGAAAAAGTGTGTCTGTACATTACACATCTTTCAAAAATAAATATCTGGGGCGATGGAGAAATAGTAATAGAGTAAGAATAAAAAAAAAGTGTGTCTGTTTGTCTGTTTGAACACGCTAATCTCCGGAAATACTGAACGGATTCAAATAAAACTTTTTTTGTTATATAGCTGTTAAGCCTGGGCATAGTTTAGGGTATAATTGATTTAGGAAAATGGAACATCTGATGCAGTACCATAATGGCCCAACTAAACTATAAGGGACACAAAAATGACGCTTTAACAAAAGTTGTTCAGCCTGATGAGCATTTTTTGTTGAGGTATAAAAATCAAAGATCTAGAACACCTGATGTAGAACCATAATGGTCCAGCAGTTTACAAAATATAAAAATGACATATTTGCAAAAGTTGTTCAGCCTGATGAGCATTTTTTGTTGAGGTATAAATATTCAAGATCTGGAACACTCGATGCAGAACCATAATGATCCAGCTAAACTAAACAAACATAAAAATGACACCCAAGCAAAAGTTGTTCAACCTGATGAGCATTTTTTGTCGAGGCACAAAAATCGAAGATCTGGAACACCTGATGCAGAACCATAATGGTCCAGCTAAACTATACAAGATATAAAAATGACATCTTTGCGAAAGTTATTTAGCCTGATGAGCATTTATTGTTGAGGTATAAAAATCGAAGATCTGGAACACCCAATGCAGAACCATTATGATCCAGCTAAACTATACAAAATATAAAAATGAATGATTTTTGGTCAAATTTCACTTCGCAAAAAACGTATCGCACTAGTTTCATTTCCCACATGAATCTTTGGCAAAAGGCTTTGAACATTGTGGCATAGTGGTAACCACAATTTTGATTTTGATCGGAAAAAAATAAAAATAATAATAAGCGGCGCATGATAAAAACTATGTATATCGATAGAAGAACTATAGACGAACAAAAAATGTAATTGATATAAAGCTCTAATGCGCAACGTTTTCGAGATAATCCATGTTAAAGATCCTGTATAGATAAAATCAATCTTATTCCCTATCCAATTAAATACCTGATAAGCAGCGCACGATAAAACCTATATATATCGATAGAAGATCTATAGATGAACAAAAACTGACATGTGATATAAAACCCTAAAGCGCAACGTTTTCGAGATAATCAATGTTGAAGATCCTCCAACTGGGAAAATGCAATAAGGTGACTTTATTCAGGAATTAATGACCTCAAGTTCAAGAGCCCAACGCTCTTAACCATTAGACCACGGAGACAGTCGTGTAAAACATTATTGACCGAGCGAGCACGAAGTGCGATCGAAGCGTCTCTGCTTCAGCTTGGGCAAAAATTCTTTCGTATGTCAGGCTGTCTGTTCCAGCCTACAGGTCGCATTTCTCAACCGATTCTTGTGAAATTTTGTGAGCAGGTTTGAAAATTATATAGAATTTTACTGTCGAGCCAGTTTTTTGATATTTTTTTTAAATGGCGGAGATATGTTAAAAACAGATTTCAGTCCACTTTCCAGCTCTGCCTGTTTTCCTCTACAGGTCGCATTCTTCAACTGATTCTCGTAAAATTTTGTAAGCAGGTTTAAAAATCATGTAGATTTTTTTGACAAACCAGTTTTTGAAATTTTTCAAAATAGCGGAGATATGTTAAAAAACCTATTTCAGTCCGGTTTTCCAGCGCTGTATGTTCTCCACTACAGGTCGCATTTCTCAACCGATTATCGTAAAATTTTGTGAGCATGTGTGAAAATAATATAGAATTTTTTTGTCACGCCAGTTTCTTAATTTTTTTTAAAATGACGGAGAAATGTTAAAAATACATATTTCAGTCCAGCTTTGCAGTGCTGTCTGTTTTCCTCTACAGGTCGCATTTCTCAACCGATTCTCGTGAAATTTTATAAACAGGTATAAAAATTGTATAGATTTTTTTTGTCAAGCCAGTTTTTAATTTTTTTTTTAAATGGTGGAGATAATGTAAAAAAATCATATTTCAGTCTGGATTTCCGGCGCCGTCTGTTCTCCTCTACAGGTCGCATTTCTCAACCGATTCCAGTGAAATTTTGTGAGCAGGTTTAATAATTATATAGAACTTTTTGTCGAGACAGTTTTTTGAAATTTATTAAAATGACGGAGATATGTAAAATACCATATTTCAGTCCAGCTTTCCGGCTGTTTGATCCTCTCTACAGGTCGCAATTCTCAACCGATTCTGGTGAATTTTTGTGAGTGGGTTCGATAATTATATATAACTGTTTAGTTAAGCCAATTTTTCCAAATTTAAAAAAAAATATCACCTATTTAAAAAAATATCAATATTAGAAGTACCATTTAGCTGCGAATACTCACGTACCTACTGTATGCTTTGAAAACTTCATGGCGACATTTTATTTTATCGTGAGGTCTACAGCTCACGGAGCCACTAGTAGTAGTATCTAATTGGAGGGGGAATAAGTTTGAATTTTTATCAATACACAGGATTTTCAACATGGATTATCTTGAAAACGTTGCGCTTTAGGGTGTTATATCATATGACATTTTTTGTTTGTCAATAGATCCTCAATCGATATATACAGGTTTTATCGTGCGCCGCTATCACAGTATAATAAACCCGCTATTTCCGAAATATCCGTCAAAAACAAATCTAATGATTACCACTATGCCAGCCTCTCTTACTAATAGGTTCAAACCCATTTACATTTCGCATTTTATTCACTTGGTCAAATTATCATTTAGCAGTAAAAATTTACTTTGTCAAGTTTTATTAGGTCAAATGTTTATTAAGCAAACATTTTATTTTGCCAAATATGTATTATATTCCAAAAAAATGTTTGGCAAAATTTACACTTCACACACTTAACTTATTTATAGCGTAAGTTTAGCAAATGATAATTTATTTTTACTGATACACGAATACAGGACAGGAGTATATAGGAATTTCAAGTATAAAGGGGACAAATGGCAGAAATAAATATTATTTATAAACGTAACAGGATAATAGTAAAAATATATTTCTTTTCATAAATTAAGAAACTAAAAACGATTTACTATGTTTTTTTAATCCGAATAAGTATTTTAGAAAAAAATAAGAAAATTCGGAGGATTATAGCACGTATTAATAATTATCAAATAGTGTAAAATTCAAAGCTTATTAAATAACTTTATTTCCAGTAAATAAAGTTAAAAACATTTTCTCATTCTTTGGCAATGTTTTTGTAATTTTTTGGAGTATCTAGATAGGAGGTTTTCTAAAATTTTTTTTAATAGTTAATTACATAGAAGCCCTAAAGCCCGAAGATATTCCCTATAAAGTTAGGGTAAAATTGGTATCGATTAAATCCTTATATATACATATAATAAAAGAGTAGAAAAAGTGTGTCTGTACATTACATATATTTAAAATAGAAATATCTGGGGCGATGGAGACATAGTAATAGAGTAACAATTTGAAAAAAAAAGTGTGTCTGTTTGTCTGAACACGCTAATCTCCGGAAATACTGAACGGATTCGAATGAAACTTCTTTTGTTATATAGCTGTTAAGCCTGGGCATAACTTAGGGTATAATTGATTTTGGAAAATAGAACACCTGATGCAGAACCATAATGGTCCAACTTAACTATAAGGAATATAAAAATGACACCTTTGCAAAAGTTGTTCAGCCTGATGAGCATTTTTTGTTGAGGTATAAAAATTGAAGATCTGGAACACCCGATGCAGAACCATAATGGTCCAGCTAAACTTTATAAAATATAAAAATGACATCTTTGCAAAAGTTGTTCAGCATGATGAGCATTTTTTGTTGAGGTACAAAACTCGAAGATCTGGAACACCTGATGCAGAACCATAATGGTCTAGCTAAATCATACAAAATATATAAATTTCATCTTGGCAAAAGTTGTTCAGTCCGATAAGCATTTTTGTTGAGGTATAAAATCGAAGATCTGGAATACCTGATGCAGAAGCAAGTTTAATTTATGTGCAAATAATCGAAGATCATCTGATGTGGAAATCTAAGAGATCAGGTTAAAGATGTTCAGCATAATAACATAAGCTGAAAGCACCTCCACGTGGTGAAGGCGGTAACGGTTTGGGCCTAATTTTAGGTATCGACTTGCCTAAATACGGGTCAGACGCTTAAAGCCGCTGGTGTCGATCTAAGGCCTGGTTGTTTTTAGCATGGCAAACTTTATGTGGCTTTTCCAGGGTTAGGTTAGTAGTTCATATTGGCTCCCGAAGAAAAGACCATTGTTTATAAATAATTTTTGAAACTATGTTTACAATATTAAATATAAAAAATAATTTTTTTTTTAACTTTTAACACTGCTACAAGTATTTTCTTATGTAACTGTATTAGTTCATATTTATATACTACGCTGGAGTCATAAAATCCACGCGTACGAAGTCGCGGGCATCAGCTAGTAGTAAAATATTGCGTTAGGAGATTTTGGCCGTGACATGTGAAATTGTATTTTATGTCGCATAAAAACTAAAAATTGCTAAAAACTAAGGTAGGAAGGAGGTATTGGTACTTCATCGTCAATTTGTATCTTATGCACTACTCAAATTAATATGTAAATCGTATGCCATGCAATATTTTGGGAAGAGTATGTTTTGCCAAACGATACATTTGACTAAATACCTAATACTTGGTAAAATGAAACTTTGACCAAGTAATTATTTGCTAAACAATAATTTGCCAATAAGAGTTTTGGTAACTGAAAAATTGCGATAACCAAGTTGTTTTGCCAAATGAAAATTTGCGTAAAATAGTTTGCGATGTGATATCTACACGCTTTGTGTTTTTGGGCAGTCGTGTAATAAAAGAATAGAAAAACCCATTGTTTTATTTCCAACACACCCTATACTTTTGTTTTTATCGATTGTTGATTGATCGTGTAATTCGTGTAGGTATGTTTGACATTATTTACCAACTACCGTCAAACCCTCCAACTTTGGACTTTGAGGGTAAAGTTGGCCAAAACCAGAAAAAAAAAACAAAACAATTGATAACACCAAAACTATGTAAGATAGGCTTAATTTTTAACCATTAGTAGAAAATAGACTATTTTTCTGATAACACTAAGTGTTAGTTCCATTGCTAACTTAATCTGGTTGTGTGACAGCAGTTGACAAAGACGTGCATTAAACTGGTGAACCAAATTGTGCTCTCTTTATTTTCGATGGTGAGCAAAAAATATGAAGCCTAGGTAAGTAATTTCCAGTTATGCTAAAGAAAGATATCAGGGGAACGTTTTAATGTGCATTTTAAATTACGACTAATCTTTGTTTGTGAGAAATGTGAGCGGCAAATGTTACAAACAGTCGCCCGAATCTTGAGTTGGAAACATTGGCCGCGATCAAATATGCGCTAGGGTTGTTACGTGGGTACCAGTAATTTAATTATTTGTAAAGTTCTGGGTTTCAATGAGGCGTTTTCCGTAAAGAAAAAAATAGATACAAAAATAACATAATACATATGTAGATGGCGTTTTAAGATCTTTTCTTAGGTTTGAAATCTTTCTGTCAATGTCAATTATTTGAACTATATTAATGCATATCAGCCTGTATAAGGTGGAACCAATTAAGTATCAATCTGAAACAGGTAATAGTGTTGCTTAAACTGAACAACTTTCTCCAAGGAACATAGGTCGAAAAACGATTTTTTTTTCGCTTCGTGACAACCCTAGTTCCCAAAAATCAGTTTATGGAAATGAGCTAAAATGACTAGGTAACATTAGCCACTGCTCTAAAACGTAAAAACGGCCATATTTTGTGTTCATTGTTTTCTGCAAGCCATCTCTAGACAGATTTCTAGTATAGTTCTTAATTATATGTAAATAGATGCTATACTTTAGATGATACAAGCAATGGACCATGTTGGCGGAAAGTTGAGGTAACTTTGGCAGGCCTTTGAAATTAATATAAAGGCATGAAATAATGTGTTTTTTAAAGTGTACCTATGCTTGGCTATTAGCTATTTGTGTACACTATACTTGCACATCATAAAATATACGCCTTACCATATATTTTTTCGGTGTGGCGATCGATTTTCTAAAAAAAGTGTCCAAAGTTGGAGGGTTTGACGGTACTAACTAGTTAATCTGTGACAAACTCATGTCATGTCCAAAGGGGTAGATAACAAAATGTCATATAGGTAAATAGAAAATGTCAAACAATTATTACCTCAAAACGGCTCCTTAAGATTGAGATTTTTCTTTTCTCCCGCATTATATTTTAATGATATTCTCCCCACACAATCACTAGAAGAAATCTATAGTATATTGGTAATTTCATCAAAGCGCATCATGGCCTAGCTTGTATAGATAAATCTGCATCATCCAATAATGAACGAAAATAGTAGTTGCGCGAGAATAATCAAATCTAACATCAAACTTTCTTTCTGTCCTTCATTCTAATAATTTGTTTCTTCCGCCTTTAAATGCTACTCATAATTTTCCAAATTGTTCCCCTTCTCTTCTGGACCTGATGATTGTTTCTTCTCCCCAGCACATCGCTAAGCATGGTCAGTTTCCAGCCGATGCCTTCTCTTATCACGATCTGATTTATGTCTCTTATAAGTCCCGCCCACCTAAGGCAAAGCCCAAGGTCGTGATGCAGCGCAATTTTATTGGAATTAACCATGACAATCTCAAGGAGGATGCCGCTAATACTGACTGGACCCAACTTCTGAGCTGTGATTCGATGGATGGTAAATTAGATTTTTTTATGCTAATACTTATTATGCTGTACGACACTCATGCACCCATTCGAACCGTGAAACTTAAACATCGTCCATCACCATGGCTCACAGATGATATTAAACATGTGTCTGAGCTTAAAAATATTGCCAAATACAGGTACAAACGTCGGCCTACACCTTACAATTGGGAGAAGTATGTTAAAGCCCGCAATCATTGCAATAAGGTGTGTAGGAATGCTCAACGCCAACATATCCATAGCTCTGTTAATATTGAAGATCCGACGAAAGTCTGGAATTTTTTAAGATCTTTGGGCATTGGAAAACAGCGACAAACCTTAAATCCGAAAAATATAAACATTAATTCTCTGAATCAACACTTCAGTTCCTCACACAGATTCGACGCAACGACGAAAGTTGATACATTGAATTCTCTTTCATCTCTTCCATGCCCTGATTACTCATCTTTTTCTCTACGTCAATTCACTGATTGTGATGTTAGGAAGAGCATTATGTCAATTACATCTAGTGCTGTTGGTAACGACAGTATCAGTCGTAAAATGATACTTCTTGTACTGGACGAAATCCTTCCCATCATCACGCATCTCCTTAATCATTCCATTCTAACTGGTGTTTTTCCATCGGCCTGGAAAGATGCTCATGTCACCCCGTTGCCCAAAATTTCCAAACCGTCATCTTTCGCAGACTACAGGCCTATCTCCATACTACCATTCCTCTCCAAAGTCCTAGAACGCCTTGTCCATACTCAGTTGTCCTCCTTCCTTCTAAAGAACCGACTCCTAAATCCTTATCAATCCGGGTTTCGTACAGGGCACAGTACTACTACAGCATTGGTGAACGTCACAGATGATATCAGATCGGGAATGGATAGTGGCAAGGTTACAGTCCTTGCGCTACTAGACTTTAGCAACGCTTTTAATTCTGTCGACTTTGACATCCTGCTTGGCATACTCCGCTCCATTAACATATCTCCGATCGTGATTGACTGGTTTCGTAGTTACCTGTCCGGACGCCGTCAGAGAATTCGCATTGAGGATACCTATTCCTCTTGGTGCGATATTTCTTCTGGGGTGCCGCAGGGTGGCGTTTTGTCTCCATTGCTCTTCGCTATTTTTATTAATTCTATTTCTTCTCAATTAGTTTCATCCTACCACCTTTATGCAGATGACTTGCAAATTTATATCCAAGCACAAATTGGCCAACTCTCTCGAGCTATTGACGTTCTAAACAATGACCTGGAAACGATTTGTTGTTGGAGTAGGTCACATGGCTTAACAGTTAACCCTCGCAAAACCCAAATTATAGTCATCGGTAGCTCTGCGTCTACGAATAAAATTGACTGGTCACAGTTACCAGCTATCTCATTTGATGGTATTTTCTTAAATCCTATTGACACCGTCAAAAATTTGGGTGTGTTAATTGATAAAAATTTAACATGGGGACCCCAGGTACGAGAAGTCAGTCGCAAAATGTTTGCTGCAGCTGGATCTCTGAAAAGATTGCGCAACTTTTTACCGATGGCCACTAAAACTGCGCTAGCACACTCTCTTCTCCTACCCATCCTGGATTATGCAGACGTCAGCTATCTGGACCTTACTGAAGAGCAACTGAATAAGCTTGAGCGTCTTCAAAACTTTTGTATAAGGTTCATATTTGGACTACGCAAATATGACCACGTCTCTGATTTTCGCGCCAAGCTCAAGTGGTTGCCAATTCGCCATCGCCGGAATGCGCACATAGTTTGCCTTCTCTACAATATTCTGTTTCATCCCCTTTCACCGCCTTATCTAAAGGAGCGCTTCAATTTCCTTCGTGACACGCATTCTCGAGTTTTGAGATCGTCGGAGAACATGACGTTAGAGATACCCAAGCACTCCACTAAATTTCTTGACAAGTCCTTCTCAGTTCAAGCTGCCCGACTGTGGAATGCATTGCCGGAGGAAATAAAACGTGCACAGTCTTTGGAAAGTTTCAAACGGCTAGTCAAAGAACACTATCTGTCACTATAAATTTGCAACTTTGTCCTATATTTTATCGTTGGTATTTATTTTATGTATATTTATATATCGTATAATATATATGTATATATGTATGTATCTTATAATATATTTACTTATAATTATTTATATTATTTTAAGTACTAAAGAACACCATAAACTACCCTATTCTACCTAATTTCTTTATCCAGCTCAACTATGGTTGCCTGGAAGAAATTGCTTTTTAGCGATAAGGCCGCCAATTGTTCTTCTTTTGTTTGTTTCTTTAAATATTCATGGTGTACAATAAAGTATATTTTATCTTTTATCTTTATCAAACTCCAGCTCAGTTGCTGCTGCTTGCGCGCTGTTGCCGTACCCGTCCGCACTCGGCAACCGCGCGGTCATGCAACGTCGCTTCGCAGCCTAGCATTATCAGTATTGGGCATCGATAAAATTATCGATACTTTATAGTTTATACTAGTATTTTATATTAGCGATACAAGTATCGGTAAAAATCTCAGTTATGATACCGTTATCGATATTTTCTTTAAAATATCGATATTCAGAAAATACCGGTAACCGGTCCCTGTCGCTAAGTACATAATGTATCGAAAATTCACATGCACAGATTGAAGCCAAGGTTCTATAGTTTATTTACAAACAATAAACTCAGTAAAACATAGTTCGTTGTAGTAATAGTAGTTAGTAAAAGTGCCAAAGGTTTTAATTATATCTAAAGGTCTATCTTATCAAGTCGCTACAATACAAAAAGTTTACAGAACTAAAACATAAAATTTTACATTTGTCTATTTTTATCATCGAAAATTCCTAATACTTCTAAACGGATCATCATATTTACACAATTTCTTTTGTCCTATCCGTTTAAGACCTAAACCTATCAAATCACACTAAAAACATCACGTGCTACTATGCAAAGGTCAAAATGCCCTCGGATCAACGTTAGTTAGGAAGATTGTGCACGCGCATGAATATAAAACGGATTAACATTTGACGCATCGGTGTAATTTCTGGGACCGTTAACGGATCAACAAATATCTTTAATTTGTGTATTTGTTGATGACGAGTATCTACATAAGAAACCGATGCTAATTGGCGGACGACCCTACTGTGTCAACACCGGATCAATGTATATCGGATGTATTCGTGGGGAGCCAATTATATACGACGAAAAGGTGGATCAACATTATTTCTAAAATTGTACTGGATCAACATTTACATAGAACGGTTGAATATATATATATATATATATAAGTTAATAAGAGTTAATAGTAGTTAGTTAGCCTTATATTCAATAGAATCGAATATCGCACCTCTGGGTTCACAGCAGTGGTTAAACTTCGAAACCACAGAGTAACAATAAAACAATGAGAAATTGAATAATGTATCCTGCCAAAAACATTTTCATGTATAGTGCTGCCAAGACTCCATATACATATATGGAGCCATATGGCTTGCACTGTCAAAAAGTTATGAGACCTTATGTAGAGCCAAGCTTCTAACTCTACGCGCCCTAACTCTACAAGCCCTCACTTCAAAAACTTCACCTTAGTCAAAATAAGTGAAAATAAGGAGTGTTTCGCAGGTTGTCTGGTTCGCAATGTTTTTATGTTTGAGACATTTTCCTAATTACAACGCCTCACATGCCTTGTCCTTTGAATATTATAATAAAACATAAATACCTATCTACCTATTCACTACAGACAAAAAGAAAAGCTTAGATTAACTAAACTTTCCGCTTTCCTAACCAAGAGAACTTGTAAAGGTTAAACATTTACATAAAACTACCTGAAATTAAAATAAAGCAACCTTTTATTACCCTTTTTCTTAATTTAAAGCTTCTCATTCAGCGTTAATTAAAATGTAGATCTCTGTGAAATGTCAACGAACTGCGCTTTTTTATGATTGTTTCAGTTCTTAACATTTTGCTTACTCAGGTGAGAAATGAAACAATAATTGTGTATATAATGATAATAAGTAGATCAGTATTTGATATTTAGGTATAAATGGATACTTATATTTTATGCAATCATCTCGTTGCTATACAGGTTATTCGTAAAACACCAATAACCTCGCAGGAGGTTCTACGACTTTTCGAAAATGACAAAAAAAATATCGACTTTTCATACAAAATTCGGTCAGCTATTCGGATACCTATTTGTATGAGATGTTGAATTTTTCTTCCTTTTCCGGAAAAGTCGTAGAAAAAACGTTGTCTTAGTAATCTACTCCCATGAGCTTGTTGGTGTTTTACAAATAACCCTGTTATGTTGCACACATAAAAATACAACACGTCTTTACGAATACAAGTGTCATCAATTGTCCCTATATGCATATACAGAATAGGATTTAAAATCAGAATCAGATCAGGCGCTAAACTACTGCACCATTGAGTTTTTCTGGTAATTCCTACCAGCTCGCTGTTACTATTCACATATTTTTATATACATATATTGATTTATCTTACTTGCTTTTTACATGTTTGTACGCTCCTATCTTTTTTCTCCGGCGTCCTAGCTACTTGTTGCCATACAAAGAAATAGAGATACAGATTATTATCTTTCAAATGATATATATTTTGTCACTGTTGGTTCAACGTCCAATTTGACCAAGATCCTTTGAGTTATCGTACCTATTTAGTTTTGCATTTTCTGACGTTCAGCTTCTTTTCAGGGGCCGTGGTTTCGAAGGTAATTTTGTTGGAAAATGCGAAATTAAATTAAATCCAAGAAACTTCAAAATTAGATTTTCTTTATGACAATACAAGAAACGCACTCGTTTGCGTAAAAGTGTTTTATTTCAAAAAATAGCATCAACGAAAATCTAAAAGTAAATAATATGGATAAATTCGTATGCAAATGGATTACGAGGGCTGTCAAAAAAAAGTGGTACGTGCCATTAATAAAATAGAAGTAGGTACTATACAAGCAACCAACACCACGACTTGTCACCCATAACTTGAACAAAGGATACCCCACAAAGGAAATATACACAGCACAGTGACATCAAATTCTATTATTTTCTTACAATGGACCAATAAAATTAATACGACACCACCCGTGGACAAATAAAGCGGCTTGCTCGTAAAGCAGCAATAAGCACTTAGACTTATTTCGATCGATGCTTATAGACAAGTGGGTTTCACCGTTGGCGATTTTATTATTTTATTGGAACTTGGCTATTACTTAAAGCAAAATATACTTAAGTCGGTACTTATGTTGTTTTATAATGAGTCTTGATTTCATGAAGAATTACGGTATAGGTAATATAATTTAGAGAATTTTTCGTAAGAATTTGTTTTTAAATACGCCTTACATTTTGTTAAATATTTATGTATAGCATTACGCTATAAATAAATATTTAACAAAATGTAAGGCGCCCTTTGATAAATCCAAGAAAAAAAACCCGGCCAAGTGCGTGTCGGGCCACGTGCCATAGGGTTCCGTAGTTACCTTATACCGTACCATAATACCACTATAATTTTATTTTACAAAAATAACTTTGTTTTCACAGTGTTGGCATGAATGACAAAGTTATATTTGCGGTTTTGGAAAATGTGCTAAATCCCAAAAATTAAGAACTATATCTCGTTCAGACCAATTTTCGTTGAAATTTTTATTAAGATCTACACCATATATTTTTTTAGATTTATCACTTTCTTATTTCATAAGTTAAAGGGGGCGACACACATTTTACCACTTTGGAGGTGTATATCTTTCAAACAGTTGACTTTGAGAAAAAAATTTCTTAGGAACATCAATCTCATTTTTTAAGACCTATCTATAAACAAACCCCGCACGTATTGGTTTGAATAAAAAATTATTTTTTAGTTTCAGTTCCATGTATGGGGAGCCCCCTTAATATTTTTTATTTTTGTATTAAAATCGTTAAGCGGTTTAGAGAATACATCTACCTACCAAGTTTCATTTGTGTAATCTTAATACTTTCGGAATAAAGTGGCTGTGACTTATGGACGGACAGACGGACAGACAGACAGACTGATGAATCTCTAAGGGTTCCGTTTTTTGCCAGTTAGGCTACGGAACCCTAAAAATGATGGTTAAATTCATGATGTATTGTTATTATAATTATGTAGAAAGATATTTGTCAAGTCGTGAGACATCAGAATGCGTGTACATAGCAATCCATAGCATTATTATTTTCTCTATAATTAATCAGGTCATAAGTTATGTAGTTTCTGATAAGTTTATTACTAATATCAAATACTCAGAGTTTAATTCCATTACTCTACGAACTATAGTTAATTATAACTACTACCAAATGTAGTTATACCAATGAAATATAGTTAATAACGCAAAGTTTTCCCAATTTTTATTAGATTGCTTTCGAGGCAAAAGATCTATTTCTGAGGCAACCCTAACATGAATTTAATATGTATTTACGTTTAGGGCCAAGACAGGCTACGTTATCAGGCATGCTAGCTATTCATGGCGGTTTGGTTAATACATTGTTGGGCTTGAGAAGTTAATATCTGTATAGAAATACTTTACTTCCTAGTAAGTAATTACTTCGGTTGGTATCTATAAATAAAGGATACAAACGAATAAGTTTTTTGGTTCTCGAAATAAGTATCTACAGTTGAAAAAGGTGAATTAGAACACTACATATATAATGTGTTGTGATGCAGGGGGTCAAGTCTGCTAATGTTTTCGTCAAAATCGTAGTTCTGTGGTGTTTGAATGGTAATGCTTTTTGACACAGTTCTTGTTTTTTAAACCCAAAACCGAAACACATTGTGTTTCTTAAGCCCGAACGGAAACATATTGCAGTTGTTCCCCCCCCCCCCCCCCCCCCTGAATGAAAAGTCTGGATACGTGCCTGTTGTGATGTAATGAATGCAAAACAACGATTTTTGAATCTTTCCTCTACTTGCGTGAGATCTTGCTTTTTACCAAATTTCATGATTCTAAGTCTTATCATAACTGAGATTAATATTTGCGTTTACTTAGAAACTTGTTACTATTATTAATTGGGTACCATTGGTATTTATTTGATATTCATTTCAAACTTCTACACGTTTCTGAGAAAAATAAACTCTACAGACAGAGAGGGCGAAGCAAAGAAAGGATATTGACTTATTTCTTGCATAATAGAACCCTAAAAGCCTAAGAAAACATATGAATTGAAATGACAAACGTTCATTAGAATGTTATTTGACGTTCTATTTAAGATTCAAAGCATAAACTTAATATTCACTGAAATAGACGAACAGAGTTCGCTTGGCTGCGAAACCAAAAGTGAGATGAGCCAGTGTTTGTAAATATGTAAACGTGTGCGTGAATTTAGAGATGCACTGAAATCCATTTTAAGTTGTCGATAACCATAATGTATTATTGCTCTAATAAATAAAACACAAACAAGATTTTGAACAATTTTATTTAAATAATTTCTTAAGGTCTCCTTTGAGGCTCCCTGCTTATTTATTTATGACATTTATCCAGTTTAATTTAATCACTGGATTTACAGAAAACCTGGAAATAATTGTTAAATTAGTACTTGAGTTGGTTTAATTTACCATTTGAAAACTGTCGGTTACAAGCAGCTTTAAATAAAACTATCAGTGTTCACAAAGACAAACAAAGTTATATTGGAAATCATCGACATGAGTATCGATATCGATAATTTTTGATCAATATCTACGCTTTATTTTCTCAAGTTCACGGACATAATATCTTTTTATCTAACACATAATGTTTAGAAATCAGCCTTTATTTAGGAAATAGGCGTTTAATAGCATCATATTAGTACATAACTTAGTGTGTTTGGGAATATATTCAACTAAAATATGAATTATGAAAATGGTAATAGTACAATCATATTTACCTGTGAAATGAGTGTTTATTTGAGTTATTGTCGTAAGTAACATTACAATCCAGTACAGAACACGACACCATTATTGATTAATATAGCTTTGAGAGCCAAACCGACCCGATCGCGAGCAAAATTACAAAATAATCTTGTTGACGCTTTTCACCAAGGTGATAAACGATGATAAATGAAGTCAAACCCGGTTTAGCTGTCAGTTTTGTTTTACTCTTTCTCGCACATCGCATAAGCCGTAAGAATCAGTTTCTCACTCGCACCTTTGTTCGTCTACTTGAGCATAGCGAAAAATTTTCTAAGTCTATGGAATGTTGTTAGGCGTGCACTTACACATTGTTTTAGTGTGCGTAATACGAGAGCATGCAGGCAGACGCACATGACGTGTACGCGCTAAATAAGAATAGTAATGTCAAACGGTCATTTTGATCTTTGTTCCTTTTCTTGCACATTCCTACACCCTGAAGTGGAAGCGAAACGAAAACAAAAATGGCCGCTTTGACAGTACTATTCTTATTTGGCTCCATAAACTTAATATTCACTGAAATAGACGAACAGAGTTCGCTTGGCTGCGAAACCAAAAGTGACATGAGCCTGTGTTTGTTAATTTGTAAACGTGTGCGTGAATTTCAGAGATGCACTGAAGTCCATTTTAGGTTGTCGATTACCATAATTACCCCAGTAAAATTCTACATTTGAATCGCAAAACGCGATGTAAAGCTGCATTTTTGGTATGTTATTTGGACCCCTTAAGGGAGTATGGAACTATGTTTTGCAAGCAAAAAAAAGTTGTGCTAGCTGCGTTATACGTGAAAAACTGCATGTTTTTTCAGTTTTTGCAATTTTATTAAAAAACTATGCGCTTTTGACATTAGTTGTCAACTTCATTTTGAAAATGTATTAAATTTCAAACAATTAAAGCTAACCCACAGCTCCGTATGTCTAATAGTTTTTGAGATATGATGCTTAAAACATTGACACTCACCGGCATATCTAACCGCCTACACCGTTATTTTTATACAATCATGCTCACTTCACAGTCTCATGAATATAAAAGTTTACGCATCTCTGCAATGGTTTGTATGTTGATAGATTAGGAAGGTGCTCGTTTTTCGAATAAGAATGTCAAATAAGCATAGACATCTCTCAATTTCGCCAAAAATGCAGTAAAGCAATGCATAATTTTAATACCATATATAATTGTATGGAACAAAAAAATTGGTTTACCTTTTCCTCTTTTTGGATAAATTGGGAGGTGTCTATAATTATTTGACATTTCTATTCAATAAATGAGCACCTGACTAATCTATCTACATACAAATTATTGCAGAGATTGAGAGATGCACAACCTTTTTTATTTATGAGACTGTGAAGTGAGCATGTTTGTATGAAAATAACGGTGTAGGCGGTTAGATATGCCGGTGAGTGTCAATGTTTCAAGCATCATATCTCAAAAACTATTAAACATACGGAGCTGAAGTTTAACTTTAATTGTTTAAAATTTAATACACTTTCATAATAATAGTGGCAACTAATGTCAAAAGCCTAAAGGTTTTGAATAAAACTGCAAAAACCTGATTTTTTTGCAGTTTTTCACGTATAACGCAGCTAGCACAACTTTTTTTTTCTTGCATACCTACATAGTTTCACACTCTCCTAAGGGGTCCAAATAACATACTAAAAATGCAGCTATACATCGCATTTTGCGTTTTTAGCAAAAATATTTGTAAGATTTTACTGGCCTAAATGTATTATTGCTCTAATTTATAAAACACAAACAAGATTTTGAACAATTTTATTTAGGTAATTTCTTTAGGTCTCCTTTCAGGCTCCATGCCGATTTATTTATGACATTTATCCAGTTTTACTTAATCATTGGATTTACAGGAAACCTGGAAATATTGTTAAATTAGTATTTAAGTAGGTATAATTTACCATTTGACAACTGTCGTTTAAAAGCAGCTTTAAATAAAACTATCAGTGTTCAAAAACACAAAAAAAGTTATATTGGAATTATTGGAAATCATCGACATGAGTGTCGATATCGATAATTTTTGATCAATCACTACGCCTTATTTTCTCAAGTTCACGGACACAATATCTTTTTATCTAACACGTAATGTTTAGAAATCAGCCTTTATTTAGGAAATAGGCGTTTAATAGCATCATATTAGTATATAACTTAGTGTGTTTGGGAATATATTCAACTTAAATATGAAATACGAAAATGGCACTTGTACAATCATATTTACCTGTGAAATGAGTGTTTATTTGGGTTATTGTCGTAAGTAACATTACAATCCAGTACAGAACACGACACCATTATTGATTTATATAGCTTTGAGAGCCAAACCGACCCGATCGCGATCAAAATTACAAAATAATCTCGTTGACACTTTTCACCAAGGTGATAAACGATGATAAATGAAGTCAAACCAGGTTCTGCTGTCAGTTTTTATTTACTCTTTCTCTCACATCGCATAAGCCGTAAGAATCGGTTTTTCACTCGCACCTTTGTCCGTCTACTTGAGCATAGCGAAAAATTTTCTAAGTCTATGATTCAAAGTTTACTCAAACGATTTCCATTCGTATTTCAAGGAGTCCTAATTTATTCCTTTTCATAAGCCCTTCCAATTTAGACTCGAATACCTTTAAGGAATTTATCAACGAACTCAACCTTTGTTTCTTAGCTACAGCTCTAGGGGTATATATTTTTGTTTTTAATGTTCCCATAAATGCCAATAAATAATGAAAAATACTTTATTATACACATCAAATTCAAGCTATTAACACCTAATTGGATAAGAATTTTAACTTTTTAAAGTAAGTAAATTGAAGCTCCATGAAACTATGATGAATTGAAATATAACATTATAGTCCTACTCGTACGCAAAAAAAACCGCAAATCGATGTACAGCAAAGCCGTTTGGTACACGTATACTTGAGGTAAAAACAAAATTTTGGACCCGCAGTTCATAAAAATTCTTCCCTTAGGAGAGGAGTTATGGTGTCATCTTTTTTTGTATGGGAAACATTTTTTTTTTCTAAAACCTATCGTGCATGGTATCGAATGAAAGGGCTTGCTAAGCCGGTTCTAAAAATATATCACATCATTATATTTCAGCCATTTCTCTTAAATTAAACCCAAAAACATTTTCAAAACATACCAAGTTTGGGCTCTTTGTGAAAATTTTTTTTGGTTTAATTTAAAACAAGTGCCTGAAATATAACGATGTGATATATTTTTAGAACCGGCTCAGCAAGCCCTTTCATTCGATACCATACATGATAAGTTTTAGAAAAAAAAAATCTCCATACAAAAAAAAGATGACACCATAGCTCCGCTCCTAAGGGAAGAATTTTTAAGAACTGCGGGTCCAAAATTTTGTTTTCACCTCAAGTATACGTGTACCAAACGGCTATACTGTACATCGATTTGCGGTATTCCATTGATTTAACCCCCACTATTATAGACAAACACATCATTCGTATCTAAACCACAGAATAGATATTACATGGAATATAAATATACTGGATGTCCCAAAACTTTGCTACACGGAGGGAAAGTACCTTAAATATTGAAGATAGGAAATTTTACTGAAAGAAGACTTCATTTTGTTTTTAAAAATAATTGGAACTGTATTCAAACAATTTTTTGAATTGTTTACTATACGATACAAATTGATACAATACGTAATAATAATAAATTTAATGCAAATTTTCATGGTATTCTTTTTATTTTAGATGCTGTGTTATTCAAGAAAAAATAAATAATCCTAATGAGTAACCCTTTCGATTGGTATTGTAAAAAAAAATTGTTTTTTTTTCATATTTATTAGGTTCGATTCCGGTTAAGGCAGGCAATTTTTTGAAAATCTTTGAATGCAGTTCCAATTATTTTTAAAATCAAAATGAAGTCTGCTTTCAGTAAAATTTCCTAGGTATCTTCAACATTTAAGTTACTTTCCCTCCGTGTGGCCAAAGTTTTGGCACAGCTTGTATACTGTAAATATCTTTTTATGGAATATTGGGATAACAAAAGGCACTCTTCATCTCGTAACTTTTTTCACTGCATTTACATGAAACAGAATAGAATATTTTGTATATAATGAAAAACATGCTTTACCTTACACAATAGTCATAATCAAGGGAACAGTTTCGGCTGAGTGCTAGCAGAGTGGCAGCCCTATGGGACTTCATTCAGGATTCGCCTGTGAAAGCAAAGTCTTCTAGTAATGTTCAGGGAATTTAAACAAACTTATTGATCTTTTTATGTACGTACTGACATTTTTGAGCCCATTTTTTGTCAATATAAGGAGTTAAAGTTCTAAATATCAATTTAATAGGGTGGTGTATAGCTAGTTCCCAACCTTAAAAAATACTAGCAGATAACTCTGATCTCCTTTAGAATATTATAATATTATAGAAACTATTAACTCTATTAAATTCTTATAGTTTGCTGTAGTCTTAAATAGCAAAAGTACTCGTAGCCAAGCTTTCCTTATATCTTTAAACGAGCTGATTATTGTATGTATATATTTACATGTAAATATATATATATTTCGGTGATCTCGGAAACGGCTCTAACGATTACGTTGAAATTTGGTATATGGGGGTTTTCGGGAGTAAACAATCGATCTCGATAAGTCTTATGTTTGGGAAAATGCGCATTTTGGCATTTTCATGCGTTTTTCTTTCGACGCAGAATATGGTCGCTAATTGCGTCCGCGGCCGGCCAATGTCCATTTGGTTCAGCGGGTTAGGACGCGGACCACAAGAAATGAGTGTTCTGAGTTCGAATCCCGCTCGGTGACTTACTTTTTTTATGTTTGTTCAAGTTTATATATTTTTTTATTTTTATTGTTTTTATACAAGTTTAAAAAATGTAGTTAATGTTGCTTTCGAGTTTTTATTTTATTGAGGCTTGTGAAGCAATAGTGCAAAACAAAAAAAATACCAATACAAATTTTAAACACAGTTTTTCGGATACGTTTTATGACGCCATCTCTCGGATGATGCTATTAAAACTAACTACTACGCCTCGCGGAATTATTATGTTGAGATTATGAATATCGAAAAACATCACATACTCGTACATTACTCTGATCCCAAAGTAAGTAGCTAAAGCACTTTTGGTTAGAAACACCACCATATTACAATAAATAATAACCGGTTCACCCAGATATTTACCTAAACACCACCATATTACAATAAATAATAACCGGTTCACCCAGATATTTAGCTGTTAAACCAAGTTCACATTCACACGGTATAGGTAGAACTCTCTCTCAGACGAACCATTGTCATAAGTAGAATGAAATGGTCGCAAAATATTATCTATACAGCTTCTCCGGTACGAAATGCACGTTAACCCGTTTGTCCGGGCTGCTTTAGTTAGCAGTCGTTAGCAAGTACTGGCGCCGGTAATGACATCTCTAAATAAAAGAGGATAATTTACAGCTGAAAGATTCACGTACTGTCTGGCTTGTTTGAGTATGTATGAACGGGCTATAGTTGACATAAGTACCTCAACAAAAAAAACAGTGTATATGGATAAACCGCAGGTATATAAATGGTTATTCACCACCACAAATCATACAACAAATACTTACGCGATCACCACCAATCAACGTCCATTAACAGTCAAATATTTGAAACTAAGTGGTAAGTTTATCTTGCCATTGAGAAAATGAACGCAAAATTATATTTCAGTTTATAAAAAAAAATATTTTAAAATCTAATTCACATACTTACTGCGGTGACTAATAAACCAGCTTTCCCCTAAATTGCGGTTAGAGCAACGTTCACACTGTCGCGAATGAATATTTATGAGTAATTACGTTCATCAAAGTTGTGTGTAATAATGTTGATCGTCGTCTAAGTTATGTGTGCTCAATTATTATTCTGCGATCCTATGAGAAACGTTTGCTTTCTTTACAATTTAACATTTACATTAATAGACTGTTTTTGTAGACCACATTTAGAGTAAAGTTCAGACGAAAACTCTAAATGAGGTCTACAAAAACATTATATTTAGACAAAAGACCGACTATCTGGTGAAGGTTGTGAAAAATCACTAAATGCGTATAACAGAGGACCGATCGTCGTGAATATCCTTGGGGGAGGCCTTTACCCAGTATTGGGTGTCGTGGGGTTAATGTGATAGTGATGATATTTATTGTTAAGATATATTCAGCCGCGATAGCTAAAGGTGCGTCCAGATATGTTCTTTTGCCCGTACCGTACCTCCGTTCCGATCGGCGTCGCGATCAAAGAACGCTAGTCTGGACGCATGTTCGGAACGGTGCGGAGGTACGCCGTTCCGTTCGCCGAACAGGTACGCCTCGATCCACCTCGAATCTCTCGCTCTTTTGCCCGTACCCGTATCTCTCGCTCTAGAGCGTCGCGAACAAAGAACGCTAGTCTGGACGCATGTTCGGAACGGTGCGGAGGTACGCCGTCTCGATCGCCGACAGGTACGCTCCGATCCATCGCGAGTCGGTTTTTTCGCCCCGTTCAAAGGAAAAACGGAACGGAGGAACGGTACGGCGCTAGTCTGGACGTGATCGCGGTGACGCCGACGTTCGGAGGTTGTAGTACAGTAGCCCGCAGTACATTTAAATTACGAAAAGGTTTTAGGTACCGTTTGTCGTTGTGATATAGTTATTTATTATGAAATTATAGATACTTTAACCCAAGTTTTACAGATCGCAACTCGCCGTAACCTATATTTGTATATCTCCAAAAATGAGATTTTTTTATTTTTCGAGGTTAATCACATGGTTTAGCTATTGTCGTGTTCTACAGCGCTATGTTTGATTGCCACTGATAATAGTTAGACTGTGAAAAGTAGCCATACAAAGATTTAAGACCAGATGAAATGGATGGACTTTATCTGGTCTTAAATCTGTGTATGGCTACTTTTCATAGTCTTAATATTATCAGTGGCAATCAAACATAGCGCTGTAAAACACGACAATAGCTAAACCATGTGATTAACCTCGAAAAATAAAAAAATAATCATTTTTGGAGATATACAAATATAGGTTGCGGCGGGTTGCGATCTGTTAAAGTATCTATAATTTTGTAATAAATAACTATATCACAACGGCAAACGGTAACCTTTTTCGTAATTTAAATTTACTACGGGCTGCTGTACTATTGGATCGGAACGTTGATACGGAACGGAGGTACGGTACGGCGCTAGTCTGGACGTGATCGCGGCGACGTTCGGCGGTTTGATCGGAACGGTAGTACGGAACGGAGGTACGGAACGGGCAAAAGTAGCGTCCAGACTTATTTGATCGGAACGCTGGTACGGAACGGAGGTACGGTGCGATCAAAAGAACATATCTGGACGCACCTTAACGCTTGTTTTACACATTTACACAAGGCAAATATTGAACCATTTTTTGAATTTGGAGACCCAAATAACATCTTTTTGAGGCATTTCAACTATACCAACTATTTAGTTGTATTTAGCCGTAATTTGACGGTTGATAGAGCTGAAAGGAAAATACTTCCAAGAAAAACATGTATCAAACATCTAGATTGATTACTCTCACATACTATGTCTGATGTTTCTTCAATCGCATAGGAAAGTCACTTGAACTTTTGCATAGATATAAGAAAGTGGTTGTAAGCAAAATTCGTTTGTTTAGCATTTTCAGCACCAAGCTGACTATTGATCGGTGTGATTTATTTGGTGACGATAAGAGTGACACACAGATAAGGAGGGGCGATAACGATTTATCTGGTGGAATTGTCAACATGCATTTTATGGGGTGCCTATATAGAAGCATTTTTATGGAAACATTTTCGATTTTTTTATTAAATGAAGTCACTTATATCTACATGTCTGGTTTGCATGACAAATTAGTTCCGTACAAAGTTTATTTTGATGCATATTTTCCCACTTTCTACAATATCAACTAAGAATCCATTTTTCCGTTATCCGTTGTAGTTTTCTTAGTACCTCAAGCCTGTGGTGGCCATTATTACCTTTGTCACCCTATTAAAATTGATATGAAGGCAAGCAAGATACATTTTACTATCTCCAGCAGAAATAACTTTTTTGTCATTAACAGCAATAATTTTCATACATAGATAGGAAAAGCAAGAAAATTTTACTTCATAGAAATAATTTTATTTGTATTAATCATCAATAAAATGTCATCGTTGGAAATTACAAATAAGCCAACAATTTGCGTAGTTATTCCCTCACACTTACTCAGTGGTTATTTCAGAAAAGTCGAAAGGGTGATTAATTTCAATCGAAAGCAATTTAACAAGTGTGTAATTCGTACAGTAACGACTTGTTTGGCAATTAGCTGATTTGGACCGCCCTCATTTCGGCGATATCTGTATGTTCTACACTACGCATAAATTGCAAATTGCCGCCAAGGAGTACGTACGTGGTAAAGTTGGCGGAAACCTGATTTGCATTATTATCGTAACACCCACATACGAGGAATTTACGACGTTTCGTTTGCCGTTTTAGATTGGTTGTTTCAGTGAGTGATTTTATTAAATATGCAATGCTCTAGTGGAGTTAGGTGCGTTTTATGGTGTGTACGGGAATATTTTATTTGACCGAAGATATCCGTAGAAACAGTAGTCTGTACACATTATCTAATTAAGACACGCGCCACCCCTCGTGCTAATTACCTATTTGTCTATCATTGAGGTCATATAAGTACTATTAATTTAGACACTTAAAGTCATTGTTGCGCGATATTGCGATATGCGAGTCATATAGGTTTCTAATTTCTATCTTCTATTTAACTCGCGGTCGCGAAAAGAAAAATCCATCGGAGGCTGCCATTGCCATCTCTCTAAAAGTCTAAAAAAAACTATTAATAGAATTAATCACAACTGCAAACAAAATATAAGTTTATTTCGGGGCATTGGCAGCCCTAACGGATTTTTCATGCCTTAACTTATGAATAGGTGTATAAATATGTATATAGGTATTATAGTACCGATATCACTTTTGGGGGATTTTCGTAAAAATATTTTACTCTTTATAAATTAAGAGTAACAGTTTTTACTGTCGTGGGTGTATAGTTTACATAAATAAGATTGGGCAAATATGATTATGCTTTTTAGAATTCCTTAATCAAATCAATCAACAAAAATGAAGCTATAACTATACCACTATAGTGCCCTTAGCTTTAAACTAGTTTCGCAAGTTAATGACATTTGCTTATGTTCCATCAGATAACATACTTAGAATTTACATACTAACCCAATAGCTAAAGCGTTTAATACTAGCTTATCTTTGCCCACATATTGGGCAAATGTTTCACGTCATGTGCCCGAAATTCATTGTTTTCATGGTGATAAGTAAAATGGTTATCTTCAGAAGTCTATTCTACATTTATTCTCATGATGACATTTTCTGACCACTGTAGACTCGATCTCGAATCGAAGAATATAGCTACGTTCGTATGCAAAAAAAGTTTAATTCAATTAAGTATCAGTATTTCAAGAGTACCTACATAGACTTGCGATTATGAAGATGACCGTTTTTTATCAAAGAAAATTTTCTTCCAATTAATATTGTTGGGGCCATATGTTGAATTAAAAAATCTTTTTCCTCTTTCCAGGACTGAAAAGACTGAAGACACAGTATCAAGTAGTGGAAACCTCAATAGCAACAGCGTTGTCCGGCATAAGATCGTGGTATTGGGCGGTGCAAAAGTCGGCAAATCCTCGCTCATATCCCAATTCCTTTACAGCACATTCTCACCCAAATACAAAAGAACCATAGAAGAGATGCACCATGGAGACTTTAATGTCTCAGGAGTGAGACTAACCTTAGATATATTAGATACGTCAGGAGCTTATGAGTTTCCCGCAATGAGAGCCTTGTCAATGCAGTCGGCTGATGCCTTCATACTCGTATACGATATAACTGATGGTGATAGTTTCTCCGAAGTAAGAGCCCTGAGGGATCAAATACATGAAACGAAGGAAAGCACAGCGGTGCCTATTGTGGTTGTTGGCAATAAAGTAGACCTGGCTGAGACTGGCGCGCGACAAGTGAGTACCTAGTGACTTTATCTGATATTATTTTTAAATAAAAAAAATACACAATGATGATAAAGTATCGTTTCTGTTGGCAACATGAACAATTAACATTCAAATCACGTGCCAGAAACTTAATGGGACAGCAATCTTTTTCCCAACTTTATCCTGAACTTTTCCATTTTTGAATTATTATACTGTTAATTTTAGCACCAGAATTCACTAATTGCAACACATACAAAAAATCTTGTCAGTCCGGCATAATTTAAAAATGAATAGTATAATTCAACATCGTAGGAAACATGAAAATGAAACAAACAATACTCTCATCTTACTCTACTCTTACTAAGGAACTAATCCTAACGTAGTTTTGTTCAAAAGAAGGCCTACCTTCAGTGAAAGGCAAAAACAAAATATAGGAGCTATTTAAATATGTGCATATATTCAGCATTTCTAGTGAACCAAGAAGCTTATACCCACAATGGAGATTGCACGCCTAGTATCATAGTGAAGATTGAAAAAAGACTCTTTAGTGACGTCACGGCGTATTGCTATCTCTTTCTTTTCGTTTTACAATACGTTTTCGTTTCTCACGAACGACGAACAACGAACACGTATTGTAACACTAAAGAAAGAGGTTGCAATAAGCCGTCACGTCACTCAAGGACATTTTTTCTATCTTCACTATGACACTGGCCGTGCAATCTCCATTGGAGGGAGGTATAAGCTTCTTGTAGAGAACACTTCCTTTGTCTGTGGACAGTTGCGGTAATTTTTTTTCTTCTTTAAAACATTTTACTTCTTTTATGAAATGCTATTCTAAATTATAAAAATGTTGTACAAAAAGAAATTTCCACTAGACAAGACAATTTAAGTTAGCTAAAGTTCTAGTGCAACTCAGTGGCTATCATCAAGAATGGCCCGTTTCCACGCGTAGGACGTAAAATTAGTCCTCGGCACAGGCGCGTCACTCCCTGTAGGTGTGAGCTTGGCGCCAGTCTGGCGGCGGCTACGTCACGTGCGTCACGACTTGTGATAGGGTTGGCTATTAGCAAACGTAAGGAAATAAATAAAACGAAAGTTTGATGAAATTTAATTGTATTGATTTTATATTAATATAAATGCTAGTATATTACAATTAAGAATATGGATCAATAGTTAATATGATTTCTCGATTTGTATCAATATCAAAGTTTATTTTTCGTTTGCCCGAATTGTTATTTTTATTATATTAATCAACTTCTGCAGTTACTTACACACTTCTAAAATTTCCGCGCGTTCAGTTCATTACAAATTAAACGCTTTTTACGGTTTACCGCTTGTACTTTTATACCAATATTGGTATTCATTCAGTTGATAGTTTAGAATTATTTAGTTTAATCTTAATTAATAGAATAAACTATGTCGGGATTTACACCATATCATGGCGCATGCAACTGCGCCGAAATATCGGAGTCTCAAAAATAAACAGGTACATGGTGTAAATCCCGACATAGTTTATTCTATTAACGTCAATAACCATGGAAATTTAAAACAATATAATCTTAATTAGTTTTTATTATTCCTTCTTTATTCTCATACTAAAAAACTTTAAGAAAAGTTTTATGAAAATCCATACTCCACCATAGTATTTAACTTAATTTAATAAAAAATACAAAAATGCAAATATCTCGGAAATGGTGCGTCGGAGCCTAAAAATAAAGTTTTTTTCGACCCCCTAATAAACCGCGGAGGTAAATGAGAGGTAATAAATGAAATCACAAAAAACGGTCAAATGCGAGTTTTTAATATTTTTTCTATCTGTGTAGTGTCTGTGTAATAGATTATGTAGTTTGGGGTGGTTGTATGGAGTGTCCGGGGTGAAAGGCAAGACGCCTTGTTGTAGCTATTTAATTTTCAATAACATTTTAAGTACTTATTTATTTTATTTTTCTGTAGTATAAAGCACTATGTGTCACTCGGAAGAAAGTGCAATCACTACATCACTCCTCAATGTACGTACAATATACTATTAATTTCTTCAGATTACATTTCGCGGCGTGACACATAGTATCACTTTAGTTTGTCGTACTTGCCTGTAATGTTTGTACTATTATTGCGCGGTGCGACTTACGAGCGAACTAGGCAAGCCTGACAGAGCGTGACTCCGCGGAGGAGATTCCTCGCCCCGATGGCGTCGCGGCACCCCCGCGCGCACCCGGCGCACTCACACATAGCCGCGAGCAATTTTACAGCACCCATACGCAAGTGTCGCTTCTTTTTACGTTAGTATATATTTTCTTTGTCCTCGGTCTTTATAGCCAAGGTTATAATGTGTAATGAAGCTATTCCGTCGAGAGGCGTACTCATCCATACTCAAACAATATACTTACGTTATTCTGTACCCGAGATCGAGACAATATGTTTACTTATGAATCATATTCCTTAACGTGTTGGCACCACGAGTGTTGATATACACTTAACGAGTCCCTTTCCTTTTTTCTGAACAAAAAAAGGATTTTATTATTTGCTTTAAGGTTAAAATTTATTCAGTACAATTTCTTGACACAAGTTCTTACATAACTTCTGTTTGTATATTTAATTATAACGAGTTATGACTTTTAAATATGTCGAAAAATAGTACATTATATGATACAAGTGAGCTAAGTTGGTCTAAGGACCAATTACTAATACTGTTAGTTAGTCATTAGTTAGACCAACCTGATAAGGTTTTAAGGCTCACTTTACGAGCTAGTATGCTAAAAATATCTATTCTTGTTGGAGTATTCCCAGAAATCGACGGCCGCATCTAATAAAAAAAACTTTATCTACACTCACAACGTAATGTTCCAAATATGAATTCATAAAAGGTAATATAAATACGTACTTTATTTTCGTGGACAGGTAAAATTAAAAAATAAACTCATTACGATGCAGTCAACTGCATCATAAAATAACTTTTTTTCTCATTACGATACAGGGCAAATCCAAAAAGAAGGCAGTGCCGTAACATTAAAAAAGAACAACGATATTTTCCCACTTATTTTCCATGATTAAAATGCACTCTATGGTAATCGATGACTTAGTGCGATTAGTTTGTTGGAATGCACTGATCTATTTTTTTTAATGGAATGGGCGCCAAGCATTTCAGATAAAGTTTTGATTTCAATTTTTACATTTTGTTATACTTACTGAATTTTGTAGGTTTTTTATTTTTGCTTTAAAATGTGAAAAAAAATACTCTGCCCGATATTTTAGTTTAGATGCAGCTAAGGAATTGACTTATTACAAGGTAGGTACCTAGCTAATACAAACAAAGTCTCTCTCTTTCTCTTTTCTAACGTTGATCTTTTATTTAGTAGGTTCAATCCCAAATGTATGAGTGTAGATAAAGTAGTGTATGAAACTGCACATAATTAGGTATTAAAACACTCGTGTGATACTATTAAAAACCTCGCCTACGGCTCGGTTTTTAAACACACACTCGTGTTTTAATACCCCTCTTTATGTGTCAGTTTCATAAACTACTATTACAGGAGGAAATAAAAACGAAATAAAGAAACCATTTTAACTCAAGTTAGTATTAAAATAGACATACATAATATTGTAGGAAGAAAAGAAAGATAAAAACTATGGTTTCAGGATAAGTAACATAAACAATAAAATATTTACAGTTTTCTGGAAATCCAGGAAAAAAAACATTGCTTTGCCAGTAACATATTGCTGTAAAACCTCGAACTCTTATCTTTTACAATGCTGATCATATCAGTTGGGTATATAGGGATCTGGATCTCCTCCATTCACTACCTGGATAGTCATCATCAGACCACAGGACGGTACATCCGTTGCAGGAAATCAAGGCTTCAAAGTTACCTCGTTTGTATGAAAAAGTTGATGAGTATAATTATGTTTTGCATTTACTTATACTTTATTTGGATTTAAATAAACGAGCATCAAGAATATCACAATTGTTACTGACGAAAAATTTCTGATTAGTGAAGGTATAAAGTTCAGAGTCAGAATACTGGAATTTTAAATCACTTTTCTGTGCTAAAGTAACGTTCGTTGTAGTTCAAAGTTGAAGTAAATGGCAAAATTGAATTTCCGTGCCGTCAGGCATACAGCCCAGGTTGCCACTCAGAACTCGCTGACAATTCGAAAAACGCCCAGCATAGTTTACACTTTGCTTTCTTACCAACTATTTTGTTTTAGAACTTCGAGCAAGGCGATACATATTATGCTGTTGCGTTCAAGTGACATTTAAAATCTCCTCTAATTAGAGAATGAATTATTTAATTGATAAATCATTAAAAAGTCCTTTAATTGAGCTAGCTAATGCTTTTTGTGGACCTATTGTATTTTAATTTAAAGTTTTATTAACTGAGAAATAGCTATTTCTTAGCACGTGTTGCTTCAAATTGTTACAATTAACATATTACCGTGATATTAGAATAAAGACGAATGTAAAAATTTCGATTTTATTGGTTATCAGACTTAATGACCTAATTTAATTGCAGCAATTAATGCGGCTGATAGTAATTAGGCTTTTAGGCTGTTTCCGATTCAGCAGTAACTTACAAAATGGCGTATTTATTACCTTTATAAAGGCCTATGGAAAATTACTTTGCTGACAGTGCAGTATAAACCAAAAACCGGGTACCCGACTTAATTGCCTCATTCAAAGATAATTTATGCAAAACTTTCATATCATTTAAATTGATTGAAACCCCTGGGCTGCTATCGTGCTGTCGCGAAGCTCTTCGTTTGTTGTATTGTACAATTAGAAACTTTGTATCAAAGAATTAGAGTTGAATTTCACGTACTTGAAGGAAATAAATTTAAGGGGTTTCATGAAAATAAAATTTTATCTCTTGCCTTATAGTTTCTAATTGTATAACACGACATCAAAAAGTTTCGCGACAGCCCCATAGTCTGGCCGTGGCATAAAAAAGTTACTGGTATAAACTAGCGACTGCCCCGTAACTTCGTCTTCGTGGATAGTTATTTTTTTATCCCTCGGGAACAGTACTTTATCTTGATAAAAATAGCATAATATGTCCTTTTCTGTAGCCGGCAACAACTATGGTCCAGTTAACAAGACTATCCGAAATGTGTTACGGGCAAGAAATAAAATGATCCCTATATTCTCAACGAGTCATACTGAATCGTGTCACACTGTAACTGGTTGAGAAAAAAAAACGCAACGAGTAACAGGTGTGACTTGATGCAAATTTTCATTCTCATCAAGTAACACTGGTTCATGTATAGTGTGACACGTTCGGAAAAGAATCGCATCCGGTAACAGTGTGATTCGATGTGAATTTTCATTTTCATCTACACTGGCCTGCAAAACTAAGTACTACAGAGGTCTATTTTCATACAAACGAGGTAACTTTGAAGCATTGGTTCTCCGCCCAGGATTAAACGTGGTGTGATCTGATGATAGCCATACAAGGAGTGAATGGAGAAGATTCAGATCCCCATACACACCCAATTGATTTGATCAGCATTCTAAGAGCTGTAAGGATTAGAGTTATCAGTTACAGCATTTCTATACATTTTAATGCTATTTTTGTGGTTTTTAAACATATCCAAACAGCTCTTAGTTTCAAAGTTACCTCGTTTGTATGAAAATAGACCTCTGTAGTACTTAGTTTTGCAGGCCAGTGTAGTAACCTGGTTAGTGTATAGGTCCCCTGTTACTCGTTGAGAATTTTTATTCTCATCTAGTAACATAACACTTGTTTGTAAATGGTTCATATTTATTCTTCTCCTTCTTCATCATCTGAGCGTGAAAAAATATTATTTTAGTAACGGTGTTAGGTAACTCCTCCATGAGAAATGAGTTAATAAAAAAATGAACCATTTACTGACACGCTAAGAATATAGGAAATGATCGGCTCAGTAGGACGTGAAAGCGCAACAAAATAACAAACTCACTTTTGCATTTTATAATATTAGTTACGATTAGTATAAAGTTAGAGTTAGGATAAAATAAAAAGGTTAAAGTCTCTGTTTTGAACGTATCCTAAGTATAACTCGTGTACTATCAATTTCAGAAAGGGTACTTTTCTATTAGGAAATTGAACACTTAATATCAGTAAATATTACAGGCACAGGAATATTTTATAAAAGCTTTCTAGAAGGAAAACTCCATTCCATCCATTTAGGCCGGCTTACCGAATTCCTTCTATCTGAATTTATTTTCGCAGAAACGATTATCGTATTCAAAAAGGTAATAAAGTATTCGAGTGTGATATACCTGCCTACCTAACGTGTAATAGAATTAGAATGGCCACATACAGACGTAATTCCGTTTCGGAATTCCGTACATACGTAATTCCGAACGCAGCTAATCCATACAAATCTATGGACCTAATTTTCCATATGGAATTTTCAGACATTATCGATATTCCGATGGGAATTCCGAATCGAGATTCCGTCTGTATGTGGCCGGCTTTAATGGCTAAACCAGAATATGGTAATAGGGAACATCAAATTGATCAAATTTTTATTATGGGACCAACACTGAAACCACGATAAAAACCGGCCAAGTGCGAGTCGGACGCGCGCACGAAGAGTTCCGTAGCAAAAAACGGCAAAAAAATCACATTTATTGATGGGAGCCCTCCTTAAATATTTATTTTATTTTTAGTATTTATTGTGATAGGAGAAACAGAAATACATTATCTGTGAAAATTTCAACTGTCTAGATGTTGTCATTATTAATATCGAGTAAAAACGGCAAAACAACACGTTTGTTGTATGGGAGCCCCGCTTAAATATTTATTTTATTCTGATTTTAGTATTTGTTGTTATAGGGGTTAAAAATTTCAACTGTCTAGCTATCATGGTTCATGAGATACAGCCTGGTGACAGACAGAAAGACGAATAGCGGAGTCTTAGTAATAGGGTTCTGTTTTTACCCTTTGGGTACGGAACCCTAAAAATTAGCTGTTTCATACATTTTCATATTTTCGTTATTAATTTTTGTGTGAAACAGCTGTTTTTTTTAGGGATTTCATGGTTGGTCCCACAGTTTGATGGTTCATATCTACCGTTGTATGTATAACATATCTGCAATCGCTGACCCTATGTTAGTACTTTATTAGTTTCAAAATCGCTGACCTTATATGAAGGTTATTACTTTATTAGTTTCAAAGTAATGTTTTGACGTTGAGATAAAATACACTTATTCTAATGATTTTTTTCTGCCACTTTTCGACTTAAAGCAAACACCAATATTAAACATTTTAGATATAATTATTGAATAATAACTGAAACTTGTGTAGGAGGGCGAACTTTAAATATAAAATAATTATCCAAATATTTATATACAGTAGCCACCCACAGTGGAATTTAAAAAAAAAACCGGCCAAGTGCGTGTCCGGCCACGCGCAGTGGGGTTCCGTAGTTACCATACAGTGTTGTTCCTGGCAAATTTAGGATTGCCGTATTCAAAATCGAAAAATTGCCGTAAAAAGCCCAAAATTATAAAAAATTGCCGTAATTTGAAAAATATCATGAATTTTAGCCTATTTTAGCTATGAAAATTGCCGTATTTGTATGGACATCGTTGTTGAATGGTGCCGTATTTCGAGTCAAATTCGATCTGGATTACCGTAGAATACGGCAATTGCCGTATCAAGAACAACACTGTTACCATATACCATACCTTATTTATTACTACTATCATTGTTTATCTGCAAAAATAACTTTGTTTTTCATAGAGTTTGTATAAATGACCAAGTTATATTTGTGGTTTTGTAAAATATGCTTTATCTCTAAAACTACTTAATATATCTCGTTCAAACCAATTTTCGTTGAAAGTTTTTATTAAGATCAACACTATATTTTTTTTATTTTTTATTTTTCACGCTCTTATTTCAAAAGTTAGGGGGGGACACACATTTTACCACTTTGGCAGTGTTTATCTTTCAAACGGTTGACTTTTAGAAAAAATTGTCTTAGGAACCTCAATGTCATTTTTAAAGACTACAGATACCCCGCACGTATTGGTTTGGTAAAAAAATGTCAGTTACAGTTCCATGTATGGGGAGCCCCCCCTTAATCTTTTATTTTTGTGTAAAAATCGTAAAGCGGTTCACAGAATACATCTACCTACCTACCAAGTTTTAACTGTGTAATCCTAATAGTTTCGGAATAAAGTGGCTGTGACATACAGGCGGATGGACAGACATGACGAACCTATAAGGGTTCCGTTTTTTGCCTTTAGGCTACGGAACCCTAAAAATGTGGGTGTACTTAAAATTAAATAATATTCATTGTCGATATTTAGGAAAGCATACAGGGTCTCAACGGCACAACTAGTTGATCGGTTTAGTTGATCGGAATGGAATAAGTAAGGGTATCAAACTAGTGGCTCCGTGAGCTGTAGACCTAGCTCAAATTGTTCAGTCTTTTAAAAACAAAAATAACACAGTATAGAAATTAGTTTTGCAACTAATAAGTATTATAATATCTATACTGTCATAATAAGCACAGTCCTAGGTTCTGTCACAAAGTCACGACCTCGAATATTGGCCAGAAATGCTTTGATTGATGAACTTTTGAATCTTCTAAAAATAAAAATAATAGAATTGAATCCTTCCGCTTAACCATCATTGACGCTTCCTGAGCCTAGAATGACCCACATAGAAATTAGGTCACATCGTAGGTGTAGAGCTCTAGCGGCATAAATTACAACTTTTAAAAAGACTTCTTAGATCACGTGAAAGCATAGTTCTCAGTAACAACAGTAGATTGGCTATTGAATATAGTTTTTTTTTCTTTATGACTTCTCGAGAAACTTTTATTGACAATGCGAAATGTCTGAAAAAAAATACTTTTTTAAAAACACGTTTTTAAAACGGACTAAATTATTTAAAAAAAATCGGTCTAAAAACATTAAAACGGACTAAAAAGTAAAAAATAAATTCTTCTGTAAATATTTATAACACAGATACAGAAATTTTAAACCTAAAAACGTGGGGCGCATTTTGTAAAATTTGTTATCCATATTATCTTTAGCATGCGCCCCACGTTCCAATTTTAAACCTAAAAACGTGGGGCGCATTTTGTAAAATTTATCATCCATATTATCTTTAGCATGCGCCCCACGTTTTTAGGTTTAAAATTTCTGTAGGTAGGGTTGGTTATAAATATTTACAGAAGAATTTATTTTTTACTTTTTAGTCCGTTTTAATGTTTTTAGTCCGATTTTTTTTATAATTTAGTCCGTTTTAAAAACGTGTTTTTAAAAAAGTGTTTTTTTCAGTAAATTATTATTTTCTGCTTTTTAGTTAACGACCTAAGAGTAAAAATATAACGTCTCCTACCGGAGCACTCGCCAAGACGATTATAACGAGACCAAACTCGATGGAGTTGCATGGTTTTATTAAAGAGTTCCTTTGGCCTTCCTCCGGCTCCTTCATCAGATCCTCAGACACTATTTCCCAACAAAGTACTCGTCAATACGATTCAAGCGAGCCCAATCTCGATGGGGTAGCGTAGTTTTATTAAAGAGTTCCTGTGTTCTTCTTCCGGCTCCATCATCAGACCCTGGAAACTATTTCCCAACAAAGTACTCGTCAAGACGATTCAATCGAGCCCAAACTCGATGGTGTTGCATGGTTTATTATAGAGTTCCTATGGCCTTCCTCCGGCTCCATCATCAGATCCTCGGACACTATTTCCCAACCAAGTACTCGTCAAGACGATTCAAACGAGCCCAATCTCGATGGGGTAGCGTGGTTTTATTAAAGAGTTCCTGTGTCCTTCTTCCGGCTCCATCATCAGACCCTGGAAACTATTTCCCAATAAAGAACTCGTCAAGACGATTCAAATAAGCCCAAATTTGATGGGGTTGGACGGTTTCAATATTGAGTTCCTATGGCATGGCATTTCAACTTCATCATCAGACCCTGGATCTCATCTCCCATTAGAGTACTCGTCAAGACGATTCTAACGAGCCCAAACACGATGAGGTTGTATGGTTTCATCATAGAGATCCTGTGGCCTTCTTCCGGATCCATCATCAGATCAGCTCAATGACACCATAATATTGCATTGCCTTCGAGTTCTGACCAACGTTCAAAGTTTCAAGTTTTTATCTCATCGGGAAGCTAGTGCAAAATCGTTCACAAACTTTGCGGAGAAACAAACGAACGAACGAACGAACACAAACGAGAAAGCAACCTAATAAAAACGTGTTAAAAAATAGCTCAATTAAGTTCTTTTAACTAAAAATATGCTCGTGAAAATTAAAAAAAAAAAACTTCGTCTTCGCGAAAGTACGGGCGAAAGTAAAGTCGCTAAAGTAATAGCAGAATGCAGATTATCCTGTCACAACCAAAATAGTGTATTTAAAAAAAGGGAAATGCCAAAAATGTGCCAAAAGATTTAGATGAGGGGCACATATCGTGTATAGGCAGGATTAAAACACAGGATACTTTCTATACCTGTCAAAGATTCCTTAGTCCTTTTTTGATTGTCTACGCGGAAGAAGGCGGAAGCTAGTTTACAGCAACATAAAAACTTCATGATTATAAAAAGAGTGATTTTGTAATGCACAAAAGCAAATTCTCCTGAGTTTTGCATTCACCATCAACAGCTGAAAGTCAACAACAAAAATATCTTATTCTTATACGACGTGTTACAAAAACCCGTAATGTGTTGAATATTGTACTCGTAGATAGGGGCCATCAAACTGAACAACTTTTAATACGGCACCAACTCTGAAATCGTGAAAAAAAATCAGCTGTTTCATATTGCGTATGTTTATTTTGCGTATTGTACATTATGCTACGAAGGCATTTATTCGTGATTAATTTTTGTAAGAAACTTTTAATACGTTTAACTCAAAGTAAGTAGTTATTAGAGTTATCTCCTCTCTTCGACCTGTTGATATCAAACATTACTAGGGTCAAACACTTCCTTTGAACTTGCCGGCCTGTACCTAAGCACAGCTATCACTTCTCGGATCGCTTCCAAATAGTTACACACTCAAGACTAGTGTGCCACCCCGGAAATTCAACTTCCTATTCCACTCTCTTAAAAATTTATTCAAAACACACCTCCAGTAATCAATTACATAGAAAAAAAATGGCTTATCTTACAAGTAGTTTGTACAATACAAAGTATTTTACACCCATAAAATTTTGTTTTTCATTTGTATGGCAAACCACAAAGACAACGCTAGACAAATAGACTATTTTGAAAAAAGAAATATATGTAGCTTACTTCCGCAATATACCAAACATCTAAACATCCAAACCCACAAACTTTCACATTTATAATATTAGTAGGATGCTGCTGATGTATATGTAAGATGCACCGCCCGCCCGCCCGCAAAATATGCACATGCACACCACAGAATATCAGTGCACAATACCTGCATTTATCAAGACAGCAACACGCCTTGCACCTTCACCAATTAAGCTACTCTACACGTGTTTCGCCCCAACCCGGAGGCGACATTAGAAATGCCTGTGGGGTACAGACACAACCTGTTCTGTACCACTCTGGGTTTTTCTGATAAAATAACTAGAAAAAGCCTGTGTGTTTCAGAGCATCGCTTGTTCTGTAGCGCGCGGGGTTTTTCGACTAAAAATTTAATAATATCACCCTAAAAAGCCTGTGGAACACAGACAATTCAGAAAATTATAGTTCATTAGTAATTAAAGTATTCCTTCTTTGTGTTTCATTATTGGTTTGACCTTGTTATACTAGTGATATTTTTTTACTGAAGTGGTGTCATTTTTTGAGTTTATCCTACTATTAATATTGATTTATTGTAGATGGGAACGTTTTTTTATCAATCACATAAAAATGGCAGGCTATGCTAGATGGGATAGATTGCAATGAAATTTGGCACACATATAGTTTTTTTTAACTTGAACTATAAGATAGCAGACTTTGGTTCCTAAGATCGTTGCGGGCGGAAGCTAGTGGCTATAATATTGATAGTGCGCATTTTCAATTTTCATGGATAATTAATAAACAATCCCTACTTAAATTTTATTGTATTACTAATCTAACATAGTAATAATACAAATATGATAAGTACCAATATCTTAAAATTAGTTTGAGTTTTTTTATTTCGATTTTATTTCATCAACTTCTTTGTGTTAAAATTAAAATATTACGAAAAAAGACAAAACATATATATTTAAGAAACAAAAAATAAAACACATTTATATTATTATTAATTGACTGGCAAGCAGATTAGCGATTATAATTCTGGTTAAATGGACCTAGTAACTTATTAAGAGAAAAAGCCAGCAAGATTATTAATTTTTAACCGACTTCCAAAAAGGAGGAGAATCTAATGAAATGATTCAAACGTTTTATTACATAAGGTAAACTCCCAAGTTGGTCCCATTTTTTAAAATTTGGAAATCGGGTTCAGTACTTTTAAAGTAATCTTGAAAAAAGCACGAAAATAGTATGATTTTGTGTGAATTACCTCGATGATAATGGTCGTATTACTTCTTTGTTTATAAACTGAATAAGATAATTATTTTTTTGTTGGAAGAGGGATATCTGTGTAGTTCTTTAACCGACTTAAAAAAAGGAGGTTCTCAGTTTGACCCGTATGTATGTATGTTAATTCGCAATGGGGAAGAAAAGCTGGTCTGGTCTTTGGTACCCGGCCGCCTCAAAGAAAGTGTCAAAACATATGGGAATCTCTTGGAGTATTGCACTTTTTAATTTTATACTGAGAAAATGCCGCATTGTTATGCATGTAACTTGTAAAATATTGGAGTTCATCGATTTCCCAGTAACAAAAAAAATAGTGGGCAAAAAAATATCAAAAAAAAGATGCTTTTCCCCCGATTTTCTCCTTTGCTGAGCCTGAGAAACATTATAAATCAAAAGGAATGTTTCATGAATTTGATGAAGCTTCGCCAAAATAAAACAACATTTGAATTATAACAGCTTTGTTCTTTAATATTTCAACCTCAGCAGTTTCTAACATATTTATAACTTGGATGAATTTGATAGGTATATCCAAAGAGAATGTAAAAAAACTAGCGTTTTAGGTATATCAAATATGGAATAAGCCCAATATTGGGGCCAAACAGAGAATTAATAGAATTTTATATCCCAGAGTCATTCAAGAAACTTAGAATAATAAAATAAATATGATAAAACGGTTCGTGTAATTTTGGATGGTACAGAAATTCCAGTACAGAAACCTGAAATTACTATTGCACAGAAGGCATCATGAGGCAACTATAAACACGGAAATTCACACTCAGTTGCTTTGTTAAAATTTAAATCATATGCTTCTAATCTGAAATAAAAAGATTACTTGTAAATCTTACACGAAATTTAAAGAAATGTAATGCTTGTTAGCAATTTTTTGTAAGTTGCTATAAACTTTCTTGCCTGTTGTTTTGGCTTTTCTTTTCCGTAATTCTTCTTTTATCTGAGCTAAAGTTAGCATAGAATACATTGTATGTCCGCAAAACCGAAAAAAATACAATCTAAGAAAGTAAAATCACGTAATACACAGTCAAGACAATATAAGCTCAAACTGACAATGGTTCCAAAGACTGAAGCGCCATCTGTAATTCACTTTGCCTTCGCCTCCCCATTATCTCACGTTTGGCTGAGCCGATTTTACTATCTAAATAATATACCTACAACAAGGCACCTACACTTAAAATAAAAAATAAAAATTGTTTAAAAAAAACAAAAAACCGACTTCAAAAACCTACCTCTAAAAAGCAAGAAATAATATTCGTAATAATAAAAACACGTCTATTGAAGTCGGGTGGGGCTGGAGTACAGATTCCTTTTTTTATTCTAAAAGCCCCACCCGACTTCAATAGACGTGTTTTTATTATTACGAATATTATTTCTTGCTTTTTAGAGGTAGGTTTTTGAATTCGGTTTTTGTTTTTTTTATATTACAAAAGTACTCTTTGATGTAGGTACATAATATATGTATAAGATAGCAAGTTAAGTTAAACATTTGAACTGCGAAAACAGTTTTTATTACGTGTGGCATAAAGGCGGTCACAGGGTCAAGTTTAGCCTAAATCTGATGTACCTTTATATATAGGTAAAATTAAAAAAAAAAAATAACGAAATAACGTTACGTTCGGCTGTTAGTTACAATCAGTCGTTGCGCTCTAAAATTGCGAAAAACTCTAAAAACTAAGTTTATTAGGAAAATAATTTTGTAAAACTCTGAATTAAAATTATTTATAGGTACTTTCAAGTCTTTTCTTTTACTTTCATACAAATGTGAAAAAAGGTAAAAACTTAATGAAAAGCTTATGCTGTTTTCGAGAAATTTTGCAAATTATGATACCAACAGCTGTTGTTTGGGGATTTCTTTCTAAAAGAGGGTTACCAAAAATAAAATTACTTCCCATACTTTTTTAACGAGTTAAAAGTTCTTTTGATAAGTAATTTAGTTTAAATATCCAAGTTTCACGATACTTAGTACCAAGGAACATTATACTCACAGCTTAGTACGTAACGTGTCTGTATCGCTCGGGGTATTTATATTTAGAAAATCACAGCGCAAAGTGTCTGTGTTCCACAGGCTTTTTAGGGTGATATTATTAAATTTTTGTCGAAAAACCCCGCGCGCTACAGAGCAGGCGATGCTCTGAAACACACAGGCTTTATCGAGTTATTTAATTTGAAAAACCCAGAGCGGTACAGAGCAGGTAGTGTCTGTACCCCACAGGCATTTCTAATATCGCAACCCGGAGCATCCTCAGGAGTTAGATCGTGCGTAAACCAACACCGAACCGGAATGGTATTCGCGGGCGGGCGGGCGGTGCATCTTGAATATATTGTTTGCGGAAGTAAGCTACATTTATATATCTTTTTTTTTAAATGGTTTGAGACTTCCGCCAAGTGACACTTGATTCAATTAAATTAAATAAATAGACTGTTCTTTTGGATATTTATTCCCATTAATAGGCAATTTCGGTCTAGGGTTGCTACCATGCAGTTTATCGTGGAAACAAAAAAACAATGTTTTTTTTTCAAACAAGTGGCGGTTTTCAGGGTTGTATATTAATATTTATTTACAACGGCACGCTCACTGGGCTACCACGGCAGGGTAGTCAAATTGAACTTTATACTACAACTACAATTTTATACCTACTTAAATGCGAAGAAATTAAGGTTCAAAATAATTTGCACTTTTGCAGATTTCTACAGTTTTGTATAACCTGACGTGCTGCTGACTGTACCTGCATACATCTTGTCATGTTAAATTGCAATGGTTCCGTCGCGTCAGATTCAGAACAATGGTCGATTAGCTTCGTTTCTCAATCATCCCTCGTCCTTTGGTCGGTGGCAGAGCTTATTTCAAGTTCGCCTGGCTAGCTACCACCATCTTACCTAAGTCAGACTGACAATTTAAACGTTATTGTGTTCAGTGTGTGTGACAGTAAAGTAGGCCATACAGGCTAGGTTATGTATGCCGGTTTTAACCGAGCTGCAAAACCTTCATGAAAACCGAGTTTAATAGAGGTCACACACGCTAGGTTATGAATGACGGTTTTGACCACAGGCATAACCGAGCGGCTTTCATGAGCGGCTTGCATCAACAGGCATGCAGTTATTATCTCATACAAGCTAGGTTATGCATAACGGTTTTGACAGGTATAACCATCATGCATAACCTAGCGTGTATGGCCGGCTTCAGAGGTAAACAGCCACCAACAATATCTCGTAGCGCGAGGCGAACACTTGCCGGGTGCTCAAATATAAGTAGATGTGTTAATTTTTATTAAAATTCAAGTAGATTTTCAACAATCAAACACAAGAGGTGGCACCATTCGCGCCGTGAGAAAATAGTTTTTTTTTATAAGTACCAACAATCTAGAGCCACTCTTCGCGCCCCCCTTTGGATAGTTCTAAGTAAGAAAAATCTGAAAATTCTGAAAAATTTGAAAAATCTATGGTTTACCTTATTTTTTATTTAAATGTCCCGGTCGGCATTTCAGCATTTATCAGCCCTATACAAGGTACACGTTATTGTTATCGTCTACCTAAATTATAGTTTTAACGTGGTTTTATTTAAACAACAAAAGGTGTATACCTACACCTTACAACAGAAAACATCAAACTGAAGTTATAATAAAAGCCAGGAGCTTTTCGCAATGGAATTATAACCACTGCAGTCGCATACCGACAATATGCCCCGATAACAGAATATGCCTCGAGGGCGGAAAATAGCTTCAGCCGATATCCGCCCCGCTGCGTTTCCGAATACGTCTGTAGACCTTGTCGCTTTTGAATAAAATAGAGTGTATCACTGAATTTGTTTATTTATAATAGGTACGTAATAAAATTGCTGTTTTCTACGAAAATTTCAAAGAAATTATATTTCCCATACCAACGCCTTTTTTTAACTCAACTGCCGGGTTTGCTAACTTACAAAAAGAACACAGTTCAAATTAATAACAGACTTTTCAATTTTTACACAACGATCGAAAAAGTGTGAGTTGCACCAAAATGCTGGCTGGTAATCTCTTTTTAGGGTTCCGTAGCCTAAATGGCAAAAAACGGAACCCTTATAGATTTGTTATGTCTGTCTGTTCGTCTGTCCGTCCGTATGTCACAGCCACTTTATTCCGAAACTATTAGGTTTACACAAATGAAAATTGGTAGGTAGATGTATTGTGTTAACCGCTTAACGATTTTAACTCAAAAATATTAAAATAAAGATTTAGGGTGGCTCCCCATAAATGGAAATGAAACTTAAAAAAAAATATATTCATACCAATACGTGCGGGGTGTCTATAGATAGGTCTTGAAAAATTACATTGAGATTTCTAAAACATTTTTTTCTTAAAGTCAACCGTTTGAAAAATATACACCGCTAGTGGTAAAATGTGTCCCCCCCCCCCCCCCCCCCCTTTAACTTTTAAAATAAGAAAGTGAAAAATCTAAAAAAATATATGCTGTAGATCTTAATAAAAAAAAACTTACAACGAAAAAAAAACTTTTGGTTTAAACGAGATATAGTTATTAGTTTTTAAGATATAGCTCATTTTCCAAAACCGCAAATATAACTTTGTCATTCATACCAACACTGTGAAAACAAAGTTATTTTTGCCGACGAAAAATGATAGTGGTATTATGGTATGGTATAAGGTAACTACGAAACCCTACGGCGCGTGGCCCGACATGCACTTGGCCGTTTTTTTGGCTAACTTGTGCTTAACCGGTTCTTTAACAAACAGTAATCTGATGCAACTGAGCCTTAGTTTAAATCTAGTGCAGGTATCGGCATATAACTTGGCAAGAGAAGGATGAGACAAAAGATGCGCAGCAGCTATTGACACTAAACTCGGCAAAATTTCTGCTTACTTGCACTTTTGACTAACATTCTCCAATTAATATACTATCAGCTAAACTAACACTGTATCAGCTCAACCTTGTTGTAGAATACTAACATTGCAATTTAACAGATAAGTGCCTAATCAATTATTGCCGAACAACGCGTTCCTTCCTTGCTTCCGTAAAATTATGCATTCCCGGGTGATTTGAATGAGGTGGGAGAATCGAACCACCCTGTGATTACCCGCTCCGTTCTGGGGGAATATACGCTAGTGAATTCGACAATGGAGCTGACAGAAAGATTCGGGTGGTGTTTGATCTGACATAGAGATCTATCTACAAAACTACTGGTTTTACTACACAAAACAAGATGACACCATAACTCCTCTCTTAAGGAAGATTTTTTTAAGTAAGTAAATAAGGGTGCCTGTCCATTGACGCGGAGCTAGGCAGCGGAGTGGCGAAACGAGGAAATTTTAACCAATAGGATTGCATAAAATATCCGCACCGCAGTCCCATTGGTTAATATTTCCTCGTTTTCCTCGCTCCGCCACCGCCTCGCTCCACGTCAATGGCGTCCTTACAGAGGTACTTTGAGCCCGGCTCACTTTGTGCACAAACGAATACACATGTTTTTATTTGAAGGGAAACAAAACGGTTTTCCTTACGACACTACAAAGAAAGGAAATAACGAGGTAATAGTTTCCTTTAGGGAGGGAGATGGAAATCATCACAGTTAGATAGAACCGTGTTTCATATAAATAGTTTACCTCTCTTTCAGCGAAACCTTTGTGGAAGGATTAATTGACGATTTAATCCGTAGAAACTTTTGGGTAAGGGTGCGAACTTAGAATAGAAAATCAACATGATATTTTGTTCCTTTAAAATACTCGTATAAGACTATGAGTGATGTAAGCAAATACAACATTTCAAGTTTATAATGTTTATTGTAAGTTAATTTTTGTCAAAGAATAAGGATACTATTTTTTTAACACCCTTGCTCGTAAAGCTGATGTAATTCCACTGGTTTTAAATATGTAAAGCGGGTCATAAAAAACGCGTGTGTTATCAAAGCAAATAGTTAAGTTATAGTCCATACAAATTCCATAACAGTATTATATGCCATTTCAAATATGGAACGATCGCCGCCGCACGACTAGCTGGAGCTAGTGAGCAGCGCGCTGTTGCTATTCAAATTTCGAACTAATCGCCGCGCGGCGCCATTCAGTAGACAGTGTGCATTCACAGATTGAGTTTATTTAAAATAAAAATAAAATAGTTTATTCGGTAATTTAAAAACTTGGCTGCATGCTCTAGCGTCTTTGCCAACATTTTCACGCAGCCACGGCAGAAAATAATCCTCGCGCCATTTTTCTCAAATTTTCTTTTCTTTGTACTTGTATTGTGAATTTCTAAACATGACAACTTTCAATAATGAAGATGAGCAATATATTACTTCAACTCCACCGGATATACTAACAGAAGCGCGAACCGCATGCGATAGCTTGCTGGCGTCAATATCCAAGGACAGAATAGATACATAACCACGTATGAAAATTTCTTGAAGTGGAAAAACATGAAAAATGCCATGTCATTTTCCGAAAATGTACTTTTGGCGTATTTTTTCTTTTTCCTCGCAAGGGTGTTAAAAAACGTCGTACGATATACGTGCGTATTGGTTATAACATGCTCGGCTCAATTACGCCCTCGCCTTCGGCTCGGGCTGAAATTCCGCCTCGCATCTTAACGCACTAATATCGTAATGTACTATAACATAAAGGATTTAGTTTTTAAATAAAGCCTTTATGTTATGCGCTGATATATAGCTGTCTACCAGCACCGCCAATTCTTTTTATTATATGTATATTTTTATCACACGTAAACCAGGTCAATATAAAAAAAAGAAACAACCATGCCCTCTTAAATTATCTCTAATAGTTTATGAATAACTCGTCAACAGTTTTCATTCTTTCTGTAAGTTTTAAAATCCATTTAAACTTAAAGTGGCCACTGTCGTTTCGATTGCATTTTCAAACTATTATGTACAAAGAATGAAAAATGCCAAAGAGTTATTTAAAAAAATGCAAGGAAGACAATAGGGAATATGCATCAATTTTTTTTAAAATCTAAATCAAAAGTATAATGCGTGAGAAAATTAACTGTAATATTAAAACTTTTCTCTTGCGTTTTGTTCTCGTGATATAGTTACTTGAAGTTAGCGCGCAGCAGCACCCGCCGAAAACGCTCCATACAAAACGGTGACGTCACATATCACGTTTCAGGTGTGTTTCGGCGCGTTTAATATGGAGTTAGCCAATAATCTTCAATTATCTCCCTAAATTTTGCGTTTAAGTACATATGTGTCATACAAAATATTGTTTCTTATTCGATATTCTATCTGACTGTAAAGTGCATTATATCCGAAAATGAAAAAAAAATATCGTTATTTTCCCCTGATTTCATCGTGTGATAAAACTAAAATAATACATTTTTTTATTTTTTTTCCAGTTCCATCAAGTTTTTATACATGTCCGCAGCGATCAACCTCAAATTCATCTAAATCGGTGACTTATGCATATTCCCTATTATTAAAGAGGTGGTTGTTTCCTTTTTTTTTAATATTGACTTGGTTTAATTGTAATAAAAATAAATGTATTGGCGGCGCTAGTCGACCGCTATAAGTGCATTAAGTGACGTAAACAAAACTTTGCGTGGCGAAATGTTACCTATTTCAGTTTGTGTCTTTGAAGATATTAAACAAATCGCGAATGGTCATTAAAAGCTTCGCCTTTAATAAGACATAATTTCATAAATAATTAGATATTTTTCCTAAAAGATCGCCAGTTAAATATTTAAGCAACAATAATAACGATGTTTAAAACAACACCCTATCAAATGTTCGCTTTGAATAAAAAATGCTTTCGATTAATTAAGGCTTGTTTATCATCGTCGAAAGGTTAACTCAGCTGAGAGGGTCAAATTAAATACTTTGGTATGGCATGGTAAAGTTAGATGGGTAAATATAAATAAATATGTTAACACTTCACACGTAAAAGGTCAGTTAAATTAGTGTATTTAATGAATTGGGGTCTCGGTTGTAAACTCAGTTCAAATATTAGGTAAATTACGCGTGATTAATTTAACATTGAAGATTGAGGGGTATTGATTTTCATAATAATTACAGGAGTTGGTACTCCGACATGAATTTTCTGTTTTAAAACAAAATGGGTTAACTAAACGATTGTATATTAGACAGTTATTCGAATTTATTAAGGCACTAGCGGCACCCGCGGTTTCACCCGCGTGGTTCCCGTTCCCGTAGGAATATCGGGATAAAAAGTATGCTATCTGCGTACCAAATTTCAACCAAATCAGTTCAGTAGTTTTTACGTGATTGAGGAACAAACATCCAAACATCTAAACATCCAAACCCACAAACTTTCACATTTATAATATTAATAGGATGGATTATAAGACATTACCATAAGGTCTGTAGAAGTGGCCACTTTTCTATTCGTTCGCTAACTTAAATCTTAAAAAATAAGCAATTAATGATCAAGTCAGACTTTCACAAGTTTATGTAAATCACAGACATTGTTGTATTGTACAGAATTGACAAGCCTACGACACGTTACTTTGGTGTTTATGGCTTATTTTTAATTTTTAAGTTAGCGAACGCATAGAAAAGTGGCCATTTGAGTAGCCCCGCAGATCTTTGTAATTATGGACGTGTGTTATGATCTCACGCACCAAGGCATAATTTAATGAACTAATACTCGTAGTTCAACTATAGACAAAATAACTAGGTAACTCATCATAGTATCAGTGCCGTAATTGACAGTGCGTGACTAGCGTAGTGTGGCTATAAATTATTACACTTATGACGAGCTCCGTGGTCGAGAGGCTCGTCTACTATTGGCAACAGCGTCGCCTAACCAGTCAGCAATAGAATACGTGTGCGCGCGTATCGCGCCTGCACGAACTAAACGTATGTTGTGACGGCGCGGCGTGCAAACGATTTTAACCTTAGGAGTGGTTAAGCAACGCTGTTGCCCATGGTATGTATACCGGTTTTCGTTGTGTCTCTGAGGTCCAGTGTTCGATTCCCGGCTGGGTCATTTAGAAAACGAACTTTTCTATATTGTGTTAGGTCTGTATGTTTGTATTACCAACACAAGTGCTAAGAGTTAACTACCCTTACTTGGATTCAGAGCTATGAATGTGATTTTGTCCAATACTTATTATATATTAATTATAAACACCCCGTTGAAATTCACCTAAGTCTAACGATTAGGTAACTTGATTTTATCAGAAAGTATGCAACATTTCCCAGATGAACTCTGTGTAAATAACTTCTAGGAACTATTATGATTACAGCCCGTTTCCGTATTATGAGCCATTCCGAGAAACACTTATCCCAAGAGCGAAATCCTTACTTCCTACTAATATTATAAATGTGAGAGTTTGTGGGTTTGGATGTTGTTCTTCAATCACGCAAAAACTACTGAACGGATTTGAATTTGGCACACAGATAATAGATAGCCTTGATTAAAACATAGAATACTTTTTATCGAGATATTCCCACGGGAACGGGCACCACGCGGGTGAAACCGCGGGCAGCCGCTAGTCCTTACTTCCTTACTAATATAATATTATAAATGCGAAAGTCCGTTTGTTTGTTTGTTTGTTACGCCTTCACGTCTTAACTACTGAACCAATCGTCATGAAATTTTACACACCCGTTATCAGGGGTACAGAGAAGGACATAGGGTACCTTTCATTCTGAAAAAAAAAACCGTTCCCGAGGGATAGATAAAATACTATCCACGCAGACGAAGTCGCGGGAGGAAGCTAGTAATATTATAAATGCGAAAGTCAGTTTGTTTATTACACCTTCACGCCTTAACTACTTATTCGATCGATCATCATAAAATTTTGAATACTTGTCAGGGGTTCAGAGAAGGACATAGGTTACTTTTCATCCTGAAAAAAAGTATTGTTCCCGAGGGATAGAGAAATAGCTGTCTACGCAGACGAAGTCCCGTAAAATGGATAGGTAGGTGTAATAAATGAAGCTATTTTTTTTAAGTTACTTTTCAATGCTATATTGTGAACGATACAAAACTTACATCTTAGACTCCGCGCAGACAGAAAGAGTCAAACCGTTCCGAGTTCTGCGTTCTGCATTCAGAGTTATTTGTAACTCTATGGCGCCGCGTAGACGACAGAGAATCGGAACCCGCCATCAGTCAGTACAATTAAAGAACGCGGAACGCGGAACGCAGAACGCAGAGCTCGAACGAAACAGCTGAACTGTTTGTGTCTGCGCAGGGGGCTTACCATCATCAAATAAGAAACCGTTCAGTTCAAAAGCAGGCCTTAAACAGGATTGCTTAAGGCCTGCCTTCGAACTAACCTTTGAGGTCATAGTACGAAAAAGTAAGGCAGTTCAATATAAGTCCTGCTATAAGAGCTCATAGTAAGGCCCCAGGGCCTTATACTTGATGAATTAATTTAGTTCCACAATATGTGCCAATTTGTCGTGACAGAAACTTTTGTTGGGTGTTTGTTGGTAAAAGTTTGTTGGAGACATTGTAATTACAAGTTAATTTAGTGTAAGTTGGCATTTTGAGTTGTGGACAGCTCCATTACTGTTTAAACTTAAACGTTTGCAGATGTTGTTTACAAGTTTATTACCGAGTAGTTTAATAAGTAGGTCAAATATTTAGATATATAGGTACACCTACTTATATTTCGACGACTAACATGTACTATGGGCAACAGCGTCGCTTAACCAGTTAGCAACAAAATTCGCGTGCGCGCGTATCGCCCCTGCACGAACTAAACGTATGTAGTGACGGCGCGGCGTGCAACCGATTTTAACCTTAGCAGTGGTTAAGCTACGCTGTTGCCTATGGTACCTACTTATTAATAATAATAGGTCTTTAGCTATGAAATTGACGATTTGTATGGAGAATCTTCAAGCAGTTGCATTTTTATACTAGCATTTTCTATGTTCATTTAACAACCGTGAATACTCATGTACCTAACAAAACTTTTATGTACTAATGTTTGAACACTATGCTAACTTATTTCCAAAGACTTCTATGTCTTATTTCATTTACAATAAACGAAAAAAATAAGTTTTGGCTAAGTTACAACTTTTTCGTTTAATGCTCACAAAAAAAGAGTCTCTTTAAAGACCTTTTTAATGCTATGAAAGCTAAAATAAAGACTTTATTTTTACTGATAGTAGACTATCATGGTCATAATTTGATATAATACTTCAACTAATATTATGATTGTGAAAGTCATCAATCAAATCCAACTAATATTATAAATGTGAAAGTTTGTGGGTTTGGATGTTTGTTCCTCAATCAGGCAAAAACTTCTGAACGAATTGGGTTGGAATTTGGTACACATATAGTAGATAGCCTAGATTAAAACATCGAATACTTTTTATCGGGATGTATTTAATAGCACTTTAAATTCGAAGAAAACAGCTATAAAATTGTATATCAGCACTTTAAAATAATGATAGACCTATAATTTAATCTTATCACTACAAAAATAATGGTCTGCACTGTAACAATCTTGTCAGCACTTTAAAAAATTAATAGATCTAAGTATAATTAATAGTATCACTACAAAAATAATGGTTTGCACTATAACTGTGTCCCAACTCCGAAATCATTTAATTTCTGTCAAACCATGTCAGACTAATGAGATGGCAAGTCTCATCAAGTCGGTTCTAGCGTTGTTGGTCGCAATGGAACCTAACCTCCTCCTCAGCTCCTCTCTCTGCTGCGCCCGCTCGTCGTCGCACCTAGTCGTCTGTTTACCAGTACTAAAGTTATAAAATTGATTTATATGGTGCAAAGTATTAATTTTAAAGCTAAACAATTAAATTGTATAGGTATAGTGCAAAGTATTAATTTTAAAGCTTAGCATATTTATAGTGGAAAACATTATTTTTAAAGTTCATTCAATAAATTTTGAAGCTAAACATTTTAAAGTGTGTTACATTATTTTTGAAGTGCATTTATATATTCCCCCTTTTTATCCCGATATTCTCACGGGAACGGGCACCACGCGGGTGAAACCGCGGGCGGCCGCTAGTATTGTTAAATATTTTGAATCATAGAAGTTATTATTTTTTCTCAATGTAACAAAATATCGTTAATTTCATAGGTAAAGACCTAATATTATGTACGAGGAGTTCGATAACGCAGGATTAACGTATTCGCTCTGCGAATTTGCAAAGTCATAGGATGGATGACCTAAAATTTGCCACCTCGAGCTTCTTTGTGCATTGGTAGGCTATTTGTCCTGCCTGCTTTTGTAGCTGTAAACACCCACCAATAGGGATGATGACTAATGAATAAAATAACGAAATACTAATAAAAATCGTAAACATATTAAACTTTTAGAGTAGCTTGTATACCTCTTGGTTTTATATATTGCGTATTATTTGTTTTGTGACCCTTCAAAGTTGGGCGGACCGCGGACAAGTCCATTTAAAAAGTATAAAATTTATTAAAATAAATAATACCTTTAATTAGTCCACAAAATTTATAGCAAATTTGTCTAAGAAACCATTGTGATAAACACACAATATTTAATATAGCTGCCGAACAAATTTCCTACGCGTTGCGTACACTACTCAAGCGTGATGTCATAATTGAATAGCCGTTGGAGGCTGGAGCGTTATCGGGTGAGTCCAATTTTGTGCATTTCAAACTGTGATATCTCGGGCAGTTTTCATGCTAGCGAAATAATTATTTTGCCAATGTTTCTTTTTTTGAGAGGTAATTTATGTAACATAAAATAAAAAATAGTCATCATACCCATTGGTCCCGTTTGGCGGGTTGTGGCCCATCCTCCCTTGAGGAATGCCTCCCCTTACGCCTCATAGCATGCCAGTTAGGATAATGTGAAATGGCTGCTGGCGATGGTAAGTTATTTCAGCCAAAGTTTGTCTTTAGAAACTGAATGAATAACAAAAATAAGACACAGATTTTCATCTTACATTGGGGAGTACAATTTTATTACCTATCTTTTCTCTTATTACTAGCTTATTATTAGCACAGTACATATATAAGTTTTTTCAAAACAGTAGAGGAGCTAACGTCACTTAGGCCCTTTTATCATTGCAGTCGGATCGCTAGGGTTGGCATTTTCCGGCCGTCTCGTGGAATGCTACGCGCGAACGCTAAGGAAACAACTGCGACGTGATGTCACAACCCTGACCAAAGTACTGCGAACTTTGCTTAGAGCTCTTAGAGTGACGTCAGCCGTTAAATTCGAACGTTTCCATGGAGCTTCTTTACTGTTTGAAAAAACTCATATATGCATATATTGTGCTTAAACTGTTCTAGATAGAAAAAAAACAAAGTGACCAATTTTGTAGTTTTTCACTGATGTGCTAACCAATAATAAACCTTTGATCTTGAAACTCTCGTTTTGTGATTGACAGTTTCCAAAACAAGAAATAGTTTAACTTATCTATCAAGGCCCGGAAAATGAGTCACAATAGATTTTCTATTGTTCACCGGCCGCATGCCTCTTGGATGGGCATTGATGAATTGAAAACGATATTGTTGTCAACAATTTCGACAGATTTACTGTAAAAATTTCTTCCAGCGTTGTAAGGCCTCTTAAATGGGACGGAATATCAACACATTTCAATATGCATCGACTTTATTGGTCGTATTAAAATGCTTTTCTAGGTGCATTAATTATAATTGTTTACAATTTAAATGTTCATTTGGTATTGTATTACTTTAATTCAGTTTTAGTAAGTGTTGTCACCAGCAAATCCTTTAGTGAATAGCATGAATAGAATTAATTTAATCGTATATAAGGAATTACTCACCACAAGAGACTAGTGTCCTAATCTTATAAGGACTGTCAGACAACAGTTTAGGTCTAAGGGCTTAACGCACCCTACCAGACGCACGAAGCAGGATTAGGGGCTTTTGAAATAAAACAAATTAGATTAATCTTATTTTATCATCATTGTGTATACATTTTTAAGCTACTTTGTATTTAAAATAGATAGATGGAATATACTTTACTGTCCACAATAACAGAAAAACGTTACAAGGAAAAAATACAGATTTAGAACAATTTTGCGGTCTTATCGCTAAAAAGCATTTTCTTCAAGGCAACCATTTGTAAGACTGGAAGAAAGAAAAAACAAACAAACAAATAAAAAATATAAGAAGTGGGCAGTTTATGGTGCTTTTACACTAAGATTCTACATAGGTATTATAATATAATATATAACTACACAAATGATACAATACATACACTACATACAAAATTATTATATACCAGCAACCCGCCCCCCGCTTCGCTTCGGTTCCTTCCTTTTTGCCAATTTCGACCTTCCAAGAACACCCAAAAAGAAAACAAATACTTACCTTCAAGTCGTCACCTCCATTCGCTCCAAAATCTGTTTCCGTCCCGTTCGAGTCCCGTCATCGGTGTGAGAAACGCGCTGATGGTTAAAGTTTACTCTGTGATGATTGATTATTTAGCGATTGGTCTGCTGGAATGCACCCCCCGTTGTACTTTTGACCCCCTGTCACGCGGCGTGACAATACCACCATTTTGCGAAAAATTTAGAGCCAATTTTATTTTAATGTTTTAATTATTTTAAGAAGTAGGTAATTGACTACAACTATATTTAAAAGAATCTGACAAATTAATAATGATAAAAATTCACAGATCTCGTGCCTTTCACGATCTTCTGGTACATTGAAAATGAATTTAATGAATTTAACAAAATATTTTTTAATTCCATTCTTGTAGACATTATAAATATTTTATTGAAAGGTAACCTAAGTTCTATGTTTGACTAAAACATCTGAATTTCTACATAAAATAACCTAATCAAAAATACATCAAAATCAAATGCAACATGCGAGACTCTCGCGCCGACTTCATCATCACTCGAATGTGCTATAACAACCCTCATTTTTTTGCAATTGCAAGCTATGTTTACCTAGGCATCATCATCACACTCTCATTCAGAGATCGTTGTAAAAATTCATTTGGAATCGCAGAGTAAAAGAGAGACATGACTGATCGAGTAATTTCAAATCTCGAAATTGAAATAACAGCAACCCACGATATAATATTTTGGATCTACTTTCTGTATCTACTCGTAAGTATACATATTGAGGCAAGTATACATAATTGCCAAAAGTGGCCACTTTGAACTAAATTGGATTTTAAAACTTACAGAAAGAATTAAAACTGTTGAAGAGTTATTCAAAAAATATTAGAGACTATTCAAGAGATTAAGTATTACATGAGCTTTTTTTAAATATTGACTTGGTTTACGAGTAATAAAAATAAATGTAGTTTCACTACCTACAGCAGCGCCTTAATAAATAAAAATTATTTTTTGAAAATATTTTTTCAAAACATTAATAATGTGCCAATTTATTGACTTATCTCCTTTTACCTTGACCCCACAGAATTTATATTTTAAAAATAATTATTGGCGCGATTATCACAAAGATAAATATTTTTGATTAGCGCCATGGCAGATTTAAAGAACTTCAGACAATATTATAGACTCATGACCAAAATTACTTTTTATTATAATAACTCGTTTGGTAAATTAAATAATAATGGAAAATAATTAAAAAAAAAAAAAAAAAAAAAATAGTTTATTACCCAATAATTCAATTACAAAGATGCGTTGAGACAGCCTCAGAGAGTAATATAAATACTCGTGTTGAGGTGACTCGCTCTTGCCTTAGTGCTAGATTAAAACTATTGAGTACAACATGAAAGGTATGTAATGGAAAATAATTACAAGTAATTTATACAGTAACCTAACAATTTATTTTGTTATATCTCTTGGGCAGCGTTTTTGATGAAAGCTCCCAGGAAGGCTTGAATTTTTCCGACACTTCCAACAAATCGTAATATTTCAACCAATTTACAGAAAACCTTGACAAAATATTCATAAACCATCCTCATGAGGATGGTTACTGTGATTGGTTACGGTTATTCATGAATCACTGTATTTATTGAAGAAAACTGCATGAAAATCCGTGCAGTAGTTTTTAAGTTTATCGCGGACAGACAGACAGACGCGGCGGAGGACTTTGTTTTATAATATGTAGTGAAGTACGGACAAGTTATGACTTAAAAAAGAAAATTAAAAAGAAAATTAAAAAATATTTAAAGTACCTAACTGAATCAAAATTACATCGTTACGTACCTATATAGTAATAACCCAATTTTAATTAAGACTTATATAAGAGTAGTTTTATTTTAATCTAAGATATATCATCAGAAAGTTTAATGTCAGCCTTATGCAGCCAGTCCTTTCCCATGATCCAATTTATCTCTATACTAAAATATATAAAAAACCGGCCAAGTGCGAATCGGAGTCGCGCACGAAGGGTTCCGTACAAAAAACGGCAAAAAATCATGTTTGTTGTATGGGAGCCCCCCTTAAATATTTATTTTATTTGGTTTTTAGTATTTGTTGTTATAGCGGCAACAGAAATACATCATCTGTGAAAATTTCAACTGTCTAGCTATCACGGTTTATGAGATACAGCCTGGTGACAGACAGACAGACAGACAGACAGACAGACAGACAGTCAGACAGACAGACAGACGGACAGCGGAGGCTTAGTAATAGGGTCCCGTTTTTACCCTTTGGGTACGGAACTCTAAAAATTGGTTCAATGTATTAAGGCGCCCTACTACCCACTACTAGCGCCACCAGTACATTTATTTTTATTACTAGTAAACCACGTCAATATAAAAAAAAAAAGGTAAGATCATGATCATGATCTTAAATTCTCTCTTATATTTTATTAATAACTCTTCAACAGTTTTCATTCTATCTTAAAATACATTTTAGCTCAAAGTGGCCACTTTTGACTGGAATGGATTTTAAAACTTACAGGAAGAATGAAAACTGTTGAATAATTATTATAAAAATATAAGAAACAGTTTAGGAGGGCATGATCTTAGCTTTCTTTAAATATTCACTTGGTTCACGAGTAATAAAAATAAATGTATTAGTGGCGCTAGTAATAGGTACTATGGCGCCAAACACACTCCTTTTTTGGGCAGTTGTGTTACATCTGGGTGACGGCTGAAAATCGTTTTTTTGCCGAAAGGCAAAATTCATACACCTAGCCTGGACCCTTCTTGCTGCTGCACACACATCTTCTGATTATCTATTTGGTTATGTATATCTAAATGTCATTGTCCTTTTCTTTTTATTGATCATTAATTTAATGTATGTCAATCTTAAGATTATTATAATTGAAAAAAAAATTGAAAAAATTGACCCGTAGCAGCACAGACGTATGAATTAATCTTATTTGTATGAATGTGTGTGTTTTAGCAAATAAACTTTTATTTATCTATCTAACAAGATAACAGTAAGACAGGGTTACTTTCACATTACAGAAGATTGTCATTTCTGAAAGTTAATATTTGTATTGATTTGCCGTGATTACAACATTAACTAAATCCTCCTCTTGTTACAGGTAGAATTTCACACGACAGAATCAGTAGTCACCGTAGACTGGGAGAACGGTTTCGTCGAAGCCTCAGCTAAAGACAATATCAACGTCTCCCAGATCTTCAAGGAGCTACTAGTTCAAGCGAAGGTTAAATACAACTTGTCCCCTGCGTTACGACGGAGGCGGAGGCAATCGTTACCAACTGGACCCCAGGGCCCACCTGGGCACAGCCCGACACCACCCGCTTCGTCCAACCAACCCCACGTACCGTCACCAGCACAATTGGCTCATCTCCAACAAATCAGAGAACGACATAACAACAAAAGGAATTCGTGTGTCATTTCCTAAATACTTCTACTATCTGTCCAAGCTTTGTGGATGGAATCTTTTTCATAATTCAATTGTTTATCATCACAGATAGTGGTGTTTAATATTAGTTAAAATAGCGAGAAAGAGTGGCAAAGAAAATAATAAATAGATATAAAGAAAAGAAGGGTATGATGATATGTTTACGTACGTAAGTTTTCAAAAGAAAATTCGGTAGCGTCTAAGATTTATAATTCCAGACCATCTACTATTTCGCTAGCTAGTTTCTCGTTTAGGCCCACAAATCTAGCAGATACTTTTTGCTAAAAAGTAAAAAAAAAACTAACGTTATTTATAAATTAAATGCACATTTTTTAAGTTTTCAGAAAAAAACATATTTTTTAAAGGAAAGATTTCATCCACATCTATAGGTTGTAGATCCTTCAATAGTAATTACCTGCGGTTACCATAGCTAAGAGATATCTTCCGAATTTAATGAATTGAGGATGAAGGCTTTGCGCAATGAATAAAAATATCAGGATATTGATTCCATTGTAAAGATATTTAAGAAGGTAGCGAATACAATCATGAGATGGTGAACGTACACACACACGACAGTTTTGTTATAAGTACAGTTAGATCGCCTACTACATAATATTTACAAACATACACATATATACAAACTCAAAATCTGCAATTTAGCTCTAGTATTATCCACAGATATGGATGATTGAAAGGTTTAATATTAAAAAAGCTACGTGAAAAAGCTTTCAGTTTGCTGTTTTTACTAAAGATAATGTTTTATTCCAATAGGTACCTACAGATTATATTAATTTCTATTTAAAGGTACAATATAAATCTGATTTTGATAATCTTTCCAATAAAACAAATAATATTAATCTGTTAGTAGAGAGAATTACTAAAAAATAAACATGTCCCATATAAAATAAAAAGCATTTTTTTTCTATTTAGAGACTTTATTAAAGCCCTTATTATTATTGCCCTTAAGGGGCCATACAACGTCAAATACACATTCTTGATCAACGATTTCACACAGTAACTATAACTTGATTTATCGGTCCAAAAACAATAATGTAGAAAGTAGATTATAGTACTTAGTTATGTGATTGATAGAAACATGATAGTTGAACTTTTCTCGATAGCGAAAAATCGTAAAGTGACCTCCAATTTTGTAGTTTTTCAAAGCTGTGCCAACCAATAAGACCTTGAAACTATAATAAAAAACCTTAGATAGCTCTTTAGTTTTGTGATTGACAGTTTTCTAAAATAAGAAATTATAGTTTATTAGTTTATTTATTAAAAACAATAATGTTGTCGATAATTTCGAGAATTTTTACTATCAAAATTTCTTCCAGCGTTGTACGTCCCCTTAAGCAATGCAGCATGTAATTAACTCTAAAATTACTTCTACAAAACCTCTTACATTTTATAGCTCCATATTTCTACTTCCATAGTCACTGTTGTCATCTAACTTGAGATTTCACAGGATATGTTTTAACACTGTGGGTTTATAATAGGTCAATCTTACTTTTTCAATTGATTTCTTGAATTCAATAAAATGTGGCAAGTTATGTTATTTTTCCTCGAAGTCGGCTACACCACATTTCATTATTTTTAACAAAGCCTTGATAAAAAACTGTACTATTTTATATAAATACTTAGATAAGATTTAGACATAATAATATGTTATCGGATCAATTCGGAAGGAACGTAATAAATGGTGATAATATAGTGACGGGTATCATATTGACTGGTTGGTTAATTTAAGAATTATTAATACTTGTGTAACTAATAGAATTTTTAAATTCCGTCGTCATTTAAAAATATACAATAAAAGCAATTATAGTTTTTACTTAATAACCAATTTATTTATCAACATTTTATCCTTAACATTTTGAATTGTGCAACCGGAGAAAACCCGTATTATAAGCTAATTGATTGCCAAATACCTAATTATATTTTGATGATTTAATTTTCACTTTGTTACATCTAAATTATAGTGGGAACTTTTAGTTAAATGTCAAGCAAATAGGTATACCGTTTCAATAATTTTCCGAGTATTTTGACGATATTTCTTACCTTAGAGCAACGCGGCTTCCCGGAAGCTTCTACGCGTTGCTTTAAGTTTCTTACAAATATGGAATGTTTGCTTCCTTGATAAATATAAATAATTGTCCTGAGAACGTTGTATAATTATCCTATATCAAGTAAACAAAACTTTGAAGAGCCTCGTCAAATTGGCTTCCATGACATTCTAACTTAAGTAACATGTGGGAGAGAACGAAACACCAAAATTGTGTTAAGTTATATGGCGTTCCAAGGGAGAATTACCGCTTCGTAACTTATTAAGAATGAAGTAGATCGTCTTAAATTCACCTTCTCAAAATAAATGTGTAAGCTGGCTCACTAAATGAAACTATTAAATACCTACATTAAATAGAAATTCCGTATTATTTATCACTTTATAAAACTTTTTAAATCCTAATGATGAAATAATAAGGTATTAATTGGTTTATAGCTACATTTCGATACTTTTTCACGCAATTCATTTTCACATTGAAGAAATAACTGATACTTACAAAATTATATAATTGTAAATGTCAAAATGTCCACTACTTAGGATAATGTACCTTTTAGAATTCTTCGTGATTATAAAATTTATATCAGTCGTATGTAGATTTATACAAGGTATCTTATTTAAAAGATAAAATGTCAAATGTAACCAAATATTTATTTATTTTCTTATGATGAATTTATTAAGCGTTTCAAATTATGGATGTGCCTTTTTTAACAATGTGTAGATTTATTAGTTTTAATACCCTTTGTTAGGTTTTCTATTTTACCTTTTGTTCATAGTTATGCTTGATATATTTAGTAATCTACATTTCCTTTGCCTCCGTTAAATAAGTTTATAGGCTGTGTGTTGTTAGTATTATAGGGAAAGTAGGATATAATTTTATGGTGATAGCTTATTGGGAGTAGCAATTCTATAACTTAAGATAAGTATAGTTCTATCAAATTCTTCAATTTATAAACTATTTATACATTACAGGAATGATAATGTCGAACAAATATTTGAAACTGTATTAAATTTCGATGTGTTATCGACAATTGATAGATTTAATCCGGTAGATCATAATGTTACAATGAAAGTATAAAGTTACTTTAGCACAGATGGATTTGAGAACGTAGAATGTGTAACGATTTCCCTTATAATGGGAATTTGTTGAGAATCATTAACATCTGCCTATAATTATTATATTTATTATTAACTCTGGACCGTGTATTTTTAACTGTTATATTTACCTTTGTACAAAATGTAACAACTTTATGACTTAAATAAACATACTTCTTGACAAGTTGTGTATGTTTCGTCATATTTTTAGCTTTTTTCCAGGAACTTTTGAATATGGTCGCAATTTTATCACTCTTATTTATTCGAATTGTACATTTGAGTTCAATAACTTTTCACAATTTAACAACCTAATAAATCATACAGAAGATTTTAATTTACCCTGTGCTAATGCCTTATGTTCAGCAGTGGATGATAGGCTGATGATGAATGCCCTATGTTATAAAAGGCAACAACTGTCAAAAGTGTATAGAATTTGACTGAATCTACTATTCTCACATCTTATTTATAAATACGTAAGTTAGATCATTAAACTGTAACAGCAAATTAGATGCGAGCAGATTAAATTTGGTACGTAGTTAAAATAGTTTGTAATGGGTTCAACTAAAGTGGACCCTCTCATAACAAGAACATATCCCTTAGGGAAAATGAGCTCTGTCTAGAGAATGTCGTGGACCCAAAACTGAATATTTATAATAATAGTATCAAAGCATAGATACGAAAATAATCGTATACGACACACTGGAATACCAACATTAAAGTATAAAGAATACAAGATTATAAATCACAGTGGGTTATTCTGAAGCTCATTCCGTCTTTTTACGAGTTCTATTAAGCAACTTGATTCCTACAAAAGTTGAACTTTCCCCAAAGAAATGCTTACGGGCTTTCTTCCGAGGCAGTTTTACTATAGACATATCGTTTGGGAGCGTAAAGATACGGACTCAAGCGTTTCCCTTGACACAGAGTTAAGGAGATTGAAAAACTTAAACACTTTAAAAACCGTCACGGTTGTAATGACAGTTCAAATTGGCACATTTACAACTTTGTTATTTAAAAAATTGACATTATGTCAACCTGTTTCATTCCTTACGCTAGAAACACACTATTGTGTTGTGTTGTGTCGTGTCGCGATCTGTTGCGTAGGTATCGGTTACATACATTTGGTATGGTTAGAAATACATTACTACAGTGTGTCGTGTCGACACAACACAACACAATAGTGTTTCTAGCGTTAGAAAGGTAGTGAGTGATACAGGAATAATAACACTTTATGCTTTATTTTTAAGTAAAGGGGTATTTACATGGAGAGACTTGGAAGGCGACTTTAGACATTTAGCTCTTATTATTGACAGTCGCTTGTAAAATCTAATCGCAAACCTAAATTCATGAGGTGGCGATTCGATTTCACGAGCGATTTTCGATAAAAAGCGATTATTGATTAAAGTCGCCTGCCAAGTCAACTCGTGTAAATACCGCGTAATATTGAAATGAATCCAGCCTACAATATGTGAAAATATCTAACAATGGTATTTCTTCAGAATAAATCTAGATATCAAAAACAAATAAAACGTCATAAGTAATTGTCAGCGCATAAATTAACCAAGAAACTATATTCAGGCTGATTTCAGGTTTAATATCGGTATCTATTTACCTTTATCAAATTATGACGGGCAGACCCAGTCTTCTTAATTGATTCATCTTTGAACCCACGCTTACCCTCTGTCCATCAACGGAAGAGAAGGTCAATTTTACCACAGTATATTAATAAGTAAATACCAGTAATCCGTTTTCAAACCGGGCGTGCGTCGTGAGTTAGTCGAAATGATGCGCTCGCGATTTCGCCAGCTTCATATACCGAAATTGCGGCGTGTGTGCGAGTAGACTTATGGGGTATTTACATCGAGCGACTAGGCAGGCGACTTGGCAAAATCGCAAACCTAATTTCAATGAGGTGGCGAATCGATTCGATATTATCCATCTTAAAGTTAGTTTTAAATACCAAGCTATAAATATACTCAAGAACCCATAAGAAGTAAAATATCAGGTCTATTTATTATGCAATTTAACTTGGATGATGCTGAGTCAGTATTCCTGGCTGCACGTCCAGTGCTATGCAGCGAAGCGAAATCTGCTGCGAGGCAAATAAAAAATAGGTGCAAATGAAAACAAACCTTTTTCAATATCGTTTTCAGGATTTGGTTCTGTGACACAACTTATATAACGCTGAGACTGCATTCATACGATAATGAATGACCCGACCTCAACCCGAACTCAACTCAAACTCAACTCGAACTCAGCTCAACCGGAGCCCACTCCGTTAAAATACAGCGCTTACAATTTTGAGTTGTGTGACACATTAATAAGCTCCGTTATATTTTGCCGATGCAACTACACACGCCCCGCGCTCAACCCGCACCCTGATTATCTAAAAAGAAACTATTTAGCGAACGGTTGCATTTGACATACATTGCCACTTTTCTTTGGTATGTTTTTTTTTTACCCAAAAAAAAGTAGCAATGGATCACGATCATCTGTGAACTGCAACCAGTCGCTAGGTGGTTTTTAATTAGATAATCAGCCCGCCGAACTCAACTTAAACTCAACCCGAACTCAACCCAAACTGACACATTAATAAGCTCCGTTATATTTTGTCGATGCAACTACACACGCCCCGCGCTCAACCCGCACCCTGATTATCTAAAAAGAAACTATTTAGCGACCGGTTGCATTTGACATACATTGCCACTTTTCTTTGGTATGTTTTTTTTTAACCCAAAAAAAAGTAGCAATGGATCACGATCATCTGTGAACTGCAACCAGTCGCTAGGTGGTTTTTAATTAGATAATCAGCCCGCCGAACTCAACTTAAACTCAACCCGAACTCAACCCAAACTCACTTGAACATTACACAGGAGCTTATTAATGTGTCATAAGAGTCAAAATTGCAAGCGATGTATTTCAAGGTGGGCTGCGGTTGAGGTGAGTTTGAGTTGAGTTCGGGTTGACGTCGGGTCTTGTGTTATCGTTTGAACGCAGCCTCGCTCGCCAGTTGCACGGCCTGTGTGTCCACTGCGAAGCGTCACTTGTTGCGCAGGGCACGATCGATACCGATCCCGGCCTGCCCGTCTTCGGCCGCGACACCTCCATCCACGAATAGGGACCACAGATATCGGGATTGCCCGATAATTTCCGCTTGGCAAAAGTTAGACTTTCATGTGCCAATTTAGTGAGGCTGACAGCAACATTTTTGTTACGACCTTCATGGAATTATAAATTTTTCAATTAATTCAACATTTCATCACAGAATAGATAGATATAAGTACTACCGTACAGAAAGGAAACTCTCCGCCCCGCCCCCCACAATCGATTACCCCACCCCACCGCGCGAGTTTGTGTGCCGATCCGTGTGCTCTTTCAATAGCTCTAGACTTCACGCACACAGTTGCGCGTTTGCAAAAACCTCACTGTGGTAGTTGAAACGCGACGCTTGTGTGGAGTGCCCGGGTGTGATTTTATGTAAACGTCAAACACGCCAGAATCTATGTTAATTGGTTTAATATCTCTTTTTCTGAATCATTTTCTGTATTATAATCCAAGTCCAAATGGCATTTTCGTAAATTGTGCTACTTTATTCGCATCTGCAATAAATTACTTTGACTTTATGCATTCTCTCAATATGGTAAAAGGCGACCGCTATAGTTCCAATTCCAACTTATCTTCGTGAGAAATACGAGAAATAGGAATTCTAATAGCTGACTCAGCATGTTTCGCTAAACGCCAGCATTAGCAGATACGTTGAGTCAGCACAAATAAACTTTTAATGCTTCCTCAACCTTTAGCAGAAACCTAAATTTGATGCTTAAATCAAATCGATACTCCAGACCACTTTAATTAATTTTGCTTTTTAGTCATCAGCCGTTAGAAAGATTATGAAAATTACGATCCAGAATATTATTGAAATCCGGAAAGGGGACTGATTAAAATACGAGTATATACTTCATTCTCGTTGTTAAAATAGAAACGTTTTAGAAATGGATTTCACTGATCCGTCCAACCCGTATTTTCCCACAGCATAGCTCTAGGAGACCCTTAATTTATTGCGTTGATGGAATGAATTTAGAAAATTCTAAATTTAATTAGAATTACCACTAAATGATTTATGAAGCTAATGAGAGGCTATGTTCTATTAATAGAATAAACTGTAAAGATAACTGATATCAAAATTAGCCTGAAGCTAACAAGAATATATACAGATGAAACCTGAAACGAATATTTGAAAAATTGCGAGATTAACCGTTTGTGAAAAAGAAAGCTGACAACGAATTCTATTTCAACTGAACCAAATTAAACATTTGAAATGAAGCGCATTGTTCGCTTTAAAACGAACATTCAATAGTGGAATGAGACTGCAACTATAATTCTGCACTTTATGACCCAAAAAACCCACGTTATCTGTAGGTATTTGGAGTTGATATAAAAAATCATCTGTAATATATTTTATCTACACTCACAACGTAATGTTCCAAATATGAATTCAAAAAAGGTAATATAAATACGTACTTTATTTTCGTGGATAGTTAAAATTAAAAAATAAACTCATTACGATGCAGTCAACTGCATCATAAAATAACTTTTTTTCTCATTACGATACAGGGCAAATCCAAAAAGAAGGCAGTGCCGTAACATTAAAAAAAACAACGATATTTTCCCACATATTTTTCATGATTAAAATGTACTCTATGGTAATCGATGACTTTAGTGCGATTAGTTTGTTGAAATGCACTGATCAAATTTTTTTTTTCTAATGGAATGCGCGCCAAGCATTTCCGATAAAGTTTTGATTTCAATTTTTACATTTTGTTATACTTACTGAATTTTGTAGGTTTTTATTATTCTTGCTTTAAAATGTGAAAAAATATTTACTCTGCCCGATATTTTAGTTTAAATGCAGCTAAGGAATTGACTTATTACAAGGTAGGTACCTTGCTAATACAAACAAAGACTCTCTCTCTTTTCTAACGTTGATCTTTTATTTAGTAGGTTCAATCCCAAATGTATGAGTGTAGATAAAGTAGTGTATGAAACTGCACATAACTAGGTATTAAAACACTCGTGTGATACTATTAAAAACCCCGCCTACGGCTCGGTTTTTAAACACACACTCGTGTTTTAATACCCCTCTTTATGTGTCAGTTTCATAAACTACTATTATGACTTATCAAGGAGTATGAAGAAAGTTTATGTGAGGTTGTTATTCTCATCCCAAGCTGTGTTTTATTGTAATACTTTATTGTCGTGTGTCGTGTCGTCCATATACTTAGAAATATAGATCTAGAATAATATGAGGATGATGATAATACTTTATAACCTAATTAATTCTAGACTAGACCGTAATAAGTGTAAATTATTAGCAACGACACATAACTTTTGAGTTTTTGTTCGAGCTAGAAATAGGAAAATGATATTTGATAGACATAGGTATAGGTAGACATATACCTACATCACGTCGGGTGGTAAGGTGCTGTGAATCGATAATATGTCGAACGCCAAACGAATTCCAATAATTAATGTTTACGAGGTTTTCAACAAAAATTTGGTACGAAATAGCTAGTTGATTTCTTTTGATTTCCCGCTTAGTCGAGCAGTTACTGGTCCCTGGATAAAAATCAGATTTGAAGCCAACTAAAGAGGGTATAAAATAAACTCATGTGATTATCCGAAGTTAAATCTGCGCCTAGTTTCGACATGGTAAGTAGTTTTCCGGAAAAGAATTGGTCATGATTTTGCCAAGATGTCGTTCACATTATAAACAAAATGATGAATTAATTAAAAAGGAAGCCATTTTACGAAAATTAATTGTAGCATTTGATGCAACAAAGTGTTATAATACCTCTAATATCGACGCAATCTAGAGTGTGGACATTGTTGCTGCATGATAAATCTTGCAATTTTGTCTTTGAACGCCACATTCATGAATTTATATTGAAACACTTGAGCATCTCTTAGAAACCGATATTGATTTAAGAGAAAAGATGAAGAGAGTCTTTTATTACTTTAATGTGAGCAATTTTAAACTTAAAAATGGTAAAGCGCCAGTGTTATCGATTGCACGTATTACGACGAATTAGGAAATCGGCGAATCTGGAATACGACGAGTCAGGAACATGACGAATCCGGAACAAATACTTTGTTTGACATGGTGTCAAAACATTCCTATCCTCAATCATTATTATACATTTATAATGATCTCAGGGAATGAAAATTGTATAAAACAGTTTATACTAAGAGCTGACCCCGGAAAGACGCAGATTTCTCACCACTGAAAATCTGCGAGGTGCCCGGATCTGTTAATAATGATAGTATGGCAAACTAACAAGAGGGATTTCGTCACTTTGTAAATTGTCCACCTATTTCCGGGACTAGTTCTTAGTCCAGTTGCAAAAAATAGAAACATTAATTCAAGAATTAATAGAGTCAGTGCCTTTTACCTAATAATGGAAAAACAACTTTGCTTCTAAACCAGTTCGATGCCAATGGATTAATTTAGTCGCTTATAGAAACGCAAGCAAAGCGCTAAGAGTCATTGTTACCTTCATGATAAAAAAGCATGGAGAGTACCCTAACTAAACTATTTAAGAACTATGACTGTTAGCTATTTAGTTATAGTTTTATAAGAAAATAATAAGCAGATAGTTTTGGTCATATTTTGATATGATTACAATCCAATGAAATAAATCCTGCATGGACACGGGTCAGTTTGCTCTGAGGTAATAACATAACTCATGACCACAGTGGCTGCAAAGGTGCCTAAACGTCTGGAAATTCAAAAGTTAGCATCAGTAGTAATGTTTTATTTCAATATAATTATGGGATGCAGAAATCTTATAAGTGAATTTATTCTGTTACTAAATAAAAATGCTATTTTTTTTCTGAAATTTGAATTCAATTATAAAAAAAATCAACGTAATGTTAAAATTAAACTCTTAAGAGTTTAAAGTACATTTCGCAATAATCCTATTAAATTTTTATATAACATACGGATATTATGCTGCGGATTCATTTCTTATTATATTTTAGAGTCCTCATAAAAAACTTCGCATTGCAGCAGTGAGAAATTTTAATGCTCCATTTTCTTTCTTCCAAAAAGAAATCGTATGTTTAAAATTCCAAATTCTCTTACGGCCGTTTCAATTATCTATCCTGAGAAATAGAGCTCTGCTATGGATCAGTTTTTAGATGAACGTTGTTAGTTTCTTTAATTGACGTAGGTGAATATTCTTTTATCCTCGTGAAAATTACCAACATTAAGTTGCGACCGGCAAAACCAGGTAAAAACGTCGCGTCCCGAAAGCGTAAAAGACCGAGGTAAACGATTTGAACATCCGTTTTTGAAGGTTCTAAAAAAGATCACAAGGACATCTTTTTTATCTAAATGTGAAGGACTATACCCTCTTGCATCTTTAAATTAAATGAAAAACTTTCGTTCTTTGATGAATCATATATATATATATATGATTCATCAAATAGGTATACTAGATACTAGTGGCTCTGTGACCTCAAGTTGTATGTTGCTTAACAAATAATCTAATACTTAGATGTCGATCTGTCGCCACTAGGTTTTCAAACGCAGTACAACACGGGTCAACAATTAGTTTCGTTCGGGGTCCGTTTTAAGAAATGAAATGACCATTGCGGTCCGCACAACATTTTATAAAAAAGAATATTTATTACAGAAATGTAATTATTAGGTTTTATGGGCTGAGGACAGTTTGTGTGAAGATGAATTACTGTTCTGTAGTGTCGTACTACCGGTCGTTTTCGAGTTGACGTCAACAAAGATAATGCGATAATATTTTTTGTTAAATTACGTATTCTGTAGTGTAAGTTCCTGTGTTGTCGCGGTCCGCACAAAATGGGTCGGGCGGCGGTCCGGATGCGGACCGCGATCCACCATTTGGTGACCCCTGCGTACAAGCTGTTTGGTAGGTATTATTTTATTATATCTATTTGAGGTGAGACGGCGCGGCTTCTAATTTTGACCATACTACAATATGGGTGAATTATTTTTTCAAAGTATTTCGAAAAACTGGCTCGACATAAAAATTATACATTAGTAACTATGTAAATTGCTCACAAAATTTCGCGAGAATCGGATGAGAAATGCGACTTTAGAGAAGAACAATTAATATACACTTCAAACATTTCTGCGGTGGTGTCGTGTGAGGCGGGTCGTTACGTTCCCTCAAATATGGTTGAGCGAAGCGATGGCTGGTTCATGCGTCATGCTCGTGAACGGGTGCTGCCAGTGGGAATGGGTCTGCTTCTGTCTGCTTGTATTAAGGGCGTCATATAACTCGTATATAAAAGATCTGTTTTATATTGTCTGTATGTATGGCACTTCTTACTCAAAAAATATAATTCTTAATAGCTTACCTTGTTTTGATTTATTTAATTGCAATATTTTTACTTTCTATAGTCAGTAGTTTAGTGAAAGACCTATGAAAAGCTTTTGGATATAAATTTTCAATTCGATGCCTTAACATAGGTAGTCTTAGTATGTCATGCTCTCTTTAATCATTTCTGCGGTGGTGTCGTATGAGGCTCAAATATGGTTGAGCGAAGAGATGGCTGGTTCATGCGTCATGTTCGGGAACTGGTGCTGCCAGTGGGAATGGGTCTGCTTCTGACTACCTATCTTAATGCATATTGAATTGTATGTTTTTCTTTTATTTTTATTTATTGTAACAGCCTAGACTGAATAACAAGTTCAAACTTTGAATTTAGCTTAAAATCTGTAAATTGATTAAGAAATTTGAAACTCATTAAGAAATGAGCTAATTCAATAATGTTATTTATTTGTTAATCTTTGTTAATATAAAGTCTGGAAACGATATACATATTTGTAAATATCGTTCCATCTGATTGATAAAGCTGACAAGTTTTTTGCGCCCATTTTTCTTGTCAGTTAAAAGACGTCATAATGGGTGGTAGGGTAAAAGAATTGACGATTTAAAAATGCTTATTATGTGAGCTTATTTAAATAAAATATATTTCACTTTCACTTTCACTTATACGATAGCATTTTCGCCCAAGCTGAAGCAGAGACGCTTCGCGCTCGCTCGGTCAATCCTTTCAAGGCTCTTATAATAAAGTATCTCCTAACGATATTAGTTATAATTATGTGATACAACCTTCTTTCAAAAACACAAGTTCTCAAACTATCCAACAAAACCACTTCAGTCGCTCGAAATAGTTCGGCAGTCTTTAACAAGTCGAGTACAAGATGAGTAGTGTGTAACTATTAAACAAGAATCCCAAAACTCTGCGAGGAGTAAGCGGATATTATGAACAGGTATTCGCTTTAACATGTGGGCGAGGGTGATCATATTGGAAGTAAGTCGAAGGAATTTGGTGAACGTTCTACAGCTCTCTAGTTTTATTTTATCTATTTATTTCCAAAGCAGTTTGTGACAAACTACTACTACCTATTTAACAAAATTTATGTGAAAAAATATTTTTTGTTTATGAAGCTATTTTTTGATGGTTTAGATGTGGATGTATCCATAATGCTATTGATTTGAATTTATTTATTCTTAAAATGTTAATACTAAAATAAAGTTCGGCTCTTTCATTGTTTGACGTCCCATTTTTTTCTAGACTGGTCAGTACCTTGATTACGTAAAGCTGTTGCTAACAATTCTCGATTGAAATCGATTGAAAGCGCAGTTGTATTGCTGCTTTAGTTAGGATAGTTGTCACATTGGTTCTAACTAAAGCAGCAATGTAACTGCGATTTCTGTCAAAGTTGATTGCAACAAAATTACAAAATCACCCCCCTGGTCATAGTGGTCATCACTAACAAGATGATTAAATAATTTAGGTAATTGAAGAAATTATTTTACGGAATCATTATACGATTTTCAATCATTATTTCACTGACGCAATTTCATACTCTTTAGTTGACCGAAGTCTACACACGTACTGAATTTAGCAAAAATATACGAGCCTAAATATTTACAGTTCTGAACATAAAATTGAATAATAAAAATGTCAGAATCTCCGCAATATCAGCACATACAAATCACAAAGGGAGGTGTTGGGAATAATAATGTTCGTGGGTACAATACATAAACGAAGCGTCGTGGTATAGACAGTGTTGAAAAGCGGGAACGCACAGAGGTATGTACATTTTAGTTACGTAACTTGCAACGAACCACTTTGTTTGCGTACCAATAACGAAGATTGAACATTGTGTTCGTTAGTGGTACGCACATGCAAGTATCATTTTTGTTGCTAAGAAAAACTGCGTGCCTGGCTGCTTTTCCATCAGAGATGTACTAAGCTCTGTAGATAAGCTGTATGTGTATGATATACTTATATATCCACCAATGAGGAACGTTTATTTTCCTAGCATAGCTTCGTCTATATAGCTTGCACCCATCTTCATGACCAACCCTGCAAAATTGCAGGGCGATGATTTTATGGAAAAAAGGTTGCATCCTAAAGATCGGATATACGCTACATCTTACCGGCTCCGCTACATCACTAAGCATTTGTAGTATAGTAATGGCACTCGAATCAAAAAAATGTATTCGAATCGATTCGAATCACCCGTAAGTGGTTCAAATCGTTGATTCGAATTTGACGATGATTCGAATCGATATGATGATCGCATCAGGTGACGATTCGAATGATTCGAATCAGTGTGATGATTCGAATGATTTGAATCAGTATGGTGTTTCGAATCAATTGAAGCAAAAATAAAATCATCTTAGATTTTTTATTAGGTAGATAGGTAGAGGTAGGTAAATAATATAAATTATAGAGGCACAAGCAATTTACTCAATAATGGTATATAAAACAAAAACAACTCAATGTCAATAATTATTGCTACGCCATCGAAGGTTCGACTACAAAAACTGATTCGAATTCCAACGGCGATTCGAATCAGCCCCCCTAGCCAAAGTAACATTTGCAAATTTTCGCTATCGCTTCGCTTCGTAACATGTATGGATTTGACGTTTTGAAATTCGATTCTTAACGAAAGCTTATGTCAATCTAGTACATGTTTCGAAAGCGAAACGATAACTTGCGATGATTTGCGAATGTTACTTTGGCTAGGCCCTCAGGCGATGGTGATGATTCGAATCAGCCAACCGATTCGACTCAGGCGATGATTCGAATCGAGCTTGGATTGACGTGATTCGAATTATTCGAATCAATTGTGATCAAGTCCCATCACTATTTGTAGAAACGGTTACACAGTTTCGCAGTAACTTTGACCTCACCCACAGCAAATACAGCACATACATCTCTGGTGGCAACCCTGCCCTAAGGTTAAAGGGTTGACATTCACAATACTTTTCTGGTTCAGTGGACGGCAACGAAACGGTGGCCCGTATGTGTGTAATTTTCATGGGTGAGTGAGTTGCAATACATTGTTACCTAAACAGGTGCGTGCGTGCTGTGACCGCAGATGAAGGGTGATTTTCGCGTCACTTTTTATTATGTCGACTCGAACGAAATATTCTGAAAACCGAATAAGTACCTAAGTATTATTCTGATCTTGGTTTTACCATTGAAAATGGTTATCAGATGCAAATCGCCTGAGACGTATTTTTGGCCATATCTCCGAGGATTTTGAGAGGATCGAAATGAAAATAGTACCAAAAGTTGGGGAATTTATCGAGACACGTGTGAACATTTGAATTTTAAAAATCGACTGGTAACTTTTTTTGGAATTTTGCGAAATTCAAAAAATTCCGGGTTTTTTGGGGGGTGTTTGTTTACTAAATTGTAAATATTTCGAAAATAATACTGACTTAAGAAAAAATTGAAAAAAAGGTCCTAGGGTATTAGTTTAGCTACCAAATGGCGAAACAGTTTTGAAAATCGATAAATAATTGTGACCTGTGTAGGTGGTCCCTTTAGATTTGTAATTCTAGAAAAACGGGTGTATCGGTACATAAAAAGTTATGTAGCTTCTATGATTATTGACCGATCGTCATGGTAATAGTGTTAAAAGATGCAGAAGCAGATGAGGAGTGCATTCGTTGGAATTTTGAAAATCGGTTAATAATATTTCGGCTGCGTCGAGGCAGTCAGCGGGCGCTTTTGTGTCACAATCGTAAAAATAAATAGGCACTACCTAGGTAATTTTAAAAATATAATAGGATTTTGCATTTGATTTGATTTTGGTTTTTCGTAAATTTTTGTATTCATTTTCAATGCTCCGATTCTTGCGGGGACTGCAAAATCTGTGAATTTTTTTATTTCAATACTGTATTCTAAAGCAAGTTTTCGTAGTTGGTATTCTTTATTTGAATAATTATGGGTACTTGCAAAGCAATTTAATGAATAAGGTAGGTATATAAAAAGAATGTATTGGGGAGGCGAAGGCAAAGTGAATTACAGATGGCGCTTCATTCTTTGGAACAATTGTCAGTTTGAGCTTATATTGTCTTGACTGTGTATTACGTGATTTTACTTTCTTAGATTGTATTTTTTTCGGTTTTGCGGACAAACAATGTATTATATGCTAACTTTAGCTCATATAAAAGAAGAATTACGGAAAAGAAAAGCCAAAACAACAGGCAAGAAAGTTTATAGCAACTTACAAAAAATTGCTAACAAGCATTACATTTCTTTAAATTTCGTGTAAGATTTACAAGTAATCTTTTTATTTCAGATTAGAAGCATATGATTTAAATTTTAACAAAGCAACTGAGTGTGAATTTCCGTGTTTATAGTTGCCTGATGATGCCTTCTGTGCAATAGTAATTTCAGGTTTCTGTACTGGAATTTCTGTACCATCCAAAATTACACGAACCGTTTTATCATATTTATTTTATTATTCTAAGTTTCTTGAATGACTCTGGCATATAAAATTCTATTAATTCTCTGTTTGGCCCCAATATTGGGCTTATTCCATATTTGATATACCTATAAAATTCATCCAAGTTATAAATATGCTAGAAACTGCTGAGGTTGAAATATTAAAGAACAAAGCTGTTATAATTCAAATGTTGTTTTATTTTGGCGAAGCTTCATCAAATTCATGAAACATTCCTTTTGATTTATAATGTTTCTCAGGCTCAGCAAAGGAGAAAATCGAGGGAAAAGCATCTTTTTTTTTATATTTTTTTGCCCAATATTTTTTTTGTTACTGGGAAATCGATGAACTCCAATAATTTACAAGTTACATGCATAACAATGCGGAATTTTCTCAGTATAAAATTAAAAAGTGCAATACTCCAAGAGATTCCCATATGTTTTGACACTTTCTTTGAGGCGGCCCGGTACCAAGACCAGACGCCACCTATCGGGATAAAATTGCGCTTTTCCTCCCCATTATATTTAACAATAAAAGAAGGAATTTTGCTATTGTATAAATATTATAACAATCCAAATCAATATGAGCTGGCCAAGATGGACGAGGAGCTTGGTGGCATAGTGGTTTAGCACCTGCGGTGCGGAGCGACTGCGGAGGTTAAGCAACGTTGGCAAGGGTCGGTCGTGGGATGGCGGGATGGGTGACCAAAAATTTATTATCTCGAGCTCCTCCGTGCTTCGGAAGGCAAGTTAAGCCGTTGGTCCCGGCTGCATTTGCAGTCGTTAACACCCACCATTCCGCATTGGGCCCGCGTGTGGGTTATGGCCCGTCCTCCTTATCCACCCATAAGGAAGGCGTGCCCCAGCAGTGGGGACATTAAAAATGGCAGATGACCAAGATGGACGAAGACTTCTCGAACAACAGTTGATTTAATTTAATTTATTTATCAATTTAAATCGAAATGCATGCGTTTGTATGTAAATACGTTCAGTTTCAGAGAAGTTCCAGTTTGATTCAATTAAGGCTTCAAATTGACTGAGTAATCAAGACATCCTGTGAACTAGTTAGTTCTAGGTACGAGAACTATGCCGGTACCAAACGCATGAGATAACTTATTAATTACCTAACTCAGAGTAAGCGTATGCTGAGACGCAGGCTGGACGTTGACAGTGCCGTAGACATGCAATGTCATGACATGCCTAAGTTCGTGGCCTATGTCTGTCTCAACTGCCCTGCTTTGCAATTTTTTTACAGTTATTTTATCTCATAAATGCGGTTCGGCTATTAATGTTGTTAGGCGTGCACATGCATATTGTTTTAGTGCGCACCTGCACGCTCTCGTATTACGCACACTAAACAACAAACAACATATATAGCCGAACAGCATTCGTGAGACAAACAACGTGAAACAACTGTCTGTACATCTCAGGACTCTTCCAATAATTCTTGGCTACCTTAAAACATAAAAGTGTCTAAAGAGAAAAAGTCTTGCCTAACCCCATTTTTTATTTTTTTTATTTTTTATTTATTTCTTGGGAAACATACGGCATAAATTTTTACATATAGTTACAACATACATCAAATTACATTAGCCTAAACAGTTTCCACTACTAAGTAATGACAATAAAGTGTCGAGTAACAATAACACTGTAACTTACTTAAACAACTAAATTTTGCTTACTAAATTTTGTTTACTTATAAAAAATGAGAGGCCAAACATTAATTAATTGGTACTATTAAGTGCAACTTTGAATTTAGCGGGCTTAAGACTAAACAAATCAATGTGACTAAATTTAACGTTATATAATTTCATCGCTCTAACTATAAAACGGTTTCTAGCATAATTAGTCCGGCTCGCAGGAATGCAAAAACTGTCACGAGATCGCATGTTTGGTCGGGGGCATTTCAATAAAATGTTACTTAAAAGATATGATGAATCAACATATTTATTAATAATCTTGTACAATAAGGTCAAGTCCCTGCGTTCTCTTCTGCGTGTAAGAGATATGACGTCATCTTCACAAAAATCAGCAAATTTGTACTTAATTTTTTTTAATAAATTTGTTTTGGATTCTTTCTATTGTACTTGTATGTACCGAGTACTGCGGATTCCAAGCTGTCGATGCGTATTCGAGTTGAGATCGTGCATTGCACAAAAAGACAAAGCTTTTCCAAGTTTAATTCTAATCACGCACCTAGCCTTAGAAAAGTTTTTAATATTTCAGTGTGAGTTGCCTAAAATACCAACAAAATATAATTTAAGTTTGAATTCTACCAGATTTTCACCAATTATTAAAATTCTATTGTCCAGGGTCAGTTATTAAATTTAACTGTATGATTTCAAATTTTTTTTTTTTTTATATTGAATGGGTTTGCTCTTGACCCCAGTCTTGCCCAGAAAGCAAAGACAGGGTCTACGATGGAGCGAGCTTGCCCAGAAGGTGCTTATTCACTCTGGCCTTGAATAGAGTCAGGTTGTATGCGCTCGGAAACACAGACGCCGGCAGGGAATTCCATTCCATAGCTGTGCGCATTATGAAAGATGATGAGTAGCGTTAGCGTAGGCTACCACCAGAATTGCTAAAAGCTGAATAAATTATACATTTTGTTTTGCAATAATGGTAAAAATTTGATACTCAACATAACCAATGGATTACCTTTAGTTATTTGGTGCAGACGGAAAACATGACAAATATTGTTAATTTTAATAAAATGCTGTCAAAAAATACTTAAAAAGCTTATTATTTGCATAACTGACTTAAATATATACTTACTCGTGCAAAAATAAGTTACGTAAATCTATTAAATTCCAAGGATAAGCAATCATTCGATCGATTTACCAAATTTCACATGTACGGTTGGGTCGTCTCTACATTTCCAGATACCCCGTCCTAATGAGCGACCCTTGTCAGCCTATTATGCCACATCAGTATACAACTACACAATTTGGCATTTCAACCCTATTTATAAAACAACTAGCGGCCGCCCGCGAATTCGTCTGCGTGAAAAGTTTTATTGCTATTCCTCGGGAACAGTACTTTTTTCTGGATGAAAGGTACCCTATCTCCTTCTCTGTACCCCTGAGAACGTGTACATGCAAAATTTCATGATTATTGGTTCAGAAGTATCGACGTTAAGTCGAACAGAACAAACAAACAAACGGCCTTTCGCATTTATAATTAAGGATGGACAATGTCAGATACAGAAGAAGGATAAACATATACAGGGTTATTATTTTATTTAGAAACATTAATCATTTCTCACGGAAATAAAGCTACTCGAAGATGTAGTGAAGTATTTTTGTTGTGAAAAAAAAAATTGACAAAAAATGGTAAATAGTTAATAAAAAGCAATTCTAATTTTTAAATAAAAAAAGAACGAAGAAAATTCAGTTCTTTAAGACTGCATAATTTACTAAGTTAAATGACTGGACGGAGACATATTGTGGCATCTTTTTTTCCTTATATAAAAGATACGTTATTTAATAAAAATTTGAATGTTTTTAGGTAGTAAGTAAAAATGCTGTTTTAAAAATAATAAGGAACTTACTCATCTTTGTGGCAAAAGTATTCTGTGGTTTTACACTTGTACTATTATGTATACTGTAGTTATACTTACTGCAGTTGTCTGCAGTAGGTACCACCTGCTACTGACAATTAAACTCCCGAGGTGATAGAACCAGTCGTAAAACGCGCAGAATAAATAAAACTTCGTGAATCATATGATCAATTTTATAAGTTTTAAGAAAAACAAAAGTAACGAAATGAATTTTATATTTCAATAAAATACGCTCAAAGATCGTTCTTGAAATTGACAAAATCACGTTCTATTTTGTAAATATTTAGATAATAGGTGTTATAATTTTGGATTAGTGAATATCAAGCGTTTGAAGAAAATTTGAAGGTTAAGAGTTGAAATAATAGAAAAACTTAGACAATATAAACAAACTTCAAAATGCTCACTCACTTACTTATTTGTTTATTCCGTTTGTCAAGATAAATTAAAATCTTTGAGTGCTTCGTAATGAGAGAAATATTGTCAAAACAACACTATTATGAAAAAAAATACCATAAGCGAGTCGTATTTTTTTGGTATATTATTTACTAGCTTCCGCCCGCGACTTCGTCTGCGTGGATAGTATTTTATCTATCCCTCGGGAACAGTTCCTTTTTTCGGGATGAAAAGTACCTTATGTCCTTCTCTGTACCCCTGATAACGTGTGTGTAAAATTTCATGATGATCGGTTCAGTAGTTAAGACGTAAAGTAACAAACAAACAAACGGACTTTCGCATTTATAATATTAGTAAGGATTTAGTATTGAAAAAAAAAAACACATTATAATTGCGACAAATTGAGAACTTTCTACTGTCGGTCAAAGATTAAAACTCTTGGACACAAAAACTTTGAATGAAGTTCATTCCAAGTTTTTGAAATAAGTTTGAAACAATAACCATTTATTTTGCACCTTACCTTTCCTAGAATTTCGATACAGTTTAGAATAAAATCAGTCATCATAAATACAGCAACTCAAGAAGTATCCGCTCCGTCGGAGCGTAAAAATGATTAAAGACTGAAAGTTATTAAAGTCTTTCCATTTAAATAATACTTCCATTAAGACGCCATGTCACGAATAATAATAAACTCCTATTTAATATTATTGTTATTATGGAAAACGAAGGACGGGTTGAGGTTCAAATTAAACATCAAGCTTATTGAAGAAGTGACTGTTTATTTTGAATTGAAAAACTTTAATTCGCTTGATGCTTTACTTTCCTTTTTATAAACTAGCTGTGGTGCCCGGCTTCGCTCAGGGAGTTGATATAAGATTGTGTAGGTGGTAGTTGGAATAAAAAATATATCAAGACTTTTTTTATTTAAAACATTATTGTTATGGTAGTGGGTGATGGTATTAGAAGGAAAAGACGGAGTTCAGGGACGACGCTTTATTTCATCACTCAGGTCCCTCTGAGTGTCGCAGTCTTACCTGAACTCCTTTCTGAGCTTTAATGGCGCGCACAATTTGTAGAATACTTATGAACATAATTTATTTCAATAACAGGCCTAACATAGGTCATAATCACACTAATCACAACATAAATGAAGTCTTAAGCTAGGGTTTCCTAGGATGACGGTGCCGTCATTTTACGGTCATAATTTAGCGGCGTAGAATGTTGTCTATGTTAACAATACGGCGCTGTCTATGTAAATAGCAGCACCGCTTTTTGACGTTACGGTGTCTAGCACCGCTCTCTAGGAAACCGCGTTATATTGTCGTTCTTCGCCGCTAAATTACGGCCGTAATATGACGGCACCGTCATCCTAGGAAAGCCTAGGTTTAATGAGTGCAGCCCAGTCAAGTCACCGACTAACACACACATGAAACGCTCACCATTTGTCTACACGCATGAAAACCACAAGCATTGCTTCATCTAACTTTGATATATAATATTCATGAGGGGCCAGTATATCGAAAACTATAGAAATGTTTTATTTGACTGGAATTTGAAATGGGCACAAACATAAAAATGTATTTAATCGGGAATACTATAAAATAAGACCCCCACCCTCGCCTTCACCCTTAGGCTGCGTTCAAACGATAACACACGACCCGACCTCAACCCGAGCTCAACTCAAACTCACCTCAAACACAGCCCACCTTGAAATACATCGGTTACAATTTTGAGTCTTATGACACTTTAATAAGGTCCTGTGTAATGTCCATGTGAGTTTGAAGTGAGTTCGGTTTGAGTTCGGATTGAGTTTGATTTGAGTTTGGGTTGTGTACGGGTCGAGCGCGGGGAGTATGCAGTTGCATCGACAAAATATAAAAGAGCTTATTAATGTGTCATAAGACTCAAAATTGTAACTGATGTATTTTAAGGAGTGGGCTGCGTTTGAGTTGAGTTTGATTTGAGTTTGGGTTGAGTTTGGGTTGAGGTTGGGTCGTGCGTTATCGTCTGAACGCAGCCTTAGGTATTTTATTTGACATGGAACGTCTTTATCGCTCTTTAACCTTTGCCCTTATCCTAGTCTACCTACGTACGTATTACAAGTTCTCTACACCAAACTAACAAAATTGGTTAGGTAACAGATGGACAAAGTCAAATTTCGAATATTACTTACTACCTATATTATCCTAGCTGACGAGCAAGGATCATCATAATAAAATTATGATCGTTGCAAATTTAAAACCTTCAGTGTAATTTTGTCGAAAAATAATATAAGTACTTAGTAGAAAAATTCGACTCGCACTAGATCATATTCTCGGATATCAACCCATAGTAAGGCCTTGTTTGACGCGAAACCTTTCAATATTTTAATGTAACCACTAGTACACTATCCTATTTGATTTTAAAGAGTTTTCATGTGTATCTTCGATGTCCAAGATACAATACCAATGAAATTAACATAAGACAACCCTTAAGGTATTCCTTTTTTAACAGAACAAGAATCATGTAAACCAGTTTATAAACAAAGAAGTTATGTCTGAAGATCCGTAAAAACTCGTGCAATGGTCACCTAAAAAATAAATTATTTTCAGGATTACTCGAAAACTACTGAACCGATTTAAAATTTTCAAAATGGGGCCAACTTGGGAACAAATTTGATAAGCAACGTTTGAATCAGTTCAATCGGTCCAACTGTTTTTGAGTAATCGGTGGACATCTTGTGGACATACACAAAAAAAAACAAATATACAGACTTACATAGAACTACCTCCTTTTTTTTGAAGTCGGTTAAAGAGAGTTTTGTAAAGCATTCTCAGACAGAAATCTATCATAATATGAATGTACCAAAATAAAAAATGTCACTATGAAGTTTTAAATTATTTGCAACGATGAAACAATAGGTACTTTTTTAAAATTAAAATATTATGAAATATTTGAAAGGGCCATTTGATCGTAAAATTGGGTTAGCTTCGACATTGATTTAATTTAAAAAACAGTAATACATTAATTTTCTCGCGCACTCTGTTGAAAAACATTATAAATAGCGAAGTGTGGAAAAGCAAAATTTAATTGAAACGAAAGCGAAATTTAAATTTTCGTTCCATTTATTTGCTTGTTTGAGATACCTATATTTAATGAAAACAAATTTTCCTGGTTGATGTTTTTTGAATAGGTACTTCATTTAATATTTGAATGTCCATAGTTTATCTGTTAATTAATGTTATTATATAAAATAAAGTGCCTTAACTTGAAAATTTGTAGTAATAAAATGTTTATCTACACTCACAATGTACCTAATATTCCAAATTGATTCTAAATATGAATCCAAAAAAGATAAAGACGTTATTTTCGATTAAAAAAAACTCATTACAGTGCAGTCAACTGAAACTTAATAGTTATTTATGCAACTGAGGGGTATTAATCACATGAGTGTGCTAATACCTAATTATGTACAGTTGCATACAAGACTTTATCTACACCCATTTTTTACTTATTTTTATTTTTATTTGGGAAACAAACAATATTTTAATACAATATGGATTAAAACACCCATGATATGTATCCTCTATAAAGGTTTTGACTTTAACTTTGTCTTTGACTTTGACTTTCCTCCCCCTCCTCGTCATTATGTCTTAGGCAAGAGTGTTATAATGTTGTACTGAATTTCATAATTCAACGCATAGCGCGTGGGCGTGCGGCGCAGCAGGACCTCCTCCCGCTGGGATACTGTAATGGTGGCAGTAAGCTAACCGTTGTAGAACCTTTCACAGAGGATTTAAAGCATGGGAGTAGATAAAATAACTTTTTAATTTTACAGCACACTTTTACTTTTTAATTTATTGGCACGTATGGGCTCATAGTAATATCTATGGTCTGTGGTGAGGGGCGCATTTATAACGCAAAACAAAAAAGTTATGATTTCAATTTTCACTGTTTGTTGTATGAAAGTACTGAATTTCGTACGATTTTTTTATTCTTGCTATAAAATATCTGATAGCTATGAAAGTGACAAAAATTTTTGACTCCGCCCGACATTTTAGATGCAGCGACGGAAATGACTCTTATATCGAGGTAGTACGTTAATATCAGCAAAGTCTCTCTCTCTTTTTTAACTTTGATATTTTATTTAAGTAGTAGGTTCAATCCCAAATTGTATGAGTGTAGATAAAGTAGTGTATGAAACTGCACATAACTAGGTATTAAAACACTCGTGTGATACTATTAAAAACATCATTATTACATACTTTCGGAAGATATAATGACGAGGAGGAGTTGGAAAGTAAAATCATGGGAGTAGATAAATATCATGGTTATTTTTAATCCATAATGTATTAAAATATTGTTTGTTTCCCAAATAAAATCAAAAAATGGGTGTAGATAAAGTCTTGTATGCAACTGTACATAAATTAGTTATTAAAACAACTCATGTCATACTATTATCACATTCGTGTTTTAATACTCCTCATTATGGTTCAGTTGCATAAATATATCTTTCCTAAATTTAAAAATCTAAATTCATGTTTATACAGGGAGATATGTTTAGAAAGAGGAAAAAACAGCAGGTTTAAACTTAAGCTTCCGAGCCAGCCGGCAGCTGAAAATTAACGTTTCCCAGTGACCGCGGCGGACGGCGGACTGTCAGCGCCAGTCCGCGTGATTAGTCACCGAGGCCAATTAGGTACCAACGGGCTCTTTGCCTAGCCGTTAGTAGATATTCATCGACAGACTAAGGCCTGTATTTATAAATACATTTTTAAATAAGGGCCTTACTTTATAGTTTTGGGAAATGCATCGACATCAACTACATCATGTTAGGCCAGCCCCCCTAGCCACTGAAACACGATTTAAATCGCGTGATATAAGTAGCGTTTTATTGACACTCAACTGTCAAAATCCATTGTCTTTTGATAGTTAAACGTGATAAATCGCTGTCATATATCGCGGTGGTCATCCTAGGGGGGCAGTATGCACGAACAGGCGGCTTGCCTAGCTAGAGCCTGATAGTCACCTAGCGTGTAGTGAAGTAAAAGGAACTATAATTTTCGCTGACAGCCGTAGTGCGTGCTTGGCTAAAACTATGCGGCTGGTTGCGAACATTAGATAGAACATTCCGTTCACTCCGCTACATGCTAGGTGAGTATTTAGGCTCTAGGCGCTAAACAAGCCTACGTGGCCTTAAGCTATATTTTCCTAAGGAAAGGACCATAGACTCTACTCCAAATCTGAATTATCAAAAGTTGGCCATATCTTTTTTGCTTTTCCTAGTTAATTATGAAACTTACATTTTCAGTTATCGTGCATATTGGTAATTTTTGAGGACCATATTATGTTATTCAAAGCCTAAAGAGGTTACAACAAAGAAAATCTGGATTTCAATTTTGCTTTCGTTTTACATAACGGATCGCTAATCTAATTATTTTACCTTTGTATCTGTCAATAAAACCTGATCCCAAATAATCCGAATTTGGTTATCAATAATGAATAACTTATAATATTATAATAGAAAAAGAAATTATTTTTGCTACTACTAGCAGCAAAGCAAATTCAATTACAATTTAGATTCTATTAAAAGAGCATTTTTTATTTTTACGTTGACTTACCTTCGCAATAACTGCATTTAATTTCTAGAGCGTGAACTCTCTAAAAGGTGTCAAATTCTTCCTCAATTTCTAGAATTTTATCCATTTATGGACAATAATTAACCAAATTGGTTTTATTCTTATCTTACTTATTTCCTTTGGCACAGAGCGTTACGAAACGACTTGGCCTGCGACTCTAAAACTAAAATAAAACCTCGATGGATTTGTATATTTTGAAGATTTTGACTTGTTTTTTAAAATAGACCTTCGATATGTTTGTCTGCAATATGCAAAAACCGGCCAAGTGCGAGTCGGACTCACGCACAAAGGGTTCCGTACCAAAATATGGGAGCATCCGTTGTATGGGAGCCCCCCTTAAATATTTATTTTTTCTGTTTTTAGTATTTGTTGTTATAGCGGCAACAGAAATACATCATCTGTGAAAATTTCAGCTGTCTAGCTATCACGGTTCATGAGATACAGCCTGGTGACAGACAGACAGACAGACAGACAAGACAGACAGACCGACAGACGGACAGCTGAGTCTTAGTAATAGGGTTCCGTTTTTACCCTTTAGGTACGGAACCCTAAAAAGGGCCTAGATGTCCGGCCAGTCTCAAAAGCGGCACCTCGAAATAGCGCACGACATTCAAACTGGGAGCTTATTTTCTTTATTGATTCTTACTTTTTTTTAAAATTGAATTGGAAAGAATATAGTTATTTGTATCCGGATAATAATATTCAAGTGGGGATTCGAATTTTATTTCGAATCGCTGTTTGTTTTGTCAGTTGGTGCCATATAGCGTGTTAGATCGTGAAGTTCTTAATGTCCCTCTTAATTACTTAGACATGATCTTCATCTCTTTTTTTTATTCACAGTAAAAATTCCTCCGAAATTAAATGGCGATGTAATAATTCACGTTTTATTCAATTACTTTAAAGAGAGGTAATTGTTCAAATGATTTGTATTCGAACTTCAAATCGATTGCAATCGTTAATTATTGCAAACAACATTGCGATTGTAATAATAAAAATAATTTTTTGGGTATCAAAGAAAAGTTGACAAAATGTGTAAAATAAAAATAAATAAGTTCAAAATAAGGCCGTTTTTTAGTTAATAAATATATCTTTCCTAAATTTAAAAATCGAAATGTCATGTTTAGCTATATACAGGGAGATATGTTTAGAAAGAGGAAAAACAGCAGGTTTAAACTTAAGCTTCCGAGCCAGCCGGCAGCTGAAAATTAACGTTTCCCAGTAACCGCGGCGGACGGAGGACTGTCAGCGCCAGTCCGCGTGATTAGTCACCGAGGCCAATTAGGTACCAACGGGCTCTTTGCCTAGCCGTTAGTAGATATTCATCGACAGACTAAGGCCTGTATTTTTATAAATATAGTTTGTAAATAAGGGCCTTACTTTATAGTTTTGGGAAATGCATCGACATCAACTACATCATGTTAGGCCAGCCCCCCCTAGCCACTGAAACACGATTTAAATCGCGTGATATAGCGTTTTATTGACACTCAACTGTCAAAATCCATTGTCTTTTGATAGTTAAACGTGATAAATCGCTGTCATATATCGCGATTCGGTGGTCATGCTAGGGGGGCAGTACGCACGAACAGGCGGCTTGCCTAGCGCCTAGCTAGAGCCTGGGCCCTATTCAATAAAACTTACAATCCTACAAATTTGTCAATAAGTGACATATTTGTCAAGTTGTATGACAAGTGCTGTTCAATAAACCTTACAATTATGTAAGAATTTTACAAGTAAAAATCTTACAAATATTACAATTGTAAATGCTGTTCAATAAACGTTTACATATGTAGAAAACGCCTGTAGATTTCGATGACAATATTATATCTACAAATTTGTAGTTATAATTTACAAATTACATAAATTTGTAAATTGTTGTTGTCCATCAGACATTTTTATGTCCCCACTGCTGGGGCACAGGCCTTCCTTATGGGTGGATAAGGAGGACGGGCCATAACCCACCACGCGGGCCCAATGCGGATTGGTGGGTGTTAATGACTGCTAATGCAGCCGGGACCAACGGCTTAACGAGCCATCCGAAGCACGGAGGAGCTCGAGATAATAAATTTTTGGTCACCCATCCCATGAGCGACCCTTGCGAACGTTGCTTAACCTCCGCAATCGGTGGGCCAGGCGCTAAACCACGGCGCCACCAAGCTCCTCGAAATTTTTGATTCTTAATTAACGAGGATAGATTTCAAAAATCTTAGAATTTCAGAATAATTGATAGTTGCCTTACTTACCCTAAACTTCTCATTAAATGTGAAATCAGTCACATCAAAAGAAAAAAATATTATGTTTTTAAATATTAACACGTTTTTCTTCTTTGTCGTTCGATTAACACGATTTCATCGTTATTACTCCTTTACATACTGGATTATGGTAAAAAAAGCAGCTAAAACAAAAAAAAATGCCGAGTTATAAAATTTTACCGAGGGTGAGGTCACCTAATTACGTACGGGCGCAGCGGAAGGTCTAAAAAAAATCAATTTATTTAATAAAAAATATAATGTTTAAAATTACAATTACAAGTAATGAAACTCGTCCGAAGTGTGGTACAAGAATGTCTTATAAAATAGCCACGATGAGGTCAATCGGTGTCGCCGGCGCGGTCACGTTGTGCTGCGTCGGCACTTGGCTGTTGTTGCGAGGAATCGGGGCGCTGCTTATGTGACGAAATACATGTACTATGTGTGCGTAACACCTCCCCCCGTAGTACAGCGACTATTGAAGACTTTTGTCGTAAATTGAGCTGGAAGCTGCGTTGAGTCTGCGTTGAGATGAACTCTTGATACGCTTGGGATGGCGTAAACCCTCGTAACATTGGAATGATCTTCTTGAGAGTTGTCTGTCTGAACCTTCGTCTTGCTCATGTACTTGCGGTAAATTGCGACGCTAATCAGTACACATGCACCGAACAGTACCACATACATTGGGATAGTTGTGTGATACAGGCTGTAGTCGGAGGCTGCGATCGGCTCTGTCGGCATCTGCAAAGCTATCTTAGAGTTGGTTTCATGTAAATGGTCCAGATTGATTGAAGTAAGTTTGAATGGAGGGGATATAGGTGCGCTGATGCTGCTTTTCTCTGGTAGGTCCATGATCTTCATCGCCTGTCCTTTTATACGATCCTTTGTGTTTGATATCAGGAACTCTGGAGTTTCGATGTAACATCTATGCGGGATCATGATGAGGTAGCTGCCCTGAAGTATTTGGTGTAAATCTTGTCCACAGGATAAATGTACCTTAGTCGGGTTCGGGAAGCTGACTGTGTAGTGCCGGTCATCAAGCTCCTCGAAGGCTGGATTATCTAACAGGACGGTGATTGGGTTACATACGGCGGTCCTTTGTTGCGTGGTGATCAGCTGATGAATACAGTCTGGTGACGTTCGGCTCCGCAGGTTCCGCATCTCCTCACATAGATACCCTTTGCTCGTCTTCGGGCATTCTGCCGCTATGTACTTGAAATCTTTCTCATGGATTGCCAGGAAGGGAGATAAAGGAGTAAGGATCTCATGATTTTTATTAGGTATAATAGATAGTTTATAAAGATCATATAATTGAGATAAAATAATAGGGAATTTATATACTATAACTATATTGTTAACTACGTAATAGGAACCTAACTTGATTATATCGTAATACTCTCTAATATCTAAACTAATTATATTTTCATCTCCATACAAAGATTTCATCTTATTAATTAAGTCTCGAATGGAGTCTGGGTCAATAATAGAATGATGCATAGCCGAACTTCGAATGAAAGCTAGATTATTTTGTAACTTAGTTATTTCTATAGATATAGAATCAACGTTATCTCCTAAGATGAGAAAAGCTTGTGCTAGATGAGCGTATTTAACTAAATCATAATCGTTAGTAGCTATACTATCTCTAATTTTACTCATTATCGATTCGATTTTATTTTGATTGGAAACTATACTATCGATTATCTTTGAATATTGAGATGACCATTCTTTAGTTAAGCTGACGTGGTTATTTAATTCAGTAATTATCGCGTTTTCTTTATCTTGTAGAGCTTTAATAGCATCGTTATAGTGCAGCGCGTCAGTATAATCGAGGTTGCCAGTTATACTTTTAACTACGGAACCTAAACCGTCAATGAGTCCCCTTTTAACGCGGTTAGTTTCAAATGTTAATAACTGTTTCGACAATGATTTTAGTTTGTTCTTTAAATAGTTAATATGGGGTTCAAATAATGATGACGTACTATTATTAAGGTCTGGGCTTATGGTAGATAACTGATTATTTACAGAGCTTATTTTACTTTGTAAATCTTCAAAATCTACGTATTGCAAAAACGAATGATAATTTGAGATAACGTTAGTTGGGCCTGGTGTACCGGTCCAACCCCATCAGTACCACCGTTTTTTTCTCACGCTTCGCATGTAACTACCAGCAAAAATGAAGATGCAGGCTGCTTTGACTAAACGCGGTAAATTATCTATTCTGTGGTACTAGCATCGCCCAGTTGATCGGAATGTGTTTGACTAATGTAAAAGGGACATTAAAAAAGTAATCATCTTGTCTATGGTCTTGTCGTTCATATCTGAATGTTACCTAACTTAGTTCATCAACCAATAGTAGTTTAGCGCAATTGCGGGTGTATTTCGGGATTTTGCCCTATTTTAGGCCAATTTAATAACTTTATAGTCCTTGCTATTAAAATATATTCATGTTAGAAAATCTTATTAACTGTCTAAAATGGTGACTGCGGGCGAAAGTAACAAGCAATAAAAGATAAATAATGTATGAGAAGGCGTAAATTAATATTAGCGTAAATATTGATTAGATAATGTAACATTACAAAGACTTGTATGTATTATTTAAAGATGACAAGCTATTATCTTACTAAAATGATTAAAATATCGATTCATTTTATTAGTTATTTATGTATGTATAGTATAGGTATATGTACTTATTTAATTAGTTTTACCTATGTTTTGGTACTAAATTCTATCGGTCGATCAATAAGAATGAGTGAAAATTAGAGAGTCTGGTTGGAAAATGAATGGAAGTGCCATATTGTTATATTTTGTGCAAATAAATTGGTACAAAAGTACAATGCGTAAAACTAGGTAGACAAATATAGGATTTTGAGGGCGATTCAGGAACGAGAGGCTGGCAACCCAAAAACTTGAGTAAGGGAGAAATTTTGGATTGATTGGAAATGACCAAATATGGTAGGGTTTTAGGACACGGGGATGTGGACGATTCATTGCCTTTTATGGTAATAAAACAGGGACCAAAAATAAGTATAAATAGGGCTAGATTAGGATGTCTCGGGGAGTCTTATTTTGAATTCCGTCGCGTGCGTTAGCTGAAAACTGTCAGTCAAGTTTAGAAAAGTTTGTAGAAAGTTACTTAGTTGTTTTTAAATATTACAAAGTTTAGTTTTTCGGAAGTGAAGATTTAGTTTAGGGCTAATATTTTGTGTTAGGCAGGCGTGAGGTTGTGCGGCAGGCAGATTGTCTTATTTTCGAGGGTCGTAACTGTAAATTCCCGTGAGTTTTTGCCCGATCCTTGTGGATATCGGGGTTGGTCTGCGAGGCGCCACGCTGTCCGATTCTGATAGCCACAGGTGTCAAAATCGAGTTGCTTTCCATCGTCGCGAATGTCTAAAAGTTCCAAGACATCTAGCACAATGCTAGAGGTCAGCTATGATTAACTAAATGGAACTGCTTATCGCTCAACCTGCTTCCGTAAGCTGCTTCGCTCGCGAAAGGCTTGGAGGAGCATCCGTCGGCTTCCTTAGAGCTTAGCGAAGCTTCGCGTCGCGTCGCGGCGTCCGGTTCTGTGTATCAGTGCAGAGGTGGTAGAGTTTATGTGGGTTTTGTGATTGTGATGTGATGTGTGTGGCAGGCGTTTCCTGTGTGAGAAAGCTCTGCTGAAATGAGGGAGGTATGAGGAACATCCACTTAATAGACAGGTGGAGTGCGGGTAAGTAGGGCATGTTTCCTAAAATGTATCCCCGGTTAATTAAAGGAAAATCTGTGTTCCTATTTATAACGCTGTTAGTGTGTTCTGTGTGTATACTAACTAGGTATCATACTGGTATCGGTTCAATATTATTTAACGATCAAGGTCTTAACACTGATGTAAATACTGGTTTCCTTGCCTGTACTGTTTACAAATTATGGGGCATAGCTACTGGGTATTGTGCGGTGAGAAATGTTCTGTTCACATATATATGATGTGTCTAGTCCTATTTATTGGTCTAAAATACCTACATACTTAAAATGCTAAAGTTCAGAAATACAGTTATATTGGACAAAGTCTACACACTTATTTCATATTTTAAAGTCTAAGATATGGAACTTGCCCAACTTTATGAAACTTGATATTAAATCTTACTCAGTATTATGTGAACAGGATATCATTGTTTTCATATATCTAACTTCTGGAATCTATATAGGTTTTACAACATTTATCTAAATTGACAACTTTGATCAGCTGAGACGGTACTTGTCACACAAGGATTACTCTTTTGAGCATGAATATTTAATGTGTTTGGTTATTGTATGAGTGGTATGCAGTTCCCTCACATGATTGACTTCAGTTAATTTGGGCATGTAACTCAATAAACTAGTAGAGTGTTATAGTGAGCAAACGGTGCCTTTCATGCAATGACCTACTATCTTTTGATTGAGACTTGCTATTATTATTATAATATTAAGTACTCAAATTATTGTATAGTTTGGAGATCTTTCTTGGGGTCTCTGAATTATATTTTGCATCATGTTATATTTTATTATGACAATTCCTTACTCATTCATCACCCTATCACTTCCATAGTGAATACCTAATTAAAATTGATATTAAATTAATTACTAACCTGCTTGTATGTTCAATATTAATTTGAACATTGCAACCTGTCTGACGGGGTGCTTCTCCATGCGCTGAGGGATTGTGTCATGCAGAGATATGTATACAAACACAAACTCCACAAGTCGAAGGTATATTTATCACCTTTTATTGGACTTACTATTCCATTTGAGCATGGACTTGGAGATCTTGTTGCTGCTTTACTTGTCTCGGCTGTTGACTTACATAATGATACAGTTATTCCTTTGGGACCATGGTTGTGAAAATATCTATGGATATAATCACAGCTATATCTTGGGGACTGATTTGGACATTAAGTAAGAAAGTAGAGCAAAGAACGCAGTGGCGAGTCTGTGCGTCCTGTTCAGAATGGAATACACACTATACATATCTATCTACATACCTATCTACATACTTATCTTGAGCAAGAGTTGTTGATTGTGTATAACACCTTCAGGGTAGCTAACCCGGCTGTTGATAGGCAAACCATGAGTAAGTAGAAGAGTTCCTTCGGCTGTCGATACATGGTTTTGCAAGTAAGTAGGGCGTTACAAAATGAATCTGTTATGTCCAGTCTCCTCTTGCTTGAGAGAATGGAATACACACTATACATACCTATCTACATACTTATCTTGAGCAAGAGTTGTTGATTGTGTATAGCATCTTCAGGGTAGCTAACCCGGCTGTTGATAGGCAAACCATGAGTAAGTAGAAGAGTTCCTTCGGCTGTCGATACATGGTTTTGCAAGTAAGTAGGGCGTTACAAAATGAATCTGTTATATCCAGTCTCCTCTTGCTTGAGAGAATTATTGCCTAGCGTGCTAGCCACTTGGCAATCTCACAAACACTTTGAGTATTTCATTGGTTATGCATTATTTGGACATTCCAATGAATTACATACTTTTGTCTATGCATGACAGCATGAATACAGCGATATGGAGTGGGCGCTCTGTGGGATCAGTAGTACCTTATCCTACTTAAGAGTTGTGAAATTAGGTTTTCACTTCCCTATTATCATATTCGCGATTTTGTTGTAGCACCACTGTTGTGCAGTACTTATCCCTCGGGAACAGCGCCTAGTTGCGTCGGAGAGGATTCGGTGGGGATCTGGGGCTGATTCTATCGATGAACTTGTCAAAGTTAATCGATATGGTCTATGGAGGAAGCGATCCCGCCAAACTCACAAGACATGTGTCTGTGAGCTTGGTTATAGGTTTTCCAAAAGAAACCCTATCCTATTATTCTATCCTCACCTCATTCCTACTAAAATACTTTTTATGTTATATTATTTAATTTATTTATAATTATTTTATCCAAATTATTAGGTTTAAGATATTAGTGATGAGACTTTTCAGTCATAAAATAGGTTTAGTTATAGTGCATTTGATAAGAAAGCATCGGCTTGAGCTAGGCATACCAGAAAAGTATTTAGGTTACTAATAACACAATGTGGGTCCATTCAATATAGACGATCAAATTTGGCCAATACTATCAACGTCTTCATAAATTTACAGACTGCTTATCTCTGTAGATGATTGAAGGGGTTTAAGGAAGACAGACCAATGGATAGCTAAAGTACTTGGCTGCCCGGAGGTGAATGTTACAATGTTGCCGTGACCGCAGATATCTGGTCTTAAAAATGCCTGGGTCGAGCCGGTGTTTTTCAAATGCACACTCTAGGTTAATTAATTGCGAAGCGAATAGGGTTATCTGTGCTTAGCGAAGTTATAGAGCGTAGGGGGCGTAGAGCAAAATAAAAATAAAAACTTGCTTGTGACTTTTTTTATTAATATTTGTGCTGATGCGTAAATTTATTATCTTGAGTGCAATTGCGTAGGTAACGAAAATGTGCAAGTATTCATGCTCAGTTGTTAGTCCCCATCAAAACAACGGTATGTACAGGCAAGCTGAAACAAAGACAGTAGCGTTTGTAGCTTAAAAACAAACATCACGAGCAAAAATTGCAATCCAATAGCAACAAAAGAATAACAAGAAAATATGTGATACCTAGATAGTTCATTCCAAATTTATTCTGCAATTGTGTCGATATTTGTTCATTTATTTATAGGTATGCTGAGTTAACTAATACAGACTTTACAGGAAACATTTTATAAATTTTCTTTTGTTGACATTTTTTGACAAATATTTCATTGACAAACTAGTGCCGTACCGATACTATTGTTAACTCGCCAGTTCGATTACCGAATTTATTCGATTCCACTTGAACTTAATAAACTATATGGAAATACTACCAGACACTCTTTAGTGACAAAATAATCGATAAGTTTATTAATAAAATCATTAACTATTTATTTGAACGATAACAATAGCTAAATAGTCAATTTTGATATAATTTTACTGGGGGCGAAAAACAGTAGAAATATTTTTTCTTTTGTGTTTTACGCAGTTATTTTAATACTTTCTAACGTTTAAAATTGGGAAATACAATTAAAATCAATTCGATCAAAAGATCATTCAAAAGTAGAATCGATAACTCATATTGATTGAATAGCTTGATTATCGATTTTTTTGTCACGTTCCTAGTCTTAAATGTCAAAGCTCGAAATGTCAAAATCTAATCGTTCGTAGAAAACAGACTAAGGATAGGATCATACAGCCTTATTATTAGTTGATATTTTGTTATATGGTTTAGGCCGTCTACACACTGTGTACATTTGCTGAAAAAGGGTAAAAGTTATTTTTAGCTTAAAATTAGTACTCAAATTAATTCTGAAAAAAAAGCTAATTTTGGCTCCTTTAAAATCCCAATAGTAGGTGAAAGGTATCGGTAGAGTAGTTGAAAAACTGTCTAGGGCAATTTTTATATTTTTTAACAGAATTTAGGTAAAGGAGGGTTCTCGGTTTCTATATTAAAATTTATTAAAATAACGTTTAGGTGGCAAAGCTTAGAGAACAACGGTTGTGGCAACTTCAATCCAAACTTTTCCTCTCATGATCGGCTTAGAACAGGTATCATTTAAGTAGCTCTAGTAGACAAATCGTGATATTCTTGCATAAGTTATCATTAGGGTAATGTACTAATTCCGGGGCACACGTACACACGGGCTAGTTGGTTAAGGGTTTATTACACGATACATGAAATGGTTTCTCGTTGTTGCGTTACAGACCTTAAATTTTAATAATTTATTAGATTTTATTGAGTTACTATATTATTAGGTAAGATCTATAATAATATGGCACTTTCTTTATATCGCGATTAGGTATCTAGAGTTAAATAGCACTTTATGGCTATTGATTAAGAATAAGATTATAAATTTAAAAAGCTATATAGCTTACATTTACTGAGGTTAGATAAAGCCACGTCTTATAAAAATAAAAACTAAGTAATGTTACATTAATAACTAGTCTACGCGTTATTACATTACTGTAGTGTAATTGACCCTTAAAAGTTTACGTGTGATTAGAGCTTAAAATGTTATTATCGGTGTCATAGGAAAAGTCATCGGATTTTTGTTCACTCGATAGACAAGTCTTAGTCGATGACTTAGCGATGGATTTACTGAAACGTGTCTGACGTCAATAATTATTTTGCTTTGCTTGCAGTTTTTTTTCAAAACTTGAGTTTGTTTTTGTGAAAGAAAGTTTTAAAGTTAGGGTTAATTACATATTGTATACGTATTAAAATAGTGCGGTTAATTAGTAAATGTAATGAAATAAGTGACATAATGTTTGTTTCGGGAACTGTAATAATGATCAAGACATTTAAAGTGTATTTCTAAAGTTAAAACTCTTGAAGAACTTACTCTGAAAAGTGTAACCTTACAGGTATGAAAAGTACATACTTAATATAGAACACATTACAATCAGCCAGGATGAGTGAGTTAGGATTTTCTGATAAAGCTTTCCTTATTTATTTATCACTAGGGTTCAGTTCAGGAAAGGTAATATTATTTACCTTTGGTAAGATAGGTTCTGCTCATACATGTTAGTAGTCACAACTGTGGCTGGGTTATTGTGTAATAAAATATAGGTATAAAAATATACTTTACAGATACTGAGTTGCTATTAGCACTAGTTTGGTTCTATTTCAAACTAATATTATTTAGGTACTTACATAAGTTTCATAGTATTTCATTGATATCAAAGAATAGTGACTCTTTGAATAAGGAATTGTAATTTGGTTGAAACTTATTAAAGCGGTTTGATCTACTGGTATTAAGCATATTGATACAATTCTGAATGAGATTAGCGGTAACGGTAAAACACTCTATACTATAAGTTGAAAATTGAAGCTTTCTTTATTTAAATAAGCATTTTTGAATTATCAGTTCTTTTACTTTACCACTGATTATGATACCATATGGCTGAAAGAAGGAATGAATGCAAGGAAGCTTGTTGGCTTATCGGGTGAAACGCAGCGGTCCTTACTAAAATTGTGGGTGCGGAGGTCTGTTTGTTTGTTTGTTTATTTGTTCAATTGTTGCGCTTTCACGTCCTGACTGCTCAAGCGATCATTGTGGAATGTTGCATGGACGTTGCCGGGGGTGCGAAGGGGAACATGGGTACCTTTTATCCGAAAAGGGGAACCATTCCCGAGGAATAGACAGGGTACTGTCCACGCGGGTGAGGTCCCGGGGGTGGTCACTAGTACATGTTAAAATTAGTTATACTACAGTTGAATAAAGGAATGGCTTAGTTATTAGAGTTGAACTGAGTAGTACAGTGATCAGCATGTTGGTCTGCCACGGGAAGGTACCGGGTTCGATTCCTGGCTGAGCGGAGGTTGGGATGTTACTGTTTAGGAAGTATTTGTATTGGCGGAAATATCGGTTACCTCGCCCAAATAATTGGTAACATTATGCTCACAAATAAAAATAAAACTTATTAGTATTTAAAATAAATAGTTCTTTTATTGATAAAATATTTATTTTGTTTCGCAAGCCATTCGAACTATCTTTGCGGGTCCCTGGGGGTATGTGCATACAACTAGTTGGGAAACGCTGATCTAAGATCTTTTATATCTTTTAGTTAGAAACAATAATTTCAATATGCTTAAAGGTAATTAAGGTAATGGATAATATTTACAATATATGATTATAACACATCCTTAAAAGTATTTTCTTTTAAATCTTATTTTAGTTGTTTTGTTTTAATTAAATGGAAGTAGGTGCTCTATGATGACTTATTATTATTACTCAATATCATCATGCAGATTTTCTTAACACTCGAGAATTTCAGCTAAGCAAACAGTGTATTTTATTTATATTTAGTCTTTATTGATACTATCAATTTGATACTGGTATAATAAAATAATGCTATCATTTAGGTTATTAGGTAGGTATTCTAATTAATTCACATGGGTAGTATTGGTTTCGGTTATGTACAGACCGACCATCCATAAAAAAAAAATAAAAAAAAAATCAAAACTTTAGGTGACACCTACGTCTAGCTAGAGATTTAGATTAGGACTTTTATTTAAGTGCTGCCTATCGAATCTTAGGTGAGCTTTATTGTAGGATGTGTTAAATAACGTTGTTATGGACAAATTGAGATTGTTTTAGTTCACTAGTAGTTCTATAGATGAAGCTAGAAGAAGAGTCTAGAATTTTACCTACTTCAATAAATTTTAATTTTAAAATTCACTTACAGTTACTTAAGGGTTAGTTCCGCCGCCGCCGAGTACTAGTCTTTTTAACTTAGACTTCAACTTTTGATTCCGTTTTCGGATTTTTCGCGTTCCGTTCATTTCCGCGATCTGTTTCATGTTCTGCTCCGCGTTCCGATCGTGTTCCGTTTAATTCCGCAATGTTCCGCGTTCCGATCGTGTTCCGTTTAATGCCGCAATGTTCCGCGTTCCGATTGTGTTCCGCCCCGTACCGCGATCCGTTTCGTGTTTCGTTTCGTCCCACGGTCCATTTCGTGTCCCGCTCCGCGTTCCGTTTCGTTCCGCGACTTGTTTCATGTTCCGTTCCGTGTCCCGTTTCGTCCCGCGATCCGTTTAGTGTCCCGCTCCGCGTTCCGTTCGTGTTCCGTTTCGTCCCGCGACTCGTTTCATGTTCCGTTCCGTGTTCCGTTTCGTCCCGCGAACCGTTACGTGTCCCGCTCCGTGTTCCGTTCGTGTTCCGTTAGTATTCAGTTGTACGCCTCACTTGTGTTTCGTTCCGTTCCGTATTTTGTTAAGTATGCTGATCAGTTCATGTTTCGGTCCGTCTATTCCGTGTTCCAATTCTGTTCCGGTCCGTCGTGTTTCAATTTTGAGTTCCGTTCCGTGTTCCGGTTGTTCTGATTACCGTTCCGGGTACCGATTCCGTTCTGTTTGTTTAAATTCTGAATTCCATTCCGTGTTCCGGTTGTTCCGATTTGCGTTCCGCGTTCCGGTATCGATTACGATTACGGTTTCTGATTGCGATTTAGATTCATATTTCGATTACGATAACGATTCCGGATTCCGACTTAGATTTATATTTCGATTACGATTACGATTTCGATGTTGAATTTGGATTTTGATTTTGATTCGGATTCCGGATTCCGATGGCGATTTTAATTCCGATTTAGTTTTCTATTCCGGATTTGCTTCTTAATTCGTCCGTGTTCCGGTACGTGTTCCGATTTCAATTCCGGATTCAGGTTTCGGTTCTGGTTCCGGTGTTGACTTCCGATTTCATTTCCGATTTCGTTTCGGATTTCGGATTTGATATCGATACTGACTCCGGATACCGAATTCGTTTCCGATTTCGTTTCCGATTTCGGATCTGGTTTCAGTGTGGACTCCGGATTCCGATTTCGTTTTCGATTTTGACTCCGGATTCCGATTTTAGTACTGATGTCAATATCGACTCCGGATTTTGAGTTCGTTTCCGATTTCAATTTGCTCCGATTTTAATTGCGGTTTCTCGATTCCGGATTTCAATTTCAAGTCTGGTTCCGGTTTTGATTTCGGATTTTATTTTTTACTGCGATCGCGATTTTGATTGTTCCAGTTACGGTTTCGTTGCGTTTAGTCTATATCGCGTCTCTGTTGCGTTTTGCTCGCATCATATCTAACATTTCAACTTTAATTAAATCACCGTATTAATAAATATATGTATTACACAAACAATAACTTTACTTAGCTCGATTAAACTTTGGAACTTGTCACTATTTATCATTAATAGGATAACGAAAAAATTTTTTTATCTTTGAATATAAATACGGTATTATCAGTTTAACGTATACACGTTTGTTCCAGAGAGTGCATTAACGGATTTCGGAGTGCTATAAAAATTAAAAGTGAACTAGTGACTTATCTGGAGTGCATTATAGTGATTTTAAGATTAATTTGTGAGTGACATTTTTTGATGATAAACTACTTTTTTTTGTGAAGTTACACCTTATGGTGTTAAGTGATAAGTGAACTTTGAGATTTTTATTGATTGTTGTACATTAATAGTGAACTTAAGAGTGAGTGATACATTTAAAGGTGAACGTAATCCAATTAAGTCTTCAAGATGCCTAAATTGAGAACACAACCTGAAGCAGCTGCCACGAGAAGGTCCTGTATCGTGACTCGAGGGGCTTTTATAGCAGACCCCCCTCCAATGCCAAGAAAGGTCACTTCAGTGCAGTATATGTCACGTATAGTGCAACAAGCTGTTAATACCATCAATAACAAGATTGCTGAGCTTGAGAACAGGACCTCGATCGACACATCTACGCCTGTAGAAGCATCAGATACATCCGTACAAGGGGGCCACACTAGTATGAACGCCCTAGTACAACCTAGTCCTGCTACAGTATATTATGCAGTGTCCCAGATACCTGTTGATAAGCCCAAGTTCCCGTCAAAATACAAACACCCTGTGACCTTCATTGAAGACTTAACAGCATATCTAAAGAAGTATGTACCAGGAACAACGAATATTATTGATATTATTTTATCCACGCTCGAGGACGAAGTGCTTGAATGGGGGCGCCTATATATGAATAGGTGGGCGCAATTTGAAGATTTCAAGAAGGACTTTTTGGAAAACTTTTGGGGTGAAGCGGACCAAAGAGAATTGAGGAGGAAAATTGTGCAAAACACTTGGGATGGAACACAGTCGATGCTGGGCCATTTTATATCATTGTGCGGACAAGCAAAGATGCTTACTTACCCTATCGAAGAGCAACAATTAGTAGGCGACATCATGACCCATTTTCCGATTGAGGTTCAATACGCGTGGAGTTCTAGCAATAATACATCTATAGTGCAAGCTACGGAGTTTCTGCGCAAATTGGATAATGTAAATAAGCAATACAGCTTCAAGAGCAACAGTAGTACTCAAACGAACGTTACCCAAAAAGCCATGGCAGCTATTCACAATCATCATATCAAAAAGAGGAAGTTTAAGCGGAATAAACAATTTTACAACCGATTAGCGCGTCAAGTGTCAGCAAGCAAGTCGGCAGAAGCTAATGTTATCACTATTGTTGAGGATATTAATGATGGTTCAAATGCAGGTATTTTGTAAATATTGTATTGATATTCATTTAAATATATATTACGTGTAAATATTCAATTACAAGTTTTCTTTAATAGGTTTAGGTTAGGATTCATCGCGTGATATTATTATAGATTGTAGGGTTAATATTGTTTGTTCTTTATTCATTTTTTATTTTGATTTAAATATTAATCGTATAATTGATCGAATTAGGTTAATTTCATTAATTTTATTTGTGGATTCAATACTGTAAATATTATGTTGGTTAAGTTCGTTGATTTTATTTTAGAGTTCTGATGTTTGAGTAAGTTAACTTTATTAATTTCACTAACTAGATTTGATATTGTTAGGTTTTGTAAGCTTGAGTTGGTTACGTTAGTTAAGTTTATTTGTGTATTTGGATATTATCATAACTAAAATCGTAAATATCAATGTAATGATTCCTTGTTTAACTATGTCATGATTTGCAGAGGTTCTTTGATATTATTTACCGTTGATTTTGAAATGAAAGCAAGTTAAATATATCAATATTGGTTTGTTTGTTGATCTTATTACTAAGAATAGGGTACAGATATTATCATGTTATTATTGTAAAATTTTTGTCTAACAAAGTTTTATTATATTGTTGTTGGAAAAATGTAATTGTTAATCGAACATTATTAATTTAACTAGTTAGTGTATTAGTTATATTTAATGATAATATCTTGGGGAATCGCTGGGTCAGGGAAATGACTCGAGGACGATTGTCAGAACGCTTGACAGCATTAATAACTTGAATTTTACGTTTTCCACTCGAATCAATGACCTCAATTGGTCTGTTATCTTAATATTATTCTAAAATTGGTAAACAAGTAAACTATCAAGCGCTACCGGCTACGATGACAATCTTCCTCGGCGGGGCGTGTGGAGGAGGTCATTTCAGGGGGTAGGGGGCTACACACACCCGGAAATATTAATAATAATAATAAAATAAAAAATATAATAATTATGGCTTTTAATTTTCCCAATATGTCTTCTATCCTTTCATTCCTCACATATATTACTGTTTCATATTTATGATGGCCACTGTTGGTTGGACCTATTTGTGTAAATAATTTATAACTCCGGCAAGCTCTTTTATAAATTATTTAGGGGGCGGGTGTACCGGTCCAACCCCATCAGTACCACCGTTTTTTTCTCACGCTTCGCATGTAACTACCAGCAAAAATGAAGATGCAGGCTGCTTTGACTAAACGCGGTAAATTATCTATTCTGTGGTACTAGCATCGCCCAGTTGATCGGAATGTGTTTGACTAATGTAAAAGGGACATTAAAAAAGTAATCATCTTGTCTATGGTCTTGTCGTTCATATCTGAATGTTACCTAACTTAGTTCATCAACCAATAGTAGTTTAGCGCAATTGCGGGTGTATTTCGGGATTTTGCCCTATTTTAGGCCAATTTAATAACTTTATAGTCCTTGCTATTAAAATATATTCATGTTAGAAAATCTTATTAACTGTCTAAAATGGTGACTGCGGGCGAAAGTAACAAGCAATAAAAGATAAATAATGTATGAGAAGGCGTAAATTAATATTAGCGTAAATATTGATTAGATAATGTAACATTACAAAGACTTGTATGTATTATTTAAAGATGACAAGCTATTATCTTACTAAAATGATTAAAATATCGATTCATTTTATTAGTTATTTATGTATGTATAGTATAGGTATATGTACTTATTTAATTAGTTTTACCTATGTTTTGGTACTAAATTCTATCGGTCGATCAATAAGAATGAGTGAAAATTAGAGAGTCTGGTTGGAAAATGAATGGAAGTGCCATATTGTTATATTTTGTGCAAATAAATTGGTACAAAAGTACAATGCGTAAAACTAGGTAGACAAATATAGGATTTTGAGGGCGATTCAGGAACGAGAGGCTGGCAACCCAAAAACTTGAGTAAGGGAGAAATTTTGGATTGATTGGAAATGACCAAATATGGTAGGGTTTTAGGACACGGGGATGTGGACGATTCATTGCCTTTTATGGTAATAAAACAGGGACCAAAAATAAGTATAAATAGGGCTAGATTAGGATGTCTCGGGGAGTCTTATTTTGAATTCCGTCGCGTGCGTTAGCTGAAAACTGTCAGTCAAGTTTAGAAAAGTTTGTAGAAAGTTACTTAGTTGTTTTTAAATATTACAAAGTTTAGTTTTTCGGAAGTGAAGATTTAGTTTAGGGCTAATATTTTGTGTTAGGCAGGCGTGAGGTTGTGCGGCAGGCAGATTGTCTTATTTTCGAGGGTCGTAACTGTAAATTCCCGTGAGTTTTTGCCCGATCCTTGTGGATATCGGGGTTGGTCTGCGAGGCGCCACGCTGTCCGATTCTGATAGCCACAGGTGTCAAAATCGAGTTGCTTTCCATCGTCGCGAATGTCTAAAAGTTCCAAGACATCTAGCACAATGCTAGAGGTCAGCTATGATTAACTAAATGGAACTGCTTATCGCTCAACCTGCTTCCGTAAGCTGCTTCGCTCGCGAAAGGCTTGGAGGAGCATCCGTCGGCTTCCTTAGAGCTTAGCGAAGCTTCGCGTCGCGTCGCGGCGTCCGGTTCTGTGTATCAGTGCAGAGGTGGTAGAGTTTATGTGGGTTTTGTGATTGTGATGTGATGTGTGTGGCAGGCGTTTCCTGTGTGAGAAAGCTCTGCTGAAATGAGGGAGGTATGAGGAACATCCACTTAATAGACAGGTGGAGTGCGGGTAAGTAGGGCATGTTTCCTAAAATGTATCCCCGGTTAATTAAAGGAAAATCTGTGTTCCTATTTATAACGCTGTTAGTGTGTTCTGTGTGTATACTAACTAGGTATCATACTGGTATCGGTTCAATATTATTTAACGATCAAGGTCTTAACACTGATGTAAATACTGGTTTCCTTGCCTGTACTGTTTACAAATTATGGGGCATAGCTACTGGGTATTGTGCGGTGAGAAATGTTCTGTTCACATATATATGATGTGTCTAGTCCTATTTATTGGTCTAAAATACCTACATACTTAAAATGCTAAAGTTCAGAAATACAGTTATATTGGACAAAGTCTACACACTTATTTCATATTTTAAAGTCTAAGATATGGAACTTGCCCAACTTTATGAAACTTGATATTAAATCTTACTCAGTATTATGTGAACAGGATATCATTGTTTTCATATATCTAACTTCTGGAATCTATATAGGTTTTACAACATTTATCTAAATTGACAACTTTGATCAGCTGAGACGGTACTTGTCACACAAGGATTACTCTTTTGAGCATGAATATTTAATGTGTTTGGTTATTGTATGAGTGGTATGCAGTTCCCTCACATGATTGACTTCAGTTAATTTGGGCATGTAACTCAATAAACTAGTAGAGTGTTATAGTGAGCAAACGGTGCCTTTCATGCAATGACCTACTATCTTTTGATTGAGACTTGCTATTATTATTATAATATTAAGTACTCAAATTATTGTATAGTTTGGAGATCTTTCTTGGGGTCTCTGAATTATATTTTGCATCATGTTATATTTTATTATGACAATTCCTTACTCATTCATCACCCTATCACTTCCATAGTGAATACCTAATTAAAATTGATATTAAATTAATTACTAACCTGCTTGTATGTTCAATATTAATTTGAACATTGCAACCTGTCTGACGGGGTGCTTCTCCATGCGCTGAGGGATTGTGTCATGCAGAGATATGTATACAAACACAAACTCCACAAGTCGAAGGTATATTTATCACCTTTTATTGGACTTACTATTCCATTTGAGCATGGACTTGGAGATCTTGTTGCTGCTTTACTTGTCTCGGCTGTTGACTTACATAATGATACAGTTATTCCTTTGGGACCATGGTTGTGAAAATATCTATGGATATAATCACAGCTATATCTTGGGGACTGATTTGGACATTAAGTAAGAAAGTAGAGCAAAGAACGCAGTGGCGAGTCTGTGCGTCCTGTTCAGAATGGAATACACACTATACATATCTATCTACATACCTATCTACATACTTATCTTGAGCAAGAGTTGTTGATTGTGTATAACACCTTCAGGGTAGCTAACCCGGCTGTTGATAGGCAAACCATGAGTAAGTAGAAGAGTTCCTTCGGCTGTCGATACATGGTTTTGCAAGTAAGTAGGGCGTTACAAAATGAATCTGTTATGTCCAGTCTCCTCTTGCTTGAGAGAATGGAATACACACTATACATACCTATCTACATACTTATCTTGAGCAAGAGTTGTTGATTGTGTATAGCATCTTCAGGGTAGCTAACCCGGCTGTTGATAGGCAAACCATGAGTAAGTAGAAGAGTTCCTTCGGCTGTCGATACATGGTTTTGCAAGTAAGTAGGGCGTTACAAAATGAATCTGTTATATCCAGTCTCCTCTTGCTTGAGAGAATTATTGCCTAGCGTGCTAGCCACTTGGCAATCTCACAAACACTTTGAGTATTTCATTGGTTATGCATTATTTGGACATTCCAATGAATTACATACTTTTGTCTATGCATGACAGCATGAATACAGCGATATGGAGTGGGCGCTCTGTGGGATCAGTAGTACCTTATCCTACTTAAGAGTTGTGAAATTAGGTTTTCACTTCCCTATTATCATATTCGCGATTTTGTTGTAGCACCACTGTTGTGCAGTACTTATCCCTCGGGAACAGCGCCTAGTTGCGTCGGAGAGGATTCGGTGGGGATCTGGGGCTGATTCTATCGATGAACTTGTCAAAGTTAATCGATATGGTCTATGGAGGAAGCGATCCCGCCAAACTCACAAGACATGTGTCTGTGAGCTTGGTTATAGGTTTTCCAAAAGAAACCCTATCCTATTATTCTATCCTCACCTCATTCCTACTAAAATACTTTTTATGTTATATTATTTAATTTATTTATAATTATTTTATCCAAATTATTAGGTTTAAGATATTAGTGATGAGACTTTTCAGTCATAAAATAGGTTTAGTTATAGTGCATTTGATAAGAAAGCATCGGCTTGAGCTAGGCATACCAGAAAAGTATTTAGGTTACTAATAACACAATGTGGGTCCATTCAATATAGACGATCAAATTTGGCCAATACTATCAACGTCTTCATAAATTTACAGACTGCTTATCTCTGTAGATGATTGAAGGGGTTTAAGGAAGACAGACCAATGGATAGCTAAAGTACTTGGCTGCCCGGAGGTGAATGTTACACTAGTCTGAAGGGTAACACACCGGGTCCATCATCCAGATTTTCAAGTTTTATCTCCTGCATTAGGGCTGGTTGCAGGAAGGTAAGTAGGGCCAGGAGGATCCTGCAACAATTGGGCGCTTTTAGGTACTCTTTTTAATCGAGATTTAGCGACAGGGCCACGCTTTTTCCTAGTATATATATGAATAGGAAGATCTGCCATAACTACATCTTTGGTATACCGAGGAGCAAGTTTTTGACGAGATGAAAAAGGATTTTTGATAAAGATTTGCTGCTCGGGAGAGTACTCAGCCTCAGCTTCACGATCTTTATTCCGATTATCTGTTAATTCCTTACGATAAGATGAACCGGACTCATGAATTAGATTATAGACTTTGCTCATTTTATCTTTATGATTAGTAATATATTGTTGTAATAAGTGAGTTGAGAGATCTATATCAAAAGGATCGCGGGGGTCAAAGTGACCAGTTATTACTTCGATTGGCCTACATTTAGTGAAGCTGTGTATGGTGTTGTTATAAGCTAAAAGGGCATACGGCATTAGATTTATCACGGATTCGGTTTTCTTATCAATTTTTAAAATGCGGAGATGCTCTAAGACGGTTGAATGAAATCTTTCAACTATGCCGTTTTCATTAGGGGCATGAGGAGCGATGCGATGATGCTGTATCTTATGCAACCTTGTGAATTCGGCAAAGAGTTGATTACTAAATTCAGGGCCATTATCTGTTACCAATGTAATAGGTATTGAGTGATGAGTACAATATTTTAGAAAAGCCTGTACGACGCTAACGGCCGTACCGTCTCTTAGATAGTAAGCCTGCGCATATTTGGAAAAAGCATCTACTATTGTTAAAAACTTTTCGCTTTGAATCGTTAATAAGTCTAAGTGAACTAATTCAAATGGTTTAGTTGCGGGTGGTACTATATGAAATTGTTGCTTTATAGGATTGCGGTCATACTTTGCTTGGCCGCAAACGGTACATTCATTAATAAATTTCACGATGTGCTCTCGCATTTTGGGCCAATAATACTTATGAGATAGTGCTAGGTAAGTTTCATTGATACCGCGATGATTAGTCTTACCATCGTGATATTTGTTAATAATGTCTTGCTGTCTTAGGTACTCTCTGACATTTTCTAATTCCCGCTTGGTTAGCATAAGATTCATAGCCGAATTTTTAAATGTCCTTTGTATAATTGGAACAATATCATACATAGCTTCAGGTGGATTTATAAGAAGACCGGTTTTAATTTTAGGATGGACGTACTCTTTGATGGCGTAATAGTTGTGCGCGTGTGCGTTTCGAAGGGCTTAGTTACCGTCGACCGTCCTTTAATGTCGCCTACAACGTTAAAAATGATCTGTTTAGTAAATTTATTCAAAGGGTCATCCGTGATGGGGACCTCTAAAATTGGGTTTTCTACTTCCGTATGTACTGTAATGGTTCTAGAATCATCAGCCTCTGGTGCTGTGATGGTTCTGGAATCATCGAGAGAAGGAATCTTTTCTGAAGGGTTTACTATAATAGAACTTATTTCGTCATTGTTAACTTCAATTCGCGACAGAGCGTCCGCGTTAGTATTGACCTTGCCCGGTTTATAAACTACTGTGTAATCGTACTCGCTCAGCTTTAGCCGCCATCTATTTAATCGCGAGTCAGGATCCTTTAAGTTCATGATCCACTGTAAGGGTTTGTGGTCAGTAATCAATTTAAATTTACGGCCGAAAAGATAAGGCCTAAAGTATTTGATAGCCCATACGATAGCTAAACATTCCTTCTCTATTGTACTATATTTAAGCTCGCTTGAATTTAAGGTCCGAGAAGCGTACGCGATGGGTTTATCTGACCCTATTGTGCCCTGAGATAACACAGCGCCAACCGCCACGTTTGAGGCATCAGTTGTTAGCAAGAATTCCTTAGAAAAATCCGGATACTGGAGGATTGGATCGTTTGTTAATAACGTCTTACAATGCTCAAAACAGTTAACGTAGTTTTGGTCGAGTGTTATCTTAGCGCCCTTTTTAAGACATTGGGTAAGAGGTTTAGTTAATTTGGCAAAATTTGGGATGAATTTTCGGTAGTATCCTAACAAGCCGAGAAAACGTTTGATCTCCGTGGGCGTTTTGGGCAGTGGGTACTTTTCTATTGCAGCAATTTTTCCCGGGTTTGGTTTAACACCGTCTGCACAGATTACATGACCTAAAAACTCAGTTTCCAACTTTAAAAATTCAGATTTATCCATCTGTATTTTAAAGTTGGATTCCCGTAGTTTTTCGAACACTTTTTTAAGGTTTAGTATATGCTCCTGAAGGGACGTGCTATAAACTATAATATCGTCGAGATAGACCAGGCAAACTTCATTCTGAAGGCCCTTCAAGACATTATCCATCACCCTCTGAAAGGTTGATGGAGAATTCTTCAAACCCATGGGCATCCTTAAAAATTCGTAATGTCCATTTTCTACGTTAAATGCTGTTTTTTCTATGTCTGCAGGGTCCATCTCAACCTGGTAGAACCCACTGGCCAAGTCAAGGGTGGTGAAATACTGACACTTACCCAGTTTATCCAGAACATCCGTAATGTTCGGTAACGGGTATTTGTCATCAACCGTTTTCTCGTTAACTTTCCTAAAGTCCACTACAAGACGCCATTTAACTTTACCGGACGCATCTGCCTTTTTGGGAACGACCCAAATAGGAGAGCTCCACGCGGATTCCGAGGGTCTAATTATATTCTGCACTTTATGATGAACTCCTTCTTCAGAAAGCCGGAATGCCGGAAGTGGACCTGGGTCAGTCCGGACGGTAAAGTCAGAAATGAGATAGATTTTATCATGTCGACGAAAAAGCAAATATTCAATGATGTCACTGTGATCAACGCTGTTAAGACGGGGAGCGATCACCGATTGGTACGTGGCACATTGAATATCAACCCAAAGCTGGAAAGATCTCGACTGATAAAATCAACAATTCGACCATTGCCGGCCCATATTCAAAACCCCGAGAGCTTTCAACTCGAACTCCAAAACCGCTTCGAAGCCCTTGAGAACAGCATAGATGTGGACGATCTAAACAACATGGTGGTGGATACTGTCCGTACGGTAGGGTCCAAGCTCTTTAAGACCCGCCGTCCCAAGATAAAGAAACTCTCCGACCACACACTCCTACTCATGGATCAGAGACGTGAAATGAGGCTCCAGAGTTCAGTAGATGCTAATCGTTATCGGCAGCTTAATAGACAGATATCTAAGTCTTTGACGAGCGACCTTCGCCAATTTAATACGAATCGTATTAAAGAGGCTATCGAGCGGAATAAAGGCTCCAAAGTGTTCGCGAGAGATCTGTCTATTGGGCAAAGCCAGATGACGAAGCTGAAAACTGACGACGGACGCATCATTTCATCAAAGCCTGAAATCCTGAGGGAGATCGAGAGCTTCTATGGGCAGTTATATTCCACGCAGACACCTGTTGAAAGCAAGGCTAAAGACCCCAGAGCCAAGCTTACCCGACACTATACTCAAGATATCCCGGACGTCAGCCTGTACGAGATTAGTATGGCTCTCAAACAGCTGAAAAACAACAAGGCGGCGGGTGACGATGGAATCACTACAGAACTTCTGAGAGCGGGCGGTAAGCCGATACTCAAAGTCCTCCAGAAGCTCTTTAATTCCGTCATCGTCCAGGGCAGAACGCCAAAGACATGGAACATAAGTGAGGTGATCTTGTTCTTTAAAAAGGGTGACAAGTCCCTCTTAAAGAACTATAGACCCATCTCGCTTCTGAGTCATGTCTATAAGTTGTTTTCGAGAGTCCTTACGAATCGTCTCGCTCGCAAGTTCGACGACTTCCAACCTCCCGAACAAGCCGGGTTCCGAAAAGGCTTTAGCACCATAGACCACATCCATACGCTGCGGCAGGTTATACAGAAGACCGAGGAGTATAATGAGCCACTTTGCTTGGCGTTCGTGGACTATGAGAAAGCCTTTGATTCGATTGAAACCTGGGCGGTGCTGCAGTCTCTCCAAAGGTGCCAAGTGGACTATAGGTATATCGAGGTGTTGAGGTACTTATACCAAAATGCCACCATGACGATCCGAGTACAGAACCAGAACACAAATCCTATCCAACTGCAGCGTGGTGTGAGACAGGGAGACGTTATTTCTCCGAAACTGTTCACAGCTGCGTTGGAGGACATCTTTAAGCTCTTGGACTGGAAAGGACTCGGCATCAACATTAATGGCGAGTACCTAACACACCTTCGTTTTGCCGATGATATAGTCCTTATGGCTGAGACCATGGAAGACCTGAACACAATGCTCGAAGATCTCCGTAGTGCTTCCCAAAGAGTGGGTCTTAGGATGAACATGGAAAAGACGAAAATTATGTCAAATGCCCATGTTGTACCCTCTCCAGTTCATGTTGGGAACACTACACTTGAAGTTGTTGACCATTACGTATACCTAGGACAGGCAGTCCAGTTAGGTAGGTCCAACTTCGAGAAAGAGATCTCTCGCCGAATCCAACTCGGGTGGGCAGCATTCGGGAAGCTTCGAAAAATCTTCGCGTCCGACTTACCTCAGTGTCTCAAGACGAAAGTCTATGAACAGTGTGTGTTGCCAGTGATGACTTACGGCAGTGAAACGTGGCCGCTAACTATGGGTCTCATAAGGAGGCTCAAGGTCGCTCAGCGTGCAATGGAGAGAGCCATGCTCGGCGTTTCCCTACGTGATCAAATCAGAAACGAGGAGATCCGCAGGAGAACTAAAGTAACCGACATCGCTCGAAGGATTGCTCAGCTGAAGTGGCAATGGGCGGGACACATAGCGAGAAGAACCGATGGCCGTTGGGGCAGAAAGGTTCTGGAATGGCGACCGCGCACCGGACGACGCTCCGTGGGTAGGCCCCCGACAAGGTGGACCGACGATCTGGTGAAGGTCGCGGAAAGCCAGTGGATGCAGGCAGCGCAGGACCGATCGTCGTGGAGATCCTTAGGGGAGGCCTATACCCAGCAGTGGGTGTCGTGTGGCTGATATGATGATGATGATGATGAATTATATTCTGACTAAGCATCTTCTCAATTTGATCACGAACTTCTTGTCGGTGGACATGAGGATAGCGGTAACTTTTAGCGTGTACTGGAATTTCATCAGTGGTTTTGATTTTGTGTTTGATCTTGTTGGTGAAGGTCAATGCTTCTCCCTCAAGATAAAACACATCAGCATACTCTGCACACAAATTTTGCAAGTTAATTAACTCTTCAGAATTTAAATGCTCTGTGCGGAGGCGCGATAAAACATTTTTAATACGATCAGATGAAATTTCAGTACGGTCAAATTCTATGTTCAATAATTCAGCCGATACGGGGCGGTCCATAGAAAATATGACGTCATTAGGAGACGCATTAGTAATCTCTACCCAGCCTCGGTTATTCTTGACTTGAGTTAAACATTCAGAAATTAAACAGTTGCATATAGTTTGATCATTAACTAGTACGTCTCCGTCTTGACTATTTATAGGCAATCGAACTAATTTAGTAGTGTTACTCGGAATAATTTCTTCATATAAGTTTGCATTACGTGAGTCATACATTTCTATAGGTAATTGCGTACTACGAGTAATAAGAAGTTTATTTTTTAAATCAATATTAGAATTCCACACATCAAGCAAATCGAATCCTAGTAAGCCATCGAAATAGTTATGAAAATCATAAACGAATAATGTTATATCTCCCGGTTCCCTAAATTCTGAAAAACAAGGTAAGGTAATCGAATGATCGTTTCTACTGGTAGCATGCACATTGGTGACTTGAAAAGGTTCATAGTTCAAGGGTAAATGACTAAAATATTTTTTTACAGCTTGAGGGCTAATAAAGGACTGATTAGCCCCCGTATCGATTAAAAATTTAAGTGGAGGGTTGCTGATTTGAATATAGCCAAGTTGCCTTTGAATATGAAAGTTGACCTCTATTTTTGCGTGTCTGATTTGGATATTTTCTGAAAATTTTCCTCCTCGGATGGGGGAGGATTCTGGCTCACTTCTTCAACCATGGGGTTCTCAAACCATGGCTGCTCATCGACATTATTAAAATCGGAATATTGTTCGTAATTAGCAAAATCAGGATAATAGCAATAGTCAACGTGGCTATATTCATAGTAGGGGTCATAATCATATTCAAAATCGTTAAAATTGACCTCACGTGTTTTAAAGTAATTACTAGGAGGCGGGTTTCCGAATTTCCGCCAGTCGTGACCTGATGGGGGTAATTGCTTCGGAACGAAATGGCTAACACCGCTCATTGGACGGGGTGCACCAAAATTATAAGACTGTTGAGGTTGAGGTCTATTAGGCATCCTAAAAGCGTTACCCTGTTGGTTATAGTTTGGTGGAGGGGCCCGGAACATCTGCTGAGTACGAGTCAAGCCACGCGGGGGTTGACCCTGGGCCTGTTGCCAGTTCGGTTTCCAACCCTGATTAGGAGGATATTGCATAGATGGCTTGGATGGACCAGGAATATTCATTATTTGCTGTCTGGATGGACCAGGCATGCTAAAAATTGGCATTTTCTGAGCAAAGTTATTTAAGGGTAGGTTAAAATTACTATGAACACTCTGGGGTTGAAATTCCTTTCGGCTAGGCCCTTCATTACGTTGTTGCATATAAAGTGTGTTAAGTTCCTCTTGAACAAATTCAAGAGCCTGCTCAATGGTCGCGGGACGCATGCATCTAACCCTATAACCTAAGGGATCTTTCAAACCGCGTAAATAAGCCTGTACTGTAAGTTTCTTATAAAGGGTGCGTTTAGCCTCGATTGTACTGCGCACATTTTCGTGAAGGGTGACATAAGTCATGATAGTACTATACAAGTTTTGGCACCGCTCGTAAAATTCCTGTGGGGTACCGGCACCCTGGGTTTGCATGGACAAGTCATTATATAGCGCTGTCTCGTCGCGATGATCAGCGAAATTATTTATTAGAGCGGTACGTATCCCATCCCAATTTTCCGGGATACCACTTGAATTAATAAGTCTAGCCGCGGGGCCAGTAACTTTATTAAGTATGCCATTTATGAGGGCTAAGTTATTTAAATCATTAGGCGCGGTGATTTTAAAATGCCTGATAACTAATTGATCGCATATGTTAATAAAGCGTGTAAGGACATGGGGGTTGCCATCGAATTCGGGCACTAACCTGAGTGATTTGAGGATTACGTCAATGTCGTCGTTAGACATTTTCGGGGAAATAACTTCCGGTGCTATTGGTTCGAATATTTGATCTGTCAGTATTTGATCTGTCAGTATTTGATCTGAAATATTCCTAGTCTCGTCCATATAATTATTCCTGTTCGACCTACTACTGCCTGAACTATCACGGGAAGCTCTTGGGTGAAAAATCTTGAACGTTTAATATAAGACACACGATATATACCTACACACGACTAAAACACTTATTTAAATCTATAATTAGAAAATTACGAATATAGTATATATAGAGATATAGAAAAATTCTAGGGAATAAGGGAAAGCAAGAACTTGAAAGATTCAAGGTACTTACAACATTTTCTGGTATCTTTTCTTAGACGAATCGATGTCTGGATTCCCTTCTGCTGCGGCCCGTTGTAGATTCGGAATACCCGGACGCGACGTGATAGCCACTCGGGCGGCTTTTTGGGATAAAAGTACGATGATTTTACTCTAAATACCCGATCCGACCCGCGGGTATCCTACCGACTGCGCCAATTACGTACGGGCGCAGCGGAAGGTCTAAAAAAAATCAATTTATTTAATAAAAAATATAATGTTTAAAATTACAATTACAAGTAATGAAACTCGTCCGAAGTGTGGTACAAGAATGTCTTATAAAATAGCCACGATGAGGTCAATCGGTGTCGCCGGCGCGGTCACGTTGTGCTGCGTCGGCACTTGGCTGTTGTTGCGAGGAATCGGGGCGCTGCTTATGTGACGAAATACATGTACTATGTGTGCGTAACAACCTGTCAGAAATGTATTACAATTCTACAAATAAGTAAACTTGTAAATACAATTATGCGTTCAATAAAGCAGTTTTTCCTACAAATTTGTAAATTGTCACCTGTAACAGGAAAATGTTTATTGAACAGAAATATGTAAAATTGTAAGTACAATTCGACAAATATGTAAATTTTCCACCATTACAAATTTGTAACTTGTATTTTTTATTGAACAGAAACTTGTAAAATTGTCACCTGTCACCTGTAATTGTAACTTGTAAATTGTAAGTTTTATTGAATAGGGCCCTGATAGTCACCTAGCGTGTAGTGAAGTAAAAAAACCTTCTATAATTTTCGCTGCCAGCCGTAATGCGTGCTTGGCTAAAACTATGCGGCTGGTTGCGAACATTAGATAGAAGAACATTCCGTTCACTCCGCTACATGCTAGGTGAGTATTTAGGCTCTAGGCGCTAAACAAGCCTACTGTTATTGCCTACGTGGCCTTAAGCTATATTTTTCCTTAGGGAAAGGACCATGGACTCTACTCCAAATCTGAATTATTATCAAAAGTTGGCCATATCTTTTTTCCTTTTCCTAGTTAACTTTGAAACTTACATTTTCACCATGACCATGTTATGTTATTCAAAGCCTAAAGAGGTTACAACAAAGAAAATCTGGATTTCAATTTTGCTTTCGTTATACATAACGGATCGCTAATCTAATTATCTTACCTTTGTATCTGTCAATAAAACCTGATCCCAAATAATCCGAAATTGGTTATCAATAATGAATAACTTATAATATTATAATAGAAAAAGAAATTATTTTTTCTACTACTAGCAGCAAAGCAAATTCAATTACAATTTAGATTCTATTAAAAGAGCATTTTTTTATTTTTACGTTGCCTTACTTTCGCAATAACTGCATTTAATTTCTAGAGCGTGAACTCTATGAAAGGCGTCAAATTCCTTTCGACGCATAGTGCCAGAAACGCAAATTACCGTACACGCTAACGACCATGTTTCAAATTCGCAACTTATCAGGCGTGCAAATGACCCGATACGCAAACGACTGGCCACTTCACTTCAGTAACAAAATAATTCTAAGTCCCAGGTGGTACTTTGCGTATCTGGAACTATACGTATAAATTAAATACTGGTCGTTTGCGGAAAAAAATCTGGTCATTTGCATATCTGGTAGTTTGCTGTTAAAAATATGGTCGTTAGCGTCTACGGTAATTTGCGTTTCTGGCACTATGCGTCGAAAGGCGCACGACATTCAAACTGGGTGCTTATTTTCTTTATTGATTCACTTTTTAAAATTGAATTGGAAATAATATATTAATTTGTACCCAGATAATAATATTCAAGTGGGGATTCGAATTTTATTTCGAATCGCTTTTTGTTTTGTCAGTCGGTGCCTTATAGCGTGTTAGATCGTGAAGTTCTTTAGACGTGATCTTCATCTCTTTTTTTATTCAAAGTATAAATTGAATTAAACGGCGATGTTAATAATTCACGTTTTATTCAATAACTATAAAGAGAGGTCATTGTTCAAATAATTTGTATTCGAACTTTAAATCGATTGCAATTGTTAATTATTGCAAACAACATTGCGATTGTAATAATAAAATCATTTTTTGGGTATCAAAGAAAAGTTGACAAAATGTGTAAAATAAAAATAAATAAGTTCAAAATAAGGCCGTGGTAAATGACAATTGAATAAACTTTTCCGGAAATTAATTTGAAAGCGACGGTAATTATTTTCGTCTCTAATGCAATTTAAGCACACGGCTATTTGGGTCACCGTTCCACCTTACCATTTATTCATGTTTTTGAAACGTTTGAGTTATGGAATTATAGAATCATCTGGAAATAATTCGTTATTTTTTATAACACAAATCCAACGATCCTCTATATATAAATATTGTTTATAACGATTAAGTTCCATTTTTAATCCAACACGTGATATGGGTACCTAGGTTTTCTGCAACAAACATTAATTGTGAGGTATGTTTATCCAAATTTAACAATGTCAGTTGTTGTAGTATACATGCTGAAATTTCAATCATTTGGTTCCCGCAGTGGGGTGGTCCCACTTATGATTATGTACCTACAAGCAACTTTTACTATGGGGCCAACTCTGATATCGCAAAAGAAATCAGCGGTTCCATACAAAAGCGAATACCTACTCGACCTTAATGTATGGAACAGCTGTTTTATTTCAGAGTATAAGTTGCTAGTAAACATGAGTGGAACCGACCCACTGCGGGAACCAAATTATTAAAATTTCACGATGTATTAGTAAAATGTTTCTTATTCTGACTAACATAGGTATAACTAAGCCAGCTTTTATTTAGCCTAAAAAAAGGCCACTCAAAAAGCCTGCTAGGGCCTGCCACACCTGATACTAATATGGCTCAATGCACGACGTAGTCTTGTGTGAATTTTAAAAGCTTAGCGGCTTGTGTACTAGGCACAGGGAGGAATCATTAAAATTTAGTGCTTACACGGTGAGCTCCATATTGTGTATTGTTATAAATAAGTACACACTGTAAGAAAATCCCGTCGTATCGTAGACTTAATTCACCTGGGCTAATTCACCTAGGTGAATTATGACTTAATTCACCCATGGGAATATGTGAATTAAGTATACTGATTAATTTGAATGTTTTTTTCAGTATTAGCGATGATTATGTGAATTAAGTATAATATGTGTATCTTTTTTCATACACAAGCACCATTGGTCTTTGCGCCGTGTATCGTAAATGCGCACACTTTTCATGCATTTTGTACCGTAATAATTTTTTCCTGCCCTAGAAGACTTTCCTTGTTTTTGGGGTTCAAATTGTTATTTTATTTTATTAAAAGGAAAATGTCGATATATAAAATGTATATACTTACAATTAAAATTTTGGTAGTATTGCCATAAAGGGTTTAGCGCTGAGCATGTTAAGGTCAAGCCACACAGCGGGCGTGACGGGGCGCGGCGTGACGGGGCGCGACGGGAGTTCACACTGCGGGCGTGATCACGCCTACATTCCGCCAAGCCGCGCTTCCGATCTGTATTCACGCTCGGCGCGACGGCGGCGTGGCGCGACGGGACGCGACACGTCACGCCACGCCGGCCTGTGTGACGTCGTCCATAGTATCTAGTACATTACAACTTCTCAGCGTCGCGTCGCCGTCCCGTCCCGTCACGCCACGCCCGCTGTGTGGCTTGGCCTTTCAGGCCCTATCACATTTTTTCGTCTAAATTTCGATTTTGACAGTTTTAGCGATACAACCTAAAGAAACCTTTGGGTCTACTAAATACATTTAATGTGTCTGCAACAAAAAGTAATATGATGATTCACTGGAAAGTTAAGGGTTAGAAAGGAAAATGAAAGTTGGTAAACGATTTCTTAGTCAACTTTGAACATACACAGAAATACAAACAAGTACAAACAACAAATAAAAGTATGAAATTTGATTTTCTTATGAAGTTTCTTATAGATGAACTATGAACTATTCGACTATTTTTACTATTTGACTATGAACTATTCGATTGTTTTTTTATTTCAATAGGGTATTTTCCAAATTTTTGAAAACTGCTTACATATTTTTGAAACCATAGAGTAAATTGTAGTACAGAGTACATAGGTTTTAAAATTGTTTACACAAAGCTGACGTCACACAATAGACATAATCGAACCGAACGTTTTGGCGGTAAATTCAAAACCATTAAAAATAAACTTGACTTTAATTGGTTTAATGGAGAAAAAATACATTATTTAATTAATTTTTATTTTTCTGTTAAATTGTTCGTCCCAATCTTTAAATATAAACAGTTTTCAAAAATTCGGAAAATACCCTATTGTTTAGCACAGGTTGTTCAATCCATAAGCTCAAAAAAGTACCTTCGCGCATTTTATGAAAATCTTTCTCTGCAATGTTAAGCAAATTTTCAAAAAAGCGAGGCCGCTATGAACTATTCCAATAGCTATTCTGCACCATTCAATAAGTAAAAAGTGTTAATGTATTTTTGTTTCTGAGATCGAGAACGCCTAAATTGGCCATTTGACGCAAAAATCACAGTCGAAATGTAATACCTATGCCTCTTAACTGTATAAGTATGCTACTTTCAGTTGTGGAGCTCGTTAATGCAGCGGGTTTGTACATTCTGCTTACAATGCATGAATATAGCTTTAGAGACGACAACAGCCGCATTGCTCTAAGCATATAGCTATCGATAGGGTCAGTCAACGAAGGGGTGGCCAAAATAGTATATCGAATCAAACCATTGCTGCTTTTGTAGTTTTATGTACTGATCCATTACCTATGTATTCTATAGCGAATTTCAAACTGAGAGTCCTCGATTAATATATAGGTAGGTACTTACATACAAATTACCTACAAAAGTGTATTATTTTAATAGCTGGCATTATGAAACGTATTTTCTTTGGCTTAATATGATTCTGAAGTTTATAATTGCTACACCTTGTTAATGCGTTCAAGTTTCAGTTTAATTTTTAATGTCCGTAGGCAGAGGTTTGTTACAAGTTTAATATTTTCATATTTTTCATTACTTACAATTTTTAGATTTTCATTTTGAATAAACAGAATAATTACTGGGAATTTTGTACACTTTTTCTCTACTACTTTTACTACTAAACTAAAATGAAAATCTATTGAGAAACATAAAGTTATCTAATTTGTGCTGCTTAAGGTAGGGCATTTATTTTGATAACGACAAGTCCTATATAGCGATAGACTGGTAATTTTGATTTTATATGTATTTTTGCTTTTACTTTTACTTTTTATTTTTGTTATATAATATTGCCTGAATTAAAGCTATATCATTATTATTATTTGTGTTCAAATGAAATTGATTGATGGATGAAAATGAAGTAAAATTTTGATTAATTAAATTTATTATGTCAATTTGTTTAATTTAATATCTAGGTTGTTTTTTACATTAATTCTTTAGTCATCTATATAAAGCAAATACTTGGGTGTAGTTATATTGAACGGTGGCTGGCTGTTAAAGCAATTACTATTAATATCGAGATTCAACATGTACCTGTCCAGCCAACCGCAATCGATATATTTGTCGACACAATATACGGTGATGAAATTAACTAACGGAGCTTACAATAGACATCGTATACGTGAGTAATAATAATCTCTTGCAAATAAACAACTCACTCAGCAACGTCTTTTATCAAGCGTTTAATTCAAATGTTAAAATTCAGTATCTTTATAAATTAAAGATTATTAAAAAAACTGAAAGAAAAAGAGCTTAACTTAATATTGTGAATTTTACAATTAGGAATACTGGCAAAGTTGCACTTAGGGTACTAACTATTCAAAGTAAGTAAGTATTTTATGGCACTCATCGTTTATTTTTACCGACTTCAAAAGGAGGGAGGAGGGAGGTACTCAATTCGACCAGTTTTTTTTTGTTTTTTGTATGTACACCGATTACTCGAAGACTGCTGAACCGATTGAAATGATTCAAACGGTATTAGATCAGGTTCGTTTCCAAGTTGGTCCCATTTTTATAAATTTTGAAATCAGTTCAGTACTTTTCAGGAAATCCTGAAAATACTGTCGTTTTCGTTACCAATTTGTGAACTTATACAGATGATCGACCATATCTTCTTTTTTATGTACCGATTTAGATGATTCTTTTTTGTTTTAAAGAGAATAGAGATGATACCATTTTTTTATTCATTGTTATTGGACCTTGGATTTCAAAGATACACAAGGAAACTCCTCAAAATCAAATAGGAACCGTATAGTGATTACGCTAAAAAGAATGAAATAAAAAATTGTTTAAAAACAAAAAACCGACTTCAAAAAACTATATATTTTCAAGTTTTTTGAAGTCGGTTTTTTGTTTTTAAACAATTTTTTGACGATATATACAACACGATTATATTTTATATCACAACTAGTGGCCGCCCGCGACTTCGTCTGTTTGGACAGTTTCTTGCTATCCCTCGGGAACTGTTATTTTTTCTGGATAAAAGGTACCCTATAATGTCCATTTCTGTACCCTGACATCGTGTATGCAACATTTCATGATGATCGGTTAAGTAGTTAAGACGTGAAGACATAACAAACAAACAAACGGACTTTCCCATTTATAATATTAAGAATAATTTAAAATTTAGGAATGTTCAGCGGTAATAAATGTCTTTACTCTTAGTAAAAATATACTTAATTAAAACTTGATCTAATCAGCTTAATATCAACTTGATTTCAACAATAACATAGTAGATGAGCTATATAAAGTATCAAAACATGTTCCAAAGTGATATTTGACATTCAATTAAAACTTTCTTAGAAGTCGTTTGCAAAGTTTGTGGCCAAACAAATTGATAGTAAATTACTTACGATTAGTTCACTCTACTGTAGTAGGTACCGAGGAACAAATAACAATGCGAAAACAATCAGTAAAAAATATGTAAAAAGAATGCGAAACGGCGAAGAAAAAGGAATTGCTAGTCGACCTAGTATTATTTTAAAACCTGTTGGGAATACGCAATAAATCTTAATTTTCGTCATTAAAATTACTTGATTCAGGAAGAAAAATATATTTGGCTACTTTTTTATGCTTGGTAAAGACTACAACTTTAACAAGAATCATCTTTTCAATTTTCATTATTCTCTCTCTCAAGACAAGTAGTATGCTATAAACGCTGAATTAGAAAACCAGGGTAGTAAAATTAAACGAAAAAGCTATTACAACAATCCAGTTATAACGTAACTTAGGTTTTGTATATTGAACTGAATGGACGCGCACTAAGCGAACTCCTTACATGAGTCTGTGTTTCCCGATAGGTACAATCTGGCATTTTTGACCACCAATAATGTCCTAGGGTGCTTTCAAGTCGCGAGTGAATAGCTGTATCACCTATTATAAATCTAGAGGCAAGCGCGTTTCATCGTAGATCGCATCATCGCTTACCATAGTGGTTCGTGCTTGGGGTATAGGCGTGATGGCAGTCAAGGGCTTGCCTATTCACTGATGGTGAAGACAACAACATAAAACTAGACAGTTCCTACTGCCTAATCTATTTTTATCAAATTACTACGCTGCCCCGACACGACTTCGCACGGGTGGCGTCATCTATTAGTTATATTGCGATTTAAAATGACGGAAAAGAAAAAAAAATGTTTTTTTACGCCCTTCCGTACATTTTTTTGAAAAACTTTTTAACCGACTTTCAAAAAGGAGTAGGTTCTCTGTTCGGCTGTATGTATGTTTTTAGGGTTCCGTACCCTAAGGGTAAAAACGGGACCCTATTACTAAGCCTCCGCTGTCCGTCTGTTTGTCTGTCTGTCTGTCTGTCACCAGGCTGTATCTCATGAACCGTGATAGCTAGACAGTTGAAATTTTCACAAATGATGTATTTCTGCTGCCGCTATAACAACAAATACTAAAAACAAAATAAAATAAATATTTAAGGGGGGCTCCCATACAACAAACGTGATTTTTTTGCCGTTTTTTGCTCCATATTGATAACGACTACAGGTAGACAGTTGAAATTATCACAGATCTATTGCTTCTATAACAACATATGCTAAAAACAGAATAAAAAAATATTTAAGGGGGGCTCCCATACAACAACAAACGTGATTTTTTGCTGTTTTTTTGGTACGGAACCCTTCGTGCGCGAGTCCGACTCGCACTTGGCCGGTTTTTTTTATGTATGTCCGCCGATTACTCGAAGACGGCTGAACCGATTGAAATAATTCAAACGTTATTAGATCAGGTTTGTTCCCAAGTGGGTCCCATTTTTTGAAATTTTGAAATCAGTTCAGTATTTTTCAGGAAAACCTGAAAATACTGTCGTTTTCGTTACCATTTTATAAACTTATACGGATGATCGACCATATCTTCTTTGTTTATGTACTGATTTAGATGATTCTTTTTTTGTTTGAAAGAGGATACTTTAATGTTGATATGATACTGTTTTGATTTCATTGTTATTGGACCTAAGATTTAAAAGATACACAAGGGACACTCCTCAAAATCAAATAGAAAATGTATAGTGATTGAAATACTGACAATATTATGACAATCTTAAACAAATTAGGTATCTAACTATGGTCAAGGACGTTTTGGACTAGACTTGAACTACGAAGGAACAACGGAACAGCACGAACAGTGGAAATTGAATTTTTAGTGGTATTATGCCACGGAAAAGTGTGAAATATAAAAAAATACATAACATCATCGCTTACATTTACATAATATACATACTCAAAAAAAGGTAAAAATACCTAATACAGAAGGTACTTAGACTAAAAAGAAAAAAATGTTTGAAAACAAAAAACCGACTTCAAAAAACCTGAAAATAAAAACTAATTAGCTTCTAAATTAAATACCTCTATAGAGCAAGAAATAATTTTCAAATCATTATATACGCATATCATTGAAATAAAACACGTCTAATGAAGTCGGGTGGGGCTCTTAGAGTAAAAAAAAAGAAGTTGTCCTCCAGCCCCAATGTATGTATATGTTACGGCTAATACCCGAAGTGCGGCTAAACCTAGTTTTAGCCGGCTAAAACTAGGTGTAGCCGCTAGCTGTTGGCTAAAACTAGATGTAGCCGATTTGCTCGCGGCTAATACTAGGTGTAGCCGGCTAAAACTAGGTGCAGCATGGGATATAAGGAAATTTTTTTCTGTTGTCTGTTAAAAAAAATAACCTCGAAATTTAAGGCACACGCTCCGCTGCGCTTCGCGCTCGCCTTAAATTTCTAACCTAACCCGGGACCTACAGGAGTAAAGCAGATCGGTTACTCCTAGTTTTAGCCAACAGCTATCGGCTACACCTAGTTTTAGCCGGCTAGAACTAGGTTTAGCCGCACTTCGGGTATTAGCCGTAACATATATACATTTCGATGATTTATTTTGATTTATATAGATTGTAAATTAGTCTGTGATATTTCACATATACGAAATTAATGTTGTTTATACATGTGCTAACAGAGCAATTGTTGTAACTACAATTAGAAACCACATGGTATTTTCGTGTAAACATCATCTACATTTCTATAAATAAACAGTTCTAATTAAACGGTGGCATGTGCTCTTTGATAGAGTTCTAAATGAGAAAGCATAATAATTATAAATACACACGTTTACGAGTACATATGAACATTCTCATCCCTATTGGATAGAATTCCTAATGATAAAATTGTTAAAGTAAACGTTAATAATAATTTCACAGAATTGCTTTTAGTAGTGATTTTTAAAAACGCTACCTACGCCATTAAATAATTACTCAGCTACGAGGTTTTATTTTAAAGTTTAGTTTTTTTTTTGTATAAAAAAATTATAAAATGTACCTAGTAGTTTCACAAAAAAATATAAAGTTATTTGACGAGTGGCTGAGTTAAGAGGCGCAGAACTAAGCTTTTGACCTCGATTATGTATAAATGGAGATTATACAAAAACTAATTTCCTTTCCAAGGCTCAAACTTCAAAAGCCAAAGGTGAATCTATACAATCATAGGTTGTGAAGTGGCATGTAAGCGCTCTCTACCCAAGTTAAAAACGATCCGAGCGCAGTTATTGCCTATAAAGCCTTTGTGCCTATGTTTACGCCGTAATCTTTTTTAATCTCCAAAATGATTTCCAGCTTTTTACAAAGTGAAAAGCAGTGGGAGGTACTAGGTAATTTTCATAATAAAAAATAGTAAAATAACAACTAAGTTTAAGAAAAATATTTATGATTTCTATTTTTAGAAGCTCCTGAAAAATATTTAAATTTTTATCAGTACATAACTTGTGAGAGAAAACCAATTGATGCATAAATCTACTTTCTAAAACGTCTACTCGACCAAACTCGAACCATTTAAAAATTGTTTTCGTATTGTTTTATATTTAGAGAAACATTTATTTGTACTGTAACCTATTCCTATATGTACAACAAAATCAAGCTGTAATTAAAATAAAACTTGATAGAAAACTAAAGTTTAATTTTCATTTACATTTCTAAAGCTTCTGCTCGTACAGTTCATTAGAAATAAAACACTTTTTACGGATTTAATGTAATAATAATAATGAACCCGCAGGGCAGCTTGTGGCGAGCTGTTGGTGAGTAGCGACACCACGGACCCGAGTGCTCCCGGGAGTCGATCCAGGCCCTCGTCCCCGCAGCAGGGGTGGGCCCCAAGGGGGCCTACGGACTCCCGCCCCTGGCTCGCCTTCAGCAGCCGTCCAGGGTGGAGTCGAGCTATACGCTCGCAGGGTGGATGTGAAATGCGTAAGACGCGAGTTGGCACACTGTCCCATGTACAGTGGGTAGAAAGCGGTGCACACCTCTCTACACCCTGCAGCCGAGGACACCGATGTTGCTGTCTTGCCATCGCGGCTATTTTTTGGAGAGCCCATTTAGTCCTTGGCTAGTCACCGCCTGCCAATTTTTCAGTCTGGGAGATAAGGCAGGTGTCCGTTTGTCTTTTTCCATAGCCCAAATCCTAGTCCATCTCAATCTCAACCTAATAGCCTACTAGTCCTTAAACAGTAAAAGTCCATAGTTCCTGTGCATTTGCTGGGGATAGTCTCTGAGTATATCAAACTGATGTAGTCAGAGATTAGATCCAGCAGGTGTACCACACGCATATTAGATTAAAGTCGCTAAAAATGGCCTCTACGTGTTGGATCCATATCCCCACGCAAGCCTTAAAGGACCGGATCACCTTTGGCTCGTGAATTCCTAAGCGTACATAATAATAATAATAATTAGATAACCGATAATAATAATAATACCAGTTATAAAAAGAAAAGAAAAACATAATAGTAATAAAAGTTAATTTACATCATGACATGTATACAAAAACATATTAGCGATAACAACCGTTGTAGTCATAAGACTGTGGTTACAGTTATTAGCGCCCACCTCATATTATACAGGTATCATAATGTACGTTGCCTATACGCTGAGAAATAAGCGCTAACACCACAAAGTAAATTTTGTGCTAACACCAATATCATTTATTTTAATGAGATAGGAAAACTGTTATCCATACCTAACTTGCAAAAAAAGTAGAGTTGTTATATTATTCTGCTGTGAAAAGTATAACTTTATAAAATCTAACCAAACCAATGATAAATCACTAAAAACAGGCAACTACCAAATAATGTAATGACATAATTTAAAAACTTTTATATTTCAACACAAAGTGCCTAAAACTTTTAGATTTTTTATGCATTCACAATGCTATTTATGCAATTCTTAATATACAAAGTGCCTATTTCAGACGTAAAACAGACAAGGCTATAATTTACAATATCGACTGTTACCAAGATTTACACAGCCACAAATCGTGACGTCACTATAAAGGCTTCTTATATTCTCAACATTTTATTTGCACTCTTTACAAAGTAAAGTGAGTGCTTTCCACCCGCAAGCCCTCGAGATGTTGTCAGGACAGGATCATAAAAGTTGTAAACACTCCAAGTCAAGATCAAATATTTTCCTTATTTTTAACCGACTTAAAAACATTATGCCGTTCTCAGTTCGTTGGGATGTTTTTTAGGTATAGGTATCAGTGGCGAGGAGTCAAAATATGGCAAAGGTAAGCCGGACCAATAATTTCGCCAAAAATTCTCTAAACTGTATGGTGGATTGCTGGGTGGGATTTCTAAAAGGGAAGCCGATAGGAATCGACATGTATGGACCCTTCGCCATTGATAGGTATTACTCTATTACCTATTCTTAGGCGACTGGACCTATTTATAAAACTCTTTTTGGTTTGAAAGAGTACACTTCCACAAACATAAACTTAAACGAGGCCATGTTGAAATAGCTAGTCCATAAACGAGGCCTTTCTACATAAATTTAGCAAGTACATAACGAGGCCTTCTTGTATGAATAAAATTAGCTAGTACATACACGAGGCATTCTTGTGTGAAATCAGCTAGTACGTAAACGAGGCCTTCTTGTATGACATTCGCTAGTACATAAATGAGACCTTTTGTATAAAATTAGCTAGTATATAAACATGAACTCTTGTATGAAAATAGCTAGTACGTACATAAACGAGGCCTTTTTACATAAATTTAGCCAGTACACTAACGAGTGTATGAATCTTGTATGAATAAAGCTAGTACATAAAAGAGGCATTTTTGCATAGAGGAGACATATGGACCAAGATTTGGCCTCCAGGCATAAGAAGTTTTATTTATTCTTATGCTCCAGGCCAGATTTTGGCTTACTTGCCAGTTTTTGGCCTTCTCGTGAGATTTTCAAATATGGGCGAAAATTTGGCTTCTATACTAGATTAAGGCCTACTGGCCAGTTTTTAGCCTCCCTGTGAGATTTTCGAATAAGGGCCATGCTTTCAAATAAAATCTGGCATGGAGGATGCCAGATTTTAGCCTATTTGCCAGTTTTTGGCCTGAGAGTTGTGAGATTTGGAATATGAGCCAAGATTTGGCCTCCAAGGCCAGATTTTGTCCTAGTTTTTGCCCTACTGTGAGATTTTCGAATATGGGCCAAGATTTCGCCTCCGCGCAAGTCTCATACTGTAAAGTTTCGTCTACTGAGGATTCACTGTGGGGGTCCACTCCTTCCTTTCCTACACGTGCTGCCGTGCTATTGCACAGTCGAGTGATGATGAATTCGACGCGAGAGTCTCGCGGTCCCTTTCGACGCATAGTGCCAGAAACGCAAATTACCGTACACGCTAACGACCATGTTTTTAACGGCAAACTACCAGATATGCAAATGACCAGATTTTTTTCCGCAAACGACCAGTATCTAATTTATACGCATAGTGCCAGATACGCAAAGTACCACCTGGGACTTAGAATTATTTTGTTACTGAAGTGAAGTGGCCAAATAAACTATTTCACTAAGGTTCCTCAGTCTGCGATGCATTCACTTTATCGTCAGTACAATAAAGAATGAATGTATCTATGAAAACATGTGCGGTATTGATAATAGCGAACCGGACTATGAATAAAACGAAAAGTACCAGGCTAGCATGAATGTAAAGGAGGTCTTATCATACCTGTTCATCAGACAGATTCGGTCAGCATATTCCCCACAGCCCTCAACGGGAGTCTTAACTGCTGATACCCTAACCTCTCTTACCAAAAATATATACTAAATACAAAAAAAAGTCTAAAATTACAATTGTTCTAGCTGTCTTAGTCATTACTGCACTTCAAATTGTATTCTAAGACCAATTTCAGGTCGTTTGCGTGCCTGGTCAATTGCGAATTCATTTCAGGTCGTTTGCGAATCTGGTCAATTGCGAATTCATTTCAGGTCGTTTGCGTATCGGGTCATTTGCACGTCTGGTAAATTGCGAATTTGAAACATGGTCGTTAGCGTGTACGGTAATTTGCGTTTCTGGCACTATGCGTCGAAAGGTCGCGGTCGCGGGCTGCATTTGACTTTGATTAGATTTTTTAAAGATTATTTTATGTAGAAATTCTTAGATGTTATAGTTATATTACTACTTATATATTTATAATAATAAAAAATATACATATGTTTAATAAAAATATTTACAATTAACTTTGTTTTGTTTAATTCATTAAATCAAACTCGAAGACAAAATATTTTTATTTTAATAAACTTAATAATTAAGCACTTTTGAATCGTCTATTTTTCCTACCGACCGTTCCAGATTTTTTCAATTCAAATACAAAATTCATTTGTGAAAGGCACGAGATCTGTGTTGAAACTACACATAGAACCTTTTTATTTATTTTTTTGTAAAATTAACTAATGATGTATTCTGCATGAAGGAAATATTGATTTTTAAGTTTTTCTATGCTGAATACAGTTGATACATATACGCACGCATATCGAAAATATAAAAATAATTCAAAGCATAGACCTTAAACTTTAGTCGTTTTAACAAAAAAATCAGTTTGTTCTTAAATGCTTAGTTGAAATTTATCGACTTCATCTCAAATAGTTAAAGATTATATTAATCTTCAGTTTTAATTTCAGTGTGATAAATGAAACTGGATACCTTAAAACTGGGTCATCGACGTTGCAAGCGTGTCGCGATTGCTTCCTGTATTTGCTCAGTCATATTAATTAATGGTCGACCCAGCTAAGCCCATTGTGGGAGTTATTTACGCTTTCAAATTCAAAGGTTTCAAAGGAAATACTTAACATAATCTGTAATTTCTGTACCAGAAAACTGAATCTCGGAGACAAATCCTTTTAAACGAATTCAATCTGTAAAAACCCTCTCCAACAAAAACAACGTAAACGAACGAATTTAAAAATAAAATGATCGTTTCGTTAGAAAATTAATATAGGGCGTCAAATAGATTAATAAAGAAGTTTTAAACCATTTTTACACGACTGCCCAAAGCAAAAAGAGTGTATATGTGTTCCGGGTTCATGTATGTTTGTGGGTATGTGAGTTTCTTTATTCCACCATAACTTCTAAATGCCTGAACTGATTCAAATAAATGTATTACAGCATTCCGAGTAACACTGGTTATATTTTTTTTTTTGAAAAAATCAATATGGCGACTGTACGACGCCATTTTCAAATGTGAAAAAAAAAAATCTTATATTATTACCATATGGGCATCAAATGAAAGGCCTTGATGAGCACATTCCAAAACTATATAATATGTCACTAAAATGTGTGAAATAAAAATAAATAAATTAAAAAAAAATATTAAAAACACGACTGCCCTGCCGAAAACGAACTCAAAAGTTAAACAACAAGTGTCATTGCAGTCGGGGGACCTCTTTGACAATTTGTCACAATCGTAAAAATAAATAGGTACTACCTAGATAACTTGAAAAATATAATAGGACTTTGCGTTTGATTTGATTTTGGTTTTTCGTAAATTTTTGTGTTCATTTTCAATGCTCCGATTCTTGCGGGGACTGTAAAATCTGTGATTTTTTTTTGTGGCTACAACTTTACGTTTTATATATAAAAATAGAGACTTCCCACACCATGTTTTCCTATTAGTTTGAAATCAGCACAGTCGCACAATTGCGTTTCTCATCTGCGATTGAACGCACTTAGTCACTAAAACGCAATAGAACATCCCTGTCCGGTTCACATTATTCCAGTCCAGCAATCCAGTCCAGTTCTAGACTAGATCTCATTGGAATTCCAGTACCGGTCAACATTATTCCAGAGCTGGGTCGCTCGACTGCTGGACTCGAATGCTTCTGAAACAATGTGACATGAACGCAGACAATCGCCAAAACGCGATACAATTACAAAAACGCTCATCGCCGATACTAAAAGTATCGTGTCTGCTGTTGATGTGATTCTTAATATTCATTTCCATAAACAAAACACATTTATTTGAGTGTGAAATTTAGAGGATTCGAGGCGCAGATGGTGTCACATCACTTTTGGTGATTCATTGCACCCGCGACTGACAAGACGAATGTTGTTTGTTGTTCCCTCATCGTCGAAAACAACCATCTGAGTTTTTCCCAGTAAAATGTTTTAATTTATCTCTATCACCGTAAATGTGAGTGTGATTAGACATTCTGAAAGGCATTTTCGGGAATGCTTTTGAGAAAATCTCTTGGATGACTAATTACTAAAAGGGTTGATGATATATCATATCCAACTTTTATGTAGAAGAAAAATCTAAATATATAAAAGAATTTAACAAACTTACTCACTCAATGATAATAATTATTAACTAATCTTTGCCTAACCATAATATTGTTATAATAATAATAAAATAATAATAAATATTTGACAACATCACATACATTGCTCCAATCCCAAAGTAAGTAGCTATAGCACTTGTGTTATGGAAATCGGAAACAACGGTGGTATGACACACACCCAGACCTGAGACAATATTGAAAAGTTCATTTTCTACATTGACCCAGCCGGGGATCGAACCCGGGACCTCAAGAGATGGTGACGCCTTGAAAACCGGCGTGCGAACCACTCGACCACGGAGGTCGTCGAATATAACTATTACGTTTGTGAAAGTGGCAGTATACCTACAGTACCTACAAAGTTATTTTTAATAATAAAGCAAAATCACAAAGAATTAATGGTCATTGGTTTATTTGTAAAGTTATACTTAGTAAGAATATTTCAAGAACTGAACTTATTATTTCGAGATATTTCAGAACTTCCATTGTCATACTCATTTAAATTGTGACCAATGAAAAATCTTCCGTTTGGAAATTGTCCAGAGAATATAATGCAGGCAGGGTGAAATAAAAATATTTCAGTGTTAATCTGAACGTTGTGAAAGATTAGGCATGCCCTATAAATTTTGTTTAACATAGGCTGACCTTTTATTTTTGAGGCAAAATAAAACCTTAGATTTACCGAATTTCGGGACGACGAAAGCTTTTAATCTCTTCGAAAAAATACTCCGTTTATGCAAAATTATGTGGGTATTTCAACTTTGTGTTTTTGTCAATACCAAAAATACCGAGTGTAACAAGACACTCAACGAAGCCGAGGTTTACGTATTCTGCCCATCATCGGGACCATTTCTGTTCAAAATTATTGCTGGGAAACGATTTTAATTTTTTTTTAAAAGCAGTGCATACATTACCACGCAATGTAACGCGTACAAAAGACTACGCCTGCGAGCGAATGCTACACAGCTGCGTGCGGCCAAGTTGAAAGGCAACGTTTATAAGATTTCATAAAAATAAAAAATAAAAATACTTTGACCTTCAATAATTCTTCGTACCTATTGGTTTCCCAGGTATAGTCTAAAAGACATAAATGATCCTGATCATGGGCGGAATGCGTGGACTTCGGCTTCGTTGAGTGTCTTGTTACACTCGTTATATAAAATCACAATGTAACATGTATTTCCAATCAGACTGTGTACTTGTACTATTATGTATTCTGTGACTGTGCGACCTGTGCGTTAATGTTTACTATGTGATAATTTAATTATATAGGGTTATAGTGGTAGAACTAGCAGTAGTATAAACCAACCAAGCTTATGCTTCATCATTATTTCTCTAGATGCCCTTTAAAGTATTTAATAAAAATAGCTTTAATAGTATTTTTTTCCAGTGATTTTTCGCACCAAAGAACGTTTCAGAGCCCAAATATTTCTCATAAAAAGAGATCTCATTCAAAACTGAATGAAGATAAAAATGCAAAAAATCCAAATAAACGAAAACACAGAAGAGGAATTTCCATTATCTTTTCACTATCAACAAATGTTGTTTAAATCGAAATACCCTTTGTGAGCAATTTTGCAACGTGACGCACGTCCAGAATGCTCGTTACCCGATAAAGGGTTTTCATCAAAGTTCGTTTCGGCCGGGGGACATATCGTTTGGACAATGCCCACTAACGATGCTATTTCCCACTGTGCATGGCTCAGGGCTGGCACACGTAGTTTTAAACGGATTCATCCCTCGTTCCAGTTTGGGAACAGGGTATTAGCGGTTAGTTTAAAATGATATGTGGTATGTTTAAAGGTGCATATGATACTGAATTCCCTGCGTGATCGAATCAGAAATGAGGAGATCCGCAGGCGAACTAAAGTAACCGACATCGCTCGAAGGATTGCTCAGCTAAAGTGGCAGTGGGCTGGACACATAGCGAGAAGAACCGATGGCCGTTAGGGCGGAACGGTTCTTGAATGGCGACCGCGCACCGGACGGCGCTCCGTGGGTAGGCCCGACAAGGTGGATCGACGATCTGGTGAAGGTTGCCGGAAGCCACTGGATGTGGGAACCGCAGTACCGATCGTCGTGGAAATCCTTGGGGGAGGCCTATACCCAGCAGTGGGTGTCGTGCGGCTGATATGATGATGATGATGATGATGATACTGAATATAAGATAGATTAGCCTGTTAATGAATGAAATACCCATGACTGAATAAAACAAAGAAATGAAAAAAAAAAATTGAGATATTTTTTATGTATACCTACCTACATAAAGAACTTACATAAATAACATTTAAAATGGGGAAATAAGAATTTTGTTTTAACATTTGTGACACAAGAAGTCGCTTGTTATTAGTTCTTGATTGTCCCTATTCCTACAAACTTACACATTACAGGAACGTAAAGCTACAGAAAACTTAAAAAATATTATTTTACTCTTAGCTTGAATGCATTTATACAAACACTAGCGGCCGCCCGCGACTTCGTCTGCGTGGATAGTATTTTGTCTATCCCTTGGGAACAATTCTTTTTTTTTTTCGGGATAAATTGTACCATATGTCCTTTTCTGAACCCCTGACAACGTGTGTGCAAAATTTCATGATGATCGGTTCAGTAGTTAAGACGTGAAGGCGTAATAAACAAACAAACAAACAAACGGACTTTCGCCTTTATAATATTAGTAAGGATAGTAAGGATAATACAGTAATTGAAAGGTAGAGGTATATTTTATTTTCCCGGCAGCAATAGAAAAGGTCTAAAGCAGTTACTTTTCAAATAATAGACCCATAAAGACAGATAATTATGCAATATATCGTATTTTCGTTGTAAACAACAACACAACAAGTTTATCACGTCTAATGTCTCTATTATGTCAGCCCTGAGCGAAATCTAGTCCCTCTAGATAACAGATCACATTTTTGAAACTTCGTCAAAATTCAACAACGTACCTTTGGCGGGCACAAAATATTTATTTTTTCAAAGACAGGAAACCTACGTAATGTAATAATCACAATAGATGATTTACTTTGACAAGAGATTGCACGCCTAGTATCATAGTGAAGATTGAAAAAAGACTCTTTAGTGACGTCACGGCGTATTGCTATCTCTTTCTTTTCGTTTTACAATACGTTTTCGTTTCTCACGAACGAACGAACGACGAACAACGAACACGTATTGTAACACTAAAGAAAGAGGTTGCAATAAGCCGTCACGTCACTCAAGGTCATTTTTTCTATCTTCACTATGACACTGGCGGAGGTATAAGCTTCTTGCAAATAACACTAAAGACTGACAGATGTCAAATGTGATCTACTGACCTCCATAATAATAATAATAAAAACCGGCCAAGTGCATGTCGGGCCACGCGCAGTAGGGTTCCGTAGTTACCGTATATAATACCATATTGAATACCACTATCATTTTTCGTATGCAAAAATAACTTTGTTTTTCATAGTGTTTGTATGAGTGACAAAGTTATATTTGCGGTTTTGGAAAATGTGATATATCTCTAAAAATTATCACTATATCTCGTTTATTACGATCTACAGCATATATTTTTTTTAGATTTTTCACTTTCTTATTTTAAAAGTTAAAGGGGGGGGACACTCATTTTACCACTTTGGCAGTGTATATCTTTCTAACGGTTGACTTTGAGAAAAAATAGTCTTAGGAACCTCAATGTAATATTTAAAGACCTATATCTATAGACACCCCACACGTATTGGTATAACGAAAAAAAATTTTTCAGTTTCAGTTTCATGTATGGGGAGCCCCCCTTAATCTTTTATTTTTATGTAAAAACCTTAAAGCGGTTCACAGAATACATCTACCTATTAAGTTTCACTTGTGTAATCCTAATACTTTTGGAATAAAATGGCTGTGACATACGGACGGACAGACATGACGAATCTATAAGGGTTCCGTTTTTTGCCATTTTGGCTACGGAACCCTAAAAATGCAGGTCAGTCCTTTACTTAGAGCTAATAGAATAAACAACGGTCCGCCACCATTATCAAAGTCAAAGTCAAATAAGCTTTATTCAAATAAACTTAATTATGAAGTACTTTTGAATCGTCTATATTTTCCTACCACCCGTTCCAGACATTTTTAGCTGACAAGAAGAACGGGCGCAAGAAACTTATCAGCAGTAACAGCCATAAGTAACGATATTTACAAACTTGAATATATCGTTACCAGATAATTACAATACAACAGGGTGACAGCATTATTGGCAACAACATAGACTTATTATATTACTTCAACAAAGTACTTATTAGCAAGTTATGTGTTACATCATTTCCACGCATTTAGATCTTTAAGATAATCATCTACTTTATAATAACCTTTACCCATGAGCGTTTTTTTAACATGGTTTTTTAAATTCATGCAAAGGAAGATCAATCACTTGTTGTGGAACTTTATTATCCGACTGCTCTATTTGATTTGTATAAAAATAATGCAAAAGATTTAAAAAAGTGTAGGTATTTTAGTTTCGGTCAGCTTCTATTCATAGTTTATAATAATACATCATCAGCCTTATTAATAAACGTACATTAAAGCAAAAATAACTTTACTCCAAGTTGTAAGTTGAAAGTAATTCACTTCCGTATTAATAAATGCAGAGTAAGCAGGAAGTAAACTAATCCAACTTTACTCTTCGAATAAAAGTTAATCCTAGGTGCCACATAGTTTAACGAGTGATTAAGCATGGAGTAGCTGTCTATTTTGACGTTTGTTTCGAGTGATTATAACCTCTGGGTGCGTCTGCGTGTGAACATTTTTGTTATTATTCAAAGAAAATGGATAGAGATTATTTTATTGATGATTTAAGTGATTAAGATGAAATAAGTGAGGTGGAGAACCTGATGCCATTAATGAGGCGTGTAAAATTTTATAAAATACGTAAGAATCCACTGGAAGAACTTAATAACTTTTGCATGCACTCTCGCCTATCAAATTAATGTCAATCTAAAGTCTACTTTAAAAACTTATTTTTAATGATGTAAGTAGGTACCTAATAAGTTTATGAAAACTATTGCTTGGGTACAAAACAGTTGTAATTAAGTTATTTTTAATGATTACATTATAAAGCTTTGGTACAAAATACAAATAACACTTAATCTTCAAAACAAAAGGAAAATAAACGAGAACAAAGCCTGTGTCCCTGTTTTGTTAAGTTAACGCGATTAAGTTAAGTTAACTATGTAGCCGCGTTGCTGTTTTTATTTTTTACCCCTCATTAATATAATTGCATAACAACTTAAATGGACAAAAAAGAGAATAACAAAAAAACATAATATTAAAAATAATTTCATGTTATTATTCTCCAAAGCACAATATTCGATAGCATAATGTATAGCTTTTAAAAACATTTTCGTTACAAAATAAGATTCTTAAAATTTGCCTGCACTGCAACGCAGAATTGATTTTAAATTTAAGGAGTTTTTCATTGAAAGCTCAGCACTAATTATCGCAAAGCGTAGATCAACTTGTATCCATGACACTGAGGTTTTACATTGCACAAAAAGAAAAAAAACAATTCAACCACAAATGAAAAAAGTACAAAGAATCGAAACACAAAGGCACAGAAATTAAGTGGTATACAGTCATCTACGCGTAAACAGTTTTATTTGAAAATCAACCTTATGCCTGTATGAAATAAAAATATTTTTCCGTAAAAAATAACCCATCTTCGTATTGCGCATCGTATTTTCTCGAGGGTGTAACTTCTCAAACCCCTTGGGCTAGTTCGTCACCTTGTGTTGTGAAAGATAACACATAAAGTTACGTTCCGTAAGGATTCTTAAGCTGAATAAACCTGATGTAAATCATGCTATAAAAGATCTTACCTTTTGTTTCAGGTTTCAGAAAAGGTGGGAAGGAAGTTTTTTTTACGGGACTACTAAAGTGTAGTTCTTCCAACAAATTATTTGCAAATTAGTTAGTTTAATTACATTTAACTTTTATCATTATAGATACTTTGTAATTTGTGTATACTTAATAAAATTTTAAGGGTTAGAAAAAGTTTATAGCTTTCAATTGATTGATTCGTGTGTCGCTCGTGATTGTAATCTCTTTTTAAATTATTGCCTTCGAAAATTGCACTTCTCATTCTTCGATCAGATATCTCGGAGTTCTCATTGATTTATTATTACTTGTTTAAAAAAAAACATAATATTGATATATAAAACTAGTGGCTCCGTGAGCTGTAGACCTCGCGTTAAAAAGTAGCTCTCATTTTTGCATATCCTTGCTCGTTTTTACATATCTCCGCCATTTCAAAAAACTACGAAAAACTGGCTCGACTGAAAAATTCTATATAATTATCAAACCTGGTCACAAAATTTCACGAGAATCGGTTAAGGTTAATATTAAAATTCTAATACACAATTTTAATAGGATCTTACGTGAAATTTTCAGGGCCCACAGTCTAGTATTTTTAGACGGTATCGTTACATTCCCTCGTAGTCACTGCTAGAAGTAAGTAGCAAAACTCATCGAGATAAATATAAAGCGCATTCGCTTAGATAGTGTCGCCCTTTTATCGCGCCGCCTTTGCACGTGCCGCTTCTTGTCAAAAGATGCCGCCGCATAAACAAAGGATACCGCGCGCGGCGTACACCCGCAAGTCAATTTGGATTTAGGCAGTTAACATCGAAGCTCCGCGCCGTAGTGAAAGGTTGTGTTTGTTGACTTTTCTACGTATACTAAAAATGATTTTTCGTCCTTGGAAGGACAGTGAAGTGCCTCGAAATGAAACTTTAACCAACAAAAAAAAGACGGGTGTTTTGTAAAACATGTAAACACAAAAGATGTGTAGATCACGCAATTAAAGAAAAAAATCGATATTTTGGTATGGATTCGGAACGTGATAATGTTGGATCTATTATTATTAACCGACTTCGAAAAAAGGAGGAGGTTCTCAAGTCGACGGTCTTTTTTTATGTATGTTTTAACATAGCTTCGTCAGTTGTTACCCGATTTGTACAATTATTTTTTTATCTCAAAGAACATAGTTTGTGTGTGGTTCCATAATTTTTTTACAGAGATCTGGTCAGTAGTTTTTTCATAATCCTGAAAAATATCAACTATTTAGCTCACCATCGCACGAGTTTTTATGGAGTTTCGGACATAACATCTTTGTTTATGAACCGATTTAGATGTTTTTTTTTGTTTGAAAGGGTATACTTCAAGAGTGGTCACAAATTCACAATTTAATTTCATCGTTATTGGATTTCGAACTTTGAAGATACACAAAGGAACTCCTCAAAGTCAAATAGTATATGTAAAGTGATTTAGGTTTTGGTAAGTTTATGGCAATCCGAAACAAACCAAATCATGGTTTGCAATGCAACGTTTTGGACTAGACTTGAACTACGAAGACACAACGGAACTCCTCAAAAACAAACAGCGTAAATTTGGAAATTGAGTTTTGGGCATTTTACCATTGAAAATATTATAATATAAAGTTAAAAAATATTTACACGCTGCGCTTACATACTTACCACTAAAAAGTTGAAAATAAAAAAGCTTTAAAAAAAAAAGAAAAACCGCCTTCAAAAAACTGAAAACAAAAACAGCTTAAAAATTAAATACCTCTAAAAAGCAAGAAATAAATTCGAATCATTCGTTACACATATAAATATTAATAAAACACGTCTTATGAAGTCGGGTGGGGCTGCAGGACAACTTCATTTTTTTACACCCCCGCCCGCACACTATGGTACAACTTAAATAATTATCGATACCGATAACGATATTGTTTATCGTTATCAGCAACATTACCAAAAACTTGCCGGTATGCCTGTCTCTGAACACATTTGCTTGCGGGTGTACCGACACTATCTAAGCGAACGAGCTTTACTTCTAAAAGTGGCCGTTTTTGACACATTTGAAGGGCACACGGGAAGAAGGGCTCATCGACATTTTTGATAAGCACAATTGCATTCGATAGCGTTTGAACGGGTCTTTCAAATGACATATTCAAAACAAACCAAAAGGGGCCCATTTCTCGTTAATCTCGGTAAAAATAAAGTAGGTAAGTAATAAAATCTTTAATTAGCGATTTTCTTATATTTTGCTAATTGTTCAATTCAAACTAACAATTGCATTCGATCGCCAAACATACTCAAAACAAACTAGGGTCCATTACATATTCAAAAACAAACTAAAAGAGGCCCATTTCTCGTTAAATCACCTAGTAAAAATATACCATTCAACTTTAAACAGCCATTTTCTCAAATTTTGCTAATTGTCGATGAGCCCCTTCTTTCCGTGTGCCCTTCATTTTCTATCTACTTCTACGAATGACTACGAGGGCATGTAGTGATACCTTATAAAAATGCTAAACCATATTGGCCCTTTTACCTTATATAACACACACACATACACACAAATACATATGTATACACAAACTACAAAGTATTTATAATGATAAAAGTTAAAATCCTGCTCTATTAATAACTTATTAAATAAAAACCTTTGAGGGCGCCACGTTCGGTCATACAACCGCCTTAAGAAACCTGGGGGTCAAGTCTGCTGCTAATGTTTTTGTCAAAATTGTAGTTCAATTGGTGTTTGTATGGTAATGCTTTTTGACACAGTTCTTGTTTCTAAACCCAAATTCAATATGTTTCAGTTTCTCAACTGTGTCAAAAAGCATTACCATTAGAACACCATTGAACTACGATTTTGACAAAAACATTAGCAGACTTGACCCCCAGTAGAGGAGAAAAAGGAACAAACGGACAGCTGGAATAAGGACAGCCGCCGGAAGGAAGAACATACAAAATAATTTTTGCCCAAGCTGAAGTAGAGTAAAAAAAAATGCCAAAAAGTAATGAAATAGTACACTAAGGCTCAGATAAAACTCAGCCTAAAGTATTGAAATTTGAAAGGAGAACTTTTTTTATATATTAGACAACATCACAAACATTACTCCGATTTCAAAGTAAGTAGCTAAAGCACTCGTGTTATGGAAATAAGAGACAAAGGTGGCCAATATAGAAAAGTTAATTTTCTAAATTGACCCAGCCAGGGATCGAATCCGCGGGACCTCAGAGATGGCGTACGACCCACTCGACCACGGAGGTCGTCAAAGTTAATTGATGAAAACCCAGAAAACCACTTCCAAAGTTTGATAGGCCATTAAAATACTAACTCAAACAATTCAGGAACAAACTTCGCCCATACATCACTGTCGTTCACTCATTGGACTAGTGAGAAGTGAGAACGTTGGTATACAGGGTGTCCCAAAACTTTGTCACACGGAGGGAAAGTACCTAAGGGTGAGTACCCAAATAGGTTCGCGAACCTCCGCGCACTGCAAACCTCCAATAGTGTGCACGTGTGCGAACCTCGGTGCGCGTTTTACGAAAACAAAGGGGAAGCGAGTAGAAGTTTGCAAATAGCGTCCACATTAAGCGAACCTGCAACAGGTTCGCGGAGCACGAGGTTCTCGAACCTATGTGGGTACCCATACCCTTAAATATTGTAATGACATTTTACTGAAAGATTATTTCATGATTTTTAAAATCGCGTACGATACGATACAATTTGTAATTTATTAAAAATAGATATGTTTTTCATGGTCTTCCTTTTAAATAAAATTCCTTTAAAAAAATAAAAGATTTTTTTAAACTTTTAGATTTTTGCATTCACAATGCTATTTTTATATTAAGATGAATAAATAATGAAAAATATTAGAAAAAATCGGCTCACCCGTAGCTACCCGTCTAAGTTGCTACGGGTGAGCCGATTTTTTCTAATATTTTTCATTATTTATTCATCTTAAAGATTTTTTTTTTCATATTTGGTGGGTTAGATATCTAGTCAAGGCAGGCGATTTTCCAAATATTTTTGAATGCAGTTCCAATAATTTTTAAACTCAAATTGGTCTTCTTTCGGTAAAATTTCCTACCTAGCAATGTTTTGGGACGCCCTGTATAATTAAGATAATATTATTAAGATTTTGTGAAAAATACTGCACTGAAAACAATATCCTTACCCTTCGTAGGTATTTTTATATAGGTACCTACTTCTAATAATCGTTGATTATTCTTATATTATGTCATTACTATTTTTTTTTACAAAATAATGAATTCGAATACGACCAACCAGAGTTGCACCTCTACGCTTGGTATTTTGTAGAGCTGTCACTGTTTTAAAGTTACATTCTGTAATAATCTAATATTATCTCAGTAAATGGTACAGAAGATCAAACGCTGTTCGTAATACATATAAGTGGGCAGACCTTAAAGGAATTCACAGCTCGGTGAGCGGCCTCAGGGCTCATACAAATCCTACGACATTTATGCCATTTAACACATTTAAATGGCTCTGTGAGCTGTAGGGTCGTCAGTGACATTTTTGAACATCATTCAAAATAGATACGTTTTTTATGTTTTCAACCCCCATCTCCGCAATTTTGAAAAACAAACGCAAAACTTAATTGAAAAAAAATCATTTTACAACGTGTTTGGAAAAAGCCTTAGAAAGACGAATATGGTAGATAGGGACAAAACTGAACAATTTTTACTATGGGACCAACTCCGAAATCGCGAGAAAAACATCAGCTGTTTCATACATTTTGATATTTACGTTTTTAATTTTTGTATGAAACAGGTGATTTTTTTTTGCGATTTCAGAATTGGTCCCAAAGAAAGTTGTTCAGTTTGATGATCCCTATCTACCACATTCGGCTTTATAAGGCTTTTACCAAACACCTTGTATAAGTAAATATCGAAAATGCTCACTTTCACGTGAATCGGTTAAGAAACGCGACCTGCCCCCGTATTACATTACTCGCTCGGTCCATTTAAGGTAATTATAGATTTAACATTCCTTAGAATAGTATCACTCAGTTTTGGCTACGATAGAACTAACATATTTCGTTAGGTATAAAATAAAAGTAGTTATTTAAAAATAAAAGAAGTTACCAAAATTTGTAAATTAAAAAAACCAACAAAAGCAAGTTTTGTTGCAATTAGTTAAAAGTTTCAGTCTATTTATCAATATCTTGTATAAATTAAACATATTATGATATTCGCAGGAGAAAACAAAATGCTTATAATATTGCAATCAAAACTCTGGCACTGTTTTCACGCTCGAATCTCCTGAGACAAACCAAACAAAACTATTTTTGTTTGCGATATTCGAATGAGTTAAAATTACCACGTTTTCAATGGTAATAATAAATACAACCTACAACTATAAAATAAAACCTACCTAATCATAAACTATGTCATTACAAAGGCATTACCTACAGATTGACAAAACAATGGACAAAACACAGAAGTTCAGTAATTTAGCCATCATATTGTTAAAATTTAAGCAAAGTAATGTGACAGGTAGAAATAGGTACATAAGTAGTATAGTGAATTATACAATTATTATCTTTGTGTCAAAGATCAATAAAAAGATCAATCAATGGAAGCGAACAAAATGGTATTTATTATAATAGTAGTTTATGATACTGACGCATAATACCTAGTTATGTGCAGTTTCATACACTACTTTATCTACTCTCATACAATTTAGGATTGAAACTAATAAATAAAATATCAAGGTTAAACATTACCGTATTACCTTCCTCAATTTCCTTTCCGTCGTTGCATCTTAAATATCGGGTAGTCCTGCTATCAAAATTTTTTAAGCAAGATTTAAAAAAAAATCCTACATACTCGTAATTCGTACAGTACAACAAAAAGTGAAAATTGAAATCAAAACTTTTTTGTAATCTTATAAAAATGTATGAAATGAAATAAAATGAAAAAACCAGCCAAGTGCGTGTCGGGCCACGCGCAGTAGGGTTTCGTAGTTACCTTATACCATACGATATTTAATACCACTATTATTTTTCGTCTGCAAAAATAACTTTGTATTTCACAGTGTTGGTATCAATGACAAAGTTATATTTGCGGTTTTGCAAAATGTGCTATATCTCAATAACTAATTATTATATCTCGTTAAAACCAATTTTCCTTGAAAGTGTTTATTAAGATCTACAGCATATTTTTTTTTTAGATTTTTCACTTTCTTATTTTAAAAGTTAGAGGGGGGGGACACATTTTACCACTTTGGCGGTGTATATCTTTCAAACGGTTGACTTTAAAAAAAAATCGTCTTAGGAACCTCAATTTCATTTTTAAAGACCTATCTATAGATACCCTACACGTATTGGTTGGGACAAAAATTTTTTTTTCAGTTTTGGTTCCATGTATGGGGAGCCCCCCCTTAATCTTTTATTTTTTTATTTTTGTGTTAAATTCGTTAAGCGGTTAACAGAATACATCTACCTACCAAGTTTCAACTGTGTAATCCTAATACTTTCTGAATAAAGTGGCTGTGACATACGGACGGACAGACAGACAGACAGACAGACATGATGAATCTATAAGGGTTCCGTTTTTTGCCATTTAGGCTACGGAACCCTAAAAAAGTATGAGTGCATTCCAACAGACTAATCGTTACGCCAAGTCATCGATCACCATAGACTACATTTTAATCATGGAAATGAGGGCTTTTCAAAATGACAAAAAGCTGTAGGCTCGATAGATGGCGTTGAAAAAAATAGGGGATTCAAAGTGGTTTTTTTTCGAAGAGTACTCAGGCAGGCAGGCATATGTAACTGACCTCCTTGTATAATAGAGGTCAGTGCAGTACATGCTTACTGGCCGATTGGTTGGCCGTTTATTTTTAAAAGCCAGTTTTGACTTCCCTCTTACCATCAACGCCATCTAGTGAGGCAAATAGTTACTTTTATTTTTGAAAACCCCTCTGTATGAGGGAATATCGTTGTTTTTTTTAATTTCACGGCACTGTCTTCTTCTTGGATTTGCCCTGTATCGTAATGAGAAAAAAAGTTATTTTATAACATCGTTTAGTATAGCGAAGGTATGTTATAATAGTAGTTTATGAAACTGACACATAAAGAGGGGTATTAAAACACGAGTGTGTGTTTAAAAACCGAGCCGTAGGCGAGGTTTTTAATAGTATCACACGAGTGTTTTAATACCTAGTTATGTGCAGTTTCATACACTACTTTATCTACACTCATACATTTGGGATTGAACCTACTAAATAAACGATCAACGTTAGAAAAGAGAGAGAGACTTTGTTTGTATTAGCAAGGTACCTACCTTGTAATAAGTCAATTCCTTAGCTGCATCTAAACTAAAATATCGGGCAGAGTAAATATTTTTTCACATTTTAAAGCAAGAATAAAAAACCTACAAAATTCAGTAAGTATAACAAAATGTAAAAATTGAAATCAAAACTTTATCGGAAATGCTTGGCGCGCATTCCATTAGAAAAAAAAGATCAGTGCATTTCAACAAAAGAACTAATCGCACTAAAGTCATCGATTACCATAGAGTTCATTTTAATCATGAAAAATATGTGGGAAAATATCGTTGTTTTTTTTTAATGTTACGGCACTGCCTTCTTTTTGGATTTGCCCTGTATCGTAATGAGAAAAAAAGTTATTTTATGATGCAGTTGACTGCATCGTAATGAGTTTATTTTTTAATTTTACCTATCCACGAAAATAAAGTACGTATTTATATTACCTTTTTTGAATTCATATTTGGAACATTACGTTGTGAGTGTAGATAAAATAACTTTTTAATTTTTTTTCGGTATTGCGTGTATAAAGTATGTCAATATAAATTCATTTTGAAATTCATAGAGAAGCGCGGGAACGTTTGACGGGAGTGACGGTCTTTTCAAACAAATAAAACTAAAAAATATTTAATTGTTGCAATTTGTATATAATTTGTATAAAAAAGGTGTAAATAATCAATATTTCATTGTTGTAAATAAAATAAAACTGTAAATATGGGGAAGAAGAGTGGGCGAAAACGAAAGAAAAAACTTGAAGACGGGAGTGGAGGCGAAGGTGGAGAGTCCGACTTCAGTGATACCTGCTCCACGAAGTCCCTGGAAGAAAAAATGGAAGAGGATAAGTACAAAGATTTTAGAATCCCAAATTATGTTCGGTTTTATCCAGAACAAGGCGGCAATTTTGAATATGTTGTATTCATAGAGAGTACGAAAAGTGACCAACCTATAGGCAACCGTGACATGATGTCATTGGCTAATTGTTTAAAGAAATACAACAAGGGCGTCAAACAATTGCAAAGAATTAACAAACACAAGATTGGAGTAATTTTTGAGCGGCCAGGCCTGGCTAATGCGGCACTACAAAATAAAAAATTTTTGGACGCTTACAGTTTGGCTGCCAGCATCCCTGCGGCGGCCAGCGAGGTAACAGGAGTAATTACACATGTACCAATAGATTTATCAAATGAAATGATTTACTCCGCACTGACTACAACCAAAAATATTGTGAGTATTAGGCGATTCATGAGAAGGTCAAAGATGGATAATGGGCTAATCAAATTAGAACCCACAAAAACAGTTTCAATTACTTTTTCGTGCCCGGTGCTTCCTGAAAGCGTCGATCTCAACAGCTGGCGCTTCGAGCTGCGTCCTTACATTCCTCCAGTGAAGCAGTGCCTCAAATGCTTGAGGTATGGGCATATTGCCAAATATTGCAAGAACTCCGAACGCTGCTCCATATGTGGTGAGTCTCATAATTTTAAATTCTGCTTGAAATCACCTGAAGAAGCCATCTGTTGTCACTGCAAGGGAAATCATGTTGCCATCTCATCACAATGTCCTGTTAAGAAAGAGAAAATACAATTAAATAGAGAAAAAGCTCAAAGCAAAACATATTCTGCTGTATTAAACGAGAAGTCATTCCCTCCTCTGAAACAAAATCCCATTGAAATGCTAGCTTCACTCCTGAATTCTGATCAAATACTGAATATGGTTGTTGAGTCTGTTGTTAAATTGATAACAATGAATAAAACTAATGATACAATTATTTCCACTCAGAGTATTAAAGATACTCTCTTAGAAACAATTAAAAAAAATAAGAAATAAATTATTTAATTTTTTTTTATGGATATTTTAAGAATAGTTCAATGGAATGCTCAGAGTTTACCTGCACATAAATATTTATTATTAAATTTTTTGCAAGAGTATCAGATTCATGTAGCTTTAGTATGTGAAACATGGCTAAAGCCTCACATTCGTTTTAATATGAAAGGTTATAATATAATTAGATTAGATTCTGGTACAAGACATAATGGTGTAGCCATTTTAGTTCATAATAGTTTACAATTTGCTAAAATAGACACTTCTTTTGATGATTCAATTCAAAATATAGCTGTGCGATTGCAGTATGGCAACAAAGAAATTTCGCTTATGTCCTTGTATAGTCCTGGTAATTGTGATGTTTCATTTTCTAAAATAAAACTTAATAATTTAATTTCTAATTTACCGGGCCCTTTGTTGATTGCCGGCGATTTTAACGCACGGCACACAGCATGGGGTTGTAGTAATATTGATACACGTGGTCGTGATATTCTTGAAAGCATCGACGACAATAACTTGGTTCTTTTGAATGATGGTCAGTTGACAACTGTTGGTTCTAGTAGATGGCAAAGGAATGCTTTGGATCTTACTATGGTATCACCTTCTCTGGCATTGCAATGTGAGTGGTCGGTCCATGACGACCCTATGGGCAGCTATCATTTACCTGTAATTATAAACATCACTATTAGTAATAATAATAATGATTCATCTGATTATCTTACACCTCCTACTTCTTACAATTTTCGTTTAGTAGACTGGCAAAAATATAGCAAAAACGTTGATTACTTATTACAAAATTTTTACATTGATCAAACTAATCCATTAAAATGTTATTCTAATTTGGTTGCGTTATTAGATCTTGCATTGCAGCAGTCAGCTATTATCAGCAATAGGTCTTTCTCTGTTGACCAATCAAATCAATCGGTTAGGAAATTTCAGTCCAGAATCCGCAAAAAACGTATACCACTACCATGGTGGAATAAAAATTGTGCAAAAGCAGTAGAAGATTGTAAAAAGGCATATATTGAGTTTAAAAACAGTCTTACAGAAGAAAGTTTTCTTAAGTTTAAAAGGCTACAAGCTGTTAAAAAAATTGTTTTAAAAAAAGAAAGAAACTTAAGTTGGCTTTCATTATGTCAGTCACTAAATAGATCTACACCCATATCTAAAATCTGGAGGATTGCTAAGAGGTTTAATGGTCAACCTGTTTCTTTTAAAAATGTTTATACAGATTGGATTCCAGAATTTCTTAAAAAATATACACCAGATACTGTTGAGGCCCCTTTACAATATGTAAATAGTATTAATCCTGTACGTAATAGTAATTATTTATTAGCACCATTTAATTTTCAAGAATTTAAAAATGCAATTTTTTCACGACGAGATACAGCACATGGCCTCGATGGTATTCCTTATAAAATGTTAAAACATACTACAGATAATGCCAAAAATATCATTTTGAAAGTTTATAATTTGTTGTGGTCTACCTCTGCCATACCTCTGGATTGGAAAAAGGATTGTCTGGTTCCTATTCTAAAACCGAACAAAGATAAAACCAAAGCAAATTCATATCGGCCAATAGCTTTAACATCATGCATGGGAAAAGTGTTTGAACAACTTCTTAAACAAAGGCTTGAATTCTTCATTGAAAGTAATCATCTTTTACCTTCAAATCAGTTTGGTTTTCGTAGGGGTAGATCCTCTAGAGAGAGTATAGCACATCTTCAACTTGATATTTTTGATTCTCTCAAACAAGATAATGTTCTTATTGGTGTCTTCTTCGATGTCGTTGGTGCTTTTAATAATGTGAATCACCATATTTTAGCTGGTGAACTTCTTTCTCTTGGTATTCCTGAAAAATTGGTTAATTGGATTTTTGAATTTTTGCATGGTCGTGAGGTTTATGTGAAATCAAATAATCAGTTAATTGGACCAAGATATTCATACAGGGGTGTGTGTCAAGGGGGCATATTATCCCCATTGATATATATACTATATGTACATAAATTGAACTACATATTAGGTCCACAAGTAAAAAATTTGCAATTTGCTGATGACTTAGTTATTTACTTCTCTGGATCTGATATTCGACAAGTATCCTCTATAGTTAATTCTGCTCTTAAAAAATTAAATAATTATTTCAGTTACCTAAACTTAGATGTAAGTCCAGAAAAGTCTAAAGTTGTTGTGTTTGGTGAATGTGATTTTGATGTTGATATTGTATATAATAATATTAGTCTGCCATTGGAAAGTGAAGTCAAGTTCTTGGGTGTCATATTTGCTAATAACCTTTCTTGGAATAAATTTATAGAATATTTGCTGGGTAAAGCCTATAAGGCATTCAATGTCATTAAAAGTTTATCAAAAATTGATCCTAAAATTCTATTAATGTTGTATAAATCAATTGTGAGGAGTCATTTTGAATATGGCTTTTTTTGTTTTGGGTCTGATCCCAAATTAGTAAAAAAATTAGATATCCTGCAGAATCATAATCTGAGATGCATTACTGGTGCTATGAAGACTACTCCCATTAACTCTTTGCAGGTGGAATGCAATATACCTCCACTTCAATTCAGATTCAAATTTTTAAAATCAAAGTTTTTGTTAAAACTACTTTCACTGTCTACTCATCACCTACTCAGAAAAATTGAATTTCTCTATACAACATATTCTCCTTTGAATGTACCCCGAATCCCCTATCTGTTTCATGACTTCTCGGATATCGTAGAGTTCAATCAGCAGTATAACATTCATAAAACTGAGAATAATTGGATATGTTACACAGGATCTTTTGATACACATTTTTGTGACCTGAATATCCACATTCACCCTGATTTAAAGAATAAAGAAGAAGTATATGAAATTACTGATAATTTCCCTCAGCATAGACATATCTATACAGATGGTTCCAAAAATAATGATAATGTTTCGATGGCTGTTTACATACCTTATTTGAAAACGGGTCATGGAATTAAACTCCCGGGCCAAATGAGCATATTTTCCGCGGAGTGTCTTGCTATTCTTGCTGCGCTACATTTTATTGAGGAGAACACCCAAGAATGCACTCAATGGTTAGTCCTAACAGACAGCATGAGCTGTCTCAAAGCTTTGCAAAATACCAGATTTGATACCGGATGTAACTATATTCTACAAGATATTAAAACAACCTACTTCAAGCTCAAAAGTAATAATATTGATATAGTTTTTATGTGGGTTCCGTCGCATATTGGAGTATCTGGAAACGAAAGTGCCGATAAGTTAGCTAGAGCCATTACAAATGACGCCGCAAATGTCAACATTGACATTAAAAATGTTGCTATACCGTACTCTGATTTACTACCAAGACTTAAACTTTTGTCAAAACAAGACTGGTCCACTCATTGGCAAGAAACTCTAACAGTAAAAGGAACTTGGTATGCGAAGATTAATAATGTTCTTGGCTGTCGTCCTTGGTTCACAAAATCAGCAGAATACCATAGCAGAAAGTTTTATACTATCCTAACACGCCTGAGATTTGGACACTGTCGATTTAACTCACATTTACATAGAATGCGTATTATCACATCTCCAACATGCACTGAATGCAATTTAGGTGTGGATCAGACTCTTAATCATATATTTTTTGATTGCCCTGCTTACAACATTCAGAGATTAGTCCTGGTGGACAGATTATTAGAAATATATAAGACATCTTATAGCATCCCGCGCGACATTCAAGACATTCTCACAAATCCTGAAACTTATAAGGATTTATACAACTTTGTTGTATCATCGGATTTGGAACTATAAACATGGATAAGACTTTGAAGATTTATATCACACTGAAGATGACAAGGAAAATGGAATAGGAAGTGGCTACGGCCTTATATAACCCGGACACAGAAAAAGAAAATTGAAGAAGTGGCTTTGGCCTTACATTACCTGGACACGGAGAAAATAATAATTAAAGAAGTGGCTTTGGCCTTACAAAACTCAATTACAGAAAAATGAAATCTAGAGGCTGGAATTCTTGTAGTTGAAATTATTTTAAATAAGACAATGGCTGTATGGCTCTGCCTTTGCCTTTCCCAACTGACGGGAAGAAGATATTAAAAAAAAAAAAAATTGAAATTCATAATTCGAATTTTACGATATGAAAGTAGATAAAAATGCTTATACAATTCTCCTTAGATTACAGTATTGGTTTAATATTCATAGGACCTAACTAAATTAATTGAGTAATATTATTATGGAAAAAATTTAATAAAAATATAAAACTTCACAATAATGTAATTTTTTCCCTAGACACGTTTTTTTGAAAAGTAAATTATATGCACGTATGTATTTGTTTTTGTGGTTATACCACTATTGTTTATTCTGTGTTTACGGCGATCAGTTTATGGAAATACACAAATTGAATTGGATTCAATTTGTTTTACTCAATCCTCTTGTATTTACATTATTTTGATTAAAATAAAATATGCGTAGGTGTTTCTGTACACTAGGTCGGTAAATATTTTTTGTGTACAATTAAAACAACACTTTTTTCGACTCTGAATGTTATGTAATGTTCCGTAATTAAGTCAACCATTAAAAAAATTTAAACAATTAAAAGGACCCTTATAGTTTCGCCATATCCAATAAAATATAAATATATATCCGTCTGTCCGTCCGTCCGCCCGTCTATCCGCGGCTAAGCTCACAGGCGTCACAGGCCCTATTCTCTAGAAAGCTGTAATTTGGCATGCATGTGTAGGTATAAAATAAAACACTTTCTAAAGGATAAATAGCGCGGTTTTATTGAAACTAATTTGGTAATTAGTTGGTATTTAGTTTGATTTTCCCGATGAATGTGTAAATTAATTACATATAGTTTGGGGTGTCGTTGGATAAAAAACACCTTTTTGAATCAAGGACCCGTTTACGAAATATTAAGCTTTAAATTGCAAAATTTTGTTAAAGTCAAGGGTCCCCCCTCCCTCTCTGCCCTATATGTATGCTAGTAATGTAACACAGGAAATAAATATGTTTATAGCCATATAAGGTAACTGCGGAACCCCTATACTGCTCGTGACCCGACACGCACTTGACTAGTTTTTTTTCTTCATCTAATCATGCGTTATTTTCATGTTTGTATTATAAACATGAAACAATGTAGAGAAAAGGTAAGGTCAAAACTTTTTTATTTTTAAATAAAGACAGAAATGCGATTATTTTTATAGTATCCTCTTAGCACTATTCTCATATAAAAAATAGTCACCATAAACAATTATTTCAACTAGAAAAATATTATTAAAAGCAAGAATGTCTCGGTAAATTATCACAAAAGTCACGCAATGCCTAATTACGAAATGGAATTTGCTCTAACAACATCCTGAACAAATACGAATTAATGTAGGCAAAAAGGGGCAAATCAGTCCGTTTAATTAAAATAGTCCTTCTCTTACATTTAATTTTACAGTATAACAAATCTTTAATTAAGCACCAGCAGGCGCAGAATTAAACAGAAATACAAGGTTATTTTTAGTTCATTGAAAACATCTCGCGGGGTTGATCAGACCATCAAAGTGAATAACTTTCGCTATAGGACCAACCTTGAAATCGCGGAAAAAAAATCAGCTGTTTCATACATTTCGATGGAGTAGGCATTGTACTTTTGTAACATCGTAGAACCTACGAAATTAAAAAAAAATGTTTGACAAGTTGAATATTCCATATCTTTCTTACAGATGCAACCGAACGCGCTAACTAAGATAACTTATGCCATCGGTTTTAAGATAAAATAGGTACACGTTAAAAGGCACGTTAAGCCGTTAGTCCCTGCTGCATTTGAGGTCATTAATACCCAGCAATTCGCATTGGGCCCGCGTGATGGGGTATGGCCCATTCTCCTTATCCACCCATAAGGGAGGCCCGTGCCCCAGCAGTGGGGGGACATTAAAAATGGCTGAAATGGGAAGTCTCAGCTAAATAAATATGTAATCATTGGCAACAAGGGAACAGTTACCATCAAATATTGTTTATTGAACGTAACAGAAACTAAAAAACCAGGTAGGTACCTAGGTGTAATGTTTTAAATAAATAAATAAGATTTCATTACATATTAATAAGATACTATTTGTCCGATATGATAATATTGTAACTTTCCTTGAGGAACATACTCAATTTTTTATACAAATTATCCTAATTTCTCCAATTTGTGATTCAGTTGGAATAGGTACAAAGGAAATCCGGCGAGAGCCATTAGTGAGCCGAAATTCGTTACGTGAGCGATTAAAAGTTTTTATTTGACACTTTCTAGATTCCTTTAAAAATGTCTGGTTTAAAACGCTTGTCCCTTGAATAATAAATCGTGTGTAGGCTCTGTAAAGTTGATTTATGCTTTTCGTTTCATTCTAGTTCACTGTAAAATCTAGGCTTTTCCTGTGAGAGGATGTTCCGCCATAACCTACACGCCAGTGGCGTGAAATTATGGCGAAGGTAAGCCGTTCTACAAAAATGTTAAGATAATATTACCTTTAGCACTAAAGTAAGGGTTTCCTAGGATAACGGTGCCGTCATATTACGGGCGTAATTTAGCGGCGTAGAACGTTGTCTATGTAAATAATACGGTATCTGACGTTACAGTGTCGCCGTGTTGTTTACATAGAGAACATTTAACGCCGCTACATTACGGCCGTAATATAACGGCACCGCTATCCTAGGAAACCCTAGCTTAACAGCGTGATTATTTCCTCTGTGCTAACAGCTGTTGAAAAAAATAACGCACGTAAAAACATTCATAGAGTAATGTTGTTGGGATATTTGTATAACGCCATCTGCCCCGAAAAGTAAAATGAGATTTCTCGTTAAGAATTACGCAATCGAGTACTTTACGCGCGTTTTTTTTTCTAAGCTGTTCGTGCTAAGGGTTCTGTACTCCTAGCACGAACATCTATCAACTATCAAGAAGAAAAGACGAAACGCTTCGGCTCCAACTTTTTAAACAGCTAAGATGTGGAATGACCTCCCTGCGATCTCGAAAGCTGTTCGTGCTACGCGTACTGAGGGCCTTACGAGTTTTTTTCACGTATCGCATAGTTAACTATCGGATATACTGCTCATAGTCAATGCGAGTACGAATAGGTAACTATGTTATGTTTATGTTAATACGAAAACGATAGGTAACTGTTAGTACGATAGTTTACTACGAAAAGTGAAAACACCAATTCGTACAGTACGAGGCACGTATCTTGAATTTTTTTCGCCGGAGTGGGGATAAGTTCGCGCATGTGCTCTTGTGAGCGACCAATAGCGCGCGTCCCTCTCCCGCCGCCCGCACCCCTCACCGCTAAGCATTCCCAAAATACGCGTTTCGTGAAATCCCCACCCGATTTCAAGTTATATGCCACGTACTGTATAGGTTCTCAGACCTATCTGACGGTGTCATATACCACGTTGCAGTTAAAAGTACAACTTGATTTTCATTAATTTAAAATACTTTATTTGGAACTTCTTTTGAAACTAAAATCATTGCTTTAGTTACTAAAAACTTTACAAGAACGAAACAAACCTGTGACGTCAGTCAGTAGTTTAAAAAAAGTCAACCAAAAAATGTTTGCGTAACTTTGTCTTTTACTTTGTCATTTGTAAATTGGAGGCTTTTGTGTTGATCCCAGACATGTTTTTATTAAATTATTTGTTTTGTTTTGCCTCATAACTTACAGAGCGGTACAGCGACTATCTCATTAATCTGACCAAAAAGTGGCCACACAATTTTGGGCGGAATCGACTTTTTATGAAAGTTACTAATGTCTTTATCCAAGGGGGAGCTATTTGAGACTTGGTATGCTGAAAAATTTGATTTCTGTGGAGAAGGGCCTTTTAAAAACTTCCCCAGGGAGGGTCGATGCTCACTGACTGTTGCTTTTTAACCGACTTCAAAAAAAGGAGGAGGTTCTCAAGTCGACGGTATTTTTTTTTTATTTTTTTTTTTTTTATGTATGTTTTAACATAGCTTCGTCAGTTGTTACCCGATTTGTACAATTCTTTTTTTATCTCAAAGAACATAGTTCGTGTGTGGTCCCATAAAATTTTTTCAGAGATCTGGCCAGTAGTTTTCTCATAATCCTGAAAAATATCAATTATTTAGCTCGCCATCGTACGAGTTTTTATGGAATTTCGGACATAACATCTTTGTTTATGAACCGATTTAGATGATTCTTTTTTTATTTGAAAGGGTATACTACAAGAGTGGTCACAATTTAATTTCATCGTTATTGGACTTCGAACTTCGATGATACACAAGGGAACTCCTCAAAGTCAAATAGTATATGTAAAGTGATTTAGGTTTTGGTAAGTTTATGGCAATCCAAAACAAACCAAATCATGGTTTGCGATGCAACGTTCTGGACTAGATTTGGACTACGAAAACACAACGGAACTCCTCAAAAACAAACAGCGTGAATTTGGAAATTGTGTTCTGGGCATTTTACCATTGAAAATGTTATAATATAAAGTTAAAAAATATTTACACGCTGCGCTTACATACCTACCACTAAAAAGTTGAAAATAAAAAAGCTTTTTAAAAAAAAAGAAAAACCGCCTTCAAAAAACCTGAAAACAAAAACAGCTTAAAAATTAAATACCTCTAAAAAGCAAGAAATAATATTTGAATAATTCGTTACACATTATCAATATTAATAAAACACGTCTAATGAAGTCGGGTGGGGCTTTTAGAAAAAAATGAAGTTGTCCTCCAGCCCCACCCGACTTCAATAGACGTGTTTTATTAATATTGATAATGTGTAACGAATTATTCAAATATTATTTCTTGCTTTTTAGAGGTATTTAATTTTTAAGCTGTTTTTGTTTTCAGGTTTTTTGAAGGCGGTTTTTAGAACTCAATGTTGACTTAAGCGTAATTAAAAATTAAGAAATACGATATCTAAAAAGGTTTGCTTTGTTTCACGTAGTTTAAATAATGTAGGTGAGTCTTACGAGCAGTTGCTATACGACTATTGTGAGTCGTGTTATAAGCTTATATATATGCTAATAAGCTTAATTTACTTCAAATTTTATTTATAAAACTCTTGAATACAATAGTATAGTATATCTTATTCGTACTGCTAGACGAATGGTTTGAATCTTAAAAAACAGAATAATTTTTATTACTCCAAATTACGGAATGTGCAAAATTTTTATTTCTTTAGAATACAAACTTACGCCCGATTGCACTAAACTTAAGGATCGCCTAAGTCTTTCTCAACTACAACACGACCAAATTAAAACAGTGTCATAAACTTAGCCGTCATGTAGCTGTCATTCGCCTAGTTATCTTGGTCGAGTTGTAGATAAGAAAAGACTTAGGCGATTCTTAAGTTTAGTGCTTTTGCACCTTAAGCTCTCATATAAAATTTTATACAGAAAATCACAAACGTCAAAATTATAAAACAATATATAGGTATAGAGCAGAAAGTGGTTTAATTGATAACTACATGTTGTTAATTTTACTAAAAGCTGGTATTAACACTGGCATCAAAATTAAATGCCTCGTATTTCATTAAATCTGTTTTATCGTTATTAGTTGTTATACAAATAGATTCACAGAATTATCATAAGCAATAAACAACGATTAAATTAATAATGTGTTTATGATTAAATGCTATTGGTTAGCTGTGTTACGTTGTGCACATTAGACCGCGCGAACCGCCCACACTCTATTGACACTGGCACCCCCTTGTGTTAATTTACACAAACTGAGCGCTCCCTAACGAATAAACAGCCAGTTTACATCGATCGAAATTAATTAACTAATTAACAAAATGTAAAACAGACTCTTTTGAGTAGGTAGGTATAAGATTTCGCACATATTGCGTAGGCAGATCAAAGACGTAATAATGGGTGACAAATGTTTGATGGTGTATGCCAGAATGTAAACTTGTAGTTAACTACGTTAATTGTTACTAAAAAAACCACCATGAGAAACCTCATTTAATTGACTTGTTCCTTTTGGTAATTATTACTTCATATATCGTGATCCAACTACATTTATGGAATATAAAAAACTTTTTTTTTCTGAAACTATGGTTAATTTTGCAACCGTGGCATACCACAACCAAATTACGACGACCAAATTATTTTTGGCATTAGGTATTTGGTTTTTGTGAGTGATACTATGCAGCTGAAAGCTATTTAAAATTATCTTCTAGCAGATCTTTTAACGTTCTTTTTCTTCTCGTTCTATTTCCAATAGAATCGGGGTTTCATATCTATCTCTAATTTTTAAGGCCAATTTCCGACAAAGGCGTTATCGTAAAAATTTAAAACTTGGTTTTTGTAGCCATATTCCAAATAGACAAAAATAGATTATTGTTGACCTCACCAATAAAATCTAAAACCTAAATACTCCCCGTTATAATGCACTCAAGTGCAAGTGTCACTGTGAAATACGGTGAACGGTACTGAGTGACATACATAACACGTGGCCGGTTAAACAGAGCTGCCCGTGTCGCAAACATATCACCAACAGCAAAGAAACTATGCCACCGCAAACCCCATTTGGTTAGCTTTTAACGAAGTTGTTTTAAAAAACAAAATATTTTTTGATTCGTTTTATTTTATAAAACTACAATCGTACAGAGAATACTTCAATTAAATTTGTATTTGTCATTAACAAGGGCCTTTGACTGAAGTGAAGACATGTCCCGAGAATTCCTTCTGTTAGTTGACTAATGATAATATCTTAAAGTAAATCACAATTGAGCCGAAACTTTAAGCACCAAAATTATATTTTATGTTTCGATAAAATGAAAAATTCCAGCTTGATAAACACTCGGTCCACAATACTTTTTCATCAGAATTTTGCCTCTATCTGCGCGGTCTGTGTCACGATGCGTTGGATTTTAATGAGAACAGACGTATACATATCGTAATAAATCCTCCGTCGAAAAAATACAGTTGTACGTTTTCTCGTTGACTGAACACTTTCATAAAATTTACTTTTGTCACTGTTTAGAAGATAATGACTCGGTACTTTACTTAGGTAACTATTTTTTTCTAATAAGTACTTATATATAATACAAGTTTTGTTCCTAAAATTTTACGCTTGTCCAAATCCACAGGAACATTTTGAATTACAGATTTGAACACAATCCTAATTTAGCATAATTTTCCAAATGAACACATTATATCTTTGACGTTCTGTCTATAAAAATAAAAATTGTTTTAAAAAAAAACAAAAACCGACTTAAAAAAACCTACCTGTAAAAAGTAAGAAATAATATTCGTAATAATAAAAACACGTCTATTGAAGTCGGGTGGGGCTGGAGTACAGATTCCTTTTTTTATTCTAAAAGCCCCACCCGACTTCAATAGACGTGTTTTTATTATTACGAATATTATTTCTTGCTTTTTAGAGGTAGGTTTTTTGAAGTCGGTTTTTTGATTTTTTTAAACAATATTTATTTTTTGATTTTTAGTGTAGGTCCCTTGTAGGTATATTATTTAGATAGTAAAATCGGCTCAGCCAAACGTGAAATAATTGCGAAGAAACACACATACATACGGGTCAAACTGAGAACCTCATTTTTTTAAGTCGGTTAAAGAACTACACAGATATTCCTCTTCCAACGAAAAATAATTATCTTATTCAGTTCATAAACAAAGAAGTAATACGACCATTATCATCGAGGTAATTCACACAAAATCATACTATTTTCGTGCTTTTTTCAAGATTACTTGAAAAGTACTGAACCAATTTCCAAATTTTAAAAAATGGGACCAATTTGGGAGTTTACCTAATGTAATAACGTTTGAAACATTTCAATCGGTCCAGCCGTTTTTGAGTAATCGGTGGACATACACAAAAAAAACGAATATACAGACGAACAGAGAACCTCCTCCTTTTTGGCAGTCGGTTAAAAATAGTTGTGAAGCCAAAATCTTTAAATAAAATTATATTAGACCTACAATACAAAAAAGGGTATTTATCTACAATGTGATTCAAAATCTCTTCTTACAATACTCACTCGAGTATTGTATGTGAGTTATTGGACTTCTGAAACCTGTTGTACGAGAAAAAGATCTGGAAATATCTGTGGAAATAACGCAAAATTAGGTCGTCTAGGGTCCCATTGAAGTATAGCAAAGAAGTATTATTGCACCTGAAAATCGGGCTATCTCAGCAAGAAAGGGTCTTACAGAAGTGATCGTAATATTTCATTGGATACGTCCTACAAGTTTCATCAATATTAATGTCATAACGAACTCTTCTCGTGTGGGAGTTCTTATCGATACTCGCACAATGTTTCATGCATGTTCATGTTCAGCCCATCCAATATACATGAATATGTGAATAAATGAAAAGCAATATGTTACTTTATCCGGGCTAGCATTATTCTTTTTGGATACCTATATAAGTATTTCATGACAGAGTACCAAATCTAACAGTTGGAAACAATCAGTTTCAGCCTGAAGTGTTTAATTATATCTATTGCGTTTCCTAGCCTAGCTAGAGGTATGATTATTCGGATCACACGCAGGTCGTCACATACGCAACTCGTCACATTCGCATCTTGTCACATTCGCAACTCGTCACATTCGTAACTCGTCACATACGCAACTCGTCACTTTTCGCAACTGGATTACAGATCACCTCAAATACACCGTCATTTTGTAGTCATTTTAATTAACTTAAGGGTGTGTTGTACCAATTTGTCGTTTTTGACCCATGTTTCTTGGGCAAAAATGTTTAGTTTCATTGGTACAACACACCCTTAAGTTAATTAAAACGACTACAAAATGACGGTGTATATCTACTAATATATCGCATATAATGATTGGGTTTCCTAACCTAGCTAGAGATATGATTATTCGGATCACACACAGGTCGTCACATACGCAACTCGTCACATTCGCAACTTGTCACATTTGCAACTAGTCACATACGTAACTCGTCACATACGCAGCTCGTCACTTTTCGCAACAGGATTACGGATCACCTCTAATATATCATCTATACATACATATAAAAATGAATCCAATTTCGCGTGGTCAAGCTATCACGCGTGAACGGATGGACTGATTTCGCTAATTCTTTTTTTGTTGTATTGTTATTATCAGGAGATGGTTGTTATGAAAGAAAAAAATAAGAAAATTGCGTGGAAAAATTAGCTTAACTACCATATAAAATTATTTTGGACAAACAAACTTTTTAATGTAACCATTATGACTTTGAAAAATTTAAGAATTTAAAAAGAATAATTATTTTGACAATATAAACTTTTTTCTGATCATAAAGGCTGCAATATCGTCAAAGAAGATGTAATAAAACAGATCCTTAGGTCGGAGTTATTTTATTGATGAAATACATGTAAAATAATTAATTTATTATTTCTTACAAACGGGAACGGGAACGGTACCTACTAATATCTCTGAACCCAACTTTTCATTAATTATACCAATTCGAATTCAATATTCATAACTAAGACAGGACAACGTCTGTCAGGTCAGCTAGTCGCAAATAATGATTAGTCAGTTAGTTAGTGAACTTAGTACTAGAAGTTAGTCTCAGGTTATGTAATTTCAGATTTTGGCATCCTGCGGTCTCATCAGTCGGATCCTAATCGGATTATAGGCATGCGGCGCTGTGAATCTGTGGTCAGTGCACGCTAGGTAATAACATTTCCAGGTTCTGAGCATAGAACACGCTTTATACGTTTCCCGATACGTCGAAATATGGGGAAAAGGGAATGGAAAAAGGGTACAAGGGATCTATTCGATACGTATTAGCCAAGAATCTTATACTAATATTCTAAGATTCTTGGTATTAGCAGATTTATTTTGTAAAAATTTGGCTGCGGACTTTGTGAAGAAACTGAACAGTCCAGCATTGGTTGCTGGAATGTGTCAGGACTGTCAGGCATTCTGCGAAGCCGAAAGTCGTATTCCTTAGTGCGCTTTCGACCCCGTGTCTGAAGGAGCAGGTGTTGACTCAGCACTAATATTCTATTGTTTCGATTGGGCTGACGTGGTAAATAAATTGTATGTATGTACAAAAGCCCTAAACAATAAGAATGAAAAGAGTTATTTCTTGTAATCTGTACAGCTGTACCCCTAGCACAAACATCAAGAGAAAAAAACGCGCGTAAAACACTTGATAAAGAAATGATCTATGGAAAAATTATTTTATTTTTCGGAGGTAAATAGCACAGTACAAATTTGCCATACAAAATGACTCTATCAAATGTTTTAAGGTTTTTACGCACGTTATTTTTTTTACAGCTGTTCGTGCTAAGGGTAGATACTGCCAGCCTCTAGGTGCAACGGTACAATAACGAAGCGAGCCGAAAGTCCAGGTTCGAAAACAGAGACCCAATCGCGTTAATTTTCAACGATAAAGCCAAAAAAAAATTTCTAATTTTCTAATTTCAGTTTCTTTACAGAAAAATACCCGCCAAGTTCATACGTTAGTACTATTATATATTCTGTGCTTAGACCCTATCAGTTTTCAATCCGGTGAACTGAATTTTGAACCTTAGCTCTCACAATATCAATATTTGTCCACAAAATTTAGCTGCAACGTAGTTTAAACTTGTATCGCTGTTTTGGTTAGTGCTTATATGCTAAGCTAACAAAATAAGCTGATCTAGCTAAAAATAACAAAATTGTGCGCCCTCTATGTTAAATGTAGTTAGTACGAGGGTGGTTTGATAAGTCCATGACTTTGAAAAGAAGAAATACTTTTTTTTCATAATTTATTTTTGTGTCTTAAAAAGAAACTCCTTTAGGCATCTTTACACTATATTTTTTTCAAATTCGGCAAAAGATTATTACTTTTGGAAACAAAAAGCTCAAGCGAGTTCTAACTTTTCTTAATGACCCTGTCGACCATCTCGGCGGCACTCATGGCATCAAAACTCATCGAATGAAGATGCGAATCCTTCCTATTGTCTAGATTCAACCCCAGTGAGATATTTTCTTCTACCAAAGATGAATAAATGTCTTGATGAATGTCTCGGCGGGCAAAGATTTTCATCAAGCCAAAAGGTGATGTCTGAAATGGGCCCTCATTTCAGTTACCAGTTTTCAGGCGATGAAAGAAAAAAATACTGGGTAAAAGAGGTAGGAACTTCGTTGGACTGAATACGCAGAGCTACAATAAGATTATGTACAGAAATAAAACAAAATATTCCGTAAAAAGTCTTTCTTCATTAAAAAGTCATGGACTTTTCAATCCACCCTCGTAGTATACAAGGTTATTTTTAGTTTATACAAAACCTCTCGTGGGGTTGATCAGACCATCAAACTGAACAACTTTCATTATGGGACCAACCCTGAAATCGCGAAAAAAAATCAGCTGTTTCATACATTTCGATGGAGTAGGATTGTACTTTTGTATGGAACAGCTGATTTTTTTTCGAATTAAGCCTCGTTTATATTTTAACTGATTTTTTTTGCATTAAAAGGGAAGGTAAAACATTCTTTCAGTCGCATAATGTACCTTTCGGAAAATGCACCCCCTTCGCAAAACGTAATTTTCGCACAATGCACCTTTCTCATAATGTACCTTTCTCATAATGCACCTTTTTTTCTACATTGACTCCTTTATTGTGCACGGCTAATGAAAAGGCAAGATGTTTTCATACGTTATTTACGGCATTGTTATAATAGGAAGGATAGGAGAAAATTCGGGTTTTGGTAAAAATAAAAAATAAACTTTTAATGTAGTGCGTTTTGTGGACTGTAGGTTTGCGGAGCGAGGCGGTTGAGATAATGTGATGTGGAGCCTTCGAAGGTAGTGGAAAAGGCAAGAGGACTCACCAACGCATGTTCTGCATCAGCTTCTCCTTCAGGAAACGCCGTACTTGAGCGTCTCACACCCAATACCTCGGATGGACAGGCAATTTAGTTCTTTCACTGCCCGCCGGCGTATTTCACACACACACAATGCACTAGAGCGCTAATTAAAGTTTATAACAAGTTTATAGACGCGGAAACAGTATATTATTGCGGTTTACTTACATTTTTAAAGCGGAGATGAAAATCACTCTTCTTTCTTCTCAGACCACTGGGTCTGTTAAAACACTTAAATCTTAAAGACCAATAAAGCACACCTGTCTTTGTTTCATTTAAATCAAGCGACTAGTTTCGAAGTTATAAGAGTTTGAAGGAAATGCCAAGAGCACTTAAATATGTGCTTTATTAAGTAAGACGTAAGGTTCACCTGTATGTCCAATGATGTCATTCAACACCACGAAAAATAACAGTGTTCCATATAACTTTTCTGTTTTAAGAGATATCGCGAAAATTTGTCCACAGCTGGACCTGAGAGGCATAATAAGTCATTTTTTTTGTGTTTTCTGCTTCTTAAGCCAATGTTTATAGTTTGGCGTCGTCTATCCAGGCATAAAATGATAAGTTCAAAAAGTCAGTTAGAACACTGAATTTTGTAATTGTATAACAATGTAAGAAACAGTTACGGCTTTGATGCATAGTATTGCAAATGACATACTTACAGTAATTCACTTCTCAAGCTTACGCGCTCACTAGACATGAAATAAAACAATTTTTTTTTTTTTTTTAATCAAACCAAATACCAACTAATTACCAAAGAACATTCAATAAAACCGCGCTAGTATCCGTTAAAAATTGTTTTATTTCATACTTACAGTAAAATACTCTGAAACCTATAAGATGCATTTTATTGTATGTGTCTTCACATTCTTACGTTGCAAAGGCGTTATTTATATTTTTTTTATTTATTTAATAAAATTACTGTTTTAGATTAAAAATTGACACATCTAGAGATCAACTCTTCGTTTTTTTTGGATAAATTTAAGGTAATAAAAAAACTCCGGTAGATACAGTGTTATGCTTCGAAAAGTTATTACAACCAATAGAAGTTACATTATAACATGAAATTAAAGTATTTTGTAATGTCTTTAAAACTTTTAAGGAAGTAGAATCAATTGTATTTAAAAAAAAAATTATAGAAAATCAATAAATTAACTTTTTAAATGATAATGAATGTTTTTTTATTATAAATTTTTGACTATGTTAAAACTTCAGAAATAGTTATTTTTTTATTGGAAATTGAACTAGAAGGAGTATTGTTTTTCCAAAAATAAGTTAATTTATTATTTTTTACATTGGTTACTTATGTTTATAAACAATTAATTATAATTTCTTAAAAGTTTTATAGATATTATAATACAATTTTATAATGTAACTTCTATTAGTTGCAATAACTTTCCTAATCATAACACTGTATGTAACGGAGTTTTTTTAAATTAACTCAAATTTAACCAAGAAAAACCAAAAAGTTAATCTCAAAGTGTGCCAATTTATAATCTATAATAGTTTTTTTATTAAGTAAATAAAAAATGAGTTGAAAACACCTTTTAATCGCCATTCAGGGATAAAGTCCATACGCCATCAATTTTATCATATCATCGTCTCTACTTTAAAATTGTGCTTTTGGCACTTACAGCTAGATGCCTCTCAGGTCCATTGTTCATGTGGTCACTAAACAAAAATCGACGTTATTCTTCATTATTTTATACACACTGAAAAACTGAAGTAGAGTTCAATATTTACGCACCTTTTTATGCCTTTTTTGCAATAAAGTCTACATCCTGCCACAGAATAGATATAAGTACTATCGTAATCCTGGCAAAAGTGCTAACATGTTAATGTTCACTAAAATAATGAATGACACATGTCACAGGAATAAAAATAGTTTACCCTATGCTAATGATTAGATTCAGATATATACTTACGTAATTTATAGCTTATAATGTAATTTTTTGTTAACACCAAATCTTCACTACATAAGTATTATAAAACAAAGTCACCCACCGCGTCTGTTCGCGATAAACTCAAAAACTACTGCACGGATTTTCATCCCGTTTTCACCAGTAAATAGAGTGATTCATGAGAAAGGTTTAGGAATATAATTTGTCAAGGTTTTGTTTAAATCAATAAAAATATCTCGTTATTAAAATAAAAAGCAATTTTGGTCATGAGACTTTAATATCCGCCATGGCGGTAATCACAAATATTTCTTCTTTGTGTCAATTGCGCCAATAATTATTTTTAAAATAACAATATTTATTATTATTAATTTATCCGATTCTTTTAAATATTGTTTTGTCAATCACTTCTTAAAATAATTAAAAATAGATAAATTTCGCTATACATATTTCTGCAAAATGGCGGTAATGTCATTCATGCCGCGTGACAGTCGCGCACATTCAATAGGTGCAACTTGCACCCATTGAATGTGCGCGACTGTCACGCGAAGCGAAGAAGCTTGGGAGGTATAAGCTTCTTGCACCGTGCAAGAAGCTTATACCTCCCAAGCTTCTTGAATAGGTGCATTCCAGCCACAGACCATACAACAAGTATTTGATTCCAGCAGATCATTCGCTCACCGATCACCACAAAGTACAAAGTAAAATTTAATCATTTGGCAAAAAAGGAAGGAATCGAAGCGAAGCAAGGACGGGTCGCTAGTTAACCATAATAATTTAAAGAATTGATCATCATGAATGTGTTTTTGTATGGAAAACATTGTGAAATAGTGAAAACTTTTCAACTGTTTCATGCATTTAACCACGATTTCAGGGTTGTTTCTATGCAAAAATGTATTCATAATGATAAACTATACAAACGATTTTCAGATTTTGTGCTAACAACTTTGATTCACAATTTCCTAATTAGCGCTTGATGAACTAAAACAGCACACAAAATGAAAAGCGATTCGAAATTAAGGGCTCCCCTTACATGGATCTGAAACTGAAATAAAATCATCAGGCCCATATGTGCGGGGTGTCTTTACAGCATATGATAATTATTAGGTATGCTCTGTACCTCTAGTACGAACATCTATTGAGAAAAAAAACACGCGTAAAAGTACTTGATAGAGTAATAATTATATTATCTACAGAAAATATAATTTCGCTTTTCGGTGGTAGATGGCGCTGTGCAAATTTTCCCTACAAAAAGAGGGCTTTTCAAAGTGACATTTAAAAAATAAAAATAGTAACTATTTGCCTGTTGATACTCTTCGAACCCTAAAAATAGTAACTATTTGAATCACTGGATGATGTTGATACTCTTCGAAGCTTAGTAAAAAAAATACATTGTCCCCTATTTTTATCAACGCCATCTATCGAGCCTACAGTTTTTTGTCATTGTGAAACGCCCTCGATCGAATATTTTTACGCGCGCTATTTCTTTCGATAGCTGTTCGTGCTAAGGGTACTGACACAGAACTAAAAATCACCGAGCAATTTCAAAAGAATTTCACAGAAAGACAAATCGGAATAGCGACATGTTTTGTTTTTATATCAGGAAATGCGATATCCTTTCTAGTTTTGCATAAAATTGCGATCTAGTGCAAAATCTCAATTCAAAAGCTAGTATTTATTCCCTGAAAATAAGGATCATTTTCGGATATCACCAGTGCTTCAGACGAATGAAATGTGAAAGGGAGAAATCGGAGCGTATTTCGTACAGTTGACCCGTGCATATCCGATGAGCGAACGTACGAGACAACGGTTTCGATTTATATTCTATCTATGATATTTTCGTGTTTTTTTCCTACATTGTACTGATCTCATAATGAACAAATATCAAAATCACCCATAGACTATATTATATTACTATTTTAGAACGCCGTAAATTCTTATTGTCTCACAGAAAAGGTTAGCCTTCGATCATCTATCAGTCTCAAAAACGGCACCTCGAAATAACGCCCCACTTTCAAACTGGGTTGTTATTTTATTTTGTACAAAGTATAAGTAGTTAAGTAAAGTTATCTTCTTTGTTTCTAACTAGGGTAAAGGGTTATATATTTTAAGTTGAACTTGGAAAGAATAGTAATTTGTACTCGGATAAAAAAAAAACATAAGTATGTGGTTTCGAATTTAAAAATTCGAATCGCTTTTTGTTTTGTGTGCTGTTTTAGTTCATCAAGCGCTAATTAGGAAATTTTGAATCAAAGTTGTTAGCATAAAATCTGAAAATCGTTTGTAAGTAGAGTTTGACATTATAAATACATCATTGCAATCGAGGTTGGATTAAGATAAGATAAGATAAAATATTCTTTATAACATATTTGCTCGTAAAGGGTCTCTTATTACGCCAATTTCAATATCGTATTGTATCTCATTACGAACTTGTGCGGTAATGTAAAGTAAAACGCACGGCTTATCAAGATGCTTCGTCTAAAACGAACGGTACTTTTTTAAATCTTAGCAAAGAGTTTTTATATCAGAATCTTTTCTGATGCGTCATGTGCGATTGACCTCTTGGTCAACATTTTATGAATAAAATTTACTTTATATAATTTATTTTTTCAATAATTTTTTTTTTCAATTTTTGAATATGGGTATCAAATGAAAGGCCTTGATGAGCAAATTCCAAAATTATATAATTTATGACTAAAAATTAAAAAAAAAATTTTTTTTCGATTTATGAATATGTTTATCAAATGAAAGGCCTTGATGAGCACATTCCAAAATTATATAATTTGTCACTAAAATTTAAGAAAAAAAAATTTTTTTTTTTTCGATTTTTGATTATGGGTATCAAATGAAAGGCCTTGATGAGCACATTCCAAAATAATATAATGTGTCACTAAAATTTAAGAAAAAATATTTTTTTTTCGATTTTTGAATATGGGTATCAAATGAAAGGCCTTGATGAGCACATTCCAAAATTACATAATTTGTCACTAAATTTAAAAAAAAAACCTTTTTTTTTCAATTTTTGAGTATGGGTATCAAATGAAAGGCCTTGATTAGCACATTCCAAAATTACATAATTTGTCACTAAAATTTAAGAAAAAAAATTTTTTTTTTAATTTTTGAATATGGGTATCAAATGATAGGCCTTGATGAGCACATTCCAAAATTACATAATTTGTCACTAAAATTTAAGAAAAAAAAATTTTTTTTCGATTTTTGAATATGGGTATCAAATGAAAGGCCTTGATGAGCACATTCCAAAATGATATAATTTGTCACTAAATTTAAGAAAAAAAATTTTTTTTTCAATTTTTGTTTTTTACTTTATTGTTGTTTGATTTCCTCACAATCGAAGTGAAAGGCAGAAAAGTCGACCGATAGATAGTACAAGTGTATCAAAATTTCATCATTATGGAAAACAAGCAAAAATGCAAAGTCCGAGTTTTATTTATTTCCTCGCAAATATGTTATAAAACGTCGTATGACATACGTGCGCTTTGATAATTACAGCCTCTGCTTTCTTGTAGCCCTCGCCTACGGCTCGGGCTAGCAATATCGCCTCAGCTGTAATTTTCAACTTACCGCACTTATATCATAATGTACTATTATTGTACACCATAGAAAATTACAAAGTAGTATACAAAAGAAGAACAGTTGGCGGCCTTATTGCTAAAAAGCAATTTCTTCCAGGCAACCATAAGTTGAGCTGGATAAAAATACTAGATAGTAATGGGTAGTTTATGGTGTTCCATAAAAGTACTTAAGATAAAATACATAGATAGATATAAATCACACATATATGTTATAAATATAAATAGAAGAATATATATATAATATATATGATAATACATACAGTTCCATAATGATAAATATCGGATACAATTTTGAAAACAAAAATTATAGCGACAGATAGTGTTCTCTGACTAGCCGTTTAAAAGTTTCCAACGACTGTGCACGTTTTATTTCCTCTGGCAATGCATTCCACAGTCGGGCAGCTTGAACTGAGAAGGACTTGTCAAGAAATTTAGTGGAGTGCTTGGGTATCTCTAACGATAAAACTGATTAAATCAAATGGACGGACACCAATTTTTGAGGCTATACACACGGCGTAAATCGTTTGGCGTACAGCCAAACTACAATCAATCGTTTGGTATTACGCCAAACGATGTACGTCAAAACCCACATCCATTCTGTAGCGATGCTAGGGTTGTTGAAAAAATATCGATACCTATAGGTACCATCGATATTTTCGATTACAAGAAAACCTTAAAACAAAAACAAAAACCACATCAAAATTGTCTCTCATCATCATCATATCAGCCACACGACACCCACTGCTGGGTATAGGCCTCCCCTAAGGATCTCCACGACGATCGGTCCTGCGCTGCCAGCATCCACTGGCTTTCCGCGACCTCCACCAGATCGTCGGTCCACCTTGTCGGGGGCCTACCCACGGAGCGTCGTCCGGTGCGCGGTCGCCATTCCAGAACCTTTCTGCCCCAACGGCCATCGGTTCTTTTCGCTATGTGTCCCGCCCATTGCCACTTCCGCTGAGCAATCCCTCGAGCGATGTCGGTTACTTTAGTTCTCCTGCGGATCTCCTCGTTTCTGATTTGATCACGTAGGGAAACGCCGAGCATGGCTCTCTCCATTGCACGCTGAGTGACCTTGAGCCTCCTTATGAGACCCATAGTTAGCGGCCACGTTTCACTGCCGTAAGTCATCACTGGCAACACACACTGTTCATAGACTTTCGTCTTGAGACACTGAGGTAAGTCGGACGCGAAGATTTTTCGAAGCTTCCCGAATGCTGCCCACCCGAGTTGGATTCGACGAGAGATCTCTTTCTCGAAGTTGGACCTACCTAACTGGACTGCCTGTCCCAGGTATACGTAATGGTCAACAACTTCAAGTGTAGTGTTCCCAACATGAACTGGAGAGGGTACAACATGGGCATTTGACATAATTTTCGTCTTATCCATGTTCATCCTAAGACCCACTTTTTGGGAAGCACTACGGAGATCTTCGAGCATTGTGTTCAGGTCTTCCATGGTCTCAGCCATAAGGACTATATCATCGGCAAAACGAAGGTGTGTTAGGTACTGGCCATTAATGTTGATGCCGAGTCCTTTCCAGTCCAAGAGCTTAAAGATGTCCTCCAACGCAGCTGTGAACAGTTTCGGAGAAATAACGTCTCCCTGTCTCACACCACGCTGCAGTTGGATAGGATTTGTGTTCTGGTTCTGTACTCGGATCATCATGGTGGCATTTTGGTATAAGTACCTCAACACCTCGATATACCTATAGTCCACTTGGCACCTTTGGAGAGACTGCAGCACCGCCCAGGTTTCAATCGAATCAAAGGCTTTCTCATAGTCCACGAACGCCAAGCAAAGTGGCTCATTATACTCCTGAGTCTTCTGTATAACCTGCCGCAGCGTATGGATGTGGTCTGTGGTGCTAAAGCCTTTTCGGAACCCGGCTTGTTCGGGAGGTTGGAAGTCGTCGAACTTGCGAGCGAGACGATTCGTAAGGACTCTCGAAAACAACGTACTTATAGACATGACTCAGAAGCGAGATGGGTCTATAGTTCTTTAAGAGGTACTTGTCACCCTTTTTAAAGAACAAGATCACCTCACTTATGTTCCATGTCTTTGGCGTTCTGCCCTGGACGATGACGGAATTAAAGAGCTTCTGGAGGACTTTGAGTATCGGCTTACCGCCCGCTCTTAGAAGTTCTGTAGTGATTCCATCGTCACCCGCCGCCTTGTTGTTTTTCAGCTGTTTGAGAGCCATACTAATCTCGTACAGGCTGACGTCCGGGATATCTTCGGTATAGTGTCGGGTAAGCTTGGCTCTGGGGTCTTTAGCCTTGCTTTCAACAGGTGTCTGCGTGGAATATAACTGCCCATAGAAGCTCTCGATCTCCCTCAGGATTTCAGGCTTTGATGAAATGATGCGTCCGTCGTTAGTTTTCAGCTTCGTCATCTGGCTTTGCCCAATAGACAGATCTCTCGCGAACACTTTGGAGCCTTTATTCCGCTCGATGGCCTCTTTAATACGATTCGTATTAAATTGGCGAAGGTCGCTCGTAAAAGACTGATATCTGTCTATTAAGCTGCCGATAACGATTAGCATCTACAGAACTCTGGAGCCTCATTTCACGTCTCTGATCCATGAGTAGGAGTGTGTGGTCGGAGAGTTTCTTTATCTTGGGACGGCGGGTCTTAAAGAGCTTGGACCCTACCGTACGGACAGCATCCACCACCATTTTTTTTTTTATTTTTTTTTTTTTTTTTTTTATAGTGAGGGCAAATACAATCTTTACGTATGCTAGGCATGCTGGGCTCGGTCAGTTAGCAGGAAGCCACTCCTGGTCTGTCTCTCGCCGCCCCCGGGTCCCACCTCGAGCCGGTAGTAGGTTCGACGGGGGGTCCGGGGGGTTCTAACCTCTCCCCCGGAGAGGGGAGAGGGAGAGAGCCTACTCTCGATCTCCCCATAAGGTTACCCATTAAGGTCGGCTGACCAGATGGGACGATCGAGAGCAGGCACCACTACCAGCTAAACCCCTCACTACTTGCTCTCTCTCTCCGTCAATCAGTCACGGGGGATGTGGTGTGTCACGGGGGATGTGGTGAGCATCCACCACCATGTTGTTTAGATCGTCCACATCTATGCTGTTCTCAAGGGCTTCGAAGCGGTTTTGGAGTTCGAGTTGAAAGCTCTCGCGGTTTTGAATATGGGCCGGCAATGGTCGAATTGTTGATTTTATCAGTCGAGATCTTTCCAGCTTTGGGTTGATATTCAATGTGCCACGTACCAATCGGTGATCGCTCCCCGTCTTAACAGTGTTGATCACAGTGACATCATTGAATATTTGCTTTTTCGTCGACATGATAAAATCTATCTCATTTCTGACTTTACCGTCCGGACTGACCCAGGTCCACTTCCGGCATTCCGGTTTTCTGAAGAAGGAGTTCATCATAAAGAGGTTCTCCTTCTCCATAAAGTCAGCCAGCATCTGGCCTCTGTCATTCCGTTGCCTAACTCCAAATTGCCCCACTCTCAGCTCATCACCGCATCGTTTCCCCAACTTTGCATTGAAGTCCCCCATCACAACAGTGTAGTGGGTTTTGTAGCTATGCATGGCTTTAGAGATCTCCTCATACATAGCCTCCACTTCGTCATCTTGGTGTGTCGAGGTCGGTGCGTAAACCTGTATAACATTCAGCGAACACCGTTTGGATATTCTGAGTATAAGGTACGCCACACTGGTCGACACACTTCCGATGGTAGTTACGTTGTTGACAAGGGACCTGTGGACGATGAACCCGATACCACCTTGGGACTGTTGGTCGCCCTCCCGGTAGTAAAGCAAGTTACCGGAGTTGAGGATTATCGAGTCCTCTCCCGCTCTTCGGACTTCAGATGAGCCGATAATGTCCCACACTGGGACCTTGCTGATAACTTCTTCCAACTCGGTTAACTTCGCGTCGGTCCTTAGTGTGCGCGTGTTATAGGTTGCCAGGTGCAGTTGTCGTCGTTTTTGGTAGCCGAGCCGCACCCGGGGATTCTTAGCACCCCCTGCCCCGCCGTTACCGTAGCCGCTACCGTAGCTAGGAATAGCGGGGCTGCCGGGGACTGGGGGCCAATTTTTTGATCCATTGTGCATGAGGGGGGGGGGGGGGGGGGTTTGCCATAATCGCCACGCTTGGCAGGCGGGTTGGCGATCGCAGTAGGCCAAGGTTTTTTGGAGACGCTGCTGCCCGTCTCTTGAAGGCTATGCTCCCTTAGTCGCCTTTTACGACACCCACGGGATGATAGGGGTTAGTGCTATTCTAGGCCGGCACATACACGGCAGCCCGTGTCTCTAAAAAATTTGAAAAATTGTCTCTAAAAAGTAAGAAATAATATTCAAATCATTAGATACGAGATACGCATATCAATTTTAATAAAACACGTCTAATGAAGTCGGGTTGGGCTTTTAGAACAAGAAAGTGGTCCTCCAGCCCCAAAAAAAAATACAAATATACAGACGAACATAGAACCTCCTCCTTTTTTGAAGTCGGTTAAAAAGGCCATAATATCCCCATGCAAGTGATTTTTGACCTTATTTTTTTTGTGTAGGTATGTCCACCAATTACTCGTAAACGGCTGAACCGATTGATATGATTTAACGTTTCTTTATCGGGTTAGTTTCCAAGTTGGTCCCATTTTTTGAAAATTTGAAATCAGTTCAGTAGTTTTCGAGTAATCCTGAAAATACTGGTAAAAATTGCTCGAGTTTTTACGGATCTACAGACATAACTTCTTTGTTAACCGACTTCCAAAAAGGAGGAGGTTCTCTGTTCGTCTGTATATTTGTTTTTTTTTTTGTGTATGTCCACCGATTACACGAAAACGGCTGGACCGATTGAAATGATTCAAACGTTATTACATTAGGCAAACTCCCAAGTTGGTCCCATTTTTTAAAATTTGGAAATCGGTTCAGTACTTTTCAAGTAATCTTGAAAAAAGCACGAAAATAGTATGATTTTGTATGAATTACCTCGATGATAATGGTCGTATTACTTCTTTGTTTATGAACTGAATAAGATAATTATTTTTTTGTTGGAAGAGGGATATATGTGTAGTTCTTTAACCGACTTAAAAAGGAGGTTCTCAGTTTGACCCGTATGTATGTATGTTTCTTCGCAATTATCTCACGTTTGGCTGAGCCGATTTTACTATCTAAATAATATAGCTACAAGGTACCTACACTAAAAATAAAAAAATAAAAAATTGTTTAAAAAAAACAAAAACCGACTTTTTCTTTAGCTTTTAGAATAAAAAAAAGGAATCTGTACTCCAGCCCCACCCGACTTCAATAGACGTGTTTTTATTATTACGAATATTATTTCTTGCTTTTTACAGGTAGGTTTTTTGAAGTCGGTTTTTTGTTTTTTTTTAAATAATTTTTTTATGTACCGATTTAGATGATTCTTGTTTTGTTGGAAAGAGAATACTTTAAGGGTGGTCTCATGTTAATTTTATTGGCATTGAACCTTGGACTTCGAAGATACACATGAAAACTCTTCAAAATCAAATAGGATAGTGTACTAGTGATAACATTGAGGTATTGAAAGGTTTCGCATTAGCCATTTTTATTGGGATACAGGCTTTACTTACGGATTGATGAGGAGGATGGGCCATAACCCACCGCTCGGGCCCAATGCGGATTGTTGGGTATTAATAAGTGCAAATGCAGCTGGGACTAACGGCTTAACGTGCCTTTTGAAGCACGGAGGAGATCGATATAATACACTTTGGTCACCCATCCCACGCCTGACTCTTGCCAAAGTTGCTTAACCTCCACAATTGCATGCCAACCGGACTTCCAAAGGTCGCGGGTTTGATTTCTGCTTGAGAATATGATCTGGTGCGGGTCGATTTTTTTTACTATATTATTTAGTAGGTATTATGTAAAAATAGCTATGAAAGCTGCTTCTTCTTATTCAATTGTCAAAATATCTTCTGACAAACCTACCACAAAAAAGTTAAAAATAAAAAAGCTTAAAAAAAAGAAAAACCTCCTTCAAAAAACCTTAAAACAAAAACAAAAACCGAATCAAAAATGTCTCTAAAAAGCAATAAATAATATTCAAATCATTAGATACGAGATACGCATATCAATTTTAATAAAACACGTCTATTGAAGTCGGGTGGGGCTGGAGGACCACTTTTTTGTTCTAAAATCCCAACCCGACTTCATTAGACGTGTTTTATTAAAACTGATATACGTATCTCGTATCTAATGATTTGAATATTATTTATTGCTTTTTATATTATATATATTATATAATTATATTATTTATTGGTTTTGTTTTAAGGTTTTTTGAAGGAGGTTTTTCTTTTTTTTTAAAAGCTTTTTTTGTATAATCACTACATCCCTATTTGAACATCAGTTCGAATAGGGTAGGGATGTAGTGATTATACATTAGTATTTAGTTCGAACATCAGTTCAAATAGGGATGTAGTGATTAATTGATTATTCATCCCTCCATCAGGAGTGATTAAAATTTGGCGTCCGTCCATTTGATTTAAATCAAACGATTGACGGTATGCGCACCATTAGCGAAAAATTTTCTAAGTCTACGATGCACACACACGGTTAAACTTTTGGATGTGGGCCATGGTTTTACGGAATCCGTGATTGGAAATTTGGATGACAGATTCGACACACACGGTCAAATTTTGGACGTACGTCCATCCATTTGGCGTGACGGAAGGACCGTGTGTGTCCACTCTTAGAAAAAATTTCGCTGTAGCATTCTATTTCTATGGGAAAAAATTATATTTCAGCCATTTCGAAAAATGATCAAAAATGCCACAAACGCTTGGTTTACACTTTACAGCAGTTCATAGAGCTCAAATAGCGACACCTTCAGGAAAAATTCAGAAATACTTTATGTGAAAGCATTCGTAGGAGTACACTTTTCACGACAGCATAGTACGATGCTTGCGGGTTTTCCAGAGGGCTGCCTTTATACAGCAGATGGCGCTAACGTCCTCAGTGACGACTACTACGGGACATACATAAAAGCATAGGAAGTATTTTTTTATTACAATATACCTGTTTTAGTCCGGTGTGCTCAATAAAAAATAAGGCGATTGGTGATCGAGGGATATCCTTTGGCAGGTTGCACCTTCTGAACCCTTAGATCATTTTAAGAAGTGGATCTTGGATTTTTGTATGGGAGGAAGATAAAATACAATCTTTTTTTGTATGGAATTTGAAAAAAAAATTCTTTTAAAACCCATCGTGTGGGATATCGGATGAAAGGGATTTTTGAGCTGATTCCAAAAATATATAATATTATTACATTGCAGCTACTGGTTTAAAAAAAATCGGAAAATAATTTTCCAAACATAGGTACTGAGTTTGGGCTCTTGCAGGAAAAAAACCACTACTTAAATGAATTATTATGAAACATACGCCAAACAACTCCTAATATAAGTACTCTTTTTTACTCTTACTTTTTAAAATTTTGAAATATTTTGATCCCAGTTTTCTGAGTTAAAGTACCAGAATCAAAAAAATTCAAAAAAAAAAATTATGTTTTTTTTTCAAAAATGCTTCCAGGGTGTTAGATAAGAGTATATGACAAGTTATTTGACGTATGTTTCATAAAAAATCATTTTGTGGTTTTCTTCCTGCAAGAGCCCAAACTTAGTATGTTTGGAAAATTATTTTCCGATTTTTTTTAAACCAGTAGCCGCAAGGTAATAATATTGTAAATATTTGGAATCAGCTCAAAAATCCCTTTCATCCATTTTCAAATTCCATACAAAAAAAAGATTGTATTTTATCTCCCTTCCATACAAAAATCCAAGGTGGCTCCCCTTCTTAAAATTATCTAAGGGTTCAGAAGGTGCACCCTGCCAAAGGATATCCCTCGATCAAAAAACGCCGTATATTGCACTTTTATGTCGTGAAGAAACGCAGCTATTTGTTCTAAGAAAATGAGAAGACTGTTAATTTGATTTTCAAGCATAATAGCAATTCTGCCGTCGTATCAGAGAACACAGTAACTTTGAAAAAGTCGTTTCGAGAAAAACGCGCGAAAAGTTTTTTGGAAACTATGTTCGATTGTGACAAATTTATGAAAGTTAGCAAACTAACTAGAATGTAGAGTGATTAAAAATAACGTTGCGCTAAAATGTGTATTTTTATTTTTTATGTATCTTTATGATATTTCGTGTTAAATGCATAACTGTGTTCTTGTTGGTAAAAAGAAATAAGAAAAATTAGTTGTACTAGACTAAATGACAGTAACTGACATAGTTACTGTGTACTAGCTAAGATTTACTAAATACTGTGATTAAGTTAAGTAAAGAAGCTGCTAAATTCTTTACTTCATCACAGTAACTGTTAATATACTGTTTTTTAATCTAATTTACTTAACAAAATTTAGTTGACTGTGAATCTAGTAAGTCAAGTTGCTGTATTTTAAGTTAAAACGATAAAAGCTAGCGATGGTTGTCTAATCCAGTATTTTACAATACTGTGTTATAGACTAAACTTTGCAAGTTTTTGTACTAAAAAGGATATAATTTTCTTTAGTAAAATGAATTGAAAAAACATGAATATGGTCCAGGTAAATAAAACAAATAATTACTAATTATATTTTACTGGTAAAACAGCTAAACTAAACAAATCAGTCTCAAATCAAATGCCTTTCTAGGCTTTTACATTAAATAACAATCTTCTAAAAGTCTTATACGGACGGGAACATGATCTGGTGCGAGTCGTGTTTTTTCTAGTATATTTATTTGTATTGTATAAATCGCATTGTGAATGCTAAAATCTCAAAATTAAAAAATTCTAAAAGTATTTTTAATCACTATTTGGAAAAAGTTGTCCCTACAAAAAAATAAAAAATTAGCAAACTTCTAACAAATTATAATAATATCTAGTTAAAACTTTTATTTATTAAAAACATGAAATCAATCAACCATAATATTTTAAAATAATTATAAAAACAGTAACTTAAGGCTCCGGCGAACGGTGAGCTTCCCATACAAACGTAATACCAAAATGATTTTCAATTTGAGCACAATTTACTATTGTTGTGATATTATTTGGAATAATATAGTATTTGTCTAGGTTTCTATTAAATAAAAATTCCAAAATACTAACCCAATTCAAAATAAATGCCAATTACATTTATACATACAAAATTGTAAATCGCATACATTTTTATTTGTATTTGTATTTATATTATGTTTAGTATTTTGGATTTTCTATTTAATAGAAACCTAGACAAATACTGTCTTAATATGAATAACATCACAAGAGTTAATTATGCGCAAATTGCAAATCATTTTGGTATTACCTACGTTTGTATGGGAAGCTCACCGCTCGCCGAAGCCTTAAGGAATATGTTTGTAAATAACGCAAAATCTCTTATTTGGTAGCTCAACCTTTTTTACTTTACGACCTTTTAAAACTGATATTGTTCGTACAAACTAACTAATAGATGGTATTAAAATTATTTAGTTTTATGCCCCCCTAGCATGACCACCGTCCTTCGGCTGGAGTGAGCTATCACTCAAGAGATCTTGCATTATTAACATATTAATAAGGCTTTCGAAAAACAACAAATAAATGTTTACATAAACTCAATAAAAGATCAAATACAAAATTATATAAAATTTTACATTATTATGTAATCCTATTCACAGCCATCTTCAATTTCTGTACACAGATCCAGAGCCATATCATTTGTGGGTAATTCTCTCCAAAATATAAGGCGACTAGAAGGCATGAGTGGTCCCAATTTACCAATAATAGCATTTTTTCGTTGTGTGGTAATTCCTCGCGGGGAAGATTTTAAAACAGGACATGGAATACCATTTTTTTCACACTTCGCTTTCAAAAACTCAAATTTAGTATAATTTTCTTCTTGAAATGACTTTTTAATATATAAGCTGTAAGAATTTCGTTTGACTTGTACTTCTACCAATTCACGCAAATAAATTCTAGGACATAGTTTCTTGAGGCGTTGAGCAGATGAATGGTCTTCGAAATTAGCGAAATCGCTAACATTCATGACCTTGACGTCGACTTTTCCAGAGTTGGATGATTTGACAACATTCTCAAAATCATTAAAATCGTATATTTTTGGTTTGCGCTTCATTGAAAGTTCCACTTGGTGATGGAAGGAATCAGCTGACATGAAGCTGTGTCCTGGCTCAAAGTATTTGAGGGTTATACTCTTTGTGGATATTTCATCGCTGTTGATTATGTAAATGAAAAAACAAAAGAGCATCCAGCACTTATTTTGTGAAGCACAGTCCCAAATCACACACGCCCCTCACCGCCCACCTACCCCGCACGTCCCTTATACTTAGTTAAAACCCAGTAAATATTGTTTCCGCGCTCGAAAGGTCTAGGTAAAAAAACAGTAAGTAGTTAAATACTGTTATTTTGTTAAGGAACTTAAATAATCGATTGCCAGCATAATTCTCTTATAACACAGTATCTTAGATACTGTATTGTTGCTAGGTGATATATTATAATCTTGAAATCTTGAGCTAATCTATAACACAGTATTTAGAAAAAATGCTGTGTTTTATACTAGCAAGAGCGTTTTACTGTGTTCTTATCTAAAGTGTATTTCTTACGGTATTTATTGTTTGTTACCATTATCACAGTAACCTCTTACTTACTGTTTTCAAATTATGTAATACCTACATGCTGTGTTTTGTTTTAATAATTGGTGTTAGTTCGTAAAAGTTACTGTGTTTTTAGTAACCGTATCTCTGGAACCATAAGTGCTAAAAATAAAACAAAAATTTTGCCGGGTAGAGCTCTTGCTCATTATTACAGTAATATAATAAAAGTGAAAACACAGTAAGTAAAGATACTGTGTTCTCTGATACGACGGCAGAATTGAACTTCGATCATCTACACCTGCAATTAAAAAACAATAATATAATAATGTGTAAAATATATTTTAACTGATTACGTTTTCGATTATAAAAAAAATACTTATATGATTTCTTCATTTGGCCATTGCAGATCTATGAGGTTTATGTTTTTGGGGAATAGTCGAAAGAAAGAGCTTTTTTAATTTTTTTGGTACCTATTTATTTGATCCTTGTAACGTCAGACCCAAAATCGAGTTTCTTCTTAGACCAAAAATTAGACTTTTAAGATCCAAAGGAGCCAAACTGTCATCACCACACCATCAGTCAAAAAACTAACCAAAAATACTTAAAGACTACTTACTACTACCAGTTTTGAAGCCATTTTACGTAAAAAACTGCATTCCTAATTCGCAGAGTAAGGGACAGTCCCAATAGCATCCTACAGACTCTGGCAAATCGCTGTGGAAATGCTTTATTCAAAGAGTGACAGCCACGGGCACCTACCCTTTTATGTGATAGCCATGGCATAATATGTTAATATATAATATAAATGTTAACATAATATGTTATAATAAATTAAGATTTGGTAGTAACACATATGGATGTAATTTATCTAAAATATTTTTTTTTTACTACGGTTTCCCTTAAAGGTTCTTATTATTTCAATGAAAGTAATTAAACTAGAAAAGTAAAATAATCGATAAATAATACCTACTTACTCGTATGTCTTATATGAAAACGCATTAAAAGCAGGTATTTTGACACAAATCACATCTGTTTTAGGAGACCTAAATATAGATGATTACACACTGTGACAGCGCCACGTATTATCATAACCCTTGGAGCAGTCACGCAGCCCGGCGCATTACCTGCGACCTTGGTTCAGACGCAGGCAGCCCACAAAGGGATGACTTGTGATCAAAATAATGTTCTGTTTACTAACTTGCACAAATCAATATTGGCACAGTGTACGAGGGTGGATTGATAAGTCCATGACTTTTTAATGAAGAAATTTTTTTTTCGGAATATTTTGTTTTATTTCTGTACATAATCTTATTGTAGCTCTACATATTCAGTCCAACGAAGTTCCTACCTCTTGAACCCATTACTTTTTTCTTTCATCGCCTGAAAACTGGTAACTGAAATGAGGGTCCATTTCAGACATCACCTTTTGGCTTGATGAAAATCTTTGCACGCCAAGACATTTATTCATGTTTGGTAGGAAAAAATCTCACTGGGGTTGAATTTAGAGAATAAGAAGGATTCGCATCTTCATTCGATGAGTCTTGATGTCATGAGTGCCGCCGAGAGGGTCGACAGGGTCATTAAGAAAAGTTAGAAGTCGCTTGAGGTTTTTGTTTCCAAATGTAATAATCTTTTGCCGAATTTGAAAAAAAGTAGTGTAAAGATGCCTTAAGGCGCTGTAGGTAGTGAAACTAGCGCCACCACTACATTTATTTTTATTACTCGTAAACCAAGTCAATATTTAAAAAAAGCACAAGTAATAATCTCTTAAATTGTATCTAATATTTTTTGAATAACTCTTCAACAGTTATCATTCATTCTGTAAGTTTTAAAATGCATAATTACCAAAAGTGGCCACTTTGAGCTAAAATGGATTTTAAAACTTACAGAAAGAATGAAAACTGTTGAAGAGTTATTCAAAAAATATTAGATATAATTTAAGAGATTTATACTTGTGCTTTTTTTAAATATTGACTTGGTTTACGAGTAATAAAAATAAATGTAGTGGGGGCGCCACATTCACTACCACCGCGCCTTAAGGAGTTTCTTTTTAGGACACAAAAATAAATTATGAAAAAAAAGTACTTATTTCTTCTTTTCAAAGTCATGGACTTATCAAACCACCCTCGTAGAAGAGAACAATAAATTAATGTAGTTTGTTACTTATTTGGCGTAAGGAAAATGCGCAGGTCTTATAGAAAATTACCCGAGCTTCGGCGCAAATGAAATCTCAGGTTTTAGTACCTTTTATGTGTACATAACAAAACAAATATCGGACCTCCCTGATGGGTGAGCTGCTCCATGACTTCGAAAGGCACGCTAAGCCGTAATTGGGATGTTGACTAATGAATAAAATAACGAAATACTAATAAAAATTGTAAACATATTAAACTTTTAGAGTAGCTTGTATACCTCTTGGTTTTATATATTGCATATTATTTGTTTTATGACCCTTCAAAGTTGGGTGGACAAGTCCATTTAAAAAGTATAAAATTTATTAAAATAATTGATACCTTTAATTAGTTCGTAAAATGTATAGCAAATTTGTCTAAGAAACCATTTTGATAAACACAATATTTAATATAGCTGCCGAACAAATTTCCTACGCGTTGCATACTAACTAGCGAGGCGTGACGTCATAACTCAGTAGCCGTTAGTATGGAGCGTTTTCGGGCGAGTCCATTTGTGTGCATTTCACACTGTGATATCTCGGGCAGTTTCCAAGCTAGCGAAATAATTATTTTACCAATGTTTCTTTTTTTGAGAGGTAATTTATGTATTATAAAATAAAAAAAGTTGTCAACATCCCAATTGTTGACTGTATTTTCAGTCTTTAACAACCCACCAATACGCTACCTACCTAACTACCTAATACCTATATTTTTTTTGTTTGAAAGGGTCTACCTTTCAAACAAAAAAGATACATTGAGGTTTACCTACGACAAGAGTGGCCACATTTTAATTTCATTGGTATTGAACCTTGGACTTCAAAGATATACAAGGGAACTCCTCAATGTCAAATAGGATAATGCATAGTGATTGAGATATTTGTAGGTTTATGACAAACCGAACTATGGTCTGCGACGTTCTGGACTAGACTTGGACTAGGAGTACGATTTAGCGTGAGTTATGGGCATTGTACCATTGAAAATATTATAAAAAGCTTTAAAATATTTACATGCTTACACACCTACCACAAAAAGTTGAAAATAAAAAGCTTTAAAAAATCTCCTTCAAAAACCTGAAAATCAGAAAAAAAAATTTTAGTTTTGAAGCTGTTTTTGTTTTGATTTTCAGGTTTTCTGTCACCAAAACTTGCGCATGGATTTTTTTGATGAACATGTGAACATGACTTCGATTAATTTTCTCTACTACCTACTATTAAATACGTACACAATTTTATTATGACCAATTATAAATAATAAAGTTCAAAATTGAAGAATACAATCAATATTTAAAAGTCAAGTGTCAGCCATGTCACCATCTGGCAGGTGTAGCTGGAATTTTAAAGTTCAGTTTTGTTGAATCAATGCTGTGACGTAAAAGGTTACGTCGCAGTTCCGGGGAACACGAACTGAGGGCCTATTATAAAAAATAATCACGATAGTCGGGCGCAATTCGTCGTTCAATTAACTTGATATTGAACCTTATCCGTGAGTCAATAGTGCCACGGATTGGGACGAACATCGTACACGTATCGCTATGCTTTTTACCATTGAAAATGGTTATCAGATGCAAATCGCCTGAGACGTATTTTTGGCCATATCTTCGAGGATTTTGGGAGGATCGAAATGAAAATAGTACCAAAAGCTGAGTAGTTTATCGAGACACGTGTGAACGTTTGAATTTTGAAAATCTACTGGTAACTTTTTTTGGAAATTTGCAAAATTCCTAAAATTCTGGGATTTTTTGGGGATGTTTGTTTACTAAATTGTAAATATTTCAGAAAAAAAACCGACTTAAGAAAAAATTAAAAAAAGGGTCCTAGGGCATTAGTTCAGCTATCAAATGGCGAAATAATTTTGAAAATTGGTTTATAATTGTGACCCCTTTAGATTTGGAATTGTAGAAAAACGGCTGTTTCCGTACATAAAAAGTGATGTAGCTTCTATGATTATTGACCGATCGTCATGGTAGTAGTGTTAAAAGATGAAGAAGCAGACGAGAAGTGCATTCGTTGGAATTTTGAAAAGTGGTTAATATTATTTCGGCTGCGCCGAGGCAGCCAGCGGGCGCTTTTGTGACACGAGGCGGAGCCGAGCCGAGTGTCATAATCGTAAAAATAAATAGGAACTACCTAGGTAACTTTAAAAATATAATAGGAATTTGCATTTGATTTGATTTTCTTTAATTTTGTTCATTTTCAATGCTCCGATTCTTGCGGGGAATGTAAAATCTGTGATTTTTTTAAATATACGCAGTACGATTTTCAATTTTTAGCACTTGGCATAGGCAATTAATTTGCAACAAAGAGAAGAGTATAGAATCACACACAACAAATTTAACGGATTAGGGTCAGGTTGGTACTAACTGGAAAAATATAATTTGACGGCTAAATGATTTATTTAAGGGAATAGTTTTGATTAAAATTAAACGTTTTTAGACATATTTTTGTACTAATCATGTCATGTCAGGACGTTTTTAGCGTGTTAAATCAAAATAAAAAGAAAAAGTGCGGAAAATGTGGTGTATACTATTTAATAATACATTTTGGTCTGAAAATAATGGCAAAGCGCGGTAAGACTAATCGTAAAAGTAAATAGGTACTACCTAGGTATCTTTAAAAATATAATAGGACTCTGCTTTTGATTGATTTTGGTTTTTCGTAAATTTTTGTGTTCATTTTCAATGCTCCGATTCTTGCGGGGACTGTAAAATCTGTGAATTTTTTTTAATAGGCCCTCTGTACCCATTATGGTAAGGCAACAAATATTACTGTTGGTTCTACCATATTACCTTTGTTTTCTGGGCCTGATGTTAATAAGATGTTCTTGGAAAATGTAGAACCTCGCAATATCGTAACGTACATACACACATACGTCAGCAAATCTTTTAAAACTTCTGTGATATTCTTTGAAAATATTTTTCACTTGCGGCCGCCCGCGACTTCGTCTTCGTGGATAGTTATTTCTCTATCCCTCGAGAACAGTACCCTTTTCGGGATGAAAGTTACCTTATGTTCTTCTCTGTACCCCTGACAACGTGTATGTAAAATTTCATGATGATCGGTTCAGTAGTTAGGACGTGGAGGCGTAAAGCCCGCCAGTAACGATCAATTGCGATTGTCAATTTTTTCGTCAATGCCATTGTTGGAGCAAATGACAATCGCTTCAATTCTACGCGCAAACGATCAATTTTCGCATCCTTTACAAACAAATTAAAAAACAAACGGACTTTCGCATTTATAATATTAGTAAGGATGAATAGAGACAAACTCAAACACAAATTAATAATTTTTTTTTTTTTTTTTTTGGGATTTTTAAGGAAAATTCGCACATTTTTTCGGAATACTAGGTCAGCGAGCGGCTACATCCTACTAATATTATAAATGTGAAAGTTTGTGGGTTTGGATGTTTAGATGTTTGTTCCTCAATCACGCAAAAACTACTGAACGGATTTGGTTGAAATTTGGCACACAGATAGTAGATAGCCTAGATTAAAACATAGGATACTTTTTATCCCGATATTCCCACGGGAACGGGAACCACGCGGGTGAAACCGCGGGCGGCCGCTAGTACGGAATAAGTTTTACATTGTGAGGAACTCTAGTCTAAAGCCTAAAAAAGCCTAAAAAAGCCTAACAAATGACGTAACTTTCGTTGAACTTTAACGAAAGCTTGTTACAGTTTCGAATCGATTGCATAATCAACTTTGAAACAAATAAGTTTCTTGAATTTTTAGTGTTTCGTCCTTTTTAGTCAATTGAGTGCCTATGCCCAGAAGTGGGCATAGGCACTCCTTCAAATGTATGAATGATGATAATGAATGTTGATGATGAGTGGCGTGATCAATTACAACACCAATATTCTTTGCTTACATATTTGAGACGTATTCCAAGTTCAATGTTATATTTTATTTTCATAAAAGGAAATTCAAAAAATGCTAATCAAATTAACAATTTTCATGTTATTAACTCAATGTCAAAACTAAACAGCTCATTTAAAAAAAAGGAAATGTCCTTGCGAGCGACATGCACGTTACTATTTAAATTAAAACGGAAATAAAATTTCATTTAGCAAAAATTATCGTTAAGATATAAGGAACAATTAAGTCAGGTCTTTGTTTAAGGCTCCTGTATCCATTAAGTGGCGCCCTCATCCTAATTAAAGGCATTGCTTACTAAGTACATAATGCATCGAAAACTCACATGTACAGATTGGAGCTAAAGTTCTATAGTTTATTTTACAAACAATAACCACATTAAAATTTAGTTCGTTATAGTAGTAGTACACAAAAGTGTCTAAAGTATTTATGATTTATTTATTTAACCCTAGAACCGTAGATACCCATATAAAAATCAATTTAATGGTACCCTGGGGTACGCCTGTACCCCAAAAAGAGAAGCAATTAACGAAAGGATTAGAAACTTATATTAAAAACAACATAAATAAGCTTCTTAAACGTTCATTTCTATTTCACTAATAGCAATGTCGGCTTTGGTGGTCATTTCAAATAAAAAAAATCATTTGGTGCACTGTATGCGAGATTTACGATCTTCCGACTTTGGGCATTAATAATACCTTCTATATTTCAGAGCTGAAGAGGATGTCGCAGCTTTTGGTCATTGTTTGCCCAATATATCTTCAATAATTTATTTTTAGGGACGTCGGCAAAATTCGGTATTGAAACCTCTGTTCTTGGTAATGTTTTATAAGCTCAAAAGTTTGATTTTTTCAGGTAAATAGGGTTATTTCCATCTTCCATTTTCATTAGAATATTCTCTATTTTGTTTTTGTTCGAATTACGTCGTGAAGTAATCTGACAAAAAACAATACAGTAAATAAAAGGAGAAAATGAGTATCAAAATAAAAAAAAATAAAAACAAGCTACTTGAGCTCGCTACTTTTTGTATAAATTAATTATTTACATACGGTTATCACCATACCCCGTTATCGGGCGTTTTTTAGTCGAAATTCACAGACTAAAAAATCAGAAGCGAAAGACCTTTAGGGCCACCTTTCTGCCTACGTTTTTCTACTCAAAAACCTATTTAAGGTGCGAAAATTTTTAAGCTCTCGTGTTCAGTAATGGCAAATGTGAACTATATTTTTAAACAATACCTATAGATACGTAAATTTAATTCTTCCTAAAATCTAACTGCAGGAAGCGAAAAACGTAATTTAATTGGAATCGTGTTTTTAATAATTAATAAAAAAAATAAGTATAGAGCTTATTTTGCTATAACAGCGCGGACCGTACTCACGCGCACGCGGTCACCGCGCGGTGTCGGTTTTGATGGATGCCGACAAATGCACACATAAGCCCGCCGCGCGGTGTCCGTTTTGACGGATGCCGACAAAGGCGCGCATAAGCCAGCCGCGCGGTGTCCGCTTTGACGGATGCCGACAAAGGCGTACAGAAGCCGGCCGAACGCCACTCGCGCGCGTGCTGTCGTGTCGTCTTGTACTCTACCTAATGTTGTCGCGCCCGCCGCGCCCTCTCCCCTTTACGGGTCATTTAGTGATCGATTGTTGTCTAATTTCATATAATTTTTATCTTGACCAACAATATGCCTCCGAGAAAAAAATCTCGTCACGAATTTATGAAGTTGTGGATAAAAGATTATCTTGAAGTACAGGTAAACTAAAAAATAAATATTACAGATATATTCTCTCAGAGGTTGAGTGGGATAAGGAAGAATTATCAAATTAATCAAAAATAGATCTTCTGTTGTACTTTGTCTTTGGCTTCGATCATTCGTGCACCCGTGATAACGGGGTATGGTTATCACACCACCTGTCATAATATTCATACCAAAAAAAGAATTTTTACGCTAAAAATATCAATAAAAAAATGTTCTTAATAAAATGCTAACGTTAATTGTACCATGGGGTGCTAGTGTACCCCACATGGTGGTCTGCCACGTCTACTCTTCAACAAAACAGACACCCAGCGGAGGTATCCACGCGTCTCACTGCCACTTGTAAAGACTCGTGAATACCCCCACTAGCAAAATAAAGCGTCTGATAGCAAAAAAGTTAACAGAGATTTTAAAATATTTTTTCATATTTTATACCTCAGGGCGGTTCTATGGTTAAGATGATATCGCCACTTTGAGGTATATAGGGCCCTTAATATGTAGGTTTTATGAAATTCTAATGCGGTTCCTGTGAACACGCGAAATGTGACTAATACGGAAGCTTTTTCAAGGACTTGCTTAAGGTTCTGACGTCGTTAAAAGTGTCAAACATTACAAAGAAACAATATTTAAGCAAACTAAAAAAAGCGAAGTAGGTATCGTATTATTATAACTCTATCTTCATTTTTATACAGGCTGCATTTTTATTCACTCTCCAAATTTTAAGGATGTATTCAGTCCATGAACAACACACAACACAACTTTCTTTAAGAAACATAGGGTCAAATATGTTAAAAAAAATGGACTTTACATACAAATCAAAGAGATCACGTGACCAGTTTATTAAGGGATGAACAAAACTTTGTGGCGTATTTCGACAAATGTATCATGGAGAAAGTTGTTCAGTTTTATCGACTGAACACATCCTTAAAATTTGGAGAGTGAATAAAAATGCAGCCTGTATAATGAGACTGAATAAAAGAGACCTTGAGGGATTCGGGAAAAATCGCTGAAATATCACTGTAGTGAGATATCATAATTCACGTGTATTTAGTTTTCCATTGAACGCGCGACTTTTAATCCAAAATAATTTGCATCTAATGTTTGCCTGGACATTTTTAAAATAAGTAAGTACATAATTGTGAAAGTTGCCAAAAATATCACGTGATTAATGAACGACCCCCTAGATACGTTATGAAAACGTGCTCTTTTTAATTTATAAAGAGAGCACAGTGATTTTTTTACTCTCATCATCATCATATCAAAAGACCGACTGCGACATCATCCTAAACCTCCACTTCAGTAAAATAGTATAATATTATATTACCCTTAAGTTGAACATGAACTTAAACAACGTCAAGTATTAGCATAAACTTTTTGTAAGGATTTACTGCAGGATAATAACTTGACTTAAATAGGTCAAGTGATTATCATGCAGTAAATTTTATAGAAGTACCTATTACGAAAGTAACACAGTCAGTTTCATGAAATGAGATAGCACTATACAACGTATTAATGAATTAACGCAAGATGAGAAAAATAAATTAATTAAAAAAATATAAGTTAAACAACAAGTGTCATTGCAGTCGGGGGACCTTATTATGGAACAATTTTTGATCAAAGAGGTCCCCCGACTGCAATGACACTTGTTGTTTAACTTTTTAGTTCGTTTTGGCAGGGCAGTCGTGTTTTTAATATTTTTTTAATTTATTTATTTTTATTTCACACATTTTAGTGACATATTATATAGTTTTGGAATGTGATTATCAAGGCCTTTCATTTGATGCCCATATTGTAATAATAGAAGAAAAAAAAAATTGTTTTTTCACATTTGAAAATAGCGTCGTACAGTCGCCATATTGATTTTTTCTAAAAAAATATAACCAGTGTCACTCGGGATGCTGTAAGGATTCTAACGATATCCCATTTATCCAAATCAGTTCAGGCATTTAGAAGTTATGGTGGAATAAAGAAACTCACATACCCACAAACATACATGAACCCTGAACACATATACACTCTTTTTGCTTTGGGCAGTCGTGTAAAACACTCTTTTTGCTTTGGGCAGTCGTGTAAAACACTCTTTTTGCTTTGGGCAGTCGTGTAAAACACTTTTTTTGCTTTGGGCAGTCGTGTAAAACACTCTTTTTGCTTTGGGCAGTCGTGTAAAACACTCTTTTTGCTTTGGGCAGTCGTGTAAAAAACCGTTTCTTTGGACCATCAAACTAAACAGCTTTTACTACGGGACCAACCCTGAAGTCGCGAAAAAAAAATCAGCTGTTTCATACAAAAAATAATAACGAAATTATAAAAATGTATATGATATTGGAACGTTTTGACTTTTTGCGCTTTTGACCTTTTTTCTCCTTGGACATTATGCGCTTTGGAACGTTTTGCTCCTTTGACATTCTGCTCTTTTGACGTTTGGTGATCGATTGACATTTTGCGCTTTTGACGTTCTGAGCCTTAACGCTTAACGCTTTTGCCGTTTTTTTTAAATAATAATTTTACTAAATTCAATGTTTGGGTTTAGCTGTAGGCAGTAAGCAAATGTTCCTTGGCAGTAAGGATAAAAACAACGGATAGAAACGACGTTTTCATAAAATCAATGGAGGTCAATCAGTGAATTTTGAAGGCAAAATCCATTATGAGAGTTTACCAACCAATCAGAGGACGCATTCAAAACTCGTTGGTCGACTCTGCTTGAGATAGGTACGATTGTAAATCGAGGTCCTGTTTCATATCGTACCTAATAGCACAGTACATATATAAGTGGATGTTGACTTATGAATAAAATAACGAAATACTAATAAAAATCGTAAACATATCAAACTTTTGGAGTAGCTTGTATACCTCTTGGTTTTATATATTGCGTATTATTTGTTTTATGATCCCTTCAAAGTTGGGCGGACAAGTCCATTTAAAAAGTATAAAATTTGTTAAAATAAATAATACATTTAGTTAGTCCGTAAAATTTATAGCAAATTTGTCAAAGAAACCATTTTGATAAACACAATATTTAATATAGCTGCCGAACAAATTTCCTACGCGTTGCATACAACATAGGAAGGCGTGACGTCATAACTTGGTAGCCGTTAGTATGGAGCGTTTTTGGGTGAGTCCAATTTTGTGCATTTCAAACTGTGATATCTCGGGCAGTTTTCATGCTAGCGAAATAATTCTTATACAAATGTTTATTTTTTTTGAAGGGTAATTTATGTAACATAAAATAAAAAAATAGTCAACATGCCTATTATCTAAAATATACAAAAGTTCTATAATATCCCTTCACGCGGTAATTACGTGACCAACGACAATTAGCTCATGGCTCAGCTCAGGTCATTGGAGATTTCCAACTGTTGTCTATTTTTACGAGTAGCAGCCATTTTTTTTGTTTACAGTCACACCTTTCGATTAGAATCTTTAATAGCAAACTTATTAGATTTCGATGTGTTACAAAAAACCCCTAAAGCCGAATATGGTAGATAGAAACCATCAAACTGAACAACTTTTACTATGGGGCCAATTCTTAAATCGCGTTAAAAAATCTGCTGTTTTATACATTTTTATATTTTCATTATTAATTTTTGTACGAAACAGCTGATTTTTTTTCTCGATTCAGAGTTGGTCCCATAGTAAAAGTTGTTCAGTTTGATAGTCCCTATGTACCATATTTGGCATTAGGGGTTTTTTGCAACACGTTGTATATTACCTACATATAAAGAAATAATCTTTAGGGATTTTGACTATTTGTCTTCGGGAAAACTTACTGTAAGTATCCGAAAAACTGAAGAAACGTTTATCGGTTGCATATCAGTTGCCATCGAATGTTATTTTCACCTTGTAGTCACGGTCTTACTATAATTATTCTTCAAAGGCTCGTGTGACACGACGTGTCCACTTCAAAGCGATTGCAATTCTCCTGCTCTCAATCAAAACCTACTAATATTTTCTTATAAAGAAATGTACACTGACTACTTCTCGTCCTTCCCCGATAAGGTGAACCGACGATCCGATGAAGGTCGAGGAAAGCCGCTGGATGCGGGCAGCGCAGGACCGATCGTCGTAGAGATCCTTAGGTCAGGCCTATACCCAATGGGTGTCGTGTGGCTAACATGATGATGATGACTTGTCCGTCTATTTTAAATGGTCTCATCTTGTTTATATTGTTAATGCTGATGAGAGAAAAATGCAACTTCCATCTGCGATGCCATTACGCAAACGGATAGAGACGTACGAAGGTTAGCGAAATCAAAAGCATATCGTTGTTTATTTTTGTAGTCAAATAAATTATACCTGCCGAATGTTTGACCTACTTGGAAGATAACACTGTTTTTCTAATTTGTGACGTGTCAGCTGGATGAGACTAATGTGCTTACGAGATGTAAAAAAAAACATTAATATTGAGGTTTATTTTTATCTCACAATGATTATTTACATTTTATACAACGGGTATTATTTTTTACCCTATATTATATAGGTATAGGGTACAAATATAAGTAGAAACTTAAACGGCTGTGTATAATTAGCCGTTTAAGTTATTACTTACGCGATGACAATAACTAAAACATGTAGAAAGCGGAAATTCATCAAAGGTTGAAATAAAACAGTGAGCTGTATGTAGGTACCTAATTCGCAACGAAATGTTGAAACACATGCACTTTTTCAGGAATGGATGAGATTAAATGGAGGACTGGATTAAAAGTCGGGCTTGTTTAAAACTCAAATTGTTTTTGTCTTTCTTTTAGCAAAAAAAATAATGACATCAGTTTTGATCCAAGTTTCACTTTACTAGGTCTTATGGGAAAAGTGTTTTTCTAGTTCTGAGAGGTCGGTCTTAGACTGTCTAGAACACAATTTGACTACATTATTGATATTTGCCTAGAGCTTTAAGTGAATACTACGGCTGACTATTTAATTTAGAAATGCCCTCCCAGACGCAACAATAGTAAATCTATTGTCTCATTTTGCGGGCGTTGATGGGCTTCCATACTGTATAATGTGATAAAGACGCAATACCATGCGTGTTGCAGTGCAGTCTTTGGCCTCCACATAAAGAGTGTCGAGAAACGTGGCAGTGGCACATAACACAGACGTGCACGCGTCAAATTAAGCCAGAATTTAGCTGCCCACGCGCAACATCCAAGAATACTATAGCATCAAACGTAACTCACAGACTTAAGAGCACTCTACAACATTATTGTAAAAAACATTTGGTTTGCTAAAAGTGTTTGCATAGTAAATTCGCTTTTGATTTAAATATGAATATGGGTCGCTAATGCACACTGTCTCATATTTTTCGTAGTAGTTTCTGCTCCAGATCAAACGAAGGTATAATAACAATATTAAATTAATTAAAATATGAAGCCTTGTCGTAGAAGAAAAGTAAAGGTTTTCTCAAACTAAAATATTGTCAACATGACTATTGTACAGATATAACTACTATTATAGAAATTGTTATTTTACAATAGTCAAAAGTTTCCTTTTTTTCTACCTGAACGTTTTTTTCCATAATTAAGATTTGTCAATGATAATTTAACAACCGTTAAAGAAAAGATGTATGTCAGAGTAATTAGTGCGTGAGCGATGTCACGGCAGCTCCCGACACTTGTCTGCATATACCTGTGTTGACCATACTTTCGGCATCTTTTTTCTTGCAACTTCTTTGTTGAAGAGTTACAAAATGTAATATCGTATAGCCTGTTAATCCTTACTTGTCTTATTTAGTTTTTGACAGTTGTCATAGGTCTTTTAAACTTTAATCATTATTAAAAAATATTTTGTCCTAATAAATTAAATTGTCATTAATAAATTATTAACTTCTTTCATAATCTATGTATGGAAAACCATTTGTGGTATTTTTTATTATTCCTTAATTTTTCAATAAAGAGTTAGGTCTTCACCCCTTATTACCTACGAGACAATGATTTAGCTTTACGATTTGTAAAACAATATATTATTTGGGTACTTCAATTGTCCAACTTGTATGGGATATGGGGACAACTATGTCTCTTCTCTATTTTCGAACGCCATCAAATTAATAATTTTGTCTTTTTAGCTCCTGAAACAGCTTGATAGTCAAAACACTTTATACTTTTCTCAGTTTTTCGCTAAAGTGCTATTGATGAATTTAAAGAAAACATCGTATGTGAGAAACATTTTCCAGAATTTTCTCTAACGTTTGGTGACCGTTCAATCTGGGAACTTTGGCTCCTGGCTCGCTCTTTCGAATGTTTTATTTTGGCTGCTTGTCCCAACACCCAAATAATTACATTTTCCAAATACCAGACGACGTTACGCAAGTTCAATTGACACAGCTTTCTGACACACAACGTCTGAGCTACATAGCAACTGTGCAATAATCCCAATAGCGACACACGTGCGACTCGTGTGATTCGTAGACGATGGTAAATCCCTGATATATTTTCGAACGTCTGGGCAGTTGCCTTCAAATCTATAATAATAAAAACACGATTGATTATCCTCTCCTACTATAATAATACAAATGCGAAAGACTATGTGTTTGTGTATGTGTGTGAGTTAACAGTCGCGTGCGGCCGCTAGTACATTATGATTATAGAAGTAGATAAGTAGCCATTAAGATGAAAATATAATCAATCTCGAACGTCGTTTTAATTTTTAGGGTTCCGTTGCCTAATGGCAAAAAGCGGAACCCCTATAAATTCGTCATGTCTGTCTGTCTGTCCGTCCGTATGTCACAGCCACTTTATTCCGAAACTTTTAGGATTACACAAATAAAACTTGGTATTCTGTGAACCGCTTTACGATTTTTACACAAAAATAAAAAAAATAAGGGGGGCTCCCCAAAATGTATTTTTTTCATCAAACCTATACGTGCGGGTTGTTTATAGTATTGATAGTTCTTTAAAAATGACATTGAGGTTCCTAAGACCATTTTTTCTCAAAGTCAACCATCAGCCAAAATGGTAAAATGTGTGTGTGTCCCCCCCTCTAACTTTAAAAATAAGAGAGTGAAAAATAAAAAAATAAAATATGCTGTAGATCCTAATAAATACTTTCTACAAAAATTGGTTTGAATAGGATATAGTGATAAGTTTTAGAGTTAAAACACATTTTCCAAAACCGCAAATACTTTGTCATTCATCCAAACACTATGAAAAACAAAGTAATTTTTGCAGATGAAAAATGATAGTGGTATTAAATAAGGTATGGTATATGATAACTACGGAACCCTACTGCGCGTGGCCCGTCACGCACTTGGCCGGTTTTAATATTACTTCTGAAGATAAATCTCGTGACGTCACTGCTATTATCTTTTGCATTTTGACTTATCTGATCTTCATCAGCATTGTTACGCTTTTCAATTTTTAATGACTACTTATGGGAGCTAAGGACAAATTATACGGTGTCGCTAACCTCGGCGGAGCACAATGCAATTTATTAATAAATCCAACATTGACAAAGACCGCCAAAACAACTGGCTTTGAGCCAAACAAGAAAAAATCAGCCTACGCCAATGAGCACGCGCCATGGACTCATATCAATTCCGTTGGCGCGCAAATTGATAATCATATCCGTATAATAAGAATCAATATTGAATTTATCTAGATATCGAACGCTGTTTTAGAACGCTACCTTAGAAACTTGAGGGCCCATTACAAAAATTCACAGATTTTACAGTCCCCGCAAGAATCGGAGCATTGAAAATGAACACCAAAATTTACGAAAAACCAAAATCAAATCAAAGGCAATGTCCTATTATATGTTTAAAGTTACCTAGGTAGTACCTATTTATTTTTACGATTGTGACACTCGGCTCCGCCTCGTGTCACAAAAGCGCCCGCTGACTGCCTCGACGCAGCCGAAATATAATTAACCTATTTTCAAAATTCCAACGAATGCACTTCTCGTCTACTTCTGCATCTTATAACACTATTACCATGACGATCGGCCAATAATCATAAAAACTACATCACTATTTATGTACGGAAACACCCGTTTTTCAACAATTCCAAATCTAAAGGGACCACCTACAGGTCACAATTATTAACAGATTTTCAAAATTATTTCGCCATTTGGTAGCTAAATTAATACCCCAGGACCCTTTTTTTAATTTTTTCTTAAGTCGGTTTTTGTTTCGAAATATTTACAATTGAGTAAACAAACACCCCCCTAAAAACCCGGAATTGTTGGAATTTTGCAAAATTCAAAAAAAAGTTACCAGTAGATTTTCAAAATTCAAAAGTTTTCACGTGTCTCGATAAATTCCTCAACTTTTTGTACTATTTTCATCTCGATCCTCCCAAAATCTTCGGAAATATGGCCAAAAATACGTCTCAGGCGATTTGCATGTGATAACCATTTTCAATGGTAAAAAGCATTGCGATAAACGTACGATGTTCGTCCCACTCTGCGGCAGGGTCTACAGATTGGGCGACATATCGCCAATTGGGCTATCTTGGGGACCGTCGCGGCTACTAAAAATTATGGAATGGCGATATATCGCCTGTTGGGCGACACGTCTTTCAACTTATCGCCTATTGGGCTACACGTTTTTCGTGAACGCGGCCATTATGAAATGCCACGCTTGACGTTATAAATCGCGTCAATTGGTAATGCGCCTGGCGGCCATGATTTTAACCTCAAAAACGAAAAACAATTGTAATTTTCTCATATACCTAGACCCTTTCTTATTGAAAATAAGAATTCAATAATAAATATATTATATTACCTATTAGAATTTTACTGTTTTTTGTCATTTTTAGTTGCGGATGACGATGATGTGTATGTTAATTTGACAAGGTTCCAGCGCATTACCAATTGACGGGGATTATACAAATAGGTTACGAACAGGTATAAAATAAGGATTTCAGGTTCGGTAGATAGGTATTTAATAAGAATTATTTTTCAAACGAAACGCTATTGAATAATCTTTCACGAACGTGATCATCATAAAAATACGATTAAGGATTTATTAATTTGACATTATACGATTTCTTTCAAATCCATGAACTTTGCTGCCGAGCTTTCAGGCCATCAGACATGATGCTGAATCGTTTTACTTCGGCTATGTAGGTACGATATAAAATAAAGGAACTGTGTTCCTGCACAGTTCCTGCTCCTGCAGGAAGAGAAAGTCAATATGTTGGATCGTACTTTGCTTGACACAGCTTAACTTTTTGCAGCAGATGACGATTAGTTTGATTAAGATTTCTTTCTTCGTTAATGAATAAAGGCATAATAAAAAATATAAATTCATTGCTAATATTTCACTCATAACTATAAATAAAAGAACACAAAAAATAATACAATCAACCGGTTCTCACTATTATAAATACGTAATGAAACGAAGCAAATCTCCTTATAATATCGATTAAATACATAATAGTAATTCCAGTGTAATTTTTTAGGGTTTTATTAGGTTTTTTAAAATTGGGCTACTTTGGGCTATCTTTTTATCGGCGTAGTGGCGACTTGACCGGTTAGGTATCTGGCAACCCTGCTCTGCGGCACTATTGACTCACGAATAAGGTTTAGGTCAAGAAAATTTTACGACGAATTGCGTCCTACTATCGTGTCTTTTTTTTGTAATAGGCCCTCTGGAAGACGTATTCAATATCTAGGTAGATAAAATTGGAAACAAAAAATTTATCCACTGTTCTGTGGTAAATGTTATCTTTTATTTTAAAAATAATTAACAAATTCACTTCTCAAGCTTACGCGCTCACTAGACATGAAATAAAACAATTTTTAACGGATACTAGCGCGGTTTTCTTGAAAGTACTTTGGTAATTAGTTGATGTTTTAGTTTGATGGTTGGAAAATTCCACCAGCTTGGGACCCCATCATTCACAAGCTAAAGCCCCAAACACACACTGTAAGATCTAATGATACGGTTAGTTCCTTTTGTAAATAAATTAATAAATATTAAAGAAGGTCGGCTTTTCCTCTCCAAGTTTTCTTTCGCCATTTATTTCTTGGAGGGGCCTCCCAATTTTGTGAAATGGTGGTAGTTTCAGTAGATTCTCTCTTTCAAACATTAATTAAATCACAAAATTAAATTATAAATTAACTAAAATCAATAATTTTTTTTGTTAAATATTAATTTCTGAACGTCTAGAAAAATTCATCGCTTGAGGCTCACGAGTGACTTCAGTCCCCCGTGACCACGGCAGCTGCAAAGGTGCCGAAACGTCGGTAAAACCAAAAATCAAACCAAATACCAAACTAATTACCAAAGTCCTTCCAATAAAACCGCGCTAGTATCCGTTAAAAATTGTTTTATTTCAATAATTAACAATTCACATACATTTAAAATACGCGTGTCGTATTAAAGACTGATCCAAACAATGGCCTATCTATTAATTTGAATATTTTTTCTACCCAACCATTGATTTACTTTCAAGCTACGAAATACATAAATAAATACAGAAAGCCTGCCAAGGTCTTGTAGACAAAACTGAGAGTAAAAACAATCTATTGTTACTAATAGTTCGTTCAGAAGGTAAAATGAAATCATAATAGTCGCTCCCAATAGTTGCAAGTTGCAATGTCGTTATTACCAACTGTGCAGTGTCGTTAAAATGTGAGGATCAACCTAAACTAACAATCTGGAATGGGTATTAAAAAAAGTGATAAGTAGGTAGGTACATACAACACTTTAAAAAAATAGGATCATACATATTATCCAAAAACCTTTGCAACCTCTTTAATCTAACGGCGACCGATGGCTGAATTTAATTTTGACGTCAAACTTGCATGGGTGCGTAAGATGACGGTGCCGTCATCCTAGGAAACCCTAGCTGTAGCCATACCTACCTATCGCAAAAATACCTGTTTCTGCCATGTGTTTACCGTGCTATGTTTAGACACTTTTATAATAAAAAAAAATTTAGTGGCAATACCTATGAACAGCAGTGCGCAATGTTCTGATAGCGCTATTTTTATGATCGACCATTGATGGCCTCTTCCATGCAAACTTTGGTACTTACCTACTTACTGAGATCGAAAGTTGCGGTTGTCGTTTTACTGTCATGTAATCTGGACCAAGGACCGGAAAACCCCTTTTTTGGTTAAGCCAATTGTTAGGGAAACCCTATTAAAAAGCTTACCAAATGATAGGGTTTCCCTTTCGATAGGGTTAGTCGACGTCATGCTTACCGTATTGATAGGGTTTTTGAAAACAATTCTATGATATACCCAATCAAAAACCCTTTTACATCATACTGCTCGGTAACTAGGATTTACTAATATAGTATGAAGCTGTGTAAGTTGGCATATGCAACACAGTGCATTGTTTAGATAGAACGTTCCATTTTCAAATCACTTTACAATTCAAGCATGGTGAATGCTTTAACTGTAAAGTACACTTTACAATTCAAGCATTTAAAACTCCTTAGTGAACCAATCTCTTTTCTTATATTATAAACTGTCGAAACTTTTTACTGAAAAAAAACAATAAATATGGCGGCATTTCATTTCCGTTCAAGCTATGCAAAACTCCTTGGTCAAACAATTTTGAATTTGTTTTTTTTAATATAGTTTTTATTTTTTTTTATTTTTTTTATTTTTACCTCGCATGAATGATGTAAAGTAGTATGCTTACCTCGGTTGTGAGTAGCTATTACATTAGCGCCCTTTGCGAGCTGCGCTCGCACGGGCGCCAAATTGGATCTTGTTCTGTAATAGCTCACTTACGTCCCTTGTGTAACAAACTACTATTAACGGTAAGGGGTTCATGAAATACCCTATCAAAACCCCTTTAACGGTAAGCGGTTCCGGTCCTTCGGCCTAGGTATAAAATGCTTGTGTACACGTTTTAAAACCCCTTCATAAAGCCTTCATAGGGTTTCCCTGATAAGGTTTTCGTATTCGGTAAGTGCTTACCTGGGTTACCCTTTTGATAGGGTTAACGTATTGATAGGGCTACCGTACTGATAGGGTTTTTGAAAACAAGTTTATGAAATACCCAATCAAAAACCCCTCTAACGGTAAGCGGTTCCGGTCCTTGATCTGGATTCAGTGGTAAGTTTATACTTTTAAGAATTCAATAAATACATTTAAAAACTGTGAGCCTTTCTGTAGGTATGCATGCAATATCCATCAATACATCTCAATTTGTTTCTGCGTCCCATTTGGTCAAGTGCGACGTGTACCAGAATCCGAGGCACACATTATTACTGCACCTTCTGCGGCTCCTTTGTTGCGTCCACTTTCATCCCGATGTGTCCCGTCCCGCGTCCCAATTAAAACGCGTGGGACGTCCTGACACGCCACAGACGTCCCAGCCGGCAATGCACATTAAACAAATTTATTCTCATACTCCTGCAAAAAATTAAACGGATTTCTGTGAACTTGATTTAGTATGTACATACGACGGCACATCAAACGTTAAATGGACCACGTTTATGTAATACTTAATAAAAGTTGGTTTTGCTGCAACAACTGTCACCTGATGTGCTGTCATATGTATAAGAAAATAGACGAAAATAAATTGAAAACAATTTTCTTAAATACTTTGGTTCTTCTATTAAAATTCTGCAAGATGATTGATTCTTGGAACTCCTAACTAAACACTTTGAATGATGATAAAATCAAAAAATATTCTACAAATAGATGACTGGGAAAAAACGAGTGCGATGATTAGTATCGTCCAATTTATTAATTATTTTTATCTTATTGTCGATTAATCTTGGTAAATATTATTGTATTAAGCAACTGCTTCAATTCTGGGGCCGTACCGGCTAACGAATCGATTATCGAAAAGTCTGCCGGGTATCAAATTAAAACAGATAAATCGAGCCCCAATTGGACCAAAATGGCGAATCCCAATTCATGATGTCACACGAACATCGATATCTTCCAGATTACGTCAACAGAAAGTACATGACGAAATTCCTTACTTTGATTTTTCTGTTTTAAGTTGAAACTCGGCAGACTTTTCGATAATTGATGCGTTAGCCGGTACGGCCCCAGGGTTGCTTAACCAAAACAACAGATAGTAAAGTATAACCAAACCACATAAAGATAATCAGAGATAGAGATAGGTAAGTAAAGACATATACTCGTAATGTCTAATTAGTACATCTACTTGTGGTGACTACTTTTAGTAAATATTAGCTGATTGTGCAAGTAACCAATAGTACAGAAACAGATAATAAAGTAAACTTAAAAGTTAACTAGTACATACAGACACACTATTCACAAATTATTTACGATGATTCACCATCAAGTCAGTACCTAAGTAAATAAAACTAATATTCTCGAATAACGTCACTCATTGTGTGACGATATGTGTAACTAATAAAAATTAATTAGTAATACTGCAATATATTTATATTTTTCTTCATTAAATTGTTCTTTTCACAATACCTTCATGATGATAAATTGCCTATAATAATGAGAGTGGGATTTTTTTCATAATTTGTCACGGTTGTTGTAGAGACATATTTCAACTAATGACAAACTGTATTTAAGTGTGTGGCGAATATTTATAAACTGAAAAACTATTTCAAGATTTTTTGAGAGAGAAAAAGTTTTGACATTTTGTATCGAAAGTTTTTTTAAATACCATGTTGTGGTTGGCGGCAGGTAGTGGCAAAGGAATCATCTCCATTCTACTGTTAGGTAATTTCGTACATTTGTGAAGACGAAGTGACTTCATTTTTTTTATTATTTTGTCACGCAAGCGAAAATTCTGAACCTTTTTTGCTACTAAGTACTAAGTAGTAATTATTTCCTATATGTACTAAGGGAACTTATTCCTACCTATAAAAAATATTCAGCCAATTTGATTTTTTTCAGACATTCCGCATTGATAATTGATTTCTTAGTACTTATGTATAATTTGATTCATATCTACTTACTAGTAAAGTATCGTAACTATCTCAATTTAAGCATTGTTTATGTAGAGCAGGGGTCTCCAAATTACGGCAGTATGCTAGTACCAAGAGCTAGCTAGATCCTGGCCCTTGGGACTTCGTAGAGGAGTTAGTCTGACCCTTATGCTAAAAAGTTTGGCGACCCATGATGTAGAGTATTGAAGAGGTAAGTATTTACATAATATCTCATTCACATTGATAGTTGATTGATTTACGAACATGTTAGCTACACTTATTAATCATTGACAAAAATTGATTTAGATACATACAGTATCCTTGCGCTTTCCTTGTCAACTCTACATTGTGCACAAATCTGAACAAATCTTACAAACTGGCCACTGACAGTAAACGGAGCCATTTCATTTTATGGCCCATCTCTTTATTGGCATGCAAATGTTTCACGGCAGCTACAAATAACAGTGCATTGTTCGTCAAGATAATACTAATGACGTTGTTTATTAAGAAAACTCTAATCCCGTCAGTGACCATTGGACAGATCAAGGCGAAAATGTCACTTAGTCCTTTGATTTTATCTAGAGGTGACTGACTATTGAAACGATTGTTATCACTGAATAAATGTTATGCAAATGGCAATTAAAATATATTTTTTTTTATCTGAGAATAATAATTTGTCTGAAACTCTGAACTTGGTAAATCAAAAAGCGCTTCTTCTAATAAAGGGTCAGTTTTTATTTCTTCTATCGGATTCGAAAAGACATTACAGCAAAACTACTAGAGCAAGGCCCTATTCAATAAAACTTACAATCCGACAAATTTGTCAATAAGTGACATATTTGTTAAGTTGTATGACAAGTGCTGTTCAATAAACGTTTACATATTATGTAGAAAACGCCTGTAGATCTCGATGACAATATTGTATCTACAAATTTGTAGCTGTAATTTACAAATTACATAAATTTTAAGTTTTTGTTGAAGATTCTTAATTAATGAGAGGAGATTTCAAAATTTTAGAATTTTAAAATCATTTGGTTTACAGAGTACGTACGTCCCTATTTGTTTTATTCATAGCTTCGTTTCTGTCTGTGTTATATTGTAGGTCGTGTCCAATTTCACTCAAAAAATATTCGATAGTTGCCTTGCTTACCCTAAACTTCTCATTAAATGTGAAATAAGTCACAACAAAAGATTTTTTTAAATAGTCTTCTTTATCGTTCGATTAGCTCATTTTGATCGTTATATCACTGCTCTCACTACTAGATGTAACCACCATTTTGGTAAAAAAAGCAGCTAAAACAAAACAATATTGCCAAGGTATCATACCGAGGGTAAGATCACCTGTCAGAAATGTATGACAATTCTACAAATAAGTAAACATGTAAATACAATTATGCGTTCAATCAAGCAGTTTATCTGATAAATTTGTATATTGTCACCTGTCACAGGAAAATGTTTATTGAACAGAAATATATGTTAAATTGTACCTATGTATACAAATCGACAAATATATAAATTTTTCTACCATTACAAATTTGTTACTTGTATATTTTATTTATTGAACAGAAACCTGTAAAATTGCCACCTGTCACCTGTAATTGTCAATTGTAAGTATTATTGAATAGGACCCAGGGATTTCCAAAGTGGTCAAAGGATTCCCGAAGCGGACGATATCGACCCCTCGGGGTCGAAAATCGATTTTCCAGGTGTCCACATGAACGAATAATTATAATTATTATTACTATTTACACTTTATATTTGATAGGATTTTAAAGTAATATTGGCTATGGGAGTCTGAGGTATCAGTTCATTTTGGAAAAGGGGTCTCTTGTCCAAAATAGTTTGGGAATCCCTGTACTAGAGCGTACAGTATTTCGTCTTGATCTTGACTTAACATCCTCACGTGATTCTTCTTCCTAGGACATGCTCTAAACCAAACTAAAGAAAGCTGACCATGATTGTGAGTTCAGTGGTCATAAAATAAAGGAAATACCTAAATCGTCACAGCAGTAGTTTGGATAAAATGCTAGCACCATATGCAATTTCTTAGTGAAATTGGCCCTCTGTTTGTTTCGCTTTATTTATGAAATTTTTATCTTATCGCGGATTCAGTTTCCAAGTTACAAAATCGTTTTACAGAATACCTCTCTCATAAGCTTATCCTACAAATAGAAATGCACACACAACTGTTGCAAAGACAATGTAGAGACACCAAGAAAGTAACTTACTAGTTTTTCTATATATATTTTTTTTGTACAGATTATTCACTACCTTCATTTATCACAACCACTTGTAATTTTAAAATAATAATTAAAATAAAACTAAATAACAACTGACAAAGCATAATATGTGTAAAAACAAAGTATTTAACTAAGTACATCTTTTTCAAAAATCCAGAAAGAATTGCAAAAATAATCTAATAAGTGAACAATATTTTTTCATTATTAATAAATAATAAATTAATATTAATATATTATGCCTGTCATAATTTCACTCAAATAACTTTTATCTGACAGGGCAAATACTATGTTAACAGTGCCAACATTTTCTTCAACTTTTGGAACAAAAATTTCGATAAAAAATATTTGTTGTTGAATCTTGCTGCTGACTGTACCATAACCTCATTGCTGAACACGTTCTGTGTAAAGTGAGCCCTATAAAGTGCGAGATAATACTTTGTTCTTGTTTGTTCATCATTATGTAAACAATGAAAGGGATTCTCTTCAGCGTTTTTTTTCGTAAAAGATAGGAAAAAATTTAACCTAGTGAGCGATCTCATAAGACTGAGAATAGGCGCATTAGATAATCTGAGAAATATCAACCGTTTTTCGGGTCCCGTAGTCAAGTTTACAAGGAAAATTTGTATAGTTTCGCCATGTCCGATTATCCGTTCATCCATCCGTCCACGGCTTAGCTCAGAAGCCCTAAGTACTAGAAAGTTGTAATTTAGAATTATGCCAAAAAACTGGTAGAATAAAATCTCGAAAAATATTTTTAAATGTACCTCCCTACATGTAAAGTGGGCATGAAAAAAAATTCACAGATTTTACAGTCCCCGCAAGAATCGGAGCATTGAAAATGAAAACAAAAATTTAATAAAAAATCAAAATCAAATCAAATGCAAAGTCCTATTATATTTTTAAATTTACCTAGGTAGTACCCATTTATTTTAACGATTGTGACACTCGGCTCCGCCTCGTGTCACAAAAGCGCCCGCTGACTGCCTCGACACGGACGAAATAATATTAACCAATTTTCGAAATTCCAACGAATGCACTTCCCATCCGCTTCTGCATCTTTTAACACTATTACCATGACAATCGGTTAATAATCATAGAAGCTACATCACTTTTTATGTACGGAAACAGCAGTTTTTCTACAATTCCAAATCTAAAGGGACCACCTACAGGTCACAATTATAAGCCGATTTTCAAAATTATTTCGCCATTTCATAGCTAAACTAATGCCCTAGGACCCTTTTTTTCATTTTTTTCTTAAGTCGGTTTTTTTTCCGAAATATTTACAATTTAGTAAACAAATATCCCCCAAAAAACCCGGAATTTTTGGAATTTCGCAAAATTCCAAAGAAAGTTACCAGTAGTCACATGTGTCTCGATAAATTCCTCAACTTTTGGTACTATTTTTATTTCGATCCTTCCAAAATCCTCGGAGATATGGCTAAAAATACGTCTCAGGCGATTTGCATCTGATAACCATTTTCAATGGTAAAATTTTTGATCATCATGGAATTGAAAATACATCAGCTTCAATACAACAATAACTACCTTTGATACTTATCTTAGATTGATTTTCTTTCACATCTGTACTCTTCAAAGGCGTTATTGGTTACCAAGAAATTGTGGACACAGGTGAATCTCATTTGATATTGTTTGTGACAGAATTTCCACTTTGATCGCTGACTCTTTGGTAATTTTAACTAGGTAAAAAAAATACGCGTCAAGATAATACAGTTACTTAACCAGAGAATTTGAAATTCCAAAAAATAAGATAATTTGATTGGAACATCTACAAGAATCTAACCGGGATTTGATAATTTCAGAACAAAAATTTACATCTTACATTAAAATAAAGTCTCTCTAGACTCAACTCAAAATTCCTGACTTTCTCAATTTGGACAAGATGTTAGCTTTTAATTAAAGTATAAAATACCGATCTAAAAATTCTTAAAAAAATATAAGTATTAGCTTAGAACACTAAAATCTCGAAATGGTTTTCTAATTTTAGTATCTACTTTCTCAAAATGAAATGTTGTCCATCAGCTACACTTTCGCGGAGATCTTTGATAGCGCCCGGGCTTACTTGGTAGTAATAGGCGTGTTATTTTATTTTATTCCCTCATTCTTTTGATCATTCCTCAAATCGTTGAAAATAAGGATTTTACTTAAACGCTACCTGCGTTTAAGTAAAATCGTTATTTTCATGTTATTCAGCATCAGTATCTTTTACTTAGGGCTTCTTTATTCTTGTGATTTTATCATTTAAAATGTTTTTTCGATCGCTTCAGTAAGGTACCCAATTTCAGCTAGAGTGAGACATCGCCCTGGTCCCGTGAGTTTTGGGTCTACGTGAATGTGATAAGTGTCAAAAGATGCGTCTCGGCAAGGGCTACAATAAAGTGGAATTTTTTTTTAAATGTCCAAAACTTTTTTCTAAAATCGCATAAATGTAGGTAAATGACACACTTTTCGGGGTCTTTTCTCACTACATTGACAATTTCTCGAAAACGAAAAGCGATATCGAAAAAATGAAAAAAAACACCTAGAGATATTGAGTTGGACTATATTTATTATATGTCCCTAACTCTTACGGTCTGGGCTGTAGCTTATCCTTTATGTAGCGAAATATCGGTATACCGCGGGCGACGACAGACGGGCGCGGCACGGGATAATAGTTATACGTAGTAGGTACGATTGAAGTTTGTAAATTATTGTATTTTTCAAAGCTTGTAATAGTGATTCTATATTCTGTATTTTATTATTTATTTCCACATTTTTTATAAATAAACAAATATTTAGATCCATTTCTGGAGATTTATTATTTGCTAAAATTGTTTTAAAGCTAAAAAATATGTAAATGTTAAATCCGATTAGCTATAGTAGGTCAACACAACAGATTAGATGGTATGACGCGAGTAGAGCGTGAATTCCAGATCTAGTCAAAGATGCGGCGCGGCGGTACCATAGTGTGACTGCGCTGAAATGTCTCCATAAGTCCATATTCAAGGTCGCTTACTATGTATGATTTTATCACTATGTAAAACGAAAGAGAAAGTAGTGTTAGCAATAACTGTAGAAGCAAAAGCGATGACGCTATTATCTCCAGTACACGTGCTAGGCGTCGTAGTAAGTTTTTGTGTGTAGGTAAACGGATTAACGAATCTTGAGCGAAAGTCGAACAGAAGAGAGGTTTTAGTTTGAGTTTTAGTTTTAGTTTCTCAATAGGTACTTACGAGTAGATACAGAAAGTAGATCCAAAATATTATATCGTGGATTGCTGTTATTTCAATTTCGAGATTTGAAATTACGCGATCAGTCATGTCTTTCTTAGTTACTCTGCGATTCCAAATGAATTTTTAGAACGATCTCTGAATTAGAGTGTGATGATGATGTTTAGCTAGGTAAACATAGTTTGCAATTGCAATAAAATAAGGGTTGTTATCGCACATTCGAGTGATAATGAAGTCGGCGCGAGAGTCTCGCATGCTGCATTTGATTTTGATTTATTTTTTATTAGGTTATTTAATGTGGAAATTCAGATGTTTTAGTTATACATAGTACTTAGGTATTCAATAAAATATTAATGTCTATAAGAATGGAATAAAAAAAATATTTTATTAAATTCATTTTCAATGTACCAGATGGTCGTGAAAGGCACCAGATCTGTGAATTTTTTTATTTCACCTTGAATTTTGATCACTTTAATTTAAGAAATTTTTGTCCTAAAGTTATCAATATCGCGAGTCTTCTTTCACCAAGGAGTTTAAAATCATACAAGTAAACTTCTTGTGTTCTACTCTTGTTTTGAAATTCTGCAGGCCTAATACATAAAGACAATCGCGATAAGCGGACGATGTTCATCCCACTCGTGACACTAGTTTATTTATTTATTTATTATTTATTTATTTGCCAATAAACATGTTACATTAATGGTTAGTAGTATCTTAAAAACCTAGATTAAGTTTATCTAGATACTAGGTTCTCATAAATAACTTAAAAAAGAGCAACTAACAACAGGATTCAAATAAAACATAATTAATTTTAAGAGCGGGTAGGTGTACTTATGTAAGTATTAATCATATCGTACAGAATGTTTGAGCGAGTGCCCATACCCACAAGAAAAATCGATGAGTTTCATGACAGCGCATCGCATGCATAGATTCAATAGAAAAAAATGAGTGCGCTTGTGCGTGTGCGCTCGCATATAAAGGTTGCTCCTATTTCACGACATAAAGACATATTTTTTTTTAAGTTTGGTAATATAATTTAAGGATTCTTTTAATGTTATTATGATTTATTTTATCTTTTATTTCGATTGGTAAGTTGTTCATAAGACGGGGTATTAAATATTGAGTTGTTCTTTTACCGTATTCGTTGTTAGATATGGGAATATAAAGTTCTTTGTTAGTTATTTTTCTAGTACATATTTTGTGATTTATCGGTACTTGAATTTCTTCGTTAAAGTAATTTTCAAGAAGCAGATTATGTTTAACTTTCTCGGATATAGGTAAAACTCCACAGTATTTAAAAAGTCCAACAGGGTCCTCTGAATATTTAATTTTTATTTTAGGGGGAACCAATAGTTTAAGAAGCCTATACTGAATATTATATATTTGTTCTAAATATGTTTTATATGTACGGCCATAGCTGCTGAGACCGTAGGATATAATGCTTTCTACCAATGTTTTATACATTGTTAGTAGAATATCAAATGGTACTTTACATTTAATTATATAAAATTTTGCCAAGATGGCTCTCAGTTTGTTGCATACTTTATCTATATGTTTCGACCAATTAAATCTATTATCAACCACCAAGCCAAGGTATGAATACTCAGTTACTTGTTCAATTTCTAAACAGCTGCTAGAACATGGGATATTTGCGTGAAGACAATCATGACTGTGGGCTACCACTTTTACGGGTTTACTACCAAGATAATGATTGCGACTAGAGCGGACGAGCATAAGCTTAGTTTTATCTGCGTTAAGGACCAGCCCTGAATCGTGCGACCACCTGCATATTGCAGTAAAGTCCGCTTGTATACGGTTTTGTGCAACAATTGGATCTTTATCGGCTGCTACCAAACACGTGTCGTCAGCAAACTGGTAGACAGTACAGTGCTTAATGACGTGATTTAAGTTGTTCACATAAGTTAAATAGTGCAAAGGACCAAGAACTGACCCTTGCGCAGTGCCTTCAGTAACCTTTACCTCGTCACTAAGCATGTCTCCTATTTTAACCTGGTAGCTGCGGTCATTAAGATAGTTTTTGCACCAGTTCAGCAGTTTGCCTCTTACACCGCTGATGTCTAGCCTTTCAATTAGCAGATCGTGACGTAACGTATCAAATGCCTTACTATAATCTATAAACACTAATAAAATATGTTTTTTTTCGTTTAAGTAGTTGTTGATTTCATCTGTAAAGCGAGACAACAGCAGCGTGGTGCTTTTATTTGGCTGAAAACCATATTGTTGTGACGACAAAATACTATTTTCTGAATAAAATTTTTGTAATTTTCCGCATATAAATTTTTCTACTACCTTGTCCAGAACGGGTAAAATAGTAATAGGACGGTACTTGCTATAATCATGGGTGCTGCCACCTTTGTGGATAGGCCGGACAATGCCTGTTTTTAACTTTTTGGGGTACAGTCCGGTTTCTATACTAGTGTTTATAAACCGTGTTATTGCGCCCACAATTCTGTCAGAAAGCTTCACTATGTCAACCGCACGGATGCCATCAACACCCGGGGCTTTTTGCGGGTTGATATGTTTTATAATTTTATGTATTTCAGAATTGGTTGCTTTCGGGAAAAACATAGATTTGTCCATAGATCTAGTGTAGTCATTTGCATTCAATAAATTATTTTGGCAGTTCGGAATAATAGATTTAACATTTTCCTGAAATGTGTTAGCAAAATTGTTAGCTAAATTTTGTAAGAGTTTTTCTTCGCTAAATGCTTTTATAATTATATTATCAATCGATTTTGTTACTTTCCCTGATATATTGTTTATAATTTGCCATAATTTCCTAGTGTCGTGTCTATATTTGTTAATTTCCGCCCTAATTTGTTTGTTCCTTTTTTTCTGTATGACTTTGTTTGTTTTATTTCTTATCTTGTTATATTTTATTCTAAGTCCCTTGTTACCTTAGTGACTCACGAATAAAGTTAATAGTGTCATATTTATGGTTTTGATATCAAGTAAATTGTGACAGTGAAACAGAAGATAGTGATAACCACTGTGAAACAGCAGGTTCAGTAACCTAGAGACCTAGATGTGTCTCTAGAATTAAATGTGGTAGAGTTCTACCACATTTAATTCTACTATGTGGTCTATTACGAAAAATAATTCATAAATTGGTGAAAAACGTTTGGAATCTATTACTTCATGTGACTATGTACCTATATATCACATGAAATAATATTCCAAACAGTTTTCACCAGAGAACGGGAAAGGCGTGTGTTACCAAACTGCGCCTACAAAGGCTGCATTACCATTCTAAATATATCAAACGACATTGCGCTCTGCAGCAATGAACATTGAACCTTCGAAAACAACCCATCGATAGCACGATAAGACAATCGGGGCACATTTGAATCAATTCGCCCGCAAACCAGCCGGTCCCAACGATTCACCCTATTTTTGTACACGGCTAAGTTTTGCTGAAATTATTAATAATTCGCGAACGCACGCAACCGTTGTAAGTACAACAATCGATAATTTCGCAATGCTATTCTGATGTTAACTTTTTAATTATTCTAGATTTTATCGATAATGTTTACGGTTTTGCTTCAGATGCTTAAAATTGTGTTGAAATATCTTTCAAAATCGTTGCTCTCGCGTGAATTATTTATTCGTTGAAATCGACTCTTAAGTTTCCTGAACGAACTTAAAAGTTCATTATTTAAAGCTAAGACAAATAAGATGTGTTTTTGTCTACATTTATCAATCTCACTCATGTGCATAATACTGTTTGCCTGAGCTTACTAGGTACTTCGGAAAATTAAAAACAAATTCAGAATCAGGACGTTAAGAATGAAGAATCATAAGAATCAGGGTACGGTATAGAATAAACATATTTTTCTTCAACAAATCTCGCGAAAATTCAGTACCTAAATGAATTATTGTAACGATATATTTCAAAATATTGAGGTGAAAAACTTGTTAGGAGTTTAATCGGCTTTGTCTAGATTCTAGGACGAGTGAATTCGCGAACTCGGCGTTGTCACCGTGGGCACGGCAGGCCGTCACGCGAGCGCCGTCTGCCACCCTGGGAATCGGCCCTATTAACTTGAATAAACATCATTGTCTTTGAACAAGGTGTATTTTATCCTAATTCGTTCAAAACATAAACCTTCTTTAAATTCGTCATATTCTATCAAAAACTGAATAGGTCGGATCTTTCCTTACTGATAAAACTTCTCATCTCGAAGTGCTGTTTCCCTAGCAGAACTAGGTCTATTACATTACTGGGTTTAATGATATCACATTATTAACAAGCTTCAAGTTTGTAAAAAATAACAAAAGAAAGTGTGCTTCCTACTTCAAAACTCGACCGATATAGCTCTAAAAAGTTGTATTTAGTTGTCTTGTTTTTTTTCCTCTTTCGTGACCAGCCAAACCAGGCGTAGTCATAATAATGGCTCACGAGAGAACATGACGTTTCAAAGCACGGGGCCCAGCGCTGCAGTCGTCAGCGCGCTGCGTAGCGTTGCGTAGTTTTTCCGCTGGCGCGTCACAGGGTGAGACCGGCGAAGGTTGCGCCCGTGACCGCGCCCGCCCGCCGCGTGTCGGCCGCCCGTCGCGCAGTATCGCATCGCGCTCGCTGCTTCTCGGACCTCCTCCGAGCGACCAGACCCGAGAGGTCGCCACTGCACCGGTGACCCCGCGCCGCGAGTGATGTGCCCCCGCTGACATGTGCAAGCGGCGAGTGAGTGTTGTGAAATGCGCGAGAGGTGACCGACGCCGACGGCCCACCGGACCTTAGCCATGTGGACTTTCTTGCTGCCCATACTCACCCTCGTCCATTTAGGCGGTGGGGCCACTTTCGCTCCCAACAAGGAGCTCCTCGAATGCGCGAGGTTCGTTGCAAATCACCCATGTCGAGTACTCATTCCGCTAACTTATTACCGAAATTAATTCATTCGTTCAGGGACCTCGGATGAGCTACAAAAATAATTTAGATGGGCACGCGAAACAACCGTCTGGGCGTCTGGTTTACTATAACAATTATTTTATCTATGTCACTATTGGCGGCTGCGAGAGCATCTCTCGTTAATTGGATGGGTTATTTTTGAAAATCTACATGAAGCTACATTATATACGTCTGCGACACTCACTGCAGATTAAATTTGTAATAAGCTGCTTCAAATTAAATAATGTAATTGTAATTTTAACAATTTTCTTTCTACGTTTGAAATGTTTACAGTTTTGTCAATATGTGAATTATGTATTATTGTCAATAAATAGAAAGATAAATAAAGGTATCGTTCCACCAGTCCAGACACCGTAAATCACATGCTAATGTGCAGTAAAGTATTGCAGTCATTATCGAATTGTAGTATAATTATAAATAAACCGTGCACTGCAGCCGCGGCTGGCAGGGTCGACGATTTTGGACAGACGCGCGGCGACAATTTGGCAACTGTACCTCTTGTTGACAAAAACACCGGTGCAACAAAAATGCTTTATCCCTAAAGGTGTTGAAGTACTCAAAAACGTGTTTAACACTCATCATTTTTGATAAATCAAAGTGATTAAGATTACTTTATTCAAGAAAAACATAGAAAGTTCAATATTAAATCAAAAATTTTAAACATATAAAAAAGAAAGTTTACTTTGATCGAAGTTACTTAATTAGTAAATAATGTACCTAATGTTTAACTGATTTTAAAAGCAACACACTTATCTTTTAAACGTTTTGGCAAAGACATTTTGCGGACGAATTTAACTAGAAAAAGCAGGATGAAACTGGTTTTTGAAATATGGCCCACTACGACAAGTTGGCCTCAATATAATCGAATAACGTATATAATTTTCTAGCTAGTCTTGACAAAAGTTTTACATTAGCTTCGAATACGTTGCATCTAAGATTACATTTTCACAGATTTTCTTTTAAAACTTTTAGTATTTTTACCTGACCTGATGCAGGTCAGGTAAATGCGTTCAGCTGTATCTAGAATGTTACAAATCCGTTTGGTAAATAATATTTATTAAGAAAAAAATAACTAAACTATCAGTTTTTTTATTGACTAACAGTTTTTATTATCACTTTAGAACTAAGTACATTAAAAAGTGAATTCCCCACATCAAACCGTCCAAACTATCGCCTTCCACTAATAATAAATCGTAGCGCCAGAACAACAGACTCATCAAGGCTGCAACAGACGCAACAACGTCTAACCCGTCCGTAGTAAACACAATACCCCACTAACAACAATAGAATACGGACCGGCCAAAATTAACCCCGTTTATCACTATTTGCGTCACTGATACCCCAAATAAACCAAGTGCCTAACTGTGACAACTGAAATAACTGTTCCAAATACCGAGTGCAAGTGCGTCGGTTGTCTCGCGTTGCATAATTGTACGCACTATTTTGACGCATCTGTGACGTAGTTATGCGATGTGCAGATTTATATTAGTACTATCAGGTTGAGTCTTATGTCTGTATGACTTCAAAAAACAAGCACGTATAACAAAGGGTTAAAAATACGCTTAAGATTATTATTATCCTTAATCCTAAATGCGAAAGTCCGTTTATTTGTTTGTTTGTTTGTTACGCCTTTACGTCTAGCTAGAGAATCTAGATTCGTCAACTACTGAACCGATCATCATGAAAATTTACATACACATTGTCGGGGGTGCAGATTCACTAGTTAATCTGCAGATTAACGGATTCCGTACTTTCACGGTAACATAAACATTAAAAAGATTAGAATAATCCTTACTAATATTATAAATGCGAAAGTCCGTTTGTTTATTTGTTTGTTTGTTTGTTACGCCTTCACGTCTTAACTACTGAGCCGATCATCATGAAATTTTGCAAAGAAGTTGTTAGGGATACAGAAAAGGACATAGGGTACCTTTCATCCAGAAAAAACGTACAGTTCCCGAGGGATAGAAAAAAAACTGTCCACGCAGACGAAGTCGCGGGCGGCCGCTAGTATTATATATGTTTCATGTTTGTCAAAAAATTTTGAAAACAATTCGTCTTCAGACTTTTGTGACTTTCAAACATTTTCTGCAAATTGATATAGGTAACAGACCTAATAATTTCATTAGCTCTACAGTTACCAAAACCTAAATATTATGACGTTGAACGCATAAACCACATGTTGTTATTTGGCAGTAAAGTGTTAGAAATTATCATAGGATTTGTACAGCCACATTACACTTGAAGGAACATCAGACGAGTGATGATTTAATAATACAAATATTACACATTCAAGATCTCTGTTTACATCAATTTATTGTTCTCGTACGTACGACTACAATCTCGTATTATCATCTGTTCTTCTGTAATCATGTAATCTATTGTACTTACCTAGTAATATAATAATTGTAAATTATTTTCCTCGAAACGATGATCTGCATTTACAATTGTTCAAACAATAAAAACCAATCATATTTCTAAATCTCCAGAGATATCCATCAATTAAGCAAACTTAAAGTCAGAAAAATTACATGCTACTCATAGATTTTCTATACGCAGAAAAAATCAACCGGACGTGACAAAGTGAATCAGTATAATGATATACCATTTAAGAGTTATCTACTCTACCATATGTCTTGTAAATATCATACGTGTATAACACAAAAAATATTGCTGATTGTAAAAAATAGTACTTATTTAAGGCTGTAGACGCGCATCACGTTCCATTTTTAAATTTTCCATACAAATGATCGAAACATCTCTGCGCGAACCGTAATGAGGGCGAACATTGAAAATTCCTATTAAATTATATATTAGATATAAGTATATACAAAATACGCAATACAATAGACAAATACATCATTATTTCTATGAAAAATAAAAAATTACTTTAAAATCTGTAAATGCCAGTAAAAAAACATGTCAAAGTTTACCTATTTGAGCATTTATTAATATTTTATTTCTCTGTGATTAAAATCATTTTTTAAAATTTTTTCTCTATAGGGCACTCCTTGACAATACAAACAATAAGTGAAAAAATAAATATGAGTCGTATTCTTATTTGTTACAGCTGAAACGTTTTTCATAAATACCTCTGACAAGCAAATTTGGAATTTCACTTGAACAGATTGTCTTTGTTTTAAAATACCTGATAATTTATTATGTTTTTCTCTCTATACGGAACTAATTTAAGAATTTTGCTTCCTAAAACTAAAGTTTACATCAATAGTAATGCTTTAATTCTTTAGATAACTTGTTTGGAAAAACGCTAATATCTTTGAAATGCGTATATACAGTCTTAATAACAAAGTGACTTGCAAGAAGAGATGAACGCAGCCGCAAAATCTTGGTCAAGGCTTGCTATTTCTTATATCTAGATTTAACTTGTAAATCGTTTCGTTATAATCCAATTTAAGTACTTAGCTCGCGATTTTTGTTAGCGTGCTAACAAAGAACAAAATACGGGAAAAATATTTAAAGGATAGTTGCCGACGCAAACGTCACGCAATTGATTACTTAAATATCTTCATTAGACTAAAATACAAGTTAAATAAGTTTATTAAGGGATTGATTATTACTAAAGTTTTACCGATTACTCATCCACTAACAAAAATGTAAACAAAGGTGTTGACAGATCAAAACAAAAGGAAATTGTAGTATACTTGGAATAAACACATTTACATGTTTTTTCACCACAAACCCAACAAAAATATATATAGTAGATTATACTGAATCATGAGTTTTACGGAAAAAACAGTAAATACTTAAATATTTCATGACTAGCTGATGCCCGCGACTTCGTACGCGTGGACTTTATGACTCCGGCGTATGCATATAAATATGAACTAATGTAGTTACATAAGAAAATAATTGTAGTAGTGTTATTATGTTAAAAGTTACTAAATTATTTTTATTTTACTTTTTTAATTAATATTGTGAACATGTAAAAGTACTAAATTTCTCTATAAACTATGTTTCTATGTCTTTCCTTCAATATGAAAAGATCTGAAGCTATACGTTAGTATATACTGGAAAAAGACACATAAAGTTGGCCATGCGAAAAACAACCAGTCCTTATATCGACACCAGCGGCTTTAAGCGTCTGGTATTTAGGCAAGTCGATATCAAAAATTAAGCCCTAATGTTACCACTTTCACCACGTAGAAGTACTCCTAGCTTATGTTATTATATTATGCTAAATACCTTCAACCTGACCCCCTACCCAAAGTAACATGTGCAAATCTTCGTTATCGCTTCGCTTTCGGAACATGTATGGGATTGACATAAGGTTTCGTTAACTATTGAATTTTATAACGTCAATTCCATAAATTTTTCGGAGCGAAGCGATAGCGAAAATGTGTAAATGCTCAGACCCCCTAGCCAAAGTAACATTTGCAAATTTTCGCTATCGCTTCGCTTCGAAACATGTATGGATTTGACGTTTTAAAATTCGATAGTTAACAAAACCTTATGTCAATCCCATACATGTTTCGAAAGCGAAGCGATAACGAAGATTTGCCAATGTTACTTTGGCTAGGCCCTCAGATCTGTTAGATTTCCACATCAGATGATCTTCGTTTTTTTGTAAACACATGTTTATATGCAATTAAATTAAACTTGGTTCTGCATCAGGTATTCCAGATCTTCAATTTTTGTACATCAACAAAAAATGCTCATCAGGCTAAACAACTGTTGCTAAGGTGTCATTTTTATATTTTGAATAGTTTAGCTGGACTATTATGGTTCTGCATCAGGTGTTCCCAGATCATCGATTTCTATACCTCAACAAAAAATGCTCATCAACCGGAACAACCTTTGCTAAGGTGTCATTTTTATATTTTGTATAGTTTAGCTGGACCATTATGGTTCTGTATCAGGTGTTCCAGATCATAGATTTTTATACCTCAACCAAAAATACTCATCTGGCTGAACAATTTTTGCTAAGGTGTCATTTTTATATTTTGTATAGTTTAGCTGGACCATTTTGGTTCTGCATCAGGTGTTCCAGATCTCCGATTTTTATACCTCAACAAAAAATGCTCATCAGGTTGAACAACTTTTCCTAAGGTGTTATTTTTATATTCCTTATAGTTTAGTTGGACCATTATGGTTCTGCTGCATCAGGTGTTCCATTTTCCAAAATCAATCATACCCTAAGTTATGCCCAGGTTTAACAGCTATATAACAAAAAAAGTTTCATTCGAATCCGTTCAGTATTTCCGGAGATTAGCGTGTTCAATCAAACAGACAAACAAACAGACAAACAGACACACTTTTTTTTCAAATTCTTACTCTACTACTATGTCTCCATCGCCCCAAATATATATTTTTTGAAATATATGTAATGTACAGACACACTTTTTTTACTGTTTTATTATATGTAAGGATAACAGCTTTATAGTAGAAAACATTTGTATGATGCTGTGCGTGCACACATCAACCTTTGTTTCATTTTATAAAATTTTATTTATAGTAGTAACATTCGTCTTTTGTCTTTGGGGGAAGTTTGTGATTTTGTTAGGAGTTTTTAGTTATTAAGTCATTTTTAATAGGTATCAAAAATTGTTAGGATACTTATGTATCAATAAAGAAACAACAATAAAATTACAACTAATTATCATCCTACTTTAAAAATACCTTGAATGACATAATACTTATTATGACTCAAAAATATACATTTAAAAAGTATAAAAGTTACCCAAGATTTTTATCTGAAAATGTAACTATCAAGGTCAATTTGACAGTGACATTTAATTTTCTTTGTTTACATTTTTGCTAGGAGATGAGTAATCATAATCAGACTTTACTAATAACTTTTCATAATAAAGTTTTAAAATTGAGAAACTATAATTTCAGATATCTTTTTTGAGTCTTACCTTTGAAACCACATTTTTTTACTTACTAGATCTTAGAGCATTCAGTTGGTTGAATATAAGAATGAATGAAGTTGGGTAAATCTAGTTTACCTAAAACTTTCATCTAAATTCACTTCCTGGAACTGTTCTAAAAATATTTTGGAGTTGACTTTTCTAAATAATATAAACATTTATAAATAGAAGACGTCAAACAAAAAATAAAACAAATGACATATTTTTGTAGACATTGACCAATCGAAAACACTTTGGATAATTTTTCTACAAATAAAATAACAGAAAATTTATCCAAACCTTAACCTTTAATGATGTTAAATAAATCTTGATAGCGTTTGATAACCACGGAGAGTTTCTTTGATACGAGAGCTTGATTTCGGCAGACGGACGGGCCTGGCCGGGAGCCAGCGTTGTCACGTGGTACTCAGTACTATCATCTTTTTACACACACTTTAAACGTGTACTGATCATTCGATTTCTTTTGTCAAATAAGTATTCTATCAATTTATCAATTCTGCTTCAGTCTTAGAGTAAAATGCTCTAAGGCTGAATCCATAACCAGTTTTCATCAATACTTTTTTTTAATTTTCCATATAAAAGTAACAAAATTTTTTTTCAGATTTATAATGAAAATGATATATAAAAATAGATAATTATGTATAATTAAGATATCGAAATAATAACCACAAACTAAACTTTTCGTGACATTCTACACAATTCTGTTAACATGTTCTTTCGACTTCAAAGAAACATTTTTACCACTACATCTTGCCAAGATATTTATAACTGTACCCGTATAATTTAATTACGCTGATAAATTAAAAAATCGGCTAAGTGCGAGTCGGACTCGCGCACGAAGAGTTCCGTATCAAAAAACGGAACAAAATCACGTTTGTTGTGGAAGCCCCACTCAAATATATATTTTATTATGTCTTTAATATTTGTTGTTTTAGCGGCAACATAAATACATCATCTGTGAAAATTTCAACTGTCTAGCTATCACGGTTCATGGGATACAGCCTTGTGACAGACAGACAGACGGACCAGGGGAGTCTCAGTAATAGGGTCCCCGTTTTTACCCTTTGGGTACGGAACCCTAAAAATGGAGTAGACATTACGGCTTTGGCGGAGTCAAGAGCCCCTCAAAATTTAGCACTGCTATTTTCTCTTATGACCGCTGGCAATAATTTTAGAAAGAAATAAAAATCTGTCTGGTGCGCGTCTGCTGATAAACGCTGTTAGTCGTCGGCTTGCGTTGGATTGGATAGAAAACGATTAAGAAAATAAAAAAAAAACAATTATCAGCTTCGAATCCGAAGCTTATTTACGATTTTATCTACCACCGTAAATGTAATCGATCTCAATTGATTATAATAGTCTATCGAAAGATTGAGAACTGGATTACTCCCGACGCGATCGATCGAGATAGAGTTCGAATGGAGTAAAAACCATGGAAACCATTTTCAATGTACAAAAATAACAGATTTTTGACGATTATTCCATCCATGTAAACTCGATTCCGTCGAGAGTATGGGGGCTAGAAAATTATATTATAATTTATTGAAATTTAAAATTCAGATAATTTAATCTCTAGTTCTTACAACTTTCATATACAAAGCTTTATTTCAAATACAAAAAAGAATATCTAATTTAATGAAAGAACGGTAATTTTTTCTTATTAATGTGGTTCTCATATTCTGGTCGATCATTGTATAAAATGTAAAGCAAGTCAATACTCTAAGTAAAAAGGTGTCGACTGAGAAAAAAAAATAGCAACTGACCATCCAGGTTGTAATTTAAGAAAAAAATAATATCAACCGACCAACCAGGTTGTCAGTTAAGAAAAAAATAATATCAACCGACCAACCAGGTCGTCAGTTAAGATAAAATAATATCAACTGACCAACCAGGTTGTCAGTTAGGAAAAATAAATATCAACTGACCAACCAGGGGGCTAATTGTCTAATTTAAAAATCTATCGCAATCGCTTTCGTTTGACAGATGGATGTGACACATTGCTGCATTTCTTTGGTAAGTTTTTATTTTTTGCCAAAAAGAAGCTTCAATGTGTTACATGGTGAAAGCGATTGCGATAGATTTTGAAATTAGACAATAGAAAGGCAGGTTGTCCGTTAGGAAAAATAAATATCAACCGTCTAACCAGGAGACCAGCTCGACAAACCATCCCATAAGGTAGACAAACCATGATATATTTTTACTTAGAACAATGGCTTTACCCATATCTCAAAATTATTTGGGTTCGGTACAGTACCTACGTTCTTTTTTCCATATTTTCCTGTTACCCGTCATATAATCATTCCATCCCTTATCATATCCATCAAGCTATCAACGTTTATCTGGTCATACTGTATCATTTATTTCAAAAAAATAACTAAACTTTTAATCCAAAAAAGTACCAAGTAAAATAAAACTCGTTCATTTTCTACCGATTCTTACACAAGGCCCTTCGACTATACTGAAGCGGCTTTGTTCTCTAACGCGTGTTTCAGGTTTTACATTTCCGTTATGAATGCGTACAAATAACACGAAGTTACCGCAGAATATTTCGCAATATGTAAGCAAGCAGCAGATGTTACGGGACATAATAAAAATATGCAAATAAACAAAGTAACAACATGTAGTAAACAAGTTGGCTGTTTTTTCTTAAATGTAAAACTTTTTTACTTTGGCTTTAATAGCACACTAATTAATAGTTTATTGTAATAAAGCGGAAAGAACTGTTTATCAAACTCCTTATTACTGAAGAAAATTACGAGTATAAATGTCATGTACCGTGTAGAGATGAAAAAGGTGCGTGATACGGAAATATGAAAAATTACTATGTCTAGTTCACCATGAAATCGCGTGTGAAATCCTCTACTGAATTTATACCTACACGAAAAAAAACGTTTTCAGATATATGATAAATATTAATATCCGCGAACTATAATATGTGGTTTACCATTCTTTTGTTTCATGAAGTCGGTTATAAATAATTATTAGTCGTATGTCCTAATGTGATGAGATGACCCATCATAATCTTGACCATGGATCTCCATCAATCTATTATTTAGTTTAAAGACCAACCAAATTATACAAATAAAGATTTCACTTAATAAACGACAGTAAAAAAGTAGTTAAGTAGTTACCTTATTTAAAATTTTGACGGAAGAAAAATTTAAATTCACTTATGTAGGTGATAGGTGATTTAATTCAGGAACTAATTACCGCAATTTCACAATGCATATCATGTATACGTTTTGTATGCTAGGATGTGTTTGGTATATTTCGTATCCATTTGTGTAACACTTTTGTTTAAGATTATTAATGTAATTGAATTTTTTTAACAAAATATTGAAAGAAAAAATCGACTCACCCGTAGCAGCTCAGACAGCTGCTACGGGTGAGTCGATTTTTCTAGTATTTTTTCACTTAAATATATTAATTATTTTAATATGAAAATAGCATTGTGAATGCCTAAAATCAAAATTTTCAATAACTTTTATTTAAGTTAGAATACTCAGGTGATATAATTTATGAAAACTTTCATAATACTTACTATCATAGCCAATTATTGCACAACAATCAATTTCACCGTAGTTTCAACTTCGAGATTAAAAACTTTTGATATATTTCTAACTGACAATTAACGTACAAGATGAAGAAATTCTATTCAATATTTTGTTAAAATTATACCCAACTTCATAAAGGAGCTCGAGAACTTACGCAAGGATCGGTCATGGGATGGGTGACCAAAAATGTATTATCTCGAGCTCCTTCGTGCTTTGGAAGGCACGTTAAGCCATTGGTCCCGGGTACATTTGCAGTCGTTAACACCCACCAGTCCAGATTGGGCCCGCGTGGCCCATCCTTCTTATCCACTCCTGTGCCCCAACAGTGGGGACATTTAAAATGGCTGGTGGTCAATGGTCATTACCCAACCATAAGAAATTAAAGAAAACAACACTTTTTCTCGGAGCTCGGTGGCGCAATGGTTTAGCGCCTGGCCCAGCGATTGTGGAAGTTAAGCAACGTTCGCAAAGGTCGGTCATAGGATGGGTGACCAAAAATTTATTATCTGCTGCTTCGGAAGGCACGTTAAGCCATTGGTTCCGGGCCCCGGGTACATTTGCAGTCGTTAACACCCACCAGTCCGGATTGGGCCCGCGTGGCCCATCAGTGTCTCATACTTGGATAAAAAGTATTCACTCCTGTGCCCCAACAGTGGGGACATTAAAAATGGCTGATGGTCAATGGTCATTACCCAACCATAAGAAATTAAAGAAAACTACACTTTTGCTAAGAAGCATAATAAATGACTGCATAATTAGCATAATTATAATAAATTGATGGCCTAGAGCGATACAAAAGTATTAATTTCCCGTTTGACACATTCGTGCCCCACAGAAGACATGCGAATTCAGTTTCTTAATTGCAAGTTGCACTAGCTACGTGCACAAGGTTAGTTCAAACTTGATGCAAAACCATAATTTTTTGCTAGTCATTATAGTGCGGCACCCGTAAAATACACCGTTATTTTTAAAGAATATCTAAAATAAAAAGGGGTGTTGAGACCACGTTAATGAACAACTTTTACTATGGGCCAACCACGAAATCGCAAAAAAAATCAGCTGTTCCGTACATTATAGGTTGTACTTTTCAATGGAACAGCTGTTTTTTTTTGTGATTTCGTGGTTGGCCCCATGATAAAAGTTGTTCATTAACGTGGTCTTAACATCCCTTTTCATTTTTACCGACTTCAAAAGGAGGGAGGTACTCAATTCGACCCGTTTTTTTTTTTGTTTTTTGTATGTACACCGATTACTCGAAGACGGCTGAACCGATTGAAATGATTCAAACGGTATTAGATCAGGTTTGTTCTCAAGTTGGTCCCATTTTCTAAAATTTTGAAATCGGTTCAGTACTTTTCAGGAAAACCTGAAAATACTGTCGTTTTCGTGACCATTTTGTGAACTTATACGGTTTATCGACCATATCTTCTTTGTTTATGTACCGATTTAGATGATTCTTTTTTTGTTTGAAAGAGGATACTTTAGAGATGATACCATTTTGATTTCATTGTTATTGGACCTTGGATATCAAAGATACGCAAGGGAACTCCTCAAAATCAAATAGGAAATGTATAGTGATTACTCTAAAAATAATAAAAAAAAATAGTTTAAAAACAAAAAACCGACTTCAAAAAACCTGAAAATAAAAACAAAAACAGCTTCAAAATTAAATACCTGTAAAAAGCAAGAAATAATTTTCTAATCACTACATACCTACGCATATCACTGTAATAAAACACGTCTATTGAAGTCGGGTGGGGCTGGAGGACAACTTCTTTTTTTTATTCTAAGAGCCCCACCCGACTTCAATAGACGTGTTTTATTACAGTGATATGCGTAGGTATGTAGTGATTAGAAAATTATTTCTTGCTTTTTACAGGTATTAAATTTTGAAGCTGTTTTTGTTTTTATTTTCAGGTTTTTTGAAGTCGGTTTTTTGTTTTTTAGAAATACTTTGAAAATAACGGTGTATTTACTTAACGAGGTTATTATTTTAGTAATAAACTAATCTCAAATTATTTTATTACGCGTACGCGATTCCTTCTTTTAGCACAACAACATTTGTTCATAGAGTTGTTTCGCTATGTACTACCTTCTTAATTACTATGGGCTAACATAATAATTATGTCTTATCTATCTATCTACACTGGCCTGCAAAACTAAGTACTACAGAGGTCTATTTTCATACAAACGAGGTAACTTTGAAGCATTGGTTCTCCGCCCAGGATTAAACGTGGTGTGATCTGATGATGGCCATCCAGGGAGTGAATGGAGAAGATTCAGATCCCCATACACACCCAATAGATCTGATCAGCATTCTTTGGTTTGCATAAAAATCAAACCAATCCTTGGTTTGCATAATTATTTTTTACATAAGTACCTAATTTACTGTTGCATGGTTTTTGTGATTAATATAAATTAATTGTTCGGAATAAATGATTAAGCAGTTTAGCTTAATATTATTCTACATAATAAGATAATGTTCTATTTTAGTAAAAAAATACAGGGGCATCATTAATCCATGACTAATATATTTTATTTAAATACTGGACAGAAGTAAAAAAAACTATCAAAACAATGAGATGTGAAGTGCCAAGAATAAACAAAAATACTGAGATGAAAATGAAGAATATACACTTTTAAACTTTCGCGTTGCATTTTATTAGATTAGGAACACAGGTTTTAAACGCGATTTTAACTAAACATAGGTGTTGAAGACCTACCTTTTTCCCGACGTTTCGACCGAGTTGCATCGGCCGTGGTCACGGGCTGACTCTAATAAAAAGAAAATGAAGAACATATGTAATAAGATGATAATAAAACCATAAGACAAATTGCATTGTGATTAAGAAGGAATGAATATGAAACTAAATGAACTAAAGACTTAAATGGCTATTGGCTACGAGAAAATTCCAAACAATGTCTGAGATGTGGAAGTAATTAAAACATTATCTAAATGGGGGCATATTTGCCCTCCTACAATATAAATTCACCAAAGGAAAATATATATTTCACAATCACGATATGTATTGTCTTTATTTTCAAATAAAAAAAAATTCAACAATTCAAGTTTTTTGAGTTAAGTATTTATGTTCTTTAACAAACTAAATTAACTTTATTTTATGAAATATACATAATTAAAACATATATTAATTTTAAAAAATAAATAACATTAACTTAATTAACTAAATTAAACAAAAAAATATATAATCACGGAAAACCATACAAAAATTAATTCATTATTATATTTTCGATCTCGCATTGACGAAACGGTCGGATAACGTCCCTAAGGTCCTTATCCGTAGCATATGCTACGACTACGAACGACTACATACTACGACGCTACGAATTTTGACACTGATGATAATATTCCTTCCTGCCGTACAAATAAACGAAGAATAAGTTTATACTTAGAATAACCAAAAATATTACTTAGCAATATTACTCCTAAAAACAAAAAAACATAAGTACCTATACCACGTGTTACAAAAAACCCCTAATGATAAACTAATAATATGGTAGATATAGAGACCATCAAACTAAACATCTTTTACAGCTGATTTTTTTTCGCGATTTCAGCTGTTTCATACAAACATTAATAACAAAAATATCAAATGTATGTTTTTTTCGCGATTTCAGTGTTGGTCCCTTAGTAAAAGTTGGTACTATTCTACTGTATTCGGCATTAGGGGTTGTATTGTCACGTTGTTTATATCATAAACTTAATATTAAGTTTATGTTTATATACATTATCCTGGTGTCTAATGAATCCTACCTTTCTTCCAGCCAGATCCTGTACATGGACCAGCATATATACCAGATACCCACAGACTACAATAGGAACATTCCACCCGGTAAGAAATTAAATATATTTCAATAAATAATTTCTAAATCAAAGTATCATCTTTAGATGAATAAATAATGAAAAATATTAGAAAAAATCGACTCACCCGTAGCAACTCAGACGGGATTCGAACCCGCGCCCTTGGGATTCCGGCCCAATGCACTACCAATTATGCTACCGAGCCACTAATGAATTTGGCGAAATTTTCTAATACTTTTTACGTTTCCACTGAAGATCAGCGCCATCTCACCAATGTGAAGAGAATTACTTCGACATTCGAAAGCAGCCCCATTGCGGGTGCTTGACAATCAATTAAGGTGAAACAGACATATAATAGTTTTTAAAGAAGATATTTTTAAACTTTTAGATTTTTGCATTCACAATGCTATTTTTTTATATTAAGATGAATAAATAATGAAAAATATTAGAAAAAATCGACTCACCCGTAGCAACTCAGACGGGATTCGAACCCGCACCCTTGGGATTCTGGCCTGAGTTGCTACGGGTGAGTCGATTTTTTCTAATATTTTTCATTATTTATTCATCTTAATATAAAAAAATAGCATTGTGAATGCAAAAATCTAAAAGTTTAAAAATATCTTCATTAGCTCGTAAGAATCATTTTTCGCTGATCTGTGCTTTTTCGCATTTAGCCATATATATACTTACATTAGATGTTCATTAACAACAAAGATGATACATCAAATGAGCATAATGGCTTATCTGACGAAATCTAAATGCAAATGTCATACATACAAATCGGAAAACTTAAATATTTTGTACATATGGATTCGATTGCAGTGTTTAGCCAAAAAACTATAGGAATATTGTCTCCCATAAATAATGTATTTTTTCTGTAATCTTAAATAGGAAAAAATTGCTGCTTATTAAATGAGTTACTATATGTGGGAACCATGACATTGCTACTTTGTTAACGTTAAATATACCCCTATCTTAGGGATAATTGAACAAAGTAAAAAATAATAATCTATCTATCTTCTGAATCTAGGTAAAAAAATATCCAGAAGCAACAAAAATACCTTGTATATTTATACTCTATGTGGGAGCCTTGACAATGCTACTTTATACGCGGAAAAGCATATCCAACTGTTTTAAAAACACCCATATCATTACAAGACAATAAAGCTATATTTAGATATAATACGCTTCATAATTAGTAATTATTACTTACGGTGAGGCCTTAACCCGCATTGCGAATTATATGACAGTAAAGTACAGTAAATACCTACTACATTTCAATAGATAAAAATCAGTGTTATAAATAACTGACCATTTATTGCATTTAGCTTAGCTATACAGGCGTAAAGGTAAACACTGAAAACCAGAACTATTATATAAAAAAATCAAGTAACATACTTACAGAATATTAAAACTATACGCGTAGCAAAAGAAATTTGTATCTTTTGCAAAAACCGCATTACAGAAGAAATGAGTTAAAACAAGTACCTACCTACTATTATATCTTGAAAGTTTATTTTTGGTACCAAAAAACTACCGTTTCGTAAAAAGTCATGCACAAAAAATACTTTTACCAACAACCTTGTCAGGGTTGCAACTAGACGAGCGTTACAAATTAGTGTGTACTAAAGTCTCTAAACTTCTGAAGTCAACTATACTATAAGTACTTATTGATTTAAGTGAGTTGCTATTTATAGAGGATATCGGTTCACTGATAGGGCTGAACCAAAAGCTATCCACTCATGGACGGACATTACTCAGCAGGCTCGGACAGCTGTCAGTCATTAGTCAACCAACTAGCGGACAGCGGTGCAAATGCATGTTATTTTAGAAAATCATCGGTCAATCTAAAAATAACTTAAAAAAATACAAAAATATTCATTACGAATCCAAAAATAAAGTTACACACAGACCTTCTTTAAGATAATGAATATCTGTGTCACAATTTAAATGACATTTAGGTTTATAAGAATAAGAACATAAAGTATTAACTACATAATAATTACTATTACCTACTGTTGTTACTGACACCTAGTACTCATTTTAATACTATGCTAACACTTAGTAGGTACCTAATAATGAGGTAATACTATATTGGTATCGCATCGCACTGTTAGATGTCAGTTACTTGTGTGTTAGTATAAAATTTAAAATAGAAATAGTATATAACAATATGGAAATACCGTAAATGCCGTAAATAAAGAAAATTAATATAGGTATTATTATTTCACGATTAAAATACAAACTCTGAGTTCTTTCGTCGTCATTGAAGTTTCCTTAATCGTTTTTAATCTATTTTTTTATAAAGGTAACGTGTCATTAAGACTGAAGATATTTTGTTCTTCAAATTATTATATTTACATTACTGTCGTTAATGTTTAGATCTTTTGTACGTACACACATATAACATACATACACATATTAATCGCATTTTGAATGGTGTTTGACATCCTCTTGTGTAATATATTAGAAAAAATACTTATTATGTCAGTACATAATAGCGTTTTTTCTTACAATAATGTGTCTGACAGTATTGGGATAATCAGTATCGTGACCGCATAATTAAAATATAATAAACGTCGCTGTATCAGTATTGTTTTCCATGGATCATTACTTAAGTATTATTCAACCAATATTCATTTGCGACTTACAATAGTTTCCGTTTTTTTACAGCATCATCGTCACTAAAAGATGTCAATGCGAGGAGTGTTATAAATTATTTGTTACATGTTCAAAAGAACTTTAAACTTTGTGAAATTATAATTAAACGAAAATAAAAATTATCGTCCAATTATTTCACAATTTTAAAGTTTCCAGGTATCTTTAGTTAACCCATAAATCCTTATTGTTTAATTTTAATCCACATTTAATAATCAGCTTAATCACAGTTTTTAACCCAGTCCCATCTATCCGTTCTGTAATTTAGACAACAATATGAAAGGAACAGCCGAAATTATTGTTTCCTTTTGCTATTTGATTATGTTTTATTCTGTCGTTTGGCATAAAATAGTTTAATGAATGAACGTTCTGCACCAGAGCACGTTCTCTCAAACTAATATTAGAAATAAACAAATCAATCGAAGAAGATTACCATCTCCGTATCCATTGGCGTCTTACCAATCTGTTACGACACCCAACACGATACTATTCGCAGTCGATTTGTCTGTTATATTTATGTTAATTTGCATGAAGGCTACAATTCGTAAGGTAAAATCACGGAAATCAATTTATATTACAACAATTTCTATGTAAAAAGAGAAGTACCTAACTAATGTATTCATAGATAAGCTTGAGAAGCACATGTTCTTAATTTTATGAAGTTGTAAAAATAGTATTTTCCCAACATTCAAAAAAATACCTACCTAGGGTTGAGCCACATAGCACAGGCCTAATTATATCGAATAAAGTAAAAGATATCATATTCACCCTGTAAGGCCATTGCAACTTATACAGATAAGTAAAGCATTTATTGGAATACTAGCCAGTCCATAAATAACAACACAAACACCAGTACCTGGCACTCCAAATGAAACTTTTCGTCCAGCATTCGATTTACAGTCAGTAAAAGCTCCAAACCCTGCATACTGTAACCGTACATAAGCCCGCGATGGAGCCGTGGCGATATCGCCGCCGCGCCGGCCGCAGTAAAATGCTCATTTACTACAAATCCGTTATAGTTTGTCATAATTCGGGGTAAGATGTCATCTTTTAAAATTTATGAATACTTAAGCCTCTGACAAATTGTTAATCACTTGATTTCAAGTTTTTAAAATCTAATATTTGCGTTTTGATTGATGGTTTCGTTTATGCTAGTTTTATTTTGTATTTGGTATTTTCAGTCGTATCGGCTTAACAAAGGTGTTAATAATAAGTATTAAGACGTTTTTGTTTCCAATAAAAAAACAATAAGACAAGTTTATCGTAGAATACTTTTCTGACAATACAGGATTGTAAAAAGTTATTTATAATATCATCAGGGTTATTTATATTTCTAAAAAAAATCAGCAGACAATATAATACTTTCATCTAATTAATAGTAAAGAAATAACGAATGTTTTATTATGTTACAGGAAAAAACACAACAGTATTCATTGGCGTAAACGTCAACCGAGTGTCTGGAGTCGATGAGAACAAAGGGGTATGTAGGTATCTCATTAATTCCTACTATATTAGCTAATAAACTTTATCTTTAATATTTTATCGTAACAGTGCAACTATATGGAAGAAAAGAAAATTGTTATTTGTTATACTAGAGAGCAAAGTCAATTTGTGCTGCGAGTGATGATTTTTAATCACGAAATAGCGATTGAGTATTCTAGAATTGAATCAGTGAGTTATTTAAGGGCACAAGATATGTCTTCGCCTCTCCCGCCCCCCCCTTTCCCTCTCTTCCCCTCTGTTTCCCTCGCTTCACCTATCTTCCCCTTGCTTCCCCTACTTCCACTCGCTTCCCCATTCTTCCCATCTCTTCCCCTCTCTTCGCTTTTCTTCTCCTTCCTCTTGCTCTTCCTCTTACTCGTCTTTCCCCATCATTCCTTATCCTTATAAAAACGAGTTTCTGAACGAAGCATTCCCTATTTGTTTTTGCGCCGAGTAATTCCAAACGGTTGTTTGAAATAAAAAAAACACTTTTCCTCAAGCTCGCAGCTCAAATCAATTTCGCTGCGAGTTTTTACGTGTCAATCGCGTCCTTTTCATACTGGAGAGAAGAAAAATCTTTTGCATGCACCATAATCATACTCTGTTAAGCAAATTCTGCTAATGCACAAACTAAACCATACATTTAGTGCATGCTCACTTCACAGGCTAAGCTCTGCTAGTTGGCATAAAGGCAATAAAATTTGCAAGAATAAATAATAGTTTTGGCTTTACGTAAATAAATACCGATTACTTATTTATGATTAAATTACTGAGCATGCTTAACGTATAATGCAAGCGTTATTACTAACTTGGTATATTCATAGGAAATCAGTTTCTACGAAAGTTAAATAACATTTGTTACCATGAAAAGTATGCCAGAGACAGCTGAACTTTATTTATTGTGATTTGATAAGTTGGAAAATTGCTAGATCACAATAATCACGTCAGTTCACTTTTCCGAGGAAATAAAAGCGAATAAATGGCAACACTGAAACACGACATGGCGAGACATTGCCCTAGAAATAAAATTGAGGTCGGATGCCAGGCCTAAATTCATGGCACTATTTCATACTTTGACCAAATATTTAACAAATGTGGTAGTTTTTCAGAAAACATTCCCAATTTGTCTATTCTTACAACCCTTCGCAAGGAATGACTTTAAATAAAAGTATACAACGTTTAACAGAATTAATAGCTAAACCAGAATATGGTAGAGGGACCATCAAACTGAACCACTTTTACTATGGGATCAACTCTGAAATCGCGAAAAAAAGTAGCTGTTCCATACATTTTCATAGTTTCGTTATTAGTTTTTGTAGGACTTGGTGCTTTTTTCTCTATTTCAGAGTTGGTCCCATAGTAAAAGTTGTTCAGTTTGATGGTCCCTATATATTCGGCATTAAGAGTTTTTTTGTAACACGTTGTATACTTTATTTTAATAGCTTTACCTACGTCTATCTTAGAGCATTCAAGACGTCTACTTACGTGTAATTCGTGCAACTAATTCCTACACCCTTAAAAGTATACATAATTTATTGACTAGTTCGCCAATTTCCGTTTGTCTACGTGTAAAACATGTTCTAAATTACTTATATCCTCAAATACCAAACAGTCTAAATTAATTGCCAAAACATGAGACATTGGAAATTTGGTCCAGAAATTACGTGACCTAATGCTAAAATAATTCGACTTAATTATCTTATTATGTTGTTGTAAGAACAGTAAAAATTTTAAACACGACAACAAAATGATGAACAGTATAGCCTATCTATACAGATGAGCCTATAATGATTTAGAATTTTAGAATACTAAATAATATAGGTACTAGAAAAAGTTCGACTCGTCACCAGAATTGTCTTAGGCGGGAATCGAACCCGCGACCTTTGGAAGTAGGTATGCTCTTACCAACTGAGCTACCGATTCACTAGTGGCATCGTCGAAAGTCGCGGGTTCGATTCCCGCCTGAGACAATTCTGAGGACGAGTCGATTTTTTCTAGCACCTACCTAGTCTACCTACTTATATTATTCAAAAACTTCAAATTTTTTGAATGATTTAGAACTTTTTCGAATTTTTACTTTCCAAAGGAGATCACTCTTGACGTATTCCTGCAAGTATCATGGGAGGAGAAGCGGCTTCACGTGCCGCAGAACACACCGTTCATCGACCTCCCGTGGGAGTATCGGCAGCTGATCTGGACTCCGGACCTGTACATCTGGCAGCTGCAGACGATGAAGATCCTGTCGGTGCTGCAGGAAATGGCCTCGTTGCGGCTCTACACCAACGGCACCGTCTCAGTCAGTATTGGGTTCGTCTACTTTATCATTTAATTCACTAACTTATTGAATCTTCCCACCTGTGAAATGATCTGGGGGTCAAGTCTGCTAATGTTTTCGTCAAAATCGTAGTTCAATGGTGTCTAATGGTAATGTTTTTTGAAACAGTTCTTGTTTCTTAAACCCAAAATCAAGACACAAAATGTTTCCGTTTTGGGTTTAAGAAACAATGTGTTTCGGTTTTGGGTTTAAGAAACAAGAACTGTGTCAAAAAGCATTATCTACCATTCAAACACCATTGAACTACGATTTTGACGAAAACATTAGCAGACTTGACCCCCTGGTGGTTAAGTCGAATTTTTTCTAGTACTTATAGGTAATTATTTATAAATCTTCTTTATTGTGATACTTCTAAGAGGAAAAAGATGGAGATCATTGTATTTTAATATACCTATAAGTATACTACACAGGGTGTTCCAAAACTTTGCCACACGGAGGGAAAGTGCCTTAAATATTGAAGATAGGAAATACTGAAAAAAGACTTCATTTTATTTTTAAAAAGAACTGCATTCAAAGATTTTCTAAAAAATCGCATACGATTCGATACAAATTGATCCAATCCGTAAGTACCTAATAATTAAAATTTAAATGTTAAATTTTGCGGTCTACCTTTTTTTTAAGATGCTGTGTCAGTTAAGAAAATATAATCCTTATGAGTAACCCTTTCGATTAGTATCGCAGAAATAAATAAAATCATTTTTTTCGTTTTTGGTGGGTTCGATTCCTGGTTAAGCCAGGCGATTTTTAAAAAAGCTTTGAATTCAGTTCCAATTATTTTTAAAAACAAAATGAAGTCTTCTTTCAGTAAAATTTCCTATCTTCAATATTTAAGGTACTTTCCCTCCATGTGGGAAAGTTTTGGGACACCCCTGTATATCTACCTATACTTTTAAATTGAAGGGTAAAACTCGTATTTTTGAAATACTTATTTGAGATACCGAAATCTTATGTTAGGAATATATTCAGCTTCTTTATTTATAGTGTGAGTGAATTATTAGTATGAAGTTAAATATATAGGTCAATGCGACTTAGGTTCTTTCAAACATACACAAGAAGTAGGTAAATAAGAAGATTAAAGAAAAAACGGTGATTGAGGAAACAAAATATTCCAATTAACCAACTGTATTTTTTATATAAAAAGCTCTGTGTTTATTTTGGCACTCAACAATAGAGCAGTTATTTCAAATGTAGACGACGCTGACGTATGAAATGAACGCATAAAATTAATTTTAACATTTAACACGGTCCTCTACAAAACAAGTGGTTTTGATGAAAGATTAATGATGTAGTTCGCAGCGAATTAAACACTCAATTTACAAGGAAACGTTGTTTAAATTCGTGATTGTTTTCAGTGCGACTATTACCATCAAATGCGAAATGGACTTCGTTCTATACCCGCTGGATGTGCAGAACTGTGACATAGATTTTAGTAGTTGTAAGTATATCAAATTAATTAGTTATGTTTTTTACCCAATAAGTAATTTGACTTGTCTCTTCATTTTAAGAGTTTCAAGAATGTAGCAAATAGTCAAATTTAGACAATACTGTTTGGGGTCAAAACCCCATTCATAATGTTCTGATGAGTTAAATTCAGTCAATCTTTCAGAATTATGACGATTAAATTACTTGAACCCATTTCAGACGAAGATTTAAAAAGTACCAAAGCCCCAATAGCCACATTACATACCTATGCTCTCCTAATGTAACGAAGCAAGATGCATTGCAATTATGCAAGACCTTGCAGCCCGCAACATGTAGGTTATCTCACTACTACGGTTTCTTTCTCGTCTTGATCGAACATCCGAACAATGTCAAGTTTGAATTATGTCGTAGAAAACATACAACATCCTCTGTCTTAAATTAGTTGGCGTTTATGGCTTCAAAACCCTTTTAATAAGTCGTTTTAACACGATGATTTGCATTTTATTCTTCCTGTAACTATTAATCACCTTCGAAGATAAAGTCTATTAGCTGACGAGTAATAAGCCAATCTATTAGTGAATTTTAATCACTCACACACAACCTTGATAAGTAAATAAAATAAATCAATCTTTCCAAGGCTTAGATAAAATATATTCATATTGAATGATTCACAAATAGGACCAGACATTAGGACCCGACCGAGACGTATTAATGACAGTCTACGTACCGACCATCTGCTTCTTAGAACCCATTTTACTATCCACCCAGTCATAATAATGTTTAACGGCATCTTTTTTTAGACAAGTACACAACGCAAGATGTGCGGTTCGAGTGGCGAGAAGTGGCTCCCTGGCTAGGATTGGGGCTGGTCGGCGAGCATCGGAACCAGTACCGGCTCCCGAAATACGTGGTCACCTTCGCCACCGACAAAAGTAATCATATTCGCAATTTTGGTGAAGGTAAATGTATATTTATTGCTTTGCGCTTCAGTTTGTGGCCGTACTAACTGTTCCACTAACGCTACGCATTGTCGCTGATCGCTGGCATGCCGCTTGTTTGGCTCGGATGTCATTTAGACGGGATTTTATGTGTCTTCTTATTATGTTTTCTATTTCAAAACCAAAGTTTTGGCGTCACACGGAAAAAGTTACGCGACAACACATTGTTGCCCATAGTGCAAGCGTCAGAACGCTGTAATAATATATTCTGCAGCTGCTTGATTGCTACTTACGAGTATATGAGCAGTTAAATAATAACTGCATGTAATAATGGTACATAGATACCGTCAATATTAGTACCTACTTATAATGGTTCACCATTTACAATACACACACATATTCAATGTACTTACCAATATTTTTCATATTTACCTACCTAAATATATATACACGGCGGCGTGCAATTTATATGAGAAGTTTAACTCATCTACCCTATCAATGATTTTGCTCAGTCCACCATTACATTCTACTATTCATCAAACTCTCAGCATCACCAACGTTAACAGTGAAAGAGAGGAGCAATATCAGCAATAGAGTAGGTACCTAAATACTTATCTATGAAAAAATACAAAATTCCGAGAAATAACTTATTTCAAAGAATAAACTGCTGGTAAGACTGAGTGCAGAAATTGGTGCCCGTGATAGGTAACTTAACCGATTTAGTGACCAAAAAACCTGTTGATAAAACATCCGTGCCAAACAATCCTCATTGTTAATAATATAGTAGGTAGGTTATGTAGGTATTTAGATGGTTATGTTTTTCGGTATACCTATGTCTGTCTATGTGTTTGATTCGAGAATTAAGTATAATAGGATGTGTTTAAAAGATGTGTCAGTATCAAGTGTAACACATTGTTGTTTTTTGTTCCCTTACACTATAGTAACTTATACCACTTGTAATGTAGGTATTAGATGGTTTTACCTAGTAGATACTAACCACCATTCATATATTTTTGTCATTAAAGCATGTTTAGTTAGGAAAATATAAGTAAGACCATTAAAATTCCTGTTCATTTTTAAATCCTTTTTAAGTTTACTTTTCTGTCACACGCTTTAAATGCACTTATCTCTCAAGCGTACCAAACAACTTATAAAAATCTCCGTTTGCTACGCTTTGGAGACTTAATAAAGTGTTTGGATTTTCAGGAATTATTTTGATTTTAAATTCCAGGCGATCATTCAGCAGCTCGTCTCCAAATCAAGCTATCTAGAGAGCTCAGGAGCTACCTCCTGGAGAGCTACCTGCCGTCGTCTCTATTCGTTATCATATCCTGGGGCAGCTTCTGCGTCATCCCGGAGATCGTCCCCGGCCGCATGGTGCTGCTAGTCACTACGTTACTGTCTTTAGTGACGATGTTTGACACCGTCAGGTAAGCAAAATATCTTTGTTATAAAAAGAAGGGAGCGTTTACGCACACGTGAACCTGGAGTGCGTGGGTTTGGCCGCACAACGGGCAGAAATCCTCACAGAGATGAGGTCGCTCCTAGAAGCCTGTGAACGCCCCAGGAGGCTTCTGCGCTTCTGGAAGGAGCTAGGATGGCTTGACTAGTCATACCATCGCATAACGGACCAAATGGAAGTCTAAATGCGGAGAAAAGAGCCCATCACCAAAAGGAGCGTAGAATCTATCGCTGTCTCTAGTCGCTGTTCAACATCAACCTCTACAAGCTCTTTAAATACGACACAAAAATGAATGTCAAAGATTCAGTTACTTAGCTGATAATCCCATCTTGTCCCTAAATTCCAACACTTCTTTTTCTATACGTAGGTACTTACCCAATAATAAAAACGTAAAATTTGTTTGTCTCATTGCAGCACAAACTCTCCAGACGCGCTAGAGCTTAAATGCATCGAAGTGTGGCTGATCTCATGCACGATATTTGTGTTCCTCGCACTACTTGAGTACTTCGTAGTACTGTTCGGGATCCGGTACGACAAGAACTGGAGCCAGCGGCGGCAGGACTTGCGCAGAGCTGCTTCTGCGGCGCAGTTAGGACCTCCGCCATTACACATGAACCATACACAGGTAACTTTGCCATAAGAAATCTAATCTATTATTTTACAAAGCTTTTAAACTCATTAACTAATTCCGTAGAGTCTCAATTCGCAATGTACCTATATCCAAGAATACACCTATTACGATTACTTTTGTTGACACTAACCAACCCTATGCTTTTACGCTCAAAAGCACAGTTAAGGATATGCAATAGACAGCTTTTAGGTGTAGTGATGATTCCCTTAGGCTGCGAACGCACCGACAGGTGCCTAGATATATCCATGTTAGTTGGTGACCGCACTGTAGGTGAGTCGCTACGCTAGGATAGTCACCTTGGTCTCATAGTCTTTGGCTGTAAGCCTCGTGCCTACGATATATTCTAGCTAGGTAGTCGCCTGGATGTTTCGAGGCACCTAGCGCGAAGTGCGGCCAGTTGCGAACATTCGTGAACGTTCGTTTTACTTGGTTTCATATCTAGGCTCTAGGCACTTATCTAGGCACCTGTCGGTGCGTAGGTGGCCTTAGGGATTTAATGGAGCATTTTCCATTAAATAGTTTGTATACATTTCCACAGAGATTGAGCACGCCAGTAACAGGCACGCCACAAGGCGGGGTCTTCTCGCCGCAACGGAGTCTCGAGGATGAAGGTCTAAAACAACAATTTTCACACCAAACCATTCAAAGGGTAGGTTTGTTAATCCAATCAACAGAGTTATGAGCTTGAGCAAATGAAGTACTTAACAATGTACGGTTTTATGCACGTAACAATTAAATAGGTTAATCGCATACATGTGTTGCTGTGCTATCATTAAATTTAGGACACAAATTTTTAGTCGTCCCACTCGGGAAAAAGGAATTGGAGACAAAATAAGGTCGGATGTGAAACGAGGTCCGTCAGTAAGGTAAAGATATTCAAACTGAACCCTGCACTAAGTGTGGCTAGTGCTATAGCAATATCAAATTGTACACAGGTAGGCAGATGACTTTAGACAAGCTATCTGCAAGTAAGGATGCTGAAAATCTTATTAGAAATAAATATCTCTAGTCGAACGAAACACGCATTGAAATTGGCATGTTAGTCGTCTTCACGCAATCAGAATGATACTGTACCACGGACAGAATGGTTAAGTCAAAGTCAAATAAGCTTTATTCAAATAAACTTAATTATTAAGTACTTTTGAATCGTCTATATTTTCCTACCACCCGTTCCAGACTTTTTTAGCTGACAAGAAGAACGGGCGCAAGAAACTTATCAGCTGTAATCAGTAACAGCCATAAGTAACGATATTTACAAACTTTAATATATCGTTACCAGATAATTACAAAAGGGTGACAGGATTATTGGCAACAACATACTTTGTATACTTGATATGTACCATAAGCAAATAATCATGTAGATACCTATCTACTTGATATGCCACATTAAACGTATCTTTCTGGGAATTAATTGATAAATGGAGTAAAGAAAACTTTTTAGGTCTGTAACGAGAAAAAAACCCAAGCACTGTAAATAAAAGACAAAAGTGTAATATAAAAAAGATTAAGTATTGAAACTTCCGAGATAAATATTACGCTTCCTTTTACAAGTATACCTGTAGATACTTGATTGTTTTAACAAAATTAAAATGTTTGCACAGCTTAACGCGCATGTTAGCTGCGTGTGTGGAGTAGTTAGTCGGTGTTTGTGCAACAACTATTTTAGAACGACTAGAAATCGGTAATCGATTACGACGCTTTACTAATTGGCAGTTGCTTGGACGAATATGTTGAAAGTTCTAACAAATTCTTTGATTTCACTTATTTTAATAACACTCAAGAAAACCACTTATTTATTTATTCGTACAATCAACTATCAATCTCACCCTTAAATAGTACAATGATAATTATCATTTTTTTTATTGTTATATTTTTAAGTTTTTAAATTAATCTTTTTGATCGCTAGGACTCCCCGATATTTGATACGATGCCTCCAGGAGACAGGCCGACCAATTTCATGGCGCGTGTGGCGTCGATGGTGGACCGTGGCGTCATGTTTTGTGGCGCCCAACATGGGACTCTGGACAGATTTGCCCTCATACTCTTCCCTTTGTGCTTCGTCCTTTTCAACATCATTTACTGGACCACGTATCTCAGTGAAGCAGCACAAAATAAGTGAGTGAAGCAAAACAAAAGACGTTTCTCAAGTGAAAGTGACACTTTAATCTTAGGGTAAAACATCACTTTAGTGATTTAAGTGCCTCAGACAATATGATCTTAGTTATTTTTATTGTGATTATTGTAAATATTAGACAATTTGCTAGTCGACCTTACATATAGTTGTTTGACCCCACATTATGTGTGTAACGTTCAAGTTTATAATAAGATACAAACTACCTAATTTATAATTAGGTACCTAGTTAATATTTAATTTTAAGTTTTCGTCAGTTTAGAAGAATCTAAACGATGCTGGGATTGCATGATAGCTACGTAAGTTTTGAAACAATGAGCTTTTTAAGCACTAACAACGGTTTTTCTTCCTTTTTGCAAGATTGAACAAAGACACCTTCGTGAAAGATTGAACAAAGAAACTTATGGGCCTTTTCGGAAAGTGCCTTCTTATTAAAACACATCGTATAAATACATATATCTACGCTTAGGTGGAACATATCAGTAAATTACTGATGAACGTCGACTATTGAATGGTTTGGAATAAACAAAATGATGGTCGTGTTACGGGGGATAAAGACGGAATTTCTTTTCTACTTGAACGGACTCCTTTCATTGAGCTTACGGCTTGAGAATATTAAATTTATTTTTTAAACAATATAAAAGGGACCATCGTGAACGGCGTTACAAAGCTTAGTGTATATTGCTGTCATACTTAGTGCCTTTTCTCTAACATTTTTAGAATATTGTGTAAATTTTTTAAATCATAGCAGATCTGTAATAAATTGTAAAAATATCTTTATGCTACTTTTGTACTTAAAATATTTAAAAAGATATCTTATTATTATGTTAAAGCTACAGCAACACGTCTTGATGGCAATTTGTCTTGTATCTTTTTATTTATTTCAAGCTGATGCTTTATTATACAATCCTTTAATTTTGTGTTATTCTAACTCTCTCTAATCTTAATACCTAATTTTGCAGTCGTGAAACAAATGCTATGGCTATGCCTACGCTATTAACGGCGACTATGTTTCACATGGAAAAGTATCAAAATTAATATTCTGTAATCCTTCAATGGTCACAGTGACCCTAAAGCAAATTCGTAATAGCAAATTATTTTAATTTAGTATGAGTAGTAAAAATAAACCTTTACAACTTACAAAAAGTAGACGATGTTACAAAAAATACGACAACATTAAATTGAGTGTGTTGGGTATATAAGCGATGACTCAACTATGAAAATAGGTACCTATACTATATTTAGTGTTAGGATTAAAAGTGACTATCAACAATATATCAAAAAGAATGTTATGTACTTAATGAAAACTATAGAATTAAGGCCCTCCGTCGCTGAATATTATATTCGCAAAACATCATAATAGCAAGACACCATATTTATCATACTACGCAAAACACCACATTTTCTCAAGAAACCATATTCGCCTATTTCATAATTATTTCAAGAAAGTAGGTGCAGGAGAATACAGTAGGTATTATGTATAATATTAATTCCATCCACTATTCTTTTATTTTTGAGTAATAAAATCTTTATTTTTGAAACAAAATATAACACCATCACCTATTCTCTCGTTCCCTTCTAAAACTTGCTTCGGGCCGGCACTGGGCTGGGTGGTAGGTAAGACTTATTTCAAGTCCGCCTGGCTAGCTACCACCATCTTTGTACCATCTTACTTACCCAGCGGCCCTATTTTTGAATCGCTCGGCTGGCGTCGAGCGCTCGTTTCTACTGATTTTCGTTCGACAAATCAACTCAAATGTATGAGCTGTCGAACGAAAATCAGTAGAAACGAGCGCTCGACGCCAGCCGAGCGATTCAAAAATAGGGCCCCTGGTCTGATGACGCCATAACCAACATAGAGGATAAGATATCCAGTTCCTCAGTGCCACTCAGTGGTGACGATTCCGCTAAGGTGAAGGCCAAGTACTATCCAGTTGTTGGGGATAAAAAAGGTAGGTAGGTAACTACTTCCTTATGTATAAACAAACAATAGGTAGTTATTTGTTACACTAGAGACCAAAGTCAATTTGTGCTGCGAGTGCTGACTTTAAATCACGAACTAGCTAAATTGACATTCTATACAACGTGTTAGAAAACAAGATAGGGACCATCAAACTAAACAACTTTTACTACGGGACTACCTATGGGACCAACTTTTTCCAGTTTCAAGTATTGGATAGGGTTCAGTGATATTGTTTCGGTTTGCATTTTTTGTCTTAAACTTTTTAGATTTTTGCATTCACAATGCTATTTTTATATTAAGATGATTAATAAATGAAAAATATTAGAAAAAATCGATTTACCCGTTGCAACTCAGACGGGATAAGAACCCGCACCCTTAGGATTCCGGCCCAATGCACTACCAATTATGCTACCGACAGGCACGTATCCAGACTTTTAATTCGGGGGGGGATAACTGCATCCCGCAAACCGGAGAGTGCCTTGCCCGCTAAATTTGAATTTAGTCCTGTTCTGTGTGGTCCGGATTTCGGGGGGGGGATAAATCCCAACTATCCCCCCCCCCCCCTTGGATACGTGCCTGGCTACCGAGCCGCTTAATGGGATTGGCGAAATTTTCTAATACTTTTTACGTTTACGCTGTAGACCAGCGCCATCTCACCAATGTGAAGAGAATCAACTTCGACATTCGAAAGCAGCCCCTTTGCAGGTGCCAGACAATCGATTAAGGTGAAATAGCCATATAATTTTAAACTTTTTAGATTTTTGCATTCACAATGCTATTTTTATATTAAGATGATTAATAAATGAAAAATATTAGAAAAAATCGACTCACCCGTAGCAACTCAGACGGGACTCGAACCCGCACCCAGTGGCGGATTTGCCCTAAGGCCAAGTAGGCCCGGGCCTAGAGCGGCCAGATATTAGGGGCGGCCGGCCAAGCCTTACTTGTTTTCTTTGTTAAAAAAAAATTTTGTAAAATTTGTTATCTTTGTTAGAGGATTACATAAAAACTGGCATTGGCAAAATGACAATACAAAAAAACAAATTATTTATTGTTTTAATTTATGTAAGTAGGTAGGGTCAGTGGTGTCTATATTTAACTTTATTTTTTCTTAAATCTCGTGGTCCGAGGCCAGAGTTACCATCTGCTTTTGCCGCATTTGACAGACATTTTACGGTTTAGGCGTGCGGCCGGGCCGTTTAATTTCGCGGGTTAAACCACTGATTGCAATATTTGTGGATGAAACTGACTAAAAATCGCGCTGCCCGGCCATTTCTTTTTGCTATAGACAAGCAAGAGTACACGATTAGTAAATCAAACTGACTAAAAATCGCGCTGCGCGGCCGTTTTTCTTTTGCTATAGACAGGCAAGATTACAAGATAAGTGGATGAAACTGACTAGAAATCGCGCTGCGCGGTCGCTTTTTTGCTGTAGACAAGCATTTTTAAGAAAATCTGGCATTTTCTGCATCCTAGACAGGCATCCTGATCCTCCCTTACATAGATGGTAACTACCCGAGGCTCAAGTAATTAATCATCTTAATTTTTTGTCTTGCTATTTGCTATTAAAACACCACATTCTCAAGAAGATTCTTGAGAATGTGGTGTTTTGCGTATAATTATAATATGATGTCTTGCTATTCGCTATTAAGTATAAAGTTTTGCGAATATCATATTCAGCGACAAAGGGCAAATTATCGTAGATATTTTTCTACAAGCAAAATAAGTTAATTCTTAATAAGTTTTAAAAATTACCTATACAAATTATTAATTAGGTATATAGGTACGTATTTATTATGTTTGTCTTTAAATTATTTGTTAAATAATTGTCTCCATTTGAACGTGTGTGGAATATCATGCCTAAGGCGAAAGAAAACGAACCTATTTGAAATAATAATTTTACTATGCTATAACTGATTATGATATTGTTATCTAGTCATAATTTATCCGTATTATGTACTTATAAGCTACTTATAATTTGCTTTCTAGCTCAGAACAACTAAAGAGTATTGTGTTTAAATAATCAGCACAAATTACTTAGATTGCACAAATAATAAACTTTTAAATTCCAACTGTTAATATGCAGAAATAAAAAAATATATTTAGTATCATTATCAACAAAGAAACATAATTTTAACATGTATAATTTAAGAAAAGTTTTAATATCAGGTGCAGTATTCAATCGAACGAGGTGCCTTTTCTTAATAGTCCTATAAGCCTCTTTTTGTTCATTATTGGTTACTAGTTTTAAGACGCCATTAAATCTCTGAAAGGACAGTATTAAATACTACCTACTTTCGACTCAGATTTAGCAGCTAGATAATAATGTAAATAATGGAATAAAAGACATTATTTTAAATCATCACAAAGTGTATTATTAAACAACATATATCTTAGGAGTCTAAATAATCTATACATCTATAGTCAAGTCAAATATAGTAGTGTAGTGGTACCCAATTAGTTTTTTCTACGTACCACCCCAAAAAATATTTCTAAGTCGCCTAACCCTTATTGCAGCAGTGATAAAAAAATCAGATGTATCTCAATTTCTTAGTTGAGTGATTGCTGCGTTTACCCCTTGATGCAATCTCGCGTACCCTTGGGGGTACAGGTACCACCAAATGGGAAAAGCTGTAGTAGTGCTATCGTTATTCATAGCCGTAGTATGCTGCTTCTCTGAGTACTCGCATCATATCATCAGAGTTCCTCCTTATTCGTCTACCAATAGGTTCCAAATCTGCATAGCACTTCGGAAATACTTTTTCGATTATATCTACAGCCTCCTTTTTGCCGATTTGTCGGACAGCAAGAACGGAATACAGAGCTTTTGTCTTAACGCAATCCTACAAAGAAATATGGCATTTAGTTTTCAGACAGTTAATCCACTAATTATTTTTTGGGGTCTGGCAAACAACAAACATTTTAGATGCACAACGGGATATTGCTTGGCCTTCACCTAACCTGATGTTAAGTGACGATAAGGCCGAAGGTGGAAGCGCACTACACTCGGAATCCTCATCACTGAGGAACTGGCTATCTTACCTCTAACTGCTGGAACACAACAATTTTTAATTGTTGTTATGGCGTCAAGACTTAGGTAAGATGGTGATAGCTAGCCAGGCGGACTTGAAATAAGCCCTACTACCAACCAAACCGAATACAAACTGTACCCCCTCCTGGGAATCGAACCCGGGACCCCTGCGTCTTACACGGGTTGGCGAACTACTAGACCGACCACAGAGGCGTCCGTCCGAACGACGTGTTAATGCGTCGCAAATAGGGTTTCTGCTCGAGCTTTCTCGAAAGCTCGAGAAATTTGCCTTCATTCGAGACGAGAAAAAAATGACCGGAGCTCGAGAATTCCCGAGTTTAGAATTTGAATAGTAGCAGACGCGACGCGCAATTATTTTTCGCCGTTAACTTACACCGCCCGCGCTCCGGGCTCTTTCGGTCATTTGTCTAAGTAGTACGGCTCTTTTCAACCAAACACGGTCCCATCCGGCAGAAAGCATGAAACTTGGCATGCGTGTAGCTTTTACGTATACAATAAAATATAGAAGTAGAAACAAGTCGTAAGGTGATTGTTTCCCCCCCTGGGGGGGCGTTTTGTGTCCCTAATTGCAGTTTTTATTTTTTTAATAAAAAACGGTGAAAGCTACAACAAAACTGTCTAAGAACAATATATTTGTCATTAAATTCTCTAATAATTATTTTTTGAACGAAGGCGATAGCACTTATAGTTTTCAAATTATGGTTGAGTCTCTTTCGATATTTTTTGAAAATATCACCCTCTGGAAAACGTTTAGGACAACACCGATATTTCTTGCATTCAAAAATGAGACTTGGCACACTTGTTTCTTAGGTGGACCAGAGTGGAAAACGCCCGGGAGACAGCGGGTGACACCCTGCTGGGGGGAGGGGGAGGGGGTGAAATTTTCTAACGCCACGCGTACTGTTGGGTGTAATAACTGCAAATTTATAGCTACCTTGGCAAATCGGGTATCATTTTCGGATAAATAAAGGATGGCCAATCATTTTTAGAAATAAAAAAACACCTTTACGTACAAAAACATGAATTGCCGTAATTGAAATGCCGAACATCTAAAATTTTACAAAAAAAAATTTTTTCCAGTGGCGATAAATTTCTAACGAGTACCGATATCGGCTTGAAAAAAATATGATAAGAAAGCCATATTCATACAAATTTTAAAAATATAAGTTTTATTGGAATAGTTTCATACTCACAAATTGTAATTATTTTTTAATTCAAATCACATGAGCCTCCCCCATACTAACAGAGCCTAGTACAGACTCATGTGATTTAAATTAAAAAATAAATACAATTTGTGATTAGTCATGAAATAGGTAGGTAGTTTTATTAATTGCCTAAATTCCGTCACTTATCCAATGATTGTGAGTTTGTTTTGAAAACTATAAGTCCTATCTACATACTTCCAAGACAATTATTGTAGAAAATTTAATGAAGAATATATTGTTTTTCGACAGTTTTGCTGTAGCTTTCACCGTTTCCGGTATTTTTTTTAAATTAGAATTATAAATGGGGAGTTTTTATAGATTTATTTATGCCATCGCCACGCTGTATATAATATTTTTAACACATTTTTTATGAAACTATTCCAATAAAACTTATATTTTTTAAATTTGTATGAATATGGCTTTCTTATCATATTTTTTTCAAGCCGATATCGGTACTCGTTAGAATTTTTTTTGTAAATTTTTAGATGTTCGGCATTTCAATTACGGCAATTCATGTTTTTGTATAAAGGTTTTTATTTTATTTCTGAAAATGATTGGCCATCCTTTATTTATCGGAAAATGATACCCGATTTGCCATAGTAGCTATAAATTAGCAGTTGTTACACCCAATAGTACGCGTGGCGTTAGAAAATTTCACCCCCTCCCCCTCCCCCCCAGCAGGGTGTCACCCGCTGTCTCCCGGGCGTTTTCCACTCTGGTCCACCTAAGAAACAAGTGTGCCAAGTCTCATTTTTGAATGCAAGAAATATCGGTGTTGTCCTATACGTTTTCCAGAGGGTGATATTTTCAAAAAATGCAATTAGGGACACAAAACGCCACCCCAGGGGGGAAACAATCACCTTACGACTTGTTTCTACTTCTATATTTTATTGTATACGTAAAAGCTACATGCATGCCAAGTTTCATGCTTTCTGCCGGATGGGACCATAACCTAGTACAATATAGGTTGAAATGAGCCGTACAGAAATAAAAAAGACGCACAGTCTCGTTTCTTTTGAGTCAGTGAGCGTCGCCAATGCATATAAATAGTACTGTACCTGTCTGTAGCACGAAATACTAATCGAGTGCGAATCAAATTGGTATTGAACAGTTTTTCGTTCTAGCGACGAATCTTCCACTCCTCTCCAACGTAGGATCTCAAGCTGTAGCCATATTTTAAGAATGCTTGCTTATCCCAAGACAAGTCTTGCACCAAGTTAATCCTGGATTTCACTAAAGATTTTACTGTCAAAAAGTATTGTGTTGGTAAAGTATTTGGTTGGTTCAATTCAAAGGTTATTTCAAGTCCGCCTGGCTAGCTACCACAATCTTACCTAAGTCTGACGCCATAACAACAATTTAAAAACTTGTGTTCTGGGAGTTAGAGGTAAGATAGCCAGTTCCTCAATGATGAGGATTCCGGATGTAAAGTGCTTCCACCTTCAGCCTTATCGTGACTTAACATCAGGAGATGAAGGCCAACCACTAAATAAATACTTATAACAATAAAAAAATGTGAGATTTGCTTAGATTACCTGATGGGCTTCCTTAATCTTCGTCCACGAGGCGTCGCCCTGTGACCACGCACTGACGAAGGAGCAGTGCGTTAGATTCGCTGCACGGATCTCAGTGCAAGCGAGGTGTTCCATGTTCCTGAAGTCCAGCTCATTACGACAGTAGTCAAACATATGAATCATCTCGTGGGTCAAAACACCTTGCACCATGCCTTTCCTCGTTGACACATTTTGGCACACAACTATCTGTAAGAAAATACATAGAAAAATTGTTGTTATGTATTGATAGCTTTTAAAAATCTGGATGAAAAAATTATGTAACATTAAAGTACATAATTTGCATGTCGAATATATCAGAAAATGTATCAAGTATAATTTAACATATGTATGTAAGTATGTACCATATCTAGTATATAAATAAATTTAATTAAAAAAAGTGGGATAGTAAGTGAATATACTAAGCTTTAATTTATGGTACAGTACACCCCATTAAGAATCAAACTTAAGTTAGAAGTTTGCATGTGCAATATGTATACTAAGATACATACTTTGGACAACAATTACAGAAAGCAATTGTGTGAAATAAAAAATAAAATTGTGTAGTGTAACCAAAGCCAGTCTCTTGCTGCTTGAGCGGTGCAAAAATACGACATGAAGATTTAAGGAGCTTAAACATTACTGACAATATTAATATTACATTATATATATTAATATACATTATATACAATAGGTATGTATGTATAGAAAATAAGCAGCCACTCAACCAGGCCCTTCTATCAGAATGACCTTTTCGCTGAACGACCATTCACGTTGGATGACATGAAAGCAAGATACCTAGATAGCTGAAAGACAATTCAGCTACATGACTAAAAAGCAGAGTGCGCAGTCAGCAGAGAGTCAACTCAGCCGGATGACATAAACGCAGAATGACCTAGTAGCAAAACGTCTGGAATTGCAAAAGTCCGTATGTTTAAAATACCTTATTAGCCGGAAGTCAAATTAGTTGGATGACAAAAACATAGAATAAGATAGTAGCGAAAACGTCTGGAAAAGAAAATAGTCTGAATCGTGAAGGTTAAGCAATTTTCGCAAGGGTCGATAATGGGATGGGTGACTAAAAAAATTATTATCTCAAGCTCCTCTGTGCTTCGAAAAGCACGTTATGCAGTCGTTAACACCCACCAATCCGCATTAGACCCGCGTGGTGGGTTACGGCCCATCCTTCTTATCCACCCATAAGGAAGGCCTGTGCCCCAGCAGTGGGGACATTAAAAATGGCTGATGGTCATAGGCACAAACAAACAATAAATGTATATCAGCAAACTAAGCATTTATAGGGGAATTTAGCGTTCATGTCTATTTAGTAAATATGGCATTTAAATATCAAGACGTTTTGCTACTAAGGCGTTTAGCGTTCATGACTATTAAGTAACTATGGCGTTTTAATATCAAGACGATTTGCTACTAGAGTATTTTGAATGAAGACATTTTAAAATCCAGACGTTTTGCTACTAAGGCGTTTAGCGTTCACGCCTATTTAGTAATTATGGCGTTTTAATATCAAGACGTTTGAGGGATTTTGTCATTTTACAACGTGGGTATTCTGATAGTGACCCGTTAAAGGCACAAGTGTGAATAACTATTGGCCATAAAACCTTAATACCTGATTTAACTGAGGATCGTAACCACCACTAACTGAGTAGTCGCAAACTTCACATGATATATGTCTTCTAATATCAATTGGGCTGAAAAAGAAAAGAGATCTAATAAAAATGTGGTAAAAATGCATTAATTTTGACATTTAAAAAACTCTATAGGTCTATGGGCAAGAGCGTCGCTTAACCAGTTAGCAAAAAAATTCGTGAGATCGTCCTCCACAAGCTTAACATTGTTATGATGGCGGCGCGGCGTGCAACCGATTTTAACCTTAAGAGTGGTTAAGCGACGCTGTTGCCCATGCTACTTATATGCATTTATTTTAATTTCATATAGTTACTCTGATACACAACAAAAATATGATAAGGTTGAAAAATTTTTTAAGGTCAGTTTAAATTAAAATAATATTTATAAAATCAACATACCATCCAGAGCTTTTGAGGGCTGCCATCATCACTTTCACTATGGGACCTGATAAAATGACAAAATTATTGTTTCATTGAGTGGTAAATGATTAAATTTTTTAAAAAGGTTACTTTTAGACTTGACTTTCAGTTATTATAGGCTTACCATAAGTCCCGTTTGACCGGGATTGCCCCGGTTTCATGCATTGGTTCCGGCATCCCAGCCAGTTTGGTATTTTGTCCCGGTTAAGTAAGGACGTGATCCGTACGACCATCGGAACGTGCATTATGAAAATCGAACGAACTTTATAATGCCCAATACGCGCGAAGATGGTAAAGATACGTCACATTATGGTACTTAACCTCAGTTATAATTTAAATACGCAGTATAGGTACTTACTGTTTTTGACACAGTGGTAAACGTTTTGCTCACATTTTAACTTCTCTAAGTTTTCTTTTCCTTCCTTTCCAATAAGGATATTGCCTAGTTTAGGCGTAAAAGTACCTCTTCTTTCTGGGTACAAGTCATAACCCCACGACTCTTCTTTATTGGTTGTACTTGTTTCAGGGGCCTTGATATCATCTCCCTTGCTATTTGATTCGGTAACGGGTGCAGAAATTTGACTTTTTTCAGCCATTTATTCAATAAACTTTGAAGTTAGAGGTTATATTTTGTAACTTGGACTTGATCAAAATTCAGTTAGTTTCAGTAACTTTGTATTATCTATTTTTATTTTAACACTTAATAGTGTTAAATAAACGCATTTTTTCTAAAGAATAAAATGTTTTTAATGTAGAATAACTATGTACGATTCCAATATCAATCAGCTGCTTTTGACTTTGACAGATTGACAGTTGACTCGGGCCTCGGGGTTGCCCAGTGTTGCCAGCAAGAATTTTTGAATTACGCTAAGCAAATAATATTATCCGTCAAAAATCCGTCAAAATGATCCCTGAGGCTGGCCCCAGACCTACCGGTTCCATTTCTTTGCTTTGCTGTTCTACCATGGACCGCCGGCCAAGAGGCTCATTTTCAATCTATCGCATATTTTGATCTGACCACATTGGCAAGATAGCCATTAGTTTGGTGTTATCAAATATCGTCGTCTGGGGTGCGATGAGAAGTTTTAGATTTCGTTTAAAAAAAAACTGCTGTTTTATACAAAAATTAATAACGAAATTATCAAAATGTATGAAACAGTTCCTTTTTTTTCGCGAGTTCAGACTTGGTCCCATAGTAAAAGTTATTCAGTTTTATTATGGTCCCTATCTACCATATTCAGTTATATAGGGCTTTACCAAACATCTTGTATAAATAAGCGATCGAGTTATTTTTAACGATCGGAGTCCATGTTCAGGGTGGCATATCGCCTAAAAGCTTCCTACTTCGCAATCCAGGCGATGATATTTGATAAAACCAAGCTAATCGCTATCTTGCCAATTTGGTCTAGTCCCAAAATGCGATAGATTGAAAATTACCCTGGTTGGCCGGCGGTCTTTCAAGCAAGGTAGCACAGCAAAGCAAAGAAACGGAACCGGTAGGTCTGGGGCCAGCCTTAATCCTGATCCCAGTAGTCTTACCGCGCTTTGCCATTATTTTCAGACCAAAATGTATTATTAAATAGTACCTAAATACACCACATTTTCCGCACTTTTTCTTTTTTATTTTGATTTAACACGCTAAAAACGTCCTGACATGACATGATTAGTACAAAAATATGTCTAAAAACGTTTAATTTTAATCAAAACTATTCCCGTAAATAAATCAGTTAGCCGTCAAATTATATTTTTCCAGTTAGTACCAACCTGACCCTAATCCGTTAAATTTGTTGTGTGTGATTCTATACTCTTCTCTTTGTTGCAAATTGCCTATGCCAAGTGCTAAAAATTGAAAATCGTACTGCGTATATTTAAAAAAATCACAGATTTTACAGTCCCCGCAAGAATCGGAGCATTGAAAATGAACAAAATTAAAGAAAACCAAATCAAATGCAAATTCCTATTATATTTTTAAAGTTACCTAGGTAGTTCCTATTTATTTTTACGATTATGACACTCGGCTCGGCTCCGCCTCGTGTCACAAAAGCGCCCGCTGACTGCCTCGATGCAGCCGAAATAATACTAACCAATTTTCAAAATTCCAACGAATGCACTTCTCGTCTGCTTCTGCATCTTTCAACACTATTACAATGACGATCGGTCAATAATCATAGAAGCTACATCACTTTTTATGTACGGAAACAGCTGTTTTTCTACAATTCCAAATCTAAAGGGACCACCTACAGGTCACAATTATAAACCGATTTTCAAAATTATTTCGCATTTAATAGCTAAATTAATAGGTACCCTTGGACCCTTTTCTTATTTTTTCTTAAGTCTTTAAACTTTGATTTTTGCATTCACAATGCTATTTTTATATTAAGATGAATAAATAATGAAAAATATTAGAAAAAATCGGCTCACCCGTAGCAACTTAGACGGGATTCGAACCCGCACCCTTAGGATTCCGGCCCAATGCACTACCAATTATGCTACCAAGCCGCTGAGGGATGTGGCGAAATTTTCTAATACTTTCCACGCTTCCGCTGAAGATCAGCGCCATCTCACCAATGTGAAGAGAACTACTTCGACATTCGGTTGTAGCACCCGTTGCATGCAGGTGCCAGACAATCAATTAAGGTGAAACAGTAAAATTTTTAAACTTTTAGATTTTTGCATTCACAATGCTATTTTTATATTAAGATGAATAAATAATGAAAAATATTAGAAAAAATCGGCTCACCCGTAGCAACTTAGACGGGATTCGAACCCGCACCCTTAGGATTCCGGCCCAATGCACTACCAATTATGCTACCAAGCCGCTGAGGGATGTGGCGAAATTTTCTAATACTTTCCACGCTTCCGCTGAAGATCAGCGCCATCTCACCAATGTGAAGAGAACTACTTCGACATTCGGTTGTAGCACCCGTTGCAGGTGCCAGACAATCAATTAAGGTGAAACAGTAAAATTTTTAAACTTTTAGATTTTTGCATTCACAATGCTATTTTTATATTAAGATGAATAAATAATGAAAAATATTAGAAAAAATCGGCTCACCCGTAGCAACTTAGACGGGATTCGAACCCGCACCCTTAGGGTTCCGGCCCAATGCACTAATTACTTTAATAAAATTTTAATAAAAATTTACTGTTTCACCTTAATTGATTGTCTGGCACCTGCAACGGGTGCTACAACCGAATGTCGAAGTAGTTCTCTTCACATTGGTGAGATGGCGCTGATCTTCAGCGGAAGCGTGGAAAGTATTAGAAAATTTCGCCACATCCCTCAGCGGCTTGGTAGCATAATTGGTAGTGCATTGGGCCGGAATCCTAAGGGTGCGGGTTCGAATCCCGTCTAAGTTGCTACGGGTGAGCCGATTTTTTCTAATATTTTTCATTATTTATTCATCTTAATATAAAAACAGCATTGTGAATGCAAAAATCTAAAAGTTTAAAAATTTTACTGTTTCACCTTAATTGATTGTCTGGCACCTGCATGCAACGGGTGCTACAACCGAATGTCGAAGTAGTTCTCTTCACATTGGTGAGATGGCGCTGATCTTCAGCGGAAGCGTGGAAAGTATTAGAAAATTTCGCCACATCCCTCAACGGCTTGGTAGCATAATTGGTAGTGCATTGGGCCGGAATCCTAAGGGTGCGGGTTCGAATCCCGTCTAAGTTGCTACGGGTGAGCCGATTTTTTCTAATATTTTTCATTATTTATTCATCTTTTCTTAAGTCTGTTTTTTTTCGAAATATTTTCAATTTAGTAAACAAACGTCCCCCAAAAAACCCGGAATTTTTGGAATTTCGCAAAATTACCAGTATATTTTCAAAATTCATTGAAAATATACTTGTTTACACGTGTGTGTGTATGTTTACACGTGTCTCGATAAACTCCTCAACTTTTGGTAATGTTTTTTTATTTCGATCCTACCAAAATCCACGGAGATATGGCCAAAAATACGTCTCAGGCGATTTGCATTTGATAACGATTTTCAATGGTAAAAAAATCGTATGCCTGGCAAAAACCATTCAAATTCGATTCGGGAAATACATTAAAAAAAAACGATCGTACACGGCGAATAATCGTACTTCCGTACAAAATCTAAAAATTTGTGATCATACCTTTATAAATAATCGTAAAAATATATTAAAATCGTACGGCTGGCAGCACTGCTTTGACTTGACCATTCTTTGACAACTGGTTCACTCTAATCTGTGATCGAGACTGCCGACCTGCCGAGAAGAAACTACACTTCGCGTTACATACACCATAATTTGATACATTATTAACTTTTACCATCGCACATAATTACAAAATCTAATTTTCAAATTTGAGATTTTTGCATTTACAATGCAGTTTTATACAATACTAAATAATATACTAGATGTGGTGCGAATCGTATTATTTATAGTGTATTAGGTAAATAAAAAAAAAATAATTTTCGAATAAGAAAGATTGCGTAAGTAAATATTAATAAAGATAAAACCAATTTAAAAATCATAATTTTATTTTCATTAGATACATTTCCGCATGGCGATTCCACTCTAAAAATACATTTGTATCATGGCAAATACTGTCTACTTGTAAATTTGCTGCTCCTGAAAGAGTAGACGAATGGGAATAAGTTAAAAATATAATAAATTTATAATACTAAAACGAGAGAAACATTTTTAAAAATGACTTACCAATCTTTTCTAAAAAAGTGTTATATGTTTCTTCGTTTCTTATGACCCCTGCTATAAATATGTCAACATTACAATTTTTCTTCATAAATAATGACAAAGCATTTAAAAGTGGTTCCAGTATAGTAGGATCATAAACAATATCAGCTCCAATCACAATGTCGGGACATATTTCAGAAGATAGACCAGAAAGATCCATCCAATCTAAATTCATAACTCCTGCACATATAAAATTATATTAAATTAGCTAAAAGCACAGCTGCGCTCGCGTTAAATATAGGATTACATTAAGCACTTATTCTGTGACTTTACTATGGAGCTGGTTAAATATTAACTTTTTTTCATCATCAAAAATAAGTACGTTTAAGACTTCGCTTACGTAATACTTGAATTTAATTCATTTTTTTTATTTGTGTTAAACACGGTTTTACAAAGATTGTACTTAGAAGTAAGCATATAAGTGAAATGAAGTGAAGTGAGCAAGTGTTATAAGTGAACAACCCTTACTGTAGTGATATTACACGAGGGTCTATACCAAACATTATTTATATTTTTCTGATATTTAAATGTGCATAATAGGGCAGATTGAAAAGAAAACATATCCATTTTCGGAACCGGGAATTATCCTGGTTATAGAACCGGGAATTATCCTGGTTCCAAAAATGGATACGTTTTCTTTTCAACCACTATTATGCACATTTAAATAGCGATGAGTGAAACGATGAGTCGGTGCTTTTTTCCAACTATTTGCTTACTAATTACCGACTAAATGTGACCGGATAGTCGGTTTTTAGACTAGTTGGTACATCTCTTCTCTTAAAATCTCTTTTTAACATAACTTTTAAAATATTTTTTTCGATTTATTGAAATGTATACTAATGTTTAAAAAAGCATGCGCTATTTTAAGGCCAACAATATAAATACTCCTTTTAAATCTTACTTTTTTTCGTTTTTGTTCCTGTTTAGCATTAATAAAATATTATATCTCATTAAAAAAAAAATATCATTGGTTCCGAAATTCCCGAAAATCCCGGTTCTTTAAAAAGGTACAGTCCCGAAAGTCCCGGTTCCTCAAAATAGATCTGATTCTCGATTCCCTTTAACTTATTATAATTTTGTTATCAATACCTACCTATATTAACGTCCGTTTTCGTGTATGTATTTGCATATGAGGTGGCTGGCCGTTGTAAATTATTATTAGAAAAATTTATGTTAATATTATCTTCTATTGCTCTTAAAACATCGTGGTGGCAATCACTCATCAATACAGTATTCGGTTGGCAGTATTTTGCTATTGTGATTCCTGCGAATCCAACTCCTGATCCTAATTCCAAAACATGCTTATTCCTAAACACTTCTTTGTTATGCAGCGCCCAATCTGCAAGCATCAATGAAGCCTGAAAGTATTTTTTTTCATTTAATAAACCTATTTAATTGATTTTAAAAATATTATTAGTTAGTTTCTATCAAAACATTTGTATACCTCCCATGTTCTCATTCCAGTAGTGCCATTAACAACTAAATTATTAGTTTCTTTTATTATTATTCTATTCGTCAAACTATTACCAATAACATAGTGACGGTAGTAAAATGTGTCATCCTCATTATTCATAGTCATACATAAATGTTTATATAGATCATCGTGTACTTCTTGCTTTTCATTTAAATATTTTATTAACTTTTTGAAGAAAAGCCTAGTAAATTCTCTTTTCACAGGATACCTCTGTGTTAAAATGCTATTAACAGTGTCATTTAAGAATTCTTCCTGTTGGAACCATGACCATTTACTTATGTCTTCTGCCTGAAATCAAACATACTACGTAAGATAATTTTGAATCGAAAGCGGCGACAATAACGCGAAGCGACCTTCATTAACAGCTGCTGCAAGCGAAGAGTTATTAAATTTAGAAAAATGAAATTTTAAAACATGAATGCAAGAATATTTTTTCATTAATTACTTACAAATATTTTTATCCTGAAATTCACTGTAATTTAACACTACTTACCTCTGATTCAAAAACAAGAGAACCCCTATAAAACTTTCTTTTCAACAATTCTATACCACCCTGAGAATTATTACTATTTAGTGGTTTCATATTAGTAAAAAAGCACTTCTAAACTCAGAAATAAATAACATACAGATATGTATTTGGCTGTAAAATTAATTAAAGTTAGGTACCTACACCTACTTCTACTTACATAGTTTAGTTACCATAATAACCAACCAACCAACCAAACCAATTTAACCAATCTGTGTCCGTCAGCTTCAGCTCGCTTGACACTTGACAGATAAATGGTACAGTCCGAATCTTATTAAAATATTGACAATATGTAGAAAACCTATGAAAACATTTTTATTTCGCTTTGCTCTCCAAAATTAAACAAAAAAACAAACAAACAAACACACATACACAAACGAGAAACCAACCTAATAAAAACGTGTTAAAATAGCAAATAGTATGACCACCAGTGTTGCCATTGCGTCAGTTGCAGTATTTCGTCAGTTAAAAAGCCGAAGATCGGCAAAATTCGCAAAATTGCCCTGGGGCCTTACTATGAGCTCTTACAGCAGGACTTATATTGAACTGCCTTACTTTTTCGTACTATGACCTCAAAGGTTAGTATGAAAGCAGGCCGTAAATAGTTCTGTTTAAGGCCTGCTTTTGAACTGAACGGTTTATTATTTGCTGATGGTAAGCCCCCTGTTTCTGCGCTCATAAAAGAATTATTATAGCATATTATGAAATACAGCTTGACCATAAAGAGTTGACAAAAATTGAGGGCGCCACTTTCTATGTAAACACGTCAAAATCACGAATAAATTGGTAACAGTTACTAAATTTTGTACTGAAAAATTTTAGTTCCATTTTATTTAATTTCAACTCTTTATGGTCAAACTGTAACCGTGTTTGTATGAAAACTTCTACCAAGGCTGGTATTATAGAAGAAAGATTTTGAGTTCTATAATACGAGCCTTAACACCGATGCCCGTCTCGAGCGAAGCCACGGAACGCACCTTAGGGTTTCTCTCATATAAATTATTCTATGGTCCTGATTTTTATGTTTTGAAATAAATATATTACTTGTATAAAGAATAATATTCTTTATTATTTTATTTAAATGCGTAAAAAAGAACGTATCTGAATCTTCTGATCCGTGCTTTTGACTACCTATATACAAGTAATTTCTTACATTATTAAGTTAGTGGAATGGACGCATACCGTAACTCAATTGATTTGATTGTTTTTGCAATAAGTTTCTATCGATCACCGATCCTTCAAATCGTATTGTTTGTTGCTCATAATTATGTAGGATTGCCAGCCGCAGCCGCAAAACGTCAACGCGACGCGAGATGCGACTAAGCTAAATACCTACAACCCGCGCAGATAAAGAATGGGATTGAAAATGCCGTTGCACATTATTCAAATCTCGCTCTCACATTACACAAATCGCTCTTTCAATCCCACTCGTTGTAGAAAGTGCGGTGAGCCTTCGAGCAGCGTCGGCTTCGTCCCGAAGGGAGGAGAGCCTTAACGATTATTACTCTATTCAAATAATTATTCTGTTTTGCGGGGGGGGGGGGGGGAAGTGCACACAAGTGCAGTTCTGCATACTCACATACAAAAACAACTAACAAACACTAAGACTTTCTGGTACAGAGCCTGTCTTACTCTAAGTGGTGAGCTGCCGTTTCCAATCCTATTCTTTGCTTGTTTAATTGCATTGGTTGACGTTTTGATAAATCTGTGGTTTATCAAAACTTTTAAATAAGCGATAAAATGAATAATTTAGTGAAACTATAAGTATTTTATTAATCTCCTGATTTTTTACTTATCTCTTGATTTTTTTTACTCTTATTTCCTGGATATTGAAATTTTGGTCTGGCAACACCTCTACCGTCAAAGCCCCTATTTTTTTTATCTTTCGACGTCAATCTTTCTTGCCTTGTATGTAAGTCAGTGTTGCCAGACCGTGGGCAATTGCCCACGCCATGGGCAATTTTAGGATTTTTTTGAAGAAAGGGCAAAAAGAGCGGAAAGGTCTTAGAACCGGTAAAATATGGGCAAATTTGGAAATCACGGAACTCACTAACCAAAAATCACATAAAAACACCTGGCACAAAGTACAAAAACACAAAATCACAGCTTAAGTTGGGTATCCATATACGTTTCTTCCTATAGAACCATCTAGGAACGAAGCCCAGCACCTGCGTTTAAGATTTCGCAGATAAAAATAGTATTACCGATGCAGATCGACTAGGCTAAATTTTTGCCAAATTTTTTCGATCGACCATAGTCGCCCAGACGTTTAAATGGCTAAATGGCGGGAGCTTTCAAAAAATTAAGATTGTTATAGGTACAAACAGGGGCGAGGGGCGCCTTTTGAAATTATTCGTGAGAAAGGTTACAATTTTTTTTACAACAATTTTAATTACTTTTAATTTAAATTACAACGACTTTTTTTACAATTTTTTTAAATAGTAGATGAAACTAAAATGTCAATCGCGCTGCGCGGCCGTTTTTTAATGTTTTTACAATAGAGAAGCAAGACTACAGATTAGTGGATGAAACTGACAAAAAATCGCGCTGCGCGGCCGTTTTTTGTAATAGACAGCCAAGATTACAAGATTAGTAGTATTTTTATTCGTGAAAAGGGTTCCTGTTTTTTTACAAAAAATAGCGTCAGCCGCCCCTTAGGCTTTAGGGCGCATTTCATAATTAGTTATACCAATAATTTATTGACGAACTGCAGTGCAGAATGTTCATTTTCCGTTCATGATGTTACGTGATTAGGATAAAACTGACTAAAAATCTCGCTGCGCGGCCGTTTTTTTGTTACTTATAGTCAGGCAAAATTACAAGATTACTGGATGGAACTGACAAAAATCGCACTGCGTGGCCGATTTTTTTAATAAGTACCTACAAATCGCGCTGCGTGGTATTTTATATTTATTTATTGCATACATGTAACACACTTACAAGATAAGACTTATAATAGCTATACATGCACCCGGCAAGGGTATGGCAATTTTAGTAAATTTTACTTACTTCATTCAATATTTTTTTCCTTAATTTTACAAAATATTGTTAATACTTAAGACTAGTAGGAACTACAAATTTTAATATAGTTGTACTTAATGAATTTCTTAAATCTATTTTAACTTATCACAAAAAAATTCTTCTATTGTATAATAACATTTTTGTAATAATAATGACTTTAATTTGTTGGTAAATAATTTTGAGTCTTTTGTTTCTGTTATAGATGGGGGTAGTTTATTAAATATTTGTATGGATTTATAATAAGGGCTGCTTTTAAATAATTCTAATTTTGGTTCTGGTAGTATGAGTTTGTTTTTCCTTCGGGCGCCGAATCTTAAAATACATCCCTGGGTACAAAGCGTGTCGATACGATAGTTTCCCCTACATGTCGTCGTTTTAACGATTATGGGCGATTTTGTGTTGGAAAGGGCAGTTTTAACAACCTGTGTGGGCAAGCAAATGTGTTGATCGGCACCCTGATTATCTAAAAAGAAACTATTTAGCGCCCGGTTGCATTTGACATACATTGCCACTTTTCATTGGTATGTTTTTTTTTAACCCAAAAAGAAGTAGCAATGGATCACTATCATCTGTGAACTGCAACCAGTCGCTAGGTGGTTTTTAATTAGATAATCAGCCCGCCGCGCCGGTCTGGCAGCACTGTGTAAGTAACGGACCCCCTGAGTATATTTGTTCTGTGTAACGGACGAACGGAAGGGAAATCGGAATCTTTTGCTGAAAAAAAGTACCGTTGATTATTGCTTCTTATTTTTATAGATACAAAGTGATTATATTCTCCTTGGATACAATTCTAATTCTTATACTTGTAGGCTGTAGCAAAAGAAAAACTGGGCCCGGTAAATCCATCGATCCGACTTATAAATTAACTAATATTGAATATTCTAAAGTTCCAGCTAGTGCATCTAAAATATTATAAAATGGATCCAGCAAAACCAAGCAAAAGAACTATTGCATTGAGTGCTAAAGTAAGTAATAAGAAAAGAAAGGCGCAAGACTCTGAAGAAGAGGACACTGAAGTACCTACAAAAAAGATCAAGACCCGATCTGTTAAAACAGAAAAAGCAAAACAAGTTAAACCTAGAGTGAAAAAGCTTGTTCCAAACAAGCACAAAGAAAAACCAGCTGTTTCTAGTGATAATGATGAAAATATTGTTGACGATAACACTGACGCGACAGATGGTGTTATGCCTCCACTATGGGATGAAGCCGAAGTATTATGTCTTACTGGAAAGATATCAAGAATTGTTGCTGAAAACTTCATTAACCTACTCAATGATGGTTGTACTTTACCTTTTATTGCTAGGTATCGTAAAGCCGCTATAGATAACCTTATGCCGGACAAGTAAGTAAAGTAAATTACTCTTTTTTTTTAACTAGGTGCCTACATACAATCAGTTAATGCTTTCTTTTCATTCTTTCAGACTCCAAGATCTTTATGAAAGTTATCAAAATATAACTCAATTAAAGAAAAAAGTTAAATCAGTCCTTGAAACTCTGAAAAAAACTAAAAAGTTAACACCACTAATAGAAAAGAGTATACTGAATGCTCGTAATTTGTCAGAATTAGATTTAATAGTAAGTATTTTTCTTCGTTTAGATGTTTTATGTGAATTTACTGTTGATGTCCAGACCAATTTCAGCCACCACGACTGCATCAACTCCTTAAGTCATTGTTGTGTGTGTGCTCGCATGTGGCTAATGTAACCAAACTTTTAAGTGTAGATCCTCACACACTGAAAGCATGCAAGCACCTCATAGACATAATAGCTTGGTTTGGTGGTGCACTGCTTTAGTACCTGGTACTGCGATTATGGACGTTGAGCAACTTTCACATGGATCGGTCATGGGCTGGGTGACCAAAAATTTATTATCTCGAGTTCCTCTGTGTTTTAAAAGGCATGTTAAGCCACTGGTCTCAGCTTCATATGCAGTTGTTAACACCCACCAATCAGTATTGGATCTGCATGGTGTGTTATACCCATCCTCCTTATCTATCCATAAGGAAGGCCTGTGCTCCAGTCCAGCGGTGGGATAATCTAATAAAGTGATAAGAATTTGGGTTTTGATCTCAGTTACTTTGTAAGTGTAACTTTGGCTATCTATTTAAGGTAGGACCCCATAATGCTTTGGATATGATATACTTTTGATTATTACCTGTTTTGAATGCCAATGTAAATAATGTTTCTTTACAGTATGCACCATTAAAGTCGCATTCATTATCATTAGCAGAAAGAGCCCGTAATTTGGGTTTGGAACCTCATGCAGTATCAGCATTAAATGGTGCATTTATAGATCTGAAAATGCTGTGTGATGATAAGGAAGAATTAAATTCTATTGACAAAGTTGACTCTCAAATAACACACTTAGTTGCTGATATAATTCATAAAGATACAAGGGTTCTTGAACAAATGAGAAGTTTGTAAGTTATTTAATTAATAGTCAATTAGAACATGAGATTAGTAAAAAGGATTAAAGGAGATGGTCCAAAAAATCCCAAAATTAATATGAATAAGATATATATTAATTGATTGCTTATACCGAGAGGAATAATCCTACCTAAGTCGCTGACCCCAAATCCATGGGGTATCGGAGATATATGCTGACAAAGTATGTATGAAATATAGGTAATGTTGGTTAAGTCCAGCATTTGACATCAATCATTATGAACTAGCTATACACCAATCGATTGCTTAGACCAAGTGAAATAATACTACCTAAATCACGAACCTTAAATCCATGCTGGACTTTACCAACATTACCTATATTTCATACATACTTTGTCGGCCTATATCTCCGATAGGTACCCCATGGATTTGGGGTCTGCGACTTAGGGAAGATTGCTTCGCACATTCTAAGCAATCTATTGGCATACAGCTTGTTTGTATTAATTCTGGGTTTATAAGCCATGTATTTTGGACTGTCTCTTTTCTCTAAATAATTTGAAACCTTATTTTTGAGATGTAAAGTTGAAAGCTACCAACTATATTATTTTCAAATGAATAAAAGAAATTAATGTCTCATTTAAATTTCTGTTAACAGGAAAGATGAAACTCGATTTACTATACAGAGTAGCAGGACCAAAAGTTCCACCAAAGAAAAGAATGATGATAAAGCTACTAAAGTTGATTCAAAGTCTGATCCAGAGACATACAAATTGTATTTTGAATGGAAGTGTCCTAGTCAGTACATCAAACCACACCAAACGTTAGCATTAAATAGAGGTGAAGATGAAAAGATTCTTTCTATCAAAGTTGTGGTACCAGATTGGTTTTATAACAAATTAGAAAGGTAGTTAAAAAAACTCTACTTTTCTTGAAATATGTCTTCATATCATGTGTATGTATATCGGCAATGTTTTATTTCAGGTTTTGCCTATCTCTTTGGAAAAGTAACTACTGGGTTCGCAAAGGACTTGGTGATGCTTACAATCGACTTATTAAGCCTTGGCTGTCAAGACAAGTACGATCTGACCTCACAACTCAGGCCCACAAAGAAGCAGTAAAGACATTTACAACTAATTTAGAAAAATATCTTCTAACAGAACCAATAAAAAATAGGACCATAGCCGGTATAGATCCTGGTTTTAGAGCAGGCTCTAAGGTAATCTACATTAAGTAGTCCAGTCAACGAACGGCTCAAAAGGGGTGTAGAGTGCACAAGCAGATAACGGATTTCTGCTGAAACTTGTATAAGGGGCGAGCGGGTAACTAAGCGATTTTTTCAGAAACTTTTAGGTTAGGGTGCTTAGGCACACCCACGGGGGCTAAGTAATTGTCTAATTTCAAAATCTATCGCAATCGCTTTCAGGATGTGATATATTGATGCTTCTTTTTGGCACAAATAAAAACTTACCAAAGAAATGCAGTAATGTGTCACATCCATCTGTCAAATAAATGCGATTGCGATAGATTTTGAAAATTAGACAATAAGTACCCTGTCAAGCCATTCTTAAGTTATGAATGGTGTAAATGACCCGACTTGACTTTGTTTTATCTCATCAAAGGTTTCCTAGGGTCTTTAAGCCCCCCCGACTCACGCTCACCTTTTGGACGAATGGACTTTTAGTATTTTCACTCCCTAAAGTCCCTAAGCAGCACCCTAAACAATTGATGGAATCGCTTAGTTACCCGCTTTCACACTACAACTCCTTTTTGGCTGGACTGTAATGTGTATTTTTTATACTTATTGAGAATCTTGTCAAGGACACCACTGGAAGACACCACTAATCACACCACTGCCGAATAATTATTTGTAACATGTTGGTTGTGATCTTACGAAAGATAAATAATTGATATCGATAATGCAAGGTTACTATTAGAACTTCACTATGGTGGTGGTGTGGTTACCAAAAAAGTATTGTAAATGACACCCCAGTGGTGTCATTGACAATAGATCCTAAAAGTGAATAAGAACTTCTTCACATTCTAAATTTTTATGAGATGAAATTAATTTTCAGATTGGAATCATCAATGCCAATGGCGACAAATTACATGCCTGCACCATATTCCCAGATTTGAGACAAGTCAGGCATAATGACGTAGCTGCAAAACAGCTTAAAGAATTGTTAGAAAAACACAAGTATGTTCACACTTTGAAATGCTTTCCATAAGGTATATAAAATTAAGTGCTATTGGTAATTGTTGTGATGGAAAATGACCCCACTTTAAATGCTGAGGTCGTTTTTAAATTTTGACGACCCTGTATGAAATATATAGGGAGAAAGAAGCAGCTCTTGACGAGTTTCTTGCCGGTTCTACTCGATACAAGGTCTCCCGCTTAGGGTTTGCGAACCAATGGCGTAGCTTCTATGACATTCACAATGTATCAGCCTAGACCTAGACTGAATAAACGGATTTTATATTTTAATTTATTCTTTTTTTTAGCACACATTTTGTCTTTCATTTTGTACTCTAAGAACTGGCATGAGGTTTCATGTGCTTAACTCAGAGGTACAATTGGAACTATTTAATCCTCAAAATGTTGTGGTTTTTTTTTCAGAGTAGATTTAATTGGTTTAGGCAATGGAACAGCTTGTCGAGAAACGGAATTATGGCTGAAAGGTCATAATATTTCAGAAAATATTCCTATCGTCATAGTTCCTGAACAAGGTGCTTCAATTTATTCCATCAGCAAAGAAGCACAAAAGGTATTATCATAATCATAATCTTTATTTGCTATTAATCATGGTATTAAAAGATATAAATAACATAATATAATAAGCACTAAACATGTTTAGCCAAAATTATTAGCATGCAAAATTCAAATTTTTAACACTAATTTCATATTTTAATATAAATATTTATGATATTGTTCATTCATACATGAAAATCAAAATTATAACACACAAATTGTGTACACAATCACACAACAAAATTAGTAGATAAAATAAATAAATTAATGTCTGATTTAAAAAATTGTTTTAAATCATGCAGAGTATGTGAGCCTAACCATGTACCCAAGTGTATTTTAAAATTATTGATGTTCAAAGTCTTAAATTCCTTGGGTATTTTTAAAGACTTTTATACACATAATCAAACAGCTTTTTTTATTCTGCAGCAGTACTGTTTTTCTACAATATTTTTAAATTCAATGGTAATCATTTTGGAACTTATTTTAAGGAACATCCCAATATGGATCCAAATCTTATATCGGCGTTATCTATCGCTAGGAGAGTGTTAGATCCTTTAGGAGAACTTATCAAAGTAAGTATTCTCTTTAGGCCGCGTACGCACCGACAGGTGGCTTGCTTCGCGCTTAGCGCCTAGATGTATAACTCGTTGGATAAAGGAACCATCTGTAAATGTCGGCTATACATTAAGTGTGAGCACGATAGCATGAGCCACCCACGTGGTATACATATTACGTGGTATACATCCACACGGTATGTGCGAGCGAGATAGCATGACCGGTCGGCCGCCATTTACAGCGTTTCTTTATCCGCACGAGTTATATTTAGTAGGCGACTAGCCTATCGAAGCGCCAAGCCCTTAGTGCAGACGGTTGCGAACATTCGTGAACGTTGCTTTTACTTCGATACATATCAAGGCGCTAAGCAAGCCACCTGTGTCGGTGGGTACGCAGCCTTACAATGCCTTTCTTATTTAGACTTGCTCCAATGCTTTCGTGTGCTACAAAATCAAGTTTTTAATGACTCGTGTTTCCAGGTGGATCCGAAAAATTTAGGAGTTGGTCTCTATCAACACGATATTCCACCAAAAATGTTGGAGTCAGCATTGGATTGCGCTGTAGAGAAAGTAGTTAGTTTAGTTGGAGTTGACATCAATACTGCATCTCAAGCTATGTTAAGGTACATATTTTAATTTTAATAGTAAACAACAAGAACAGTCAACATTTTGTATTTTTATCTCTAAATAAAAACTGAAGTACACCAAATCTAGCCTTAACCTATGTTATGCAATGCAGCAGTATCATGCGGGATATAAATCGCACAGTAATGCGTCTTACATAGATTTTCTTACTTTGTTGGTTCTAGTTTTAAAGGGCAAATAGAAAAATATATCAGGTTTTTTTCTGGGGTGGGCTCAGATCAAATAAAAAAGGAAGATGGAGCGTTGCGAAGTGGTTGCGAACAACGAAGTGAGGCCGGCTTTTGATGGTACATGTGTGCGTACAAGGGGGCGGGCGGGTGCCGGGCGGCAGGGTTCGATATGGAAATCCAAGGCATAGTTTCGTTACATGTGTGTGCGTGAACTGTGTATGTACACAGCCAAGGCGTAGTTTTATATGCTACACCGCTTTGTCGGAAGACTCCATCTTTACTTTTTATTTGGTCTGAGGGGGTGGGCACCAGAGCGTCTAAAATCACACAACATAGATGTCTGGGGTCTGTTTACGTAACACATTTATTGACAAAGAATTAGGGTTTTGTTTGGTCGTGAGTGGCCTGTGGGTTCGGTTTCCAAAGTTCTTAACTGATATAAAGCAATAGAGTCAGGATCGGACAGTGCTGCTAAAGGACTACCCCCGAGGGCTTAGCTAGACAAAGAAACATTTGCAAGTCTTCAATATCGCTTCGCTTTCGAAATATCTATGGAATAGACATAGGTTTTCATAAACAATCGATTTAATAACGTTAAATCCATACATGTCTCGAGAACAAAGCGATAACGAAGATTTGCTAATGCTACTTTGATTAGGGGGGCAGTTCCGCAAGTCTTCTCGAGTACTGGCTCGCCTTTGCTGTATGAAAAAGTGTTTTAACTTTCCTTTTCAGACGCATTTCCGGCCTAAATGAAGGAAGAGCTAAGAAAATTCTTACCTATCGACAAGAGAAAGGTGGATTTAAGAGTAGGGCAGAGATACTTAAAGTTCCTGGTATTGGGAAGATAACATTCCAACAATGTGCTGGTTTCCTGAAAGTGCTTGGGGGAACTGAGCCACTGGATTGCACTATTATACATCCAGAGAGTTATAGTATTGCCAAAGCGTAAGTTTATTAAGCATCATACAGTACGAGGCATATATCTTGAAATCGGGTGGGGATTGCGCGAAACACGTATTTTGGGCGTCCGTAGGGGTGAGGGGCGCGAGCGATGGGAGAGGGGCGCGCGCTATTGGTCGCTCACAAGAGCACATGCGTGAACTTATCCCCACTCCGTCGAAACAAATTCAAGATACATGCCTCGTACTGTACTCGTATTAGTCGCACTAAACCTACTGCTGGATAAAGGAATAAAATCTCAATTTCATTCGGATCAGATTATATTTGAGAACTTTAAACTAAAAACAAGTATAGGTAATATCAGACATAAAAGTCACAAGTCTTTGTTTGATCAAAGTACAGTCAACAGCACGGTCTACCACAACATGCCCCTTAATCAAATTTGAACATAAAAGTGATTATTTTAATGTTCAAAATTCATTAGAGATTTTTTTACAGTTTTGTTTAAGTAACTTGTACAGTCAGTGGCACGAATCATGAAATCGGGTGAGGATTGCACGGAACGCGTATTTTGGGTATGCGTTGCGGTGAGGGGCGCGGGCGGCGTGAGAGGGGCGCGCTATTGGTTGCTTACAAGAGCACATGCGCGAACTTATCCCCACTCCGTCGAAAAAATTTCAAGATACATGCCTCGTACTGTACTCGCATTTGTCGCACTAAACCTACTGCTGGATAAAGGAATAAAATCTCAATTTCGGATCAGATTATATTTAGATTATATTTGAGAACTTATAACAAAAAACAAGTTTAATATCAGACATAAAAGTCACAAGACTTTGTTTGATTAAGGTACAGTCAACAGCACGGTCTACCACAACATGCCCCTTGAACATAATAGTGATTATTTTAATGTTCAAAATTCATTAGAGATTTTTTACAGTTTTGTTTATACTGTTGACTGTAGGAGAAATTATTTTATTTCGTATTTAAATAAACTTTTATTGGGCTTTGTAAAAGCGCATTTACCTATTCACGTTAGTATTTGGTAGCGACAATATTATAAATAGTATTCTTTTCCAGATTTGCGAAAAAAATTGGTGTCAATGTTAAAGAACTTAGTCAACCTAATTTCCCAAGTACAGTGGAATCAAAAGTAGCCTCTATAGATGTGGAAAAAACCAGTAAAGATTTGAAGACAGATATTTGTACATTAGAGCTCATTATAAACGCTTTCAAACAGAAGTCGTATGAAGATAACGTCATTACATTTTGTAGACCAGTTTATTCCTTAGCCGTGCAAGCTAGAGACCAGATACAAGATGGAATGACACTGACAGGTATGAACTAAGTAATTTCTCTATCAGTCTACTTTACCTGCAAAAAATATTGTCTATTGACTCTCAAACTTCACTATGAAGATGGCACAATGTATGTAAACTAGACGTGAACCAACGTAACATTTCAAGCTTTCTTGAACCAAAAGCTGATCGCCCAACGTCAAACTTTGTGTTGGTCTAATTTTCGTATTGTTAACTTTCTCTTGTACCTTTTCGTAGGACCATCTTTTCTGTGTGTATGTGTGTGTGTTTGTCTAAGAAATTGTTACCTAAATCCTATTCTTTTCTGACAAATGATCACGGATTGTCTGTCATGGATGAGTTGAGCAGATAATACTGATCAAGACAACCGAAACAACAAAATGGCAGAGACAGAAAATTTATCCCACTTGGTGGCGCTGCTGTAGATAGAGACTTTTTGTAGAAGCGAGTGCATATAATATGCGTCATGTTCCTGGTTATTTTTCAATTGTCTAAAAATGGTTGATTATAACAATTATTATTATGAAAGTTGGACTGGATAGTAAATGAATTGCGTTGGATGAAAAATTGGTATTTACGAAAATTCGCTTCCAACATACAAACATTGATAGCAAACACATAGCAAACAACAAAATGACAGGTCTACATAGCACCACGTTGGCGGTAGTTCATCGATGGGCGATTAGTGAATCAGCCAAATTATAATGCCATTACTTCTAGCATTGTTGATCTTATTGTCTTATTTATACAGTTCAATATCGCAATGACACGATGATATTGTTACAGGTGTTGTCCGCAATGTAGTCCCATTCGGTTGCTTCGTCGACTGCGGTGTTGGTGAGAATGGATTAATCCATAGAAAAAATCTAGGAGGCCACATGACTCCCAAGTTGGGAGACAGAGTGGCAGTTAAAGTCATACCGTCGATGAAGGCCAACAAATTACAGCTAAAGTTAGAGAAAATCTTAGACTGATTACTTCGCAAATAGGTAATCCTATTGTATTTACGTTATTTTTTATGTCTAGCATAAGTAATTGTGAAATGTGTTATAATAAATAAGTCAATGATGAAGAAATCAAATATTTATTTAAATTAAAAACCAGAACACAATTAACATTCAATGAACTCCATTCAGGACCTTATTTCGAGTGTAATGGACAATTATAACATTCTTGTTTAAGGTTGAGAGTGACTTTAATGGAGAGTGACTGTCATACAGTTATTCGGCTTCCAATAGAGAAACGTCATGTTTAGGACTTAAGCTATAAACATGGAAAACAGCCTTGTTGACAATTGCGTCACAAATCCCAGATGTTACCCTGTAACATAGTATTAAATATTTATAGGTAGGAACACAACATAAGGGAAAATCCTTATATCTTCTTTCGTAGAGAGCTTTAACCGTTGGTAATGCTTTTATCTGATATCTACTCTCTCTGAGACCGCATTAATGCTGATGGAGGAGTTTACAGTTTACCAATTTGAGGTCTCAGTTTGCTAGTAAAAAGGTTCAATGCTAATCCATTTGTACCATTTTTTGGCGCCCAACGTGTTGCTCCAAATATATCTTTAACATTAAAGTGTTTAAGCTCAAGGGCTTGGAATTTGAAAATATAGAGGAGCTTACTTGCCTGATATCTTTACTGATTTTTGAACTGTTTGATTTCCTAGTTCATAATGGAGTCAGTAAGAAAATTCACATTTAACTAAAAATCCATCCATACTTACCGTCTACTTAATCGTGAGCTTGTGTCCTTTTCAATAACTTTCACAACTTGGGGATATGTCGGAATTTCTTCTTTCGCATAAAATTGGATTTGGTGTTTGAACATTTTGCTGTGAAGTGCATCCCTGTAAAAATATAGTTACATATAATATTGTTTCAGTGGTATGCTACCTAGTTAAATAATAAACATCCAGATAATTGATATACTTTATAGAAAAAATACTAGAAAAAAATCGACTCGAATTGTGAATGCCTAAAATATAGAATTTCAATAATAAACACTGAAACGTGAGGCCGAAGATATGGATAACGGTGCAGTACTTAGAACTATCTTAGATTTCAGTGAGGCTGTTAATGACACTAAATGAGAAATTATTCCTTAGGACTTATTAATACGATTACCATAATATTCCATCAATAACCCGTAATATGTCATATTTGGTCATGCTGTTGCTGCCAGAATTCCTGTCGTTGCCGCCATACTCGCTCAAATCGGTCGACAATAAGTCATATGGTGGCGTCTAAAAGTTAAATAAAGACACGAGTCTACTTAGATTGACAAGCTACGTAAAACCGTATGTTATGCTTTATTTGTACATGAATCATGATAGCCATAAAGTATATCCTTACTTGTTCCCACATTTGTTTCAACAGCATTCGAGGATAACCGTCGCGTTGGCCTTTAGACGAAACAGACACCGTCATAGATAAATAATACGGCTGCGGTTTTTCCAAGTCTTCAACATAAGGCGGAAAATCATTAATACCCTGAAAAGTAATAAGTAGTACTTAAATAGATTGTGATTAGAACTTTCCATTTATTAAATTTCAATTGAAGTTTGTGAAAGAATTTCCTACGGTCATATTTAAAGCCGATAGCTTTTTTACTTATTTATTGGGGAAAAAACATGATGGCAATCAATATAGGTCTTCACGTTTAGTTTTGCTGTTTTCATTTTTATAGGATTATTGCTTAAACTTTATAGGATTATTTGAGACATTCACTAACAGGATATGTTAATCCTTCTTCAGTAATGATAAACTCTTGATTACACTTTTCTATTTTGCTTCTTCGTAGCATTTCGTTGCGTTGGTAACGTCTCCGTTCAGTTAAGTCCAGAATTTCGCAAGCTACAGTCGTCCTGCAGGTATTTTATTTGAAATTGTAACCAAATTAATAATTAAGTTGATTGGTGGTTCTTATAGTACATAAACTAGTAGGGGTGCTTAGCTGGATTTATTTATATTGTATGACGTTTAATTTTTTTTTTATTACTTACGTGAATGTCGCTGGTTCTTGTAAGGTGTAAACAGTCATAGTTATCCATTCGCTGCACCTCGGTTGAATCACACCCCAACACGGTGTCATTACTATGTTCACAATGTTCGCAATTCTTTCTCTGCAAAAATGTACTTAGCTTCATTGTTTAGATTTTGTTCTTATTAAGATTAATGAGATGAGATGAGAGAGTTATGTTTGAAGTAGTTTTTTTTTACATATAAGGGTCGTTGTAAAATGGAGAATGGTAGTTTAAAGCCGTTTCAATGTAACTTACGGTAGCCATATGAAACGCATGATGTGATCCGTGTTGTTGCATAGAGCTACTATATCTCTAGACAAAGAATGCGTTGCCATCGGTGCTATCGTCATGTGTTCTTGTGACAAATAAATCTGAAACATCATATTTTCGCTAATTACTTGTGAAATTGCTGAGTTCAAGCTGGATTATATTCTGTGGTATAATTCTGTTAACAGTATCTATATTTAAAATTGCACAAATAAGCAGTAGTACCGTGGTCTTTGATACTTCAGTTTGTCGAATATGAAAAACTATAGATAAAATTACATACCACCTCCTCTCTGTACGCAGATCTTATAACCTTTTCTACATAAAGTGGGATATCAAGTCGTGTTTCCAAACTGTTCGGAAGACCACCTTGCCCTTTGACTAAAATCTTAACAGTGTCGTATCCAAAGGAACAGAAGAAAGTCGTCTAAAACAGATAACTTTTATTTAATCGCATTGTACCTTCAAGAAAATATTAGTAAATTTTATGATTTACCTCATAGTCGATCATCTCAGTCGGCATAAATGCGAACGGTATAGCAAGTTTTCCAAGAGGTGGAACTTCAGCAAAATATAACAGGCAGCGCAGTACCGAGTCGGGGGATATTGTGTTACCTTTCAGAAGTCGCCAGGTCGTGAACACTTCGGTGGGATTGTAAAGCCAAACAATCTATAAGAAATATTAGGTAGAGCAGGAGCATAGATTTCCAGTTAAATAAAAATAATCAGAATATATCCACTTACTCTAATGACGGGATCTAGATTATTAATAGCCACTCTTCCACAATCCAAAACGGACAAATACTCATCCACACCAACAGGCCTTCTCAAAGGCGTCAAGATGCCCTTGGTGTTTAGGTAGGCGTACAAATTGAAGTAAATGTATATGCTTCTATCATTCGACAACGTCATTACGTAACACAACACAGTTTGACCTTCTAGAGAATAGTTGAAATTTAAATGAATAAGATTGGGATTATCCGGCTGAAAATTTTAGAATGATTGTAGAATAAAGTTGGTCCTTTGAGCCGAAGGTGTTAACTATTTGCTTTATTGTTTCATTTACCGTTACGATTCCTTCGAGAGGGCTTAGCTCCACTAGAGGTCTATGAATACAAGTGTGTCTCATTACGTATGTGGATATTCCAATTTGAACTTCAACCATTTCGCAATCACAGATCTTCTCTCGGCGCATAGACCATGCCACGGGGGCGGCGTATATGCAACCCAGAACGAATATGAACTCAACCTTACCTGCCCTCACGCATAAATCAGGTGCATAAATATTTACTGACAGTGGTTTGTTAGGACGGCAATCTTCAAACGCTTTATTGAGTCTGGAATTTGTAAACTGTATGTGAAACTTTGACTAGCTTCTAGGCAAGTAACAAACAATGCTGTTGAAACTGGATTTGGTTTTCTTTTAAGGGTTGGTAAAGAATAGAAGATATTAGGTGAAAAAATATAAATTGCTTTGCTTTTATTTTGAGCATAGTACTAGATTTGACCAAAGATAGATTAAAAACAAAGTTAATTGCATAGTAGTAAATGTAACAAGACTAGAATAATGAAATATCATGTTTATTGAATTTTATACTCACTCATCTACGTTCACGAGATTCCAGACGCAATGATTACTCAAGATCACAGGACATTTTATAGATATTGTACGCTTGACCTGTAAATGTACTGTACTGTAATGTAACATCTGTACCAAAACTTAAGTTCGAAAATTCATGTCGTATCTATACATTAGCGCCTACTTTTTTAATTAAGACTTGGTAGAAAGTGAGGACCAACCTTAAGAGTGGGGTAAATGCCATCATACCAAACAATGCAAATGGTCTTCTGAATCGGTTGGATCTCCTCGATTTCGTCATACTCCGTCCGGAAGAGAACCGTATACTTAACGTCTATTTGACGAGGGCCTGCGCCGTCCGGCGTCGCTGTCAACGTCACCTCACAGTGATTCGATGGCTTTAGACTATTCTGTATAAAAAATCCCAATTATATTTTATGAACTACAAGATTACCAACCGCGTAATGACTATGACTCACCACTGAATTTTCAATCTCAAATCGGTCTCCACTAAAATCGTCTCCCATTCCGTCGATTAAATGATATAATTTGGACGTGAAGAAACATGATCCATGATTGTATAAAGTAACAGTTATACTCGAGCTCTCGCCTACTACTACATCGTGAAGATTATTTAGTTTTGGCAACACCTGTATATTGAAAACAAAAATTAATTCACGAGATAACTATGGCTCCTATCTAAAAAAATCAAAAGTTACCCTTAGATCTGGAAATTCGGAGAATCCAGTTATATGAATAAAAATTTCTGTTGGTTCTCCAACTGGTCTGAAAAATAAACAAAAAGTGTGATGAACAGAATAGGCTCGTCTTGACATAACTTTTACATTATTATGGATAAAATAAGACATATTACCTTCCATCGATCAAGCAGACGCAGGTGCAAGTGATGGTCGTATCGTACACTTTATTTGGAGATTTCGGAAAGAACCACCATCGATAGCGAACAATCTCCTTAGGAGGGAGTACCAGAGAACCGCAGTTATCAGCGCCAAGCCAAGGTACACTGTTCAGTACTCTCATACTGAAAATATAAACCATTTTGAAGAGGTATAGGGGTGAATTGGAAATATTGTTCTTTATGACCTATGCGTTCTGTGGTAAAGGTTCTAGGTACCTAATAAAATAAAAAATGAGGTAGATTTAAAAAAGGTAAGGCTGTTGGGCCAGACGGAAAGGTTCTGGGATGGCGACTGCGTACCAGACGACAATCTGGTAAACTCTGTGAAATCTCTTACTGTATTTCCATCCTAGTAACGTTATGCAAGTAGGCGGTGAAGTAATTGGTGCATCCAGTGATGGTCGGCGGGAACTCGTACATAGCATCCGTTGCTGGATTGTACCCGTGAGACATTAGCTCGACTTTACTGATTTCTGCATTACCACAAAAGCAGATTCGAGCCTGGTGTGAGAAGAAATTACTCATTAGCCTTAAAAAACTAGGAAATGTTTCTTTAAAAGAACTACTTCATAATATCTGAAAATTGAAATAAGTTTTCGTTCTGATAAGGGCAAAATGCTTTTGGTTTCCGCAACTAGATATTTAAATTGGTTGTAATAGACGTACTTTTTGCACTTTATTGATGACCAAGTCCCAAGTTTCACAATAATCTCCGAAAGATAAGGGCTCTAAAGCGACTGACAATATCTGCCAGCCTCGACTTGGAACTATTCCGCACATAGGAAGTACCACAAAATTCCTGCAATTTGTTTGGAAATATCAATGACGAACTAAGTACCCAGCATAAACAGCAGAAAGAGGCGAATTAAAATATTTACGTGTTATATGGTGCTTCCAGTTGGAAATGCATAGGAATATCTAACTTATTGGATAGCATGAAGTTTTTAAATGTCGTTCTTCCTGGTACTGTGGGCGGCAAGATCACCTATGCAAATGGTTTCTTCGTTAACAATCTTATTTAAATTATACATATTTTCAATGTAGGTACCTATATCAGAAAACATAAAGAGATTGGTAATCTTATAAACGCTATTTTGATTTAATTGCTTAGTTTATTTTTATTGTAGGTAGGTATCATGCTTTCAAAAATTTCTTCTTTTTTTCTTCCAGTAAGTATATAGGTACATACCATAAAACTGTAGGTGTACTAGGTACAAATAAAACTGATATGGAGATGGTTATTATACAAATTGATCGTGATAGCGGGGGTGGGACCTACCTACTTCTATTTTTAAACGAACGTGCTACACTAGGTATCGTTATTGCGACAGACTCAAAGACTAGTCTGAGCGCTTTCTTGCTTCATCTAACTGTAGATTCTAGGCAAGGATATTATTAGAATAATATAAGATTATTTTACTTTAGCAAACGAGGATATGTATGATGGCAGTGAGACCTACGTTCACCGTAGCATAATCATTATGGTCTTCCCACCGATTAGATTTCTAAAATCTTCGTGTCAGGAATACTCCCAACAATTAATTATTATTTGGCTGATGCAGTATTAAAAATTAAGGTAACAAACAAAAGCCGTGACATTAGTTCTTATTACGTAGAGGTTGGCCTCCTTAACAAGCACAGCTGGAGTCTTACCATTTCATTGTGTTCATAAAGGAGTACTTATATAGTAGTTGTCCCACCTATTGAATTTCTAAAATCTTCGTGACAGGAATACTCCCATTAATTTAGTACTAAGTATTTGGCTGATGCAGTATTGAAGATGAAGTTAACTCCCAGAAGCGGCCGTAGCTGTGACATGGTTCTTATTTCGCGGAGGTTGGCCTCCTAAACATGCGCAGCATGTCTTACTATTTCGTTGAGTTCTTAAAGCAGTATATAGCAGTTGTGGCAAAATCCTACCTCAACAGGACAGTCCCATTCTGTAGTCCACTCTGTGCAGGGTGACCACGTGTTACCTACACAGGGGATACGGAACCAAGTGTGCTTCAGCTTTACCACACTGGCATCCTCTTTGTTATACTTCTTATATTGAAAATCACCGCATATCAAATAACCGTATACTTCGTTATCTATTTTGGGCCTGCAATAGTTGATATAAATGTAAAAAAAAATATATAAATGGGGAATAACGTATGTTTAATCTAAGAACAATTTACCGGAATCTGATTGTAAATAATCTCGATTCGTTAGGAGGTATAACAGCGTACAGCGGGTCTAAAATAAATACGTTATCAGGATCTGCAAAACAAAATTGTTTTTTTAAATCGTATATCAGTCTATTGTCTCTAAATTCAATAGAATACTGGGATGGTAGCAAAAATAACGCACCCGGTATCCACTGGATGTATCCCTCATCTTGCTCATGATTAGTCACACACATTGTCTGCGAAATATTCCTAGTCACATCTTTCACGCTTCCCATGCCGAAATCTAAATATCTTTCGAATACGGACGCAGCAGGTATGTACGTTAAACGGTTCAAACTGTTCTCCATTAGATGAGCGGAGCGACTCTTACGCTTCCAACTTTTCTCAAAAACGTGGTCACTGGTGTTAAAAAGCGGATTGTCAGGCAATACCACGGTAGCAAGTGCGTTCAAAAATAACGGCTCCTAAAACGATCATATTTGGGTCATACAACCAACTTACTATCATCTGTAGGGCATAGAATAGATAAGATAGTTAGGTACTAATTTAAGAATAAGTTTATACCCAGTTTAACCAAAAATATTATTAGTACGGCAGTAAATAATCTACTGATTCTTTGACAAGTCGTTACGTCTACTCTAGGTCTATCTACTATGTCTAGTTAGGTTGTCCAAAACGCCTTCAAAATTATGGAGGCTTTTTTATATTCAATTAATGATTACTAAGTATCTAAATAGTTATTAAGATATAAACACTTTAAATTAGACTTTTACCTGATTCAAGACAAGACAAACCAGTTCAGCTGTGTAAATGCCTAGTGCGATTCCAGAAAAATATACTGTCGTCGTTATAGTTTCGTATGCTCTTATTAGGCCACAGTTGCCGGTGGAAATCTGTAGATAAATTACAATTAAAAACTTGTTGACGAGTCCAGTTAGACAAGGTTCTGTTGCGAAGGACGTCTCCTTACTTGGAAGTAGCCTTGTCCACCTAACGGTAAAAGCCATTGGTATGTGGTCTCCACAGCGGATCGGTTCACAATATTTATGGCTACCTTGCGATCCTCAGAAACGTTTTTGCATATACTAAAAGAAATTTTTCTTCGGCTCAATGATACTTCTGGCCCTGATTAATTATGAAATAGAATAGAATATAATTTTATTGGCAGCAAAAGGGCACATATCATGTACACAAAGCGTAACAAAAAATTTGAACTTAAGTAATACTAAAACTAAAAGAAAAATAACAAGGTAACACTACTGTAAAGTGCTACTATGTGATGCCAAGACTGACCTCAGCTCAGTATAAAGCAGTAGACGATAAAGGATATCTACTGCAATCTGCAATGCAACTGGTAAGTAAGTATTCTGCTGAGGCCAGTGCCAGTGGTGACATCACTGAGCACACAGAAACAAGGAAATGATGGGTACGTCTTTGAATGTTACCGCGTAAATGTGTAAAGCTATTTGGTACGTAAGTAAGTACCTAACTATCATACTAATACTAGCAGTTCCCAACCACTTGTCTTACGACAATGTAGTGTTATACGGTTACTTTAGAAAGCGACTGTTTACTACTTTTTACAGCAGTTGTATTAAAAAAACAATTTATTGGTAGCCGGAATGGGAAACTTACCATAACATCTTCCACTTACAGTAAGCCTGTAAGTATTGCCAGCCGTATCCTCTATTACGCAATACTCGGTGAAGGATTGGCCCGAGATGTTGGGACGAAACAAAATTTCGGCCTCGGCACAATCATTGGGCTTCACCGGGGTCGTTGTGATACTCAAATTGAATACGCGGTCAATGGTATTCAGGTTGTGCATTAGGGAAATTCGATAAGAGAGAACCCTCTGGAATTTAAATTAAGTATGAGGGTAAGTATTGCATTGCAGATGATAGAATTAAAAAATAAGGCCGTAGGTAATTCAAAAACTATTAGCTAAATAAGTAAATTATAAGGAATACACAGACACTATTTATTACTTAGGTACTGTTCCCAGTAGTCTTACCGAGTAGTTTTACCAGTAGTACTAATGGGATTTTCTTCCCCAATAGACTTACTCACAGTAAGACTTCTCTGATGTTATATTTTTCCCATTAGTACTACTGTTAAAAATACAATAATACATAGACCTTGCAAGTGTAACACAATGATATTATACGCCTTTAAACGCGTATACAGCACTTAGTAAAATATAGCACTTATATCGTCTGTATTAATATTTTTTTCTGTACATTAAGCGTGCTCGCAGACTACAGACTTTCTATCGGCCGACAGTTTAGTCGGGCTCTCCAATCAGTATAAAGAAGTATGCAAGTGCGCACACTACAACGATTCGGTATCGGCCGATTCTTCATACAAAACCAACTATCGGGCCAACTATCGGCCGATAGAAAGTCTGTAGTCTGCGGGCACGCTAACGGTTTAATCCATTTTTTTAACCTAAAAGTAGAGGTACTTACAAACATTGAGTTGGTTCGATTTCTTTTGAAATAAAAGAATTGTTACATTTAATTAGACTAAAAGTACCAAGACAACACCAACAAGAAGCTATTTTGTTTTTTATTACTAAGCTAGAGCACCGGGGTATTGTCTAACAGTAAATTAATGTTATTACCTACGAAAAAAAAACTAAATTGTAGTTCCTTGTTGGTTATGTTGTCTTGGTACTTTTAGTCTAATTAAATATAAAATTTTATCATCTTTTGATAAAATTTCGCTCGCTGTAGGTCTTCTTAGGTCTACATGGGAGTATTTTTTTTACTGGTAAGTCTACTGGGATCAATATTCCCAGTAATCTTACTAGTAAATCTATTGGGAAGGAAATTCCCAATAGTACTACTGGTAAAACTACTCGGTAAGACTACTGGGAACAGTGGAAGTAGGATATCATCCTTACTAACTACTACTTATAAACTAGCTTCCGCCTGCGACTTCGTCTGCGTAGAAAGGTTTTTTGCTATCCCTCGGGAAAAATACTGTTTTTCGGGATGAAAAGTACCCTATGTCCTTCTCTGTGCCCCTGAAAACGTTCATGCCAAATTTCATGATAATCGGTTCAGTAGTTAAGACGTGACGTAACAAACAAACAAATAAACAAACAAACAAACGGACTTTCGCATTTATAATATTAGTAAGGATGAGAAAATCCGTTTGTTTGTTACGCCTTCACGTCTTAACTACTGAACCGATCGTCATGAAATTTTGCATATACGTTGCCAGGGGTACAGAGAAGGACATAGGGTACCATTCATCCCGAAAAAAAGTATTGTTAACAAGGGATAGCAAAAAACCTTTCCACGCAGACGAAGTCGCGGGCGGCCGCTAATATTAAAATAAAGTTCGTTATGTCGGTTAGTTCAAAACGAGCGTTTTAAATTAAATACAGAGCCAGCTTAAAACGCTCTATCCACTGAGCTACAGCGAGACGTTTAGTGATTTCGTTTCCCGTGTCGTATTTATTATAAGGAAACCCATTTTCTTTTAGCTTTTTCTTTCATAACTTACTTCGGATGTATTTTCTACTAAAAGTTCTCTCCTACTCAGAGTATCCACAGGGACACACCCGAAGTCTATATGTTTGATCTGGAATATGCTTTCCTCTGATAGATTTTGCATTTTTGTAGTTATTCAAGCTTTAAGATACTTTGAAACCTTAGATTATTTATACCAACATAGAAGTCTTTGATATCAAATTAATAATCTAAGTTTGAAACGTAAGCTTTCTCTGTGACTTTATTTTTTTTTACTCTCCTATATTTGCGTGTCGCCAAAGATGTTACAATCAAAGAGTAGGTAAGGTCAGAGCGGGGAAGACCGTCTAGGGGGTAAGACCAAACAGTCAAGAAGCTTATAAGTCCATCTAAAACCCGGCTTATTTCTAGCATAGTAGCGCAATCTAGTTATTAGTCCCATAAACAATATTTCATAACGGTTCTACATCTCTATAATAGATGTCTAAAAAATTTACTGAAAATCTGTTTTCACTAGTCCGTTTTAATGTTTTAGTCCGATTTTTTTGTATTAATTTAGTCCGTTTTAAAAACGTGTTTTTAAAAGTTTTTTTTCAGTAAATTTTATTAATCCTAATAGTTGCCGTAGTACATTTAAATTACGAAAAAGGTTACCGTTTGCCATTGTGGTATAGTTATTTATTACGAAATTATAGATACTTTAACCCAATTTTTACAGATCGCAACCCGCCGTAACCTATATTAATTGTATATCTCCAAAAATTATATATTATATAACCTCGATAAATAAAAAAATATCATTATTGGAGATATACAATTAATATAGGTTACGGCGGGTTGCGATCTGTAAAACTTGGGTTAAAGTACCTATCTATAATTTTGTAATACCTACCTAAATATATATATCACAACGGCAAACGGTAACCTTTTTCGTAATTTAAATGTACTACGGGCTGCTGTGCTATAAGTCAAACTACTGTTTAGTCATTCTGCGTTTTAGATAATTTACTTAGTAGACATTTTCCTCTTTAGTCATTTTGACTTTTAGGCAGCGTGATCAGGAAGGTACAGGTCACAAAAAAGCAAAGAAGATTCAAGATTGCGGTGACTTAGCGTGCCCGCAGACTACAGACTTTCTATCGGCCGACAGTTGGCCCGATAGTTGGTTTTGTATGAAGAATCGGCCGATACCGAATCGTTGTAGTGTGCGCACTTGCATACTTCTTCATACTGATTGAAGAGCCCGACTAAACTGTCGGCCGATAGAAAGTCTGTAGTCTGCGAGCACGCTTACCCCTACTATACTTACGGCCGAATACTCAAACGCTTCTTAGCTAAAATCTTTAGTTAAAGTCTCCTCCAACCTTAAGGAAGCTGTCAGTTACAGTCAAATCTGACAACTTTTTTGAATTTAAGGTGGCCTCACTCTAAGATTCGTTTGAGTATTTGACCGTAAGGAACGTAATATCACCCTGTCGGCTGGTCTAACCCAGGTACCGCTAAGCTGGAAGTAAATCAGGATAGGTATTATCCTTATGATTAACAAGACTTGCGCGTGCTCCAGGTGGAAGATTAAAAGGAGGGGGCGCACGTAAAGTGACCCACAGACCCAATAGAGTAGGTACTATCCCCGTCAATTGGTAATGCGCTGGAACCTTGTCAAATTAACATACACATCAACGTCATCCGCAACTTAAAATGACAAAAAACAGTAAAATTTTAATAGGTAATATAATATATTAATTATTGAATTCTTATTTTCAATAAGAAAGGGTCTAGGTATATGAAAAAAATACAATTGTTTTTCGTTTTTGAGGTTAAAATCATGGCCGCCAGGCGCATTAGCATTACCAATTGACGCGGATAGTACTTTAATAATTGACGCATCCACATCGGCTCGTCCCCACGTGTGCCTAGCTTAGTAGTAGCTAGTAGTTTCCACACTTAAGTCACTTAGGCTTGTTGAAAAAATATCGATATATCGATATTTTTAACCGATATATCGATACAAAATAACCAATATCAGTATCAAAAACGATATATTTTTGGAACGGAAAAAACTTATCTATACTTTAATAATAATTCATAGTATATTTTAATATTAAAACATAATATTGTCTATGACTGGTATGTTTTTTGTGCTGCGTTGAATATCTTATGTAATAAATATGTGCCTGATTTTATAAATTATCTTCGTTCTTATTGAGATTTTCATACATTAAAGTAATGTGTGTTGTCTGATAAAATTTATTGTAATTACTGAGCTAGACTGAAATAAATACATTGTTCTTTAAAAACCGCAAACGTTCTTTGAAAATTGGTCCGATATATCGATATTTTTTTCGCGATATATCGAGGCCGATATTGATATTTTTATAAATATCGATATATCGATATTTTTTTTCACTTTTAAGCCTCGATTACATACGCCGATTTAAGGAACCAATTTAGAGTTGCCACTTGCCACTCGTATTAATAAGTTAAATTTTAACAGTGAATTTGCACAAATGACGGAAAGGTCAACATTTTTTAAGATTTTTTATTTTCAATTCTCATCTCCAATCTTAAACAACGTTTACTTTTCCGTTATAGTGTAGATTCGATTTTAAAATCGAACTTATTCTACAATATTTTATTGTCAAGCACGGGTGGCAACCCGAAATTGGTTCCTAAAATCGGCGTATGTAATCTAAGGACCGACCGAGATCTCGGTCTCGGTCTCGGTCTCGGCCAGTCTCGGCCAAAAATTATGTCTCGGTCTCGGCCAAAATGGCCGAGAATCTCGGCCTATAAGTACCTATTTACGTAGGCCTGTTGGTTGATCACGTAAGTCTGATGCTAACAATTCTCGACTGAAATCGATTGAAAGCGCAGTTACATTGCTGCTTTAAGTAAGATAGTTGTCACATTGGTTCTTAACTGGAGCAGCAATATCACTGTGATTTCTGTCAGAGTTGATTGCAACAAAATTACATAATTACCCCCCTGAGATTACACTCGTACACTTTCCTTTCCTCTTCGCTGAGGCATGCGTCATTGGAATGGGGAGGAAAAGCGCAATTTTATCCCGATAGGTGGCGTCTTGTCGTTGGTACCGAGCCGCCTCAAAGAAACTGTCAAAACATATGGGAATCTCTATGAGTATTGCACTTTTTAATTTTATACTGAGAAAATGCCGCATTGTTATGCATGTAACTTGTAAAATATTGGAGTTCATCGATTTCCCAGTAACAAAAAAAAATAGTGGGCAAAAAAATATCAAAAAAAATATGCTTTTTCCTCGATTTTCTCCTTTGCTGAGCCTGAGAAACATTATAAATCAAAAGGAATGTTTCATGAATTTTATGAAGCTTCGCCAAAATAAAACAACATTTGAATTATAACAGCTTTGTTCTTTAATATTTCAACCTCAGCAGTTTCTAACATATTTATATCTTGAATGAATTTGATAGGTATATCAAATATGGAATAAGCCCAATATTGGGGCCAAACAGAGAATTAATAGAATTTTATATGCCAGAGTCATTCAAGAAACTTAGAATAATAAATTATGATAAAACGGTTCGTGTTATTTTGGATGGTACAGAAATTCCAGTACAGAAACCTGAAATTACTATTGCACAGAAGGTATCATCAGGCAACTATAAACACTGAAATTCACACTCAGTTGCTTTGTTAAAATTTAAATCATATGCTTCTAATCTGAAATAAAAAGATTACTTGTAAATCTTACACAAAATTTAAAGAAATGTAATGCTTGTTAGCAATTTTTTGTAAGTTGCTATAAACTTTCTTGCCTGTTGTTTTGGCTTTTCTTTTCCGTAATTCTTCTTTTATATGAGCTAAAGTTAGCATAGGATACATTGTTTGTCCGCAAAACCGAAAAAAGTATAATCTAAGAAAGTAAAATCACGTAATACACAGTCAAGACAATATAAGCTCAAACTGACAATTGTTCCAAAGACTGAGCGCCATCTGTAATTCACTTTGCCTTCGCCTCCCCATTAACGCATGTTATGCATTGCATGCCACAGGTTGGCCACAGGGCATACGCTGACGCATTCCTCACTGTAATTAATCAAATTAAATCAAAATTGTTGACTTCGGTCATTTGGTAATTTGCTGTCGACTTGTAATAGGTACCTTTAGTTTTACAAATTAATGTGAATGTTATTTTAATTGTCTTTTATAGACGTCGCGTACGAGCTCAACAAAATCAATGGAAAACCGCAAATCAATGTACAGCATAGCTGTTTGGGACATAAGTATACTTGAATTCAAAACAATATTTTGGGCCCGCATTTCTTAAAATTTCTTCCCTTATGAGAGGAGTTATGCTGTTATATTTTTTTGTATGAGAAAATTGTTTTTGTTGTACAACCTGTTATATGTGGTAACCAATTAAAGGGCTTTCTGAGCCACATCGTTACATTTCAGCCACTTGTTTTAAATTATACCAAAAAAATATTTTTAAAATATTCCAAGTTTGGGCTCCTACAGATACGATTTGGTTTAATATTTTTCATAAAATATATCTCAAATCATATGTAATTTTCTCATATCTAACCTCGAAAAACCAATTTTGTAAATATTGACATTTAGTATTTTTATTTTTAATGATTACAAAGCTTTTACAAAGTGATTATTTATTATTTAACCATTTATTTCAGGCATCAATGGCCCACCATACAATAAATACCTTAAAGACTAACATACATAAATAATAAAAACAATCTTAAAATATTACACTTTATCACGTATTGACGGCGACGTGTTACGCAACGCAGTGTCCGGTAACCGGCCACGGAAATGACGGAACAGGACACCCTTCGGCCAAAAATCTTCATTCAAGAAGATCTTCAGATGTTCGGTCGGCGCCCTCACCACGAATGAGTTAACATTGTGGCGAGACTCCAACCGTTGGACCCTCAGAACTATTATGTATTCTGTGCCTCAGAGTATATTTTGACTTGATTCTGATGTACTCCATGGTATTATGTATGATAAAAAAATATATTTGTTATGTAACCTATCTTGTGTGATATTGAATGAAAGGGCTTTCTGAGCTGTTTCTAAAAATATGTTTCAGCATGTTCAGAATTACATTTCAGCACTTGTTTTAAATTAAACCAAAAATAATAAAAAAAATACTATGCAATTTTTTCTAAGTTTGGGCCTAAATTAAAAAAAAACTAAATGTAAATATTTTCAAAATTGCTTTCTTGAGGATTGATATGAGTATAATATATATCTTTTAATTTAAGGTGTATTTTACAAAAAATAACTTAAGCACATCGAATCTGATGGAGCCCAAACATTGTATGTTTTGAAAATGTTTTGAAATACAAGAACCGGCTTAGCAAGCTCTTCCTTTCAATATCATACACGATAGGATTTAGAAAAAAAATCCCCATACAAAAAAGATGACCCCATAATAACTCATCTTCTAAGGAAAGATTTTTAAGAACAAACGGCTTTGCTGTACATGGATTTGCGGATTTTTTTGGGTACACCTAGCACTATTATGATTAAATAAAGAATTTTAATTAAATTTAATGTGTTTTTCATCAATATTCGTCATTTTATAGTAACATTAAAAAAAAACAAAAATCTCGGTCTCGGTCTCGGTCTCGGCCGAGACTTTTTTTTAATCTCGGTCTCGGTCTCGGTCTCGGTACTCGGCGAAAAGTGGGTTCGGTCGGTCCCTAATGTAATCGAGGCTTTACGAAGTTACGACCACAGATTACTATTTATTTACGACCAAATTCTTGCTTACGACGATTCGGACAGGACATTGCAAACGTCAAAAGTCAAACTTGACAACCTGAAGGTCCGAACAAATTATCGGACGCGGCTTACTGCCGCGGCTGATCAACTATCGGATGTAGTAGGTCGCGGACGTAACCATAGACTAATATGACGTCATCGGACGTCCGATAGCTATCTGGCACGCAGGATGTTATGAGAGTGTGCACACTTATCAGCCGCGGCAGTAAGCCGCGTCCATAAGCCGCGTCCGATAATTTGTTCGGACCTTGACTGTTGTCTATTGTCTTTGTGTACGCGAGTGTGCGTGTCTATGCGAGCAAATACTATAGAAACTCTACCGAGTTACGAAAGAAGTTTACGCAAGAAGAAAATTACGTATTCATTGATTTATTTGATGTTTTATTTATTTAGTTAGTACCCGGCAACTCTATAATGAAAGCTCTCCACTATACTACAGAACCAACAAACAAAATCGTTCACCTCATGCCAACAGATGGCGCTGTTTCGGAGGTTGCCAAGTCAATGTATGGGAAACGTCAAGAGCTGTGCGTTATTACTCAGGGGGCTTACCATCAGCAAATAAGAAAACGTTCAGTTCAATAGCAGGCCTTAAACGAAACTGCTTAAGGCCTGCTTTCATACTAATCGTTGAGGTCGTAGTACGAAAAAGTAAGGCGGTTCAATATAAGTCCTGCTATAAGAGCTCATAGTAAGGCCCCTGGTCTATAGTATTTGATGCGAGTGAGGCGAGAGGGTTGCCATATTGGGCGATATGTCGCGATTTGGGCTACCTCGCGACCGAAATTGTGACTTGTTTTCCGTATTTTGCGACAGTCCCAAATTGGGCTACTTCAAATTTTTGCGAGATTTTTGGGCTACTTCACTCCGCTGGCAGTAACAGGCAACATCCAATTAAAAAAACGTGAGTAACACGTATGCAAAAACCACCACCTCACTTTAGGCCATTTTTTTTTGTTTAAACATGCTTTGTATTGAGTGCAAGTATCGATGATGATTTTAAACACATAATTTTATGTAGGTAGGTACAGGCATAGATTAATATTATATACTGGTTAGGTACAGGTAACCGTAAGGCTGGCCCCAGACCTACCGGTTTCATTTCTTTGCTTTGCTGTTCTACCTTCTTAAAAGACCGCCGACCAACCAGGGTAATTTTCAATCTATCGCATTTTGGGACTAGACCAAATTGGCAAGATAGCCATTAGCTTGGTGTTATCAAATATCATCACCTGGATTGCGAAGTAGGAAGCTTTCAGGAGATATGCCACCCTGAACATGGACTCCGATCGTTAAAAATAAATCGATCGCTTATTTATACATGATGTTTGGTAAAGCCTTATAAAGCTGAATGAGGTAGATAGGGACCATAAAACTGAACAACTTTTACTATGGTACCAAATCTGAAATCGCGAAAAAAATGAGCTGTTTCATACATTTTGATAATTTCGTTATTAATTTTTGTATGAAACAGCAGCTTTTTTTTAAACAAACTAAAACTTCGCATTGCAACCCAGACGACGATATTTGATAACGCCAAACTAATGGCTATCTTGCCAATGTGGTCTGGTCAAAATATACGATAGATTGAAAATAAGCCTCTTGGCCGGCGGTCCATAGTAGAACAGCAAAGCAAAGAAATGAAACCGGTAGGTCTGGGGCCAGCCTAAATTAAAAATATAAAAAAAATGCTCATTGCTCATCAATGCTCATTGAAATATGTTTGTTTTATTTTATTGCTTTCTCTGTGTTTATTTTGTTGGAAATTCAAAATATTCTTAGTAAGGACATGAGTGAGATTTAAATCGATATTTTGATAATAACTTGTCGCTTTATGCTACTTCAATCAAAAATGGATTTGCGGGATTTTGGGCCGATTTTCTGCGATTTACCGATTTAGTTAGACATCTGGCAACCCTGGCTGGCGAGCCGAGCGAGTTGGATTGGAAACGCATCTGTTCTGTTTGTTTTGTGAATTTTTATTTATTCAAGGATATTTCTAGTTTCTACTTTTTATAGCTGAAAAGTTTTCATGTAATGAGTGATCTATTCTTACAGTGTTTGTTGTCAAGGTGTTTGTGGATAAAGTGTTAAAGTTTATTGATAATTTTTGCAATACTTGCTGCACATACTTGTGCTCCGTAACCATAACTTCCTGCTTGAAATGCTACCTTTTCTGTTTCTGGCTTTAGCAAAAGGAAATTAGCATCAATGGATTCGGGTACAGATTGGCTCTGCGAAATTCTTCAAAATGTTCAATTGCAACAATTTTATTTACCAATCAGAGACCAACTACAGGTGAAATAAAAAAAAACATCCTAATATTTATATAAATTACAAAAAGGTATGTAAACATTTTTGATTTATTATATTCACACCTTTCAGATAACAAGATTAGCACATTTTGACTATGTACATGCAGAAGATTTAGAGAAAATTGGCATCAGCAAGCCTGGTGTACGAAGACTGTTAGATACTGTTAGAAAGAAAAAGTTACAATTATGGAACAGAAAATTTTGGAACAAACTATTTGGCTCGTCATCTAGTTCATTAAATAGAGAAAAAACTGATTTAACTATAAGACCACCAGTGGAAGCAGAGCCACGCACAACATGTATAATTTTAGAAAAAGATATTGTGTAAGTGTTTCTAACCTTTGTAGTTTAAAGCTTACGTCTTTAATAATATCTAAATTGTGTTAATCCATATGCATACTGCAGTACAATGCAATTAAATTTACAATTGACAGTAATCTGTCTGCTGCAACTTCGCTTGAGAAAAAGACAATTTTATAGATAAAAATATGTCATTTTGTACCGCAAGCACTCTGAAGTTAGTCGCCTTAGTGGCACATTGTTAACTTCGCATTGTAATTCAATTCAACTTACAGATTACAAAATGAACTTGGCAACGGATCTTTTGGAGTTGTCAAAAAGGGAGAATGGAAAGTGTCAAACCAAACCATCGCTGTAGCCGTAAAAGTGTTGAAAGCGGATGCTTTTTCACAACCAGCCATATATGATGACTTCCGGAGAGAAGTGGAAGCTATGCACAGTTTGAAACACCCAAATTTGATCAAGCTTCACGGTGTGGTGTTCCACCCTCTAATGATGGTGTGCGAGCTCGCACAAATGGGTGCTTTACTAGATTACCTTAGAGCCCAAAATGGCAAAGTATCTCTTAACTTCATATCGAAATGGTCTAGTCAAGTGGCAGCAGGAATGGCACATTTAGAAAAACATAGGTTTTTGCATAGAGATCTTGCATGCAGAAATATTTTATTGTCTACTTTGGAAATTGTAAGTATTATGTGTATATTTACCCTACTAGCAAAAAACTATTGTTTTATAAGTGCTACTACTACACGAGATTCGTTCTATGAAAAAGAAGCAGGCCGTAGTACTGCTTATGGACACGCGGTAAATAATTGGCGCCTCTGTCGCCCGGCCGATCGTTGGATCCAAGAAGCTTATATCCACAATGGCGGTTGCACGCCTAGTTAGTAAGTGAAGATTGAAAAAGACTCTTTAGTGACGTTACGGCGTATTGCTATCTCTTTCTTTTCGTTTTACAATACGTTTTCGTTTCTCACGAACAAACGAACAACGAACACGTATTGTAACACTAAAGAAAGAGGTTACAATAAGCCGTAAGGACCTTTTTTCAATCTTCACTATGACATATGGCCGTGCAAACTCCATTTGAGGGAGGTATAAGCTTCTTGGTTGGATCTTGTGATTTTTTGTTAAAGTGAAGTGAAGTTAGTTTCAAAAACCACAAATAGATGGCGCTTAAACTAATAGACACGGAAAGTCGAAGTGCTGTGCACGATGATGGGTCATAAATAAGTTATGACCCAAAGTTATGTTATGAGTTATGACTCATAACATAACTTTTTAATTACAATTAGTTTACAAATAATAGGGTAGGGAATTAGGCTCATATATTTATGGGACTACAGGGTATGCAGTGCTTATTTGCATGTATGGAGTGCACGCCACTGATAAGTGATAAATTTCCATATAATGTAGTTGGGTGAATCAACTTTTTAGTGTAAGGAAAAAATCGACCCATGTGTAAATTTTCATAAATTAAAACAAAACTAGATAACTCTTTTGTAAAAAATCTCTATTTTACGATATTTAGATTCATAGCCAATAAAACAAACTTAGTTTTGTACAAAAATAATCAATATTTAAAGAAAGACATGGGTTACCCAGGGGACAATGTTGTCCCCAGCTTTTATATGAAAAATAGGAGTTGTCCCCTGAGTCACCTATGTTTTTCTTTAAAATCATGTTATTTTTTTTTATATCTTTTAAGTTTTCTTATAAGATAATTAGCTGAGAGTATTTGCAACTACATATTAACTTCATATAAAAATGGTTCACGCAGATATTTAAGGAAATGCTACAAGACAACAAAAAGTTGATTCACCCAGTTAATACCACGTAATATAATAATATAATAATACTATGTATATGTAGAAGTCTATCTGAGTGAGGACAATCAAAGAATAAGCTATTTTCGCTACATGGCAAAAAAGTGCAATTTCAAATGGCACAGCGCTGCATGCCTCTTATTGTATGCACCTTCTCTTTCTGTCGTGTAAGTCGCGTAGCTCTGTCTCAACCGACACACGACATTCTTCATGTGCTGATTCGACTGAGTGAGCCGAGAGCAGCATGATAATATAAAAGTTTAGAGCGGAGTGAGGCCCCCCTGCTGATACATCAAAATCATTAAGAATTATTTATTTTATCAGGTGAAAATTGGTGATTTTGGTCTAATGCGAGCATTACCAGATGCTGATGATTGCTATGTAATGAGTGAGAGGAGACGAGTACCCTTTCCATGGTGCGCTCCAGAGTCTCTACACACCAGGCAGTTTTCACACGCATCTGACGTCTGGATGTTTGCTGTAGCTCTATGGGAAATGTACACCTTTGGAGAAGAACCTTGGATTGGTAATTATTATAAGTTAGCTAAAATAAAAATGTTTTATTAGCTGATTTAGCAAAAATAACTATCAATAGCAGATGCAGATGATTATTAAGTATGTAACAAGTTGGTTACATGTAGCCACTGTCAGACAGCAACAAACTGGTTCACCCACCCGTGTAAGATGCAGAGGTCCTGGGTTCGATTCCAAGGAGGTGGGTACAATTTGTACTCGTGTTTGATTGGTGGTAGGGCTTATTTTAAGTCCGCCTGTCTAGCTACAACCATCTTACCTAAGTCTGACGCCATAACGACAATTTAAAAATTGTTATGTTCTGGCAGTTAGAGGTAAGATAGCCAGTTCCTCAATGATAAGGATTCAGGGTGTAGTGCGCTTCCACCTTTGGCCTTATCGTCACTTAACATCAGGTGAGGTGAAGGTCATGCACTATAAAGATACCGAAGATGAATATAATAACGATTATTACTGCAAGTCATGAATATCCGAAAAGTTACCCACACTATGACCTCCTTCAGGCTTGAATGGCTCCGAGATATTACGGCTAATAATGCGCGAAGGGCAGCGGCTGACCGCGCCGAGCGCGTGCCCGCCCGACGTGTACATGCTCATGATGCAGTGTTGGGACCTTAACCCAAAGGAAAGGCCCACTTTTGCCGGGATCCAGCGGTACATGGAAACTAATAAGTTCGAAACTGCCATTGCTGGGCTGAGGTAAACATTACTTTTATAACATTACTAGCTTTTGCCCGCGACTTCGTTCGCGTGATTAAGATAGTTATGCATTTATTTTGAAAGTCACGGATTACCAATATACCTAGGTATTTATCAGTAAACCTTATTTCACACATTTAAATTTTCCCATGTAAAAAAATCATGTACAAACTGGAACACTCTGTAGCACCCTGTATAACGGGAATTTTTCAAAACCCTGTCTTAGTGCTTACCTACACAATGAAAGGAATCTACCCTCCAAAAATGGTATCTCTACCAGCAAAAATGGTTCAGCCCCATACAAATCCCCATACAAACTAGAACACACAGTAGCACCCTGTATAACGGGAATTTCACAAAATCCTTTCTTAGTGCTCACCTACACCATGAAAGGTATCTATCTACTCTCCAAAAATGGTGTCCCGACTTCAACCCTATACAAATTCTCATACAAACTTAAACAACCTGTAGCACCCTGTATAATAAACGGGAGTTTTCTAAAATCCTTTCTTAGTGCTCATTTAAATCATGAAAGGTATCTACTCTCCAAAAATGGTGTCTCTACCTTCAGCCGTTAGGGCTCCACGCTTATCCCAACAATGAATCAATCAATCAATTTGGAGTTTTATATGTATAGATTTCTACTGCCTTACTGCATGAATTGTATATTACTTTGAACAAAAATGTTTGTTTTGAGCTCATCAGCCGATTTATCATCTCTTAAGCCCTATGTTCATGCAAAAATGACAATTTTGTCAGTTTTGTCAGATAACACCTTTGTCCACTCACCCCTTAAATTGTCTAATTTCAAAATCTATCGCAATCGCTTTCTGGATGTGATACATTGATGCTCCTTTTTGGCACAAATAAAAACTTACCAAAGAAATGCAGCAATGTGTGATTTAAAAAATTCGACAATAAGTAGGCTGCTCACTTTTTGGATAAAGGATTTTAGTGCTAGATTTTATTTACGCCTGTAGCACACCCCCAGCCTCCGCCGCGAAACCGTACCAGAGGCACCGCGGTAGTTCCACCATAGTTCCACTATGAGTTGTCTTCTAATGACGACGATATATGAGGATCATATCTACGTAGCGGTTTCGCGTTATTACTTTCGCGTGCGTCAACGGTCGGAGCCGATCAATTTCAGTTATAAACAAGTACTATCCGCGTCAATTGGTAATGCGCCTGGCGGCCATGATTTTAACCTCAAAAACGAAAAACAATTGTAATTTTCTCATATACCTAGACCCTTTCTTATTGAAAATAAGAATTCAATAATTAATATATTATATTACCTATTAGAATTTTACTGTTTTTTGTCATTTTTAGTTGCGGATGACGATGATGTGTATGTTAATTTGACAAGGTTCCAGCGCATTACCAATTGACGGGGATAGTATGATGCTAAAATATAATTCTGTTGATAGCTATCGGAGGCAAGGACAAATGACCATAGAAGCGGGCGATGCCATAGTACTCATAGACAAGAGGCCAGAACTTCACTGGTGGAAGGGACAAAATCAACGGACACTAGAAGTTGGACTATTCCCAAGGTAAGGTTTAATTATATTATAATATACTAGCGGCCGCTCGCGACTTCGTCTGCGTGGAAAGTTTTTTTTTGCTATCCCTCGGAAACAATACTTTTTTCGGGATGAAAGGTATCCTATGTCCTTCTCTGTACCCCTGACAACGTGTATGCAAAATTTCATGATGATCGGTTCAGTAGTTAGGACGTGAAGGCGTAACAAACAAACTTTTTTTCTTTGGACTTTCGCATTAAGTAAGGATTTTTTGCATTCATAATGCTTTATGTTTCACAAAGTTCGATTGAAATTAGTTTTTTTTTTGTAAAGTCACTTGATCTAGTTATTACGAAACCTTTTCGATTAGATTTGTTATTAACCGTTGTTAACCTACCTACATATAATTTTCATAAAAGTAATTATAGGCACTTCAATTTTTTTTATGTTTAGTCATTATTAATTTAAGAATATTTATGTCAATGTACACAAATATTTTTTTTTTATATTCTTAAACAATGATTAAAGGTACATCATGCCTCCAATAGCGCCGCCCGCCAATCAAGAAAAAATCATTACAACGAAATAACTATGTTTAATGAAATTCTGAAAAATATAAAAACTAGTCAAGTTATAAACTATTTTGTTTGCATTTTTTCCTGGTTTACATGTGTTTGTGTAGTTACAATCTGGATCAAGTGGCCACTTTAGGCGTTAATCCAGATTTTAACTACACGGAACACACTTTTTAACAAAGAATTATTATCGCATGCAAAAATAGATTTTTCAGAATTTTATTAAACACAGTTGTTTGGTTGTAATGATATTTTCTTTATTGGCGGCGCTAGCGGAGGTTTGGTGCGCCCTTAAGTAAATATTTTATTTTCAGTACACTGGTTTCACAAGGAAAAGGCAAGACTTCATCATCAGTAAAAAAACCGCAGACAGTATCACCAGTGCGTAGAGGTAAGATGCTATTATGGCTATATATAAGATAAGAAAGCCAAAACATAAGAAATTGACCCTTAAAATTAGGCGTAACTAGGGTAGCCAGGGGGCCCAGGGGCCCAAGTCTGCTATTAACGTCATAATCGTGTTTCAATTCTGTTTCGGTTTAAGAAAAAAAAAACCGGCCAAGTGCTTGTCGGGCCACGAGCCGTAGGGTTCCGTGGTTACCTCATACCATATTTAATACCTCTATAATTTTTCGTCTGCAAAAATAACTTTGTTTTACACAGTGTTGGTATGAATGAAAAATATTACAAAAACTAATTACTATACCTTGTTCAAACCAATTTTCGTTGAAAGTGTTTATTAAGGTCTATAGCATATATTTTTATTAGATTTTTCACTCTCTTATTTCGACTTTACCACTTTGGCAGTGCATATCTTTCAAACAGTCTACTTTGAGAAAAAATGTCTTAAAAACCTACATGTCAATTTAAAGACCTATCTGTAGACGTAAAACGTATTAGTTGGAAGATTTTTTTTTCTGTTTCAGTTATGGAACTGAAACAGAAAAAAAAATACATGCATGGGTATGGGGAGCACCATCTTAATATTTTTTATTTATTTTTGTGTTAAAATCGTTAAGCGGTTAACAGAATACATCTACCTACTAAGTTTCAATTGTGTAATTCTAATACTCTCGGAATAAAGTGGCTGTGACATACGGACGGAGAGACAGACATGACGAATATATAAGGGTTCCGTTTTTTGCCGTTTAGGCTACGGAACCCTATTAACTGTGTCAAAAAGCATTACAATTCAAACACGATTTGAAACACGATTATGACGTTAACAATAGCAGACTCTGGCCCCAGATTGAAAAATCAAAATTTCTGGACAATATTCTAAAATATCTGTACAATTGGATTTTTGGCTGGACAAAATAAAAATCAGCTGGCCGCTGAAGTTAAAAGCAAAAAGCGTGTGAGAGGCGACGGTGTGTGCGTTTCTTTTTAGCTAGACATTTTGCCTAAAACCGGGACACTGGACAACATGTGAAATAGCTGGACAATCTAGCCAAGTAGGGATCCCTTGTTTTCGCATAATGTTTTTATACCTAATTTGATTTGGCATAACAGGTTCGGCATATTTTTTTTTGTCATAATAATACTTTGGCATAATTGTTTTTAGGCATACTATTTATATTAGCATAATTATCATTTAGACTAATTTGTTTTCGCATAATGTTATTTGGCATATTGTCTATTCGCCTAATATTATTTAGTCATAAAACTAAAAAAAACAATAAGAATAAATTTACTTCATTTATTTTCATGCAAAAAACATAGGTATTATACAAAAATATAAGGTTAATGAAATTTTTTAATTAATATTATGAAATTTATAAATTATTATATGCCGCCAATACATTTATTTATTTTTATTATCTTTTGATTTTTATTTTTTTTTTATTAGGATTTGATTTTGCATCTTCTTTTATTTTACTCATGGTATTTTGAACCTGAAACACAAAAATAAAGTACTAATTATAACCAATCTTACTTGGGTAATATAGAGATATAATAGGTTAAGGTGCGGCGTGGGTGGCCCTTGGGCCACCCGTAAGCCGCCAACATGATTGTAATACACACGATAATTATTTCATAAAATGTAAACACAAAATTTACCGTTTCTCTGAGAGCATTTGGTTCATGGTTGTGACTCTGTAATTTTTTTGATAAAATTTCATGTCGGTCGTCGTTCAGTTTCGTAATAAGTCGACAGTTACATTTATAATTGTTATTTCTTCTCAATTCACACACCCAATAATATTTGTTGTTTACTTCACGATTTTTCTCATATATGAAACCATTAACATTTAATTTAGTTCCTCCTCTTTTACTAATAAAAGTGTGCATTGGTAACTATAATTCACTTTACTTTTAATATAAAATTATTTAATTACAACTTTGCAATAATAATAGTTAGACCCAGAATAGTTAACATTACGTCCACCGTCGTCTTTTTAAAAATAAAAAATTGCTACGTTCTACCTAAAATGTAAAACGCCTACAAATTGCATCAGAGCAATATTATAATTATAAGATGTTATATAATGTATAAACTTTTAGGAGTTAATTATTCTGCGTATAAGTGTTAGGTCTATTAAAAATATGCGTTAATAACATTATGCGTGTTTAAATTTATGCTAAAGAATATTATGCTTACATATGATTATGCTTAAAGTAGTTATGCTTAAAAAAATTATGCCTAAGCTGTTATGACTAAGTAATATTATGCGTAAATAATATTCGGCGAAATCATATTATGCTATGTCATATTAGGACAATTTTTTTTATGCAAAATCATAGGGAACCAGCCAAGTACAGCCCATCTGGCAACCCTAGGCGAAATAATTTCCTGAACGTCAACTTTTATTTGTGACTTGTCACACTGTACATGCAGTACTAATTTGCTTAACATTATTATGCAAACATCGTCGTAAATCCGTTCCGTAAAACAGAAATACGAGCGTAATAAAATGCTTTTACTTTCAATTGAATATATAATGAAGGTTATCATTCACAGCACATCACAGGTTAAAGCATTTTTACACGACTGCCCAAAAAGGAGGGTATATGTGTTCAGGGTTCATGTATGTTTGTGGGTATGTGAGTTTCTTTATTCCACCATAACTTCTAAATGGCTCAAGGGATTTGGATGTATGGGGTATCGCTAGAATCCTTACATCATTCCGAGTGACACTGGCTATATTTTTTTTTGAAACAAAATCAATATGGCGACTAGCACGCCTTTTTCAATGTGAAAAAAATTTTTTTTTCTTCACTTATTACAATATTGGCATCAAATGAAAGGCCATAATGAGCACATTTCAAAACTATATAATTTGTCACTAAAATGTGTGAAATAAAAATAAATAAATTTAAAAAAATAAAAACACGACTGCCCTGCCACAAATGAACTAAAAAGATAAATATCAAGGTGTCTTTAATTGAAAATTGTTCCACAAAACGGTCCCCCGACTGCAATGACACCTTGTTATTTATCTTTTTTAGTTCGTTTGTGGCAGGACAGCCGTGTTTTTAATATTTTTTAAATTTATTTATTTTTTGTGTTACCATTCCTTACAACAAGATTGAAATCAGAAGAAGCCCTTTTTTTCGTGTCAAGTTGCTGGTTTCCCTAACCAGCAAAGGATCATGCCGGATTCTGGGCCATGATGCGCATTAACCATACATATCTCATTGACTTTGACTTTGAAATGTCATATAATAGGAAAATGGCAAACAATTATAACTGTAAACAGCTCCTTGAGATTGAGATTTCTCTTTTCTCCCGCATTATATTTTAATGACATTCTTCCCACGCAATCAGTATAAAATTACTATAGTATATTGGTAATTTCATCAAAGCGCATCATGGCCTAGCTTGTATAGAAAAATCGGCATAATCCTTTAAACTTAGATTTTAAATTAGATTGCGGCTACCGTAAATTGGGTTGCAGCAAATGTTGCTTTAACTAGCAACCTTTGCCAAAACTTTGGAAAAGTTAATAGTTTCTTCAAAAAGTGCCTGTCTGTGGAGCGCCTAAGATTACCTGTAACATCGAAACAATAGATAATTAACTTGAGTTTGTTTGTTTACATTTGTTGTTTAAAATGTCGATAGGTCAAGTTCAAACCTTATACTATTATATATTCTGTGCCTTAGTGGCTTTTGTGTATCTTTTTGTATTATGTTAAATAGGTAGCTCGTTATAAAATATATACAACGTTATTTTTTAAGTATATCTAAAAATGAAAAGTCTTGGAGATCCTTAGGGGAGGCCTATACCCAGCAGTGGGTGTCGTGCGGTCATTTCAGACCATCTCAATGAACAACTTTTACTATGGGGCCAACCACGGAATCTCGAAAAAAAATCAGCTGTTCCATTCCATAGAAAAGTACAATATCGACTCGACTAAGTATAATATATGGAACAGCTGATTTTTTTTCGCGATTCCGTGGTTGGCCACATACTTAAAGTTGTTTATTCACGTGATCTGAAATCCCCTTTTCATTTTTAGATATACTTAAAAAATAACGGTGTATTTTACGGTTATACTCGAATGTATGACCTAACGAAGATTTAACACAATACCGGCATTGAAATCTGCTAATCCGCTTGCAAACGAATTCATTATCGGCAAATGTGTGACTAACGCAGTTACGTGGTTCTCACATGGTATGGAATGAATGTGTCGCTTGTCACACCTTGCAGTGATATCACTACGCGATACTTGACTTGATTTCACAATACAATAATGACGTCGATGTGATTTCCATTCACATTATCGAACGACGAAGACGAAGAAAAATCGTCTTGTCACGTGCTTTAATAGTTAAAGCACGTGACAAGACGATTTTTCTTATGTTGCTATTGTATGAAGATTAATGTGCAGTTTTATTTTATTTGTATTGAAAGCATATTGATATTATAAACATTGCGCTTATTGTTGTATATTTACGTTAAACTTATAGTGGTGGTTGATTTTCATACAAATGATATAACTTTCAAGCCTTGGTTCTCCGCCAGGGATTGATTGAGCTATGATCTGATGATGGTGATGGCCATCCAGGGAGAGATGGAGGAGATTCAGATCGCTGTACACACCCAACTGATTTGATCAGCATTCTAAGAGATGTAAGGATTAGATCAGTTGGGTATGTATAGCGATCTGAATCTCCTCCATTCACTTCCTGGAAGGCTATCATCAGATCACAATTCGGTCAATCCTTGGCAAAGAACCAAGCCTTCAAAGTCACATCGTTAGTATGAAAATCGACTTGGTCGTCCTTAATTTATTTGGCCATCACTATTACATTATATTTTTGAATAATGCATCGGTCAAATTAAAAACTTAAAGAAGTTGGGTAAAAAAGCTACTCATAATAATCGGACTATTATAAAAATAGCGTAAATCGTACTGCGACATCATTGAGTCAATATTTGTATAAAAGGCCAAGCCTTAGCTAGAAAAACAAGATTAAATAGTTCTATTCATGAGTAACATGATATCTGACGGCTCGCAAATAACAATGTATCAATATTATTTCATATTATTATCTATCAGGAAATAATCATCAAGTAGATTAGCAACACTCCGGTCACTCCATAAAACCACCCCATTATAAACAGATGACGTTTTTGTACACGCGCAACTGTGTGTGTAAGTTGTACTGTATGAGCGGCGTTCAATTCATAATTCGAACTTTTTGGTAAATAAAGTACGAGGCATTGCTTTGAGTATCAAAATAAATTGACAGTTCACAACACGACTAAACGAGCATACGATTCGGCATACGAACTCGCGGGGTGGGGTGAGGTAATTGATTCTAGGGCGGGGCGGGGAGTGTCCTTTCTATACGTAGTACTTACAAGGTGTTTGGTAAAAGCCCTATAAAGCCGAATATGGTAGATAGAGACCATCAAACTGAACAACTTTTACTATGGGACCAACTCTGTACTGAAATCGCGAAAAAAAATCAGATGTTTAATACATTTTGATATTTTCGTTATTAATTTTTGTGTGAAACAGGAGTTTTTTTTCGCGATTTCAGAGTTGGTCCCATAGTAAAAGTTGTTCAGTTTGATGGCCCCTATCTGCCTTATTCGGCTTTTATTTACCAAACACCTTTATATTTTGTGTTCAAGTCCAAAATTTTCTTTCTAGCATCCGCCATTTCAAACGCATCCGTCACGATAAACGGCTCATCTGACGACACGGACATAGTGTTGCGCAAGCGGCGAACGATCGAATCCACTCAGCCGACGTCGACGCGCGGCGGCAATACTGGCAGCAAGCACTTCAACTACAACAAACTGATCAACGACAGAGCGGCGGCCAACCTGAGGCTGGCGCGGTCCGCTAGGGACGCGTACTCCAGGAGTCTGAACCAAGGTTGGTGACCTTGGGCCCAATCGCCCTTATTCTGAACGATAATACCAAAACCGTTACGTTGTCATTTAGGTTATATTTACCTTAAAAGCTTCTCCAAACAGAACGCGTACTTAGCGCCCGCTAGAACGCTAACCTGACGTCGCGATATAGCGCCGAATTGTGTTGTAGAACGTACGTAGTTTCATGCCAAACACAGCGCCGGCGCTAGCAGCGTTCTGTTTGGCAAAGCCTTAAGGATTCTCATTTAAATTGACCAAGATTGGCATCCTAGATTCCCTAGACATTAGCTTTCAACAATTCGAACAAAACGAAAGCAAGTATTTATCTATAAACGAAACTGAAACGTTAACGATTTAGCTTTGGTGTTATCGTTGAAAATAAGCGCGATTAGGCCCCTTATAAGACCGTCAAAGCGAAGCGATTCGGACCAAGATCCCGTAGGCAGGCGCGGTCGCAGCCTGAAATTTTGGGGGGGGGGTCACTGATAATAATACAATTGCTTTTGTAAATTTTTTATGCTTTTTCTATGTGACATGTACGGGGGGGGTCATGTCCCCTGTGACCCCCCCCCCCCCCCCCCCCCTCCGACCGCGCCTGCCCGTAGGTACAATAATTGCCACGAAAAATTAATTTGTAGCACAAAATAGGTACAAGATAGGACAGAAGTAAAGCTTAGTACTTACCTACTACGTGCGCTCGAGCAACGTACGCATAGATACCCTCTCACCGACACGGAATAATCAAGCTTGTATAGCCCGATTCGAGTATCGAGTGGTTTGTGCACTGGTTTTCAAGGTGTCGCCATCTTTGAGGTCCCGTCTTCGATCTCCGGCTGGGTCAATCTAGAAAACGAACTTGTCTATATTGGCCCAGATCTGGGTGTTTGTGGTTCTACCGTTGTCTCAGATTTCCATAACACAAGTGCTTTAGCTACTTTGAAAACAGTTCAATTTTGTGATGTTGTCTAATATTTATTATTAAAAAATATATTTTTCAGCAAAGTGTTATAATATTTTGCTTCTTGCCTACACAAGTCACGTGGTAACTGCGTTCTGCACTTAACCACAGAATACATTAGAACAAGTACAGAAGATGTACTCCGCATAATAATTTATATAAATACCAAGTCTTGCTCCAACACTATAAAGTCCAATTCTGGTCGCACAGCGCTCCATTCAAGACAGACCAGCCGGCTGCTTGTAGCTTCATACCTAAAGCGGTGAGTGCGCCTGGCCTGTCGTAACCGCATTTTCCCTACTGTATAAAAACATATTTTCTTCCAACTATGCTTTAATTTCACGCCGTACAGTTCCGGTTAAGAATAGGACTGTCCCATCTCATCCCGTGGGTATCGTAAAAGGCGATAGAGGGAAGTTATAGGGACCCGGTACAGACCATCGCACAAAGGGTCACTCGAATGGCAGCAAGGAAACTGTCAACAACAGCATTCCCAAGGAGGGTTGGTGTCAGGCAGGCGGCCGACCGTAAAACTTTGCCAAAACCTAAAGCAGTATGAATTACATGCTGCGCCGACCCCAATAGTGGTCGTTCTACGAGCTCAAAATTTTATTTTGTATAGAACACTATAAATAAATTGGGATAAGGGCAGGAGGATGATGATATGCTTTAATTTCATCACAATCACACTAAAAACTCAGTACAAAGTGAGTCTTTAATGCTCAATGGATTAGCTCTATTCAGCCAGCCGATATCAATACGTTTTTTTTACGTAGGTACTTATTATTCGTTTCTATCCTACTTGTTCCAAATTAAAAAAATTATTGCTGCTAACTCTGATTTAAAATGAAAGAAATTTAAAAAAGTGATTTGGCGGGAACTTTGTTAGTTTTGCTTGACAATATTTTTGGAAACGATAAAGTGTGATACTATCTGATTTTAGTGCTTCGGCTTCGAATTAAAATGGAATCATCTAGCGACACATTAACTCCGGAAAACATTCTAAATAAAGCCGACAATGTTATAGAAAATCTTTTACCCTTAAAATCTCGAGTACAATACGTAAAATCAGTACTTTTAATTTAAATAAATAACTTCTATTTTAACTGTTTGATATGAGTTTCTTTTATCTACTATTCCTATAGGTAATAGTTGAAAGAAAATCAGATTATGCACCTCGCCTTAAGTAATTTATATTGCCCTCGCGCCTGTTAGATTAGAGCCCTCGCTTACTTTGTGCTCGATGCAATAATCTACTATTTTAGTTGAACTTATTCTGACGCACGCACCGAAAAGCAATAATGTAAAGAATACGTATCTGTTTTTTGTTCTTAAGTTACAAGTTTTGTGTATTTTTATTTTTCAGTTAAAGAAGACCTTTTGATTGACTTGGATCTGCCACCTTCAACGCGACTCACATCGCCCACAAAGAAACCAGTCAGCCAAAACGTATCGATATTAGATGAACCTATAGACGTGCCGGAAGTCGGTAAGATTACTTATATGTTACCTATAAATATAATTGTAGTCAGTTCGCCGATATTTGAAAAAGGAGACCCGGCTTTTTAAACGAAAGTTGTATCTTTTTATTTTTTTAACGTGTGATTCATAATCTGCGGTACTATTTCACTTATTTAGTCTGTGGTACTCTTCAACCAAATGACAGATCAATGCCAAATCGGAAGTCATTGACATTTCGTTTTCTTAATATTCAAAAAAGGAAAATAATGTTGGTTTATCCAGCCCCGTTTTAGGGTTCCGTAGCTAAAAACGGAACCCTTATAGATTCGTCATGTCGGTCTGTCTGTCTGTCCGTCCGTAAGTCACAGCCATTTTATTCCGATAGTATTAGGATTACACAGTTGAAACTTAGTAGGTAGATGTATTCTGTTAACCGCTTAACGATTTTAACACAAAAAAATAAAATAAAGATTAAGGGGGGCTCTACATACATGGAACTGAAACTGATTTTTTTTTATCCTTCATACCAATACGTGCGGGGTGTCTATAGATAGGGCTTTAAAAATGACATTGAGGTTCCTAAGATATTTTTTTCTAAAAGTTAACCGTTTGAAAGATAAACACTGCCAAAGTGGTAAAATTGTGACCCCCTCCTCTAACTTTTGAAATAAGAAAGTGAAAAATCTAAAGAAAAAATATGCTATAGATCTTAATAAAAACTTTCAACGAAAATTGGTTTGAACGAGATATAGTAATTAGTTAGCAAATATAACTTTGTCATTCATACCAACACTGTGAAAAACAAAGTTATTTTTACAGACGAAAAATGATAGTGGTATTAAATACAGTATGGTATAAGGTAACTACGGAACCCTACGGCGCGTGGCCCGACACGCACTTGGCTGGTTTTTTATTATTTATTTCATAGTGACTTTTCTGCCCTTTAAAAATTGAATGAGGATAACGGAACGTTTTTCAATGACTCGTTGTTTCTGTAATGAGTGTTTCTGAAATACTGTAATGAGTTTGGAAACACTGACTTTGATTTTTGTCATCTCCGTGAACAGACTAAAAGCCAAATTCACCATTGATTTTAAACGCCATTAAGATCACGTTTTACGTAATGTAGTTTAAGTGTCGAGTTTGATACCCCGTTCCCCGTTTATTCCAAAAATCAATTTCACCAGGTCATTAAAAAAATTGAATCAAGATTTAACAAGGCATTTTTTATAACATAATTGTAAATTTATGTAACAAATTTTACTTTGTTGTTATGACAGTGACAGCCCTAAACTTGTTTTTTGACAAAGCGCGTTTAAAATCAATGGTGAAATTGGCTCTAAAGAATACACGCTGAAATTTTGATCATTTGGTTCCCGCAGTGGGGTGGTCCCGCACACTCATGATTACAAGCAACTTTTACTATGCGGTCATCTCTGATATCGAAAAATCAGTTGTTCCATTACATTAAGGTCGAGTAGGTATTGCGCTTTTGTATGGAATAACTTTTCGAGATACCAGAGTTGGCCCCATCCATAGTAAAATTTGTTTGTAATCATGAGTGGAACCATCCCACTGCGGGAACCAAAGATTAAAATTTCATGCTGTAGATAACTAGTCTGATGATTGTACTTATTTTGAACTAATCTTCATTACATTTTTTCAGGACCAGAAACCAGTTGGGGTGAACCAAGCGTTGAAAGTCTTCCATCATACTCGACACACAGTCAGAACTTGCAAACTTACTCTAATCTCTACGGCGCTAAATCCTTAGACAATCTGTCAATGCCGAGCAGCTCGCATTTATCTCTAGCCCAACCTGACCCTTTTGACACCACCCAGTTCTGGCCCACCGCTGGGCAAAGCTCTACTAGGCCCAATTATGACAAACAACTAGGTTATGCTTACACAAATAATAAACCCGATGAATCTCAAAGGTACTCTATAGGCAGTTTTACTACAATAAGCTCGGATAGGTCACACATCTACAATAATATAACGCCAAATAATATTAGTAATCCTAGTAGTAGGTACGGTGTCACACCCAATGCAATATATACGAATAGTAGCTCTCTCCCTTTAGAAAGAAACGATTCGAGCATCACTAAGACTTTAGCGGACATGTCACTCGACGACCGAATCTCGGAATCGTTGAATCTCAGATCGAAAAATACTAATAGTGATAATATATATTCGAATAGTGACGTATACGCATCGGCAACCGTCAGCGCGGCTAATGCGTCCGGTGATAGTAAATATAAAGATATACCTATATACAATAATTTCGAAATTAATGCCGCTCAGCAACAGTTCATTTTAGAGACGAAAGATTATTACACGAAATTTTCAACACCGTCGGGGGCGAAGACGAGAAACGACTACGAAAAGAATATTTACGTTCCCAAGTATGAAGAAGAGGCGGAAAAGCTTCATAACTTCAGCGATTCTTTGGAGAATTCTAAGAATTATTCCGCAATGAAGTATCAGAATGTGGATTATAGTAATTATGAGGGTTATAGTGGCGATTACGGGCACGTGGCGTCGACTTCGCGCGCGGATGTAATGTACGACGAGGTGAACGATACTGCTAGCAATGTTTATAGTGAGATTGGAGAATCGAGTCAAGGTGTTTATGGCACCAGCAGGCCAGCTGCAGGTTTGTATGATGAAGTGTATGAGGAGTCGACCCCGCGACCGCATCGGCCGGCACCGCCTTGTCCATCCAAACCTAAGTAATTTAATTCAATATAAATAAATAAATAAATAAAACTTTTTAAGCCTATAGCACACACCCCCGCTGCGAAACAATACGAAACCGCAGTAGTTTCGCCATGACTTGTCAATCAACAAACGAAACAAACGCGAAACAGCCTGTTCTGATGCCGGCTCCACACGTTGGCTCTAATATTGGCAGATTCGTCGTACGTTGTTGGTTTAGTAACGAATGCTTCAAAGAGGTTCTTTCAACGGCATCCGAACGATTCATTGGCCAATATTGGGGCTAACGTGTAAAGCCGGGGTAAGATTTAACGGTTTGGCAAACTCCGCCGCGGAAACAATGACGCGATACCGCTACGTACGTAGATGTGATCGTCATACATAAATATCGTCGTCGACAGAAGACAAGTCATGGGTGCCTACTGTTATTGTTTTGCGGCAGAGGTGTGTTTCAGGCGTAAAACTTATATTGATGTTACGTTACAAAGAAAAAATCGTTATGCCTTTATACAGGAGTCGCCATCACGTAGTTAACGTAACAGACTATCAAAGCGAAGGAATCCGTCTTTTACATCACTTTTATTAAACTACTTTAGTCTGTAAATAAGTAGGTAGATATTATAATAGGAAATTAAAAGTAACACAAAATAAAAATATACCTAAAGAAGGATTACTACCTATTTGTAATATAATAATTTTCACACATAATATAAACAGAACCGTTGTTCTAAACATTAACTGCAAAATAATTTATGTAGGTAGGTAGGTAGTTACTATAAATTATCGTGAATGTAAAGTAAAACAGTTTTTTGTCTGATTCTAATTGTCATATGTGAAAATATAGCCAAAATATGTTTCATCCATATTTCTCCTACAAAAAAAATTGGGCTTTCATTCACAATAAACGCATAGATATTAGACTGTTTTATTATTTAATAATAGGTTGTATAAACGTCAGTCTCGAATTATATTATTAAAATAAATATATGATTTTATAATCGGTGATTTGTGATATTTGAAAATGAAGCAATTTTCATTTGTTTATGTTTTACGTCGTCGTTATTAGGTTTTTTTTTTGACTGGGTATTTCAGTTAAGTATTATGTAGTCAGCTGATTTACACAACGTTCTAAAATGCATATTATTACGGAAACCCGCCTCTAATATGGGATTGTAAGTTACTTTTATCATTTAGCCTCTCTGGCGAAAATACTTATTTCTTTTGTTGCGCTAAGTACTATGTTCCGGTTTAGTCAGAGACAGACTATGCTTTTGTTTTTGTTGGTAAAAACTTTATACATACCAAACAATATATTTGAAATCGCACTGTGTCACCTGTGACATAAAACGTCGTATTGGTGTGTTTACAACATGATTACATGAGCAATAAAAATTCTGTGGTATATTAAAATATGATCGAAAGGAAGAACAAGTAGGCTTATTTAATTTTTAGTTCGTAGTTTATTTAAATTATACATGTTTTAACTGTCTCAACCATTTTATACATTGACAACTTAGTAGGAGTAATATAAAAGGCCGTACAACGCTGAAGTTCATAGTAAAAATTATCGAAATTATTATCAACATTGTCGTTTTTATTAATAACTAATAATAAACTATATCTTATTTAGAAAACTGTTAATCACGAAACTAGAGAGCTAGATAAGGTTTCTTAAATTATAGTTTCAAGATTATAAGTTTATCATTATAACACGGTTTGTGGTATGGAGTAAAAATCACAAAATTGGAGGTCACTACGATTTTTTCTATCGAGAAATGTTTTAGCTATCATGATTCTGTCAATTACATACTGAGTAATATAATCTAATTTCTATATTATTTTTGGGACCGATTAATCGAGTAATACTGTGTAAAATCGCTCAAAAACTTTTTATTTGACGTTGTACGGCCCCTTAAATCACATCACAATAAGGTGTCTGATTTATTTGTACCTGTTAGTTAAGTTTCATCAAGCAAACCTAGAACTTTTGTCTATAGTGAATTGTGTTTGGAATAAAACTCGTAGATCTTGCCTAATATTTGATGCATGACATTATTGAAATCTGTGTTAAATATGTATATGTGATGTATGTAAATTTTAAGGTAATGTAAGTTATCCCTGTATTCTTCAGTGTAATGTGTTGTAATTGTAAATTGTCATTCATTTATTCAGATACTTATAACGTTTGAATTATCCTATTTGAATGTAATTTGGAGTAAAACAGACAAAACCATATAACATCTGTACAATTTTTAAACACTGTTTATGAATGGGGGGCACAATATTGACAATGATGCTATTATTGTTAAGATTTACTTTTGCAAATATACATTATTTCTTATGTATGAATAAATATTGATATTTTTATCTACACCTATGCTTTAAATCCTCTATAAAAGGTTCTAAAACAGTTAGCTTACTGCCAACATTATAAGCCAGTGTCATAGTAACCACAATATCCGAGCGAGAGCATGTCGCACTCCTCCCCGCGCCCAAGCCCGACGAGTTACATTACGAAATTCAGTAGGAACAACATTATAACACTCGTTCGGATGATATAATGACGAGGAGGAGCGCGACAAGCCCTCGCTCGGACATTACGACTATTATGACACTGGTTGTTTCAATGTCGCCAATAAGCCACCGTTTCAAAACCCTTTATAGAGGATACATATCATGGGTGTGGATTAAGTCTTGTATGCAACTGTACAAGATTAGGTATTAAAACACTATTGTGTGATACTATTATCGCATTCGTGTTTTAATACCCCTCATTATAGTATAGTTGCATCTAATTTGTATACTTAACTACTTTGCTTATGTAATATGTATGTGTGTGCAACTCTGATTTTACATTATGAGCAAGAAACAAAAAATATCTACTGATATTGATATATAATATTTATACACATACGCTTTTTTAGAATTTTCATATATAAAAACCTCGAATGTAGTTTAGACACAAATCTTAAATTTTACGCTTTAGAACACTGAACACTTTGTATGGTGCATTTTTCTCTCTCTTTAATGGATATAATATATAGGTTCGCTTTACAATGTCTTAATTGTTAACAAAGTAAATGAGAGAAAGAGATTACTATACATAGGTCGATTACACTCGAATCTAATTTTAATGAGTGTTTTCATTTAATCCATTTTTGATAGACTATACCAAGGACTTGTTTTTTAATATTAAACATATTAAGGTCCGTTATACTCATTATTATCATACAATTTTAAGCTGTTTTATAAGTTTGTCATAATTGCAAAAATATCACATTTTTCAATACTTTAAGACCGTTTTGGTACCAATACGTTTCACGTTTATTGGCGACTCGGAACAATCGAGACGATTCGCAGAACACAATGGAGAAGTTTCATGATGAATAAAAAATGGCCTAAAATTATTAAATCAGTGAAAAAAAAGTGAAATCCGTAAATAAATGCCAGAGTGACGTCACCCAGCTTGTGTGGCGGTGGTGCGGCCGGGCCGCTCGAGATGTTTCGCAGATGACGTCACGGCATCGCTCGGCACTCGCGCCCGGACATGCCACCGCTGGAAAGTATGGTGGACACACCCGATGAGCGAAATTATTTTAAAATCCTTTTTCTAACATTTTTCATTATTTATTCATCTTAATATAAAAAAAATAGCATTGTGAATGCAAAAATCTAAAAGTTTAAAATCCTTTCTTTTACGTCCTGTAACTTTTAATTTATAGAGATAATTTCACAGTTGTGTAAAATTTGACCTTAATTTTAATAACAGCTAATAAAATAAAAAGCATAGGAAACTTCTCCATTTCGATGTAAGTGGGTGGGAGAGGCGAGTGGCAGCCGCCAATAAGAATGAAACACAAATTAAATCATTACTGGTGCTTTTTAAAAAACGCCGAAAATTTCTTTTTTATACTCTAGCTAGACGGTTTTAAGAATGTTAAAACGCTATATAGATTATTTGTAAAACATCAACAACCTCGCAGGACTAGATTACTGATATCATAAAAAACAACGTTTCTTTTACGATTTTTCCGAAAAAGACAAAATAATCGACTTTCCATACAAATATCCGAACAGCTAATCAAGTTTTGTATAAAAGGTAGTTTTTTGTCTTTTTGGAAAAGTCTTAGAACAAACGTTGTTGTTTATGATGTTAGTAATCTAGTCCTGCGAGGTTGATGGTGTTTTACAAATAACCCTGTATAATACGCATTTCATTGCATTGCATTTGTAAAATCTGTAAAAATGTGAAATAAAAACAAGTTTTATATAATATGAGCTTCCGACATTCTGTTTCATAAAAATTAAATACAGTTAATTATAGTTTTTCCATATATATTTTTTTTATAACCGCTATCAATGGTGCTGAAATCCACAGCAATTTCACTGACAACCGATTAATTAAGAGCCAGTATTTAAAGTGTCATAATTTGGTATTTGAGCTCTATATCAGTTTTATTTTTAAGCTCTTGTAACAGTTACAAACTTATTACAAAAACTTACTTTGTAAAATTGTAAAATCGTGTATGTAACAATATTATCCTTTTTGTATACCTGCAGATATGTACCTAATTTATTCAATTAATATAAGTCAACGACCGTGTGCAGTGCAACTAAATAAATATTGATATTATCAAAAATGTAAAAATGTACAGTTCTAATGTATCTTTAAAACTTTTAATACAGTTGAGAGATAGTTATGCATGAGTATCATTATTAAATTTTAGATTTTTGATATTGCAATTTATATGTTATGTTAAATAAATATTTAAAAAAAACGACTCGGCCGTAGCTACTCAAACCCGCGCGGTTAGTGCATTGGACCGGATTCTCGGATATTTAACATACTTAGGTATCATTTTAGCCAAAATTGAGCATTTGTGCATAAATGCGTTTGAATTTTATTTAAGTTGAATTGCGACCTTATTACGTTGAGATAAGATCTGTATCGGTGTTACTTTTGATATGCTCTCAACCTTAGAGCATTTGAATGCTCTAACTAAGCTCTCAACTGTTTCTGTTTAATATAAATGTTTATATATGGAGATAATAAAACTCGTTTGCGATACTCCTTGGTTTTATTTCGAAACAATCATTTATGAGTTTACGCTAAGTATACTCGATAGCGTTAGTTTAGTGTAGGTGTAGGTACCTAGTTAGTAAACGTAACTGGCAACCTCATGTTGTTTTAATAATTACAGCACAAGAAACAACGATCTCAGAACCTAACAAGAAACAACAAATATTCGAAATATGAGAGAGCATTGATAGCTGTGACTACAATAATCTATGTATAAGTAGGTAGTGAAAAGGTACTATAGACGTTAGTACTAAATATTATACACCGTCATTTTGTAGTCGTTTTAATTAACTTAAGGGAGTGTTCTACTAATGGAACTAAACATTTTTGCCCAAGAAACATGGGTCGAAAAACGACAAAACATTTTGACTTTCCCATACTAATAAAATGTTTTAGCTGTCTAGTTAGTATGGGAGACCCAAAATTTTTTGTCGTTTTTCGACCCATGTTTCTTGGGCAAAAATTGGTACAACACACCCTTAAGTTAATTAAAACGACTACAAAATGACGGTGTATATTTTGTGACTATAAGGCCGACCGGTTAAATGAGTCCTCGCCTGCGGGGCACAGAGGCGCGAGGGGTAACGATAACGGGGGTCGTGAGAGGTGCGGGCGGCAGGCGTTCGTCGCCCGTCGCCCGCATCGCCCCCGTTCTCGTCTCCCCTCGCGCCTCTGTGCCCCGCAGGCGAAGACTCATTTAACCGGTCGGCCTATAATATCTATTAGAAAACTGTAAATAAGTCGTGTCTGTACATTTAAGATATTCCAGAAAAAAAATAGCCAGTGTTACTCGGAATGCTGTAAGGACACAGAATACATAATAGTACAAGTACAGAAGATCCACTCCGCAAAGTCATTTAAATAAGTAGCGACTCTATCCCATACACAATAAAGTGCAATTTAGGTCGCACACCGCTCCCTTACCTATAGTTATATTCACCTAGAAGTTGCCTCTCTTTCTATCGCGAAGCCCTTATCTCTTCTAACGACTTTAGGGTTTCTTCTTATAAATAATAAATTTTATAATAGGTACTTAATTTATTACAAGTTATGTGTTTGTGAAATAAAATGTGCAGTTCAAAAAACCTAGGCTAGGTACAGTCAACGCCACGTCAATCTATACATGCTAACTTTGAGGCAATTTGCTTTTTTACGAAATCAAATTGTCCTTAATAATTTACTTTATTTTGAAAGTAGGTAAGTAAGTACCTACCTACCCGTAATCTATAAATTATTATTTCAATAAATAGTTGGGTGAAGATTATTTAGCAAATAAGACAAGTACGCAGTACTACACTAAATACTAACTAGGTAGTAGACAAGCACTGTTGCACCGAAATGTAAGCACTGTTGTTACATTTCGATGTCGTTTGGAACTTTTGGAAGTGTGAATACGTGAGGTTCGGATCCTTTTTATTATTTATATTAAGGCAGCCCATTGCTATGTAATATGCCTTCATTTTGGTTATATATCACAAACGTGAGAACGAACGACCGACGCGGCAATATGCGAACGCGGCGAGTGACGTGATTATCGAAATCGAACTGCTAACGTGCGACCCAGCCGGCACGCGGCAGCCTCAAAGATGGAAACAAGATTAATTAAATATTAAAGGCAACATAATAATATGCAGTCGGTCGGAGGCATGCATAAAGAAAGTGACGTTATGAATGATTTAATTAATTATATGCCTCCGACTGCATGGTTTTATGTTGCCTTTAATATTTAATCTTGTTTCCATCTTTTCAGTTGACTTGTCTTTTTAATTTTTTTAAATTTATTTTTTACTAGTGGCCGCCCGCGACTTCGTCTGCGTGAAAAGTTTTTTGGTATCCCTCGGGAAAATTACTTTTTTTCGGGATGAAAGGTACCCTATAAAGGTACCACTGACAACGTGTATGCAAAATTTCATGATGATCGGTTCAGTAGTTAAGACGTGAAGGAATAACAAACAAATAAACGAACTTTCGCATTTATAATATTAGTAAGGATTTATATCTTTTTAGTTATTATATTATTACGGTCATGATATACCTTTTTGTAATCCTTATAATAAGCCCTTTAATTTGACACCCATATTGCAGTATTCAAAAAAAAATTTTTTTTCCACTACGTATAATAGCACCGTGCAGCCGCCATGTTGGTTTTTTTATAACGCCACCTTCTTAAGAACACTTGGGCTGACGAGACAAATCTAACGATATCTTAATTACAGAAATCCATTCAGCCGTTTGAAAGATATGCGGTAATAAAGAATACAAACACACATACAAACAAATAAACATACTTACATACAAGATACGATAAAAACATAACCCTTTCTTTGCAGTCGGGTAAAAACAGTTGGATTAGATTAGGGTAGTTAGTAGGTAGATACTGACTACTGGGACGTAAATATGTCCAAAAATGATTTCTTTTTGTGTTCTGCAAAAATTTGATACAAACTTTTGTACCTACCTACTTAAAATTTAAACTCTTAGGTAAATATAATAATTATTGTAAAAATACTGAAAGAAAAACTTAATAGCTAGGCCGGTAGAGAGCATTTGCCAGAATAATATTATATTAGGTATTCCAATAGTTCCTTCGAGTCGTGCGTGAGCTGATTTTGATGAAATTAAAACATAACTTTTTATCGTTTGAATATCCACGCGGGCAGGCAGACAGAAGAAGTTAGTAATCAATATACGTAATCCTAATACTTACCTACTCAATAGGTAACAATAATTTTGCTTCATCCATTGTTTTAACAGTAATGTTTTGTCATCGATTTACTCTACGAGTGTTATCGAACGTAACAGAGTCATTAGTATTCAGCGCTGAAGCGATAACCAAGAGCGTGGGCGACTTATACCAAGGCAGTACATTGAACGTGTACCTACGTACATTCAGTAACTGATCATTCCGCTACAACTATAAAACAACGTAAAAACATTAGCAGTTTAACAATAAAATACTATTGGGACTTTAAATGTGGCTTTTTTTCGTTAAGTACCAATTTCTACGTGAGCTTTTATCGCTTCAGGTATAATTGGTGTCCAAGTTGAGTGGTTCAAGTGTGGAAGCTCCGAGTAGTAAATAGCGTTATCAGGCGATCGGTGTCTGACATCGGGCCGGTGTGTTTCGTTATGTAGGCGTTGTTGGAAGTGGCAACACGTGAATGGACGGGCCCGGGATCGATACAGCGGAGTGCGCAAGCCCGTCTCGTCTCAGCTGGCTCCGCGTCCGCTATCAAAACGCCTCAAACTGTGTCTCAGTGACTATTTCGGGGTTCGTAAGTGCTCTGTTCCATCACGGACATGATTACCAGCAACCGACGGCTCTAAATGGTGAGTAGAACAGCTCTCAAAGCTCACGACTTGCCAAATGCACAGCCTTCAGCTTTCATGCACTTGACAAATACAAGTACGCCATGTCTAAAACTGAAAAGCAACCCTCGGTACCTGTTACACGGATCGTGATTATTAGTTCAGAAGTGTTAATGTCGCATATTGTTTATCAACCAACACAGGGTTGGTTCATCAGTTCCTTCCACAATATCATTACGCCTTTACTTATTTTTGTAATTTGTTGTTATCGTGGTATGAATGCGTAATGCTTGCGGCGATTTTTGGGGAAGAAAAGATGTAAGTACCTAGCCCACTGAAGTACTTGATATTTCCTTCGTCCAAGGCATATGCCTTGGAATAGGTACTTCTAGTTAGATTGTTTATTCAGTTTTTGTGGCTAAATGGGTGCGGGCTAAGAGGCCGTTTGCGTGGGCCGATCTAAAGGGCATGAGCGCCTACGTCAGAGGAGAGAATCGACATAACAAAGGTATAGGTACCTAGAAACATTCTTTGCTGTTAAATTATATTTAATCCGTCAATATTTTTGAATTGTGGAATTTCAAAAAAATATCGTATTTTTTCGGAGATAAATCCTATTAATGGTTTTGTTGTTTATCCGACAGACAAAAGTTCAATTATTCTTTATGACCAATAAATACTTAATACTACTCAGAAGGAACATACCTACACTCGGCGTCAGAAAAACCGGACCTTTTCTTCAAAGTTAATTTAATCCCATATAATTTAATGATAAGTGTTATTATATACTTCTTCCCCTTCGGACATAGCCAACAGTCTTTAGAAACCGTTGGAATACTCGTCGAACGCAATCAATTACTGAGATTGAGTTTCCGAGCACATTACATTGCCTAATTTTATTGCAATATTTGAATAACTTCATGGGCAATAGTATCCATCTTGGGTATTCGTTTTTTAATTGAACTGTTGAAGTGTGTTTTCTCCATCATCTCGATAGCGAATTTACCCGCATTTCCTGAATTGACCCCTTTTATTTCCCTTTTGTGGTGGCGCTAGCAATAACGCTTTAATCGTTTAATTATGGTAACTGTTATGTTAAATAAATCAAACACTTATTAAAAGAAAGCTCATTAAATGTACTTTCAATAGATATCAACATTACACAATAAAACGTTAACTAGCAATAGCAGATGGCCAAGTCTAAACTTAGTGCCGAAGAGGTGCGGTTTTTCTGACGTCGAGTGTAAGTAATTACTTAAAACAAATCTACGTAAAATAAGAAGCTTTACTTCACCTAAATTAATATACCTGACATTGAAGTTTTTTAGAGTCAATGTTAACAATCTCCTTTGAACTTTAGAGAAGTTTCCAAAGGAAGAAATTCCGATAAAAAGGTCGTATAAATGACGATCACGTTTTACCTATAAATTGTAGGTAAATCTCTGGAGATATAAAACTGCTGAGGATTTTTAGTTGGACTTGGTATATGTACCAAATAATAATAATTTTGACTTAGTTATAACTTATGTTATTATTCTAAAACTTTTCATAGGTATAGGTACTTATTTTTTAATTTAAATTCTGTACTAAATATTGAATTGAATTTTGTATTTAGTGTTGAATTGAGAATGTGTAAAATTAAAAACATTCTATTTTACGAACGATTTAACCGCCTCTGGTCTAGTGGTTCACCCACCCGTGTAAAATGCAGGGGTCCTGGGTTCGATTCCCGGGCGGGTACAATTTGTACTCGGTTTGGATGTTGGTAGGGCTTATTTCAAGTCCGCCTGGCTAGCTACCACCATTTTACCTAAGTCTGCAGCCATAACAACAATTTAAAAATTGTTGTGTTCGGCAGTTAGAGGAGGATAGCCAGTTCCTCAGACAGTGATGAGGATCCCGGGAGTAGTGCGCTTCCACCTTCAGCATTATCGTCACTTAACATCACACATTACGTGAGATAAAGGCCAAATACTATCCCGTTGTGAATTAAAAAAAATCGGCTAAGTGCGAGTCGGACTCGCGCACGAAGGGTTCCGTACCAAAAAACAGCAAAAAAAATCACGTTTGTTGTATGGGAGCCCCCCTTAAATATTTATTTTATCCTGTTTTTAGCATTTGTAGTTATAGCAACAATAGAAATACACGATCTGTGAAAATTTCAACTGTCTACCTGCAGTCGTTATCAATATCAAGCAAAAAACGGCAAAAAAATCACGTTTGTTGTATGGGGGCCCCCTTCAATATTTATTTTATTCTGTTTTTAGTATTTGTTGTTATAGCGGCAACAGAAATACATCATCTGTGAAAATTTCAACTGTCTAGCTATCACGGTTCATGAGATACAGCCTGGTGACAGACAGACGGACAGCGGAGGCTTAGTAATAGGGTCCCGTTTTTACCATTTGGGTACGGAACCCTAAAAAGAACGTATTACCAACCTCATAACATAACACTGTTTTGTCAATAATGACTTTACATCTTTCTCCGTGAGTTAATTTCAATAACTGATAGGTACCTACATGTACTTCTAGTTGAGCAGTGGGGAAAAAAGGTTACGACTTGAAGCACTTTGTAAATATAGCTCTCGTCAATCTTATTATTTTCCCAGTAGACAGACGCAGCTAATAACAGAGTCTGATGTTATAGTAAAAAAAATGATCTCAGTTTCTTGAGATTCAGTGACTCATTACTCTGATGTAGAAGTTTTCACTGCACAGTTAGGGTTGCCAGATGAAAAAAATCAAAAGGCCGGAGAAAAGGCCCGATATCCAATGGCTTCAAGTAGCAAGCGGCCACGGTACTGTAGATTCACAGGTTTTTTTACTGTATTTTATTGATAATTCTAAAAATCTTGAGATTTCCTAAAATTTTCAAAATCCGGCTGCAATCCTGAGAAAAGTCCAAAAATCCTGAGATCTCAGGACAAATCCTGAGATATGCTAACTAACTGCACTGCGATCGATCGATCGGTTGAACGTAAGTCTAATGGCCGATTGCACTAAACTTAAGAATCGCCTAAGTCTTTTCCTAACTACAACACGACCAAATTAAAACAGTGTCATAAATTTAGCCGTCATGTAGCTGTCATTTGCCTAGTTGACTTGGTCGAGTTGTAGATAAGAAAAGACTTAGGCGATTCTTAAGTTAAGTGCAATCGGCCAGTAATCTATTATGTTCAACTTCAATTGAAGTCTGAAATACTTACCTAAGATTTTAAATGGTATCAAGCACTCTAAAAATAAAGAGGAGCTTGGTGGCGCAGTGATTTAGCGCCAGCGATTGCGGAGGCTAAGCAACATTCGCAAGGGTCGGTCATGGGATGCGTGACCAAAAATTTATTATCTCGAGCTCCTCCGTGCTTCGGAAGGCACGTTGAGCCGTTGGTACCGGCTGCATTTGCAGTCGTTAACCCCCACCAATCCGCATTGGGCCCGCGTGGTGGGTTATGGCCCATCCTCCTTATCCACCCATAAGGAAGGCCTGTACCCCAGCAGTGGGGACATTAAAAATGGCTAATGGACTCTAAATAAAATCGAAATGTATTAATCATCATCATATCAGCCGCACGACACCCCACTGCTGGGTATAGGCCTCGCCCTCTGTAGTTCAATTTTATTGATAACTTTTGGTGGGAAATCTTTTTACCCGACTGCAAAGAAAGGATTATGTTTTTCGCGCGTATCTTGTATGTAAGTATGTTTGTTTGTGTGTTTGTATGTAATATTCTTTATTACCTCATATCTTTCAAACGGCTGAATGGATTTCTGTAATTAAGATATCGTTAGATTTGTCTCGTCAGCCCAAGTGTTCTTAAGAAGCACAGAGAAAGCAATAACTTAAGAAGGTGGCGTTATAAAAAAAACAACATGGCAACTGTACGGTACTAATAGGTATACGTAGTGGAAAAAATTATTTTTTTTAGAATACTGCAATATGGGAGTCAAATTAAAGGGCTTATTGTAAGGATTTCAAAAAGGTATATCATGACCGTAATATATAATAATTAAAAAGATATAAATAAAAAAATAAATTATAAAAATTAAAAAACCCGCCTGCATAAAAAGACGAGTCCACTGAAAAGATGGAAACAAGATTAAATATTAAAGGCAACTTAATAACATGCAGTCGGAGGCATATAATTCAAATCATTCATAACGTCACTTTCTTAATGCACGCCTCCGACTGCATGTGAATTTAATCTTGTTTCCATCTTTTCAGTGGACTTGTCTTTTTATGCAGGCGGGTTTTTTTAATTTTTTGCTGCGGTTGTTTTTCCAATTTCCTTTTGCTATTGCTCTGAATAAATAAATAGATAGTACCTACCATAAAATTATCAATTGTGTTTAAACTTGTATACCATCATGTTTTAGCAAATAAAGGTATTCTTATTGTTATCTTAGCCACAGAATAAATAATAGTCTTAGCTACGTTAACCTATAGGTATTACACAGATATTAAATTCGGCTTAACACAGAAACACCAAAAAGGAGAGAGTCAAACAGACTTGGAAACAAGGGTAATTGAACAACAATGCACAACGGTATAAAAAAGATCCTATAAATATAAATATAGGTAGCAGTCAGTCAACTAAATAGAATGAGTGGCGTTGCCAAAAACAGCCCTTACTCACACCAACCAATGAATGCTACTTACTATAATTAATAGTAAGTACCTATATAGGTATATTGACTTTGACTAAGCTTTGAGAATATAGTACCCACCTCGAGCGGGCTTAATGAAAGCTCTACCCACGTCTTTAATTCAGAAAGCGTGTTTCGATGGAAATAAATACCTTATTGTTTGTGAGAGGCCAGGCAGTAAAAATCAATGATAAATTATGGACCTACCTAGTCGTAGCAGCGTTTATAAATGGAAACCCTACCAGTTAAATTTGTAAATATCGTTACTTACTTAACAAGTTTCTTTCGCACGTTATTCTTGTCAGTTAACAAAGTCTGGAACGGGTGGAAGGAAAATATATGTAGACGGTTCAACTTTAGTTTGTTTGAATAAAGGCATTTTGACTTTGACTTTAAGTAATCAAAATCCCAGTACCTACATAGGTACTTCTGAGCTACGCTACGACGCTCGTAGCATCAAAATTTTTCACATATTGACCATTGTGGTATATACAAGGTGGAAATAAAACGTAGTTGGAGGGAAAGTACCCTTAATGGTGGCTGTGACATTACAGACGGACGGACAGACAGACAGACAGAAATGACGAATCTATAAGGGTTCCGTTTTTTGCCATAGGCTACACAGAACCCTAACTTACTTAATGATCGAAGTAAAAAATACACAATAGGGGAGAGAAGGGTATTACCGCGCGGTTGATAATAGGTTGGTTCGCGCCCCTTGGATTCTCGAAAACTATCAACTCTATGCACCTGCAATAACAGTCAAATCTTAGCTCTAAGCACCTCTAACCTCGCCCGCACACCGGCAATTTCCGTCAAACAACCAGGGGCCGTACCGGCTAACGAATCAATTATCGAAAAGTCTGTCGAGTTTCAACTTAAAACAGAAAAATCAAAGTAAGGAATTTCGTCTTGTACTTTCTGTTGACGTAATTTGGAAGATATCGATGTTCGTGTGACATCATGAATTGGGGTTTGCCATTTTGGCCCAATTGGGGTTCGATTTATCTGTTTTAATTTGAAACCCAGCAGACTTATCGACAATCGATTCGTTAGCCGGTACGGCCCCAGAGCGGAAGGCCACGCGCTTTTAGTTTTTCCACGCACACGATCTACTATTTCTGATATTTTAATGAGAGGTGAGTCAATCAATATTACCTAATGAGTAATAAAGTATATACATTTATAACGTAAAAATTATGTAGACTTTGTGTGCAGAATTATTATTTTAAATTAATTCTTTAAGTTTGTTCTTGTTTGTGAGGTTACAAATTAAAATTTGCTGGCTGGTGACGAAAACGAAGGAAGATTGCCGATACTCCTACGAAGTAATTGCATACTAAAGTAAAAGCATTGCGAAAATGGACAATTATTTTAAGATTAATTAGTTTTCGAAGTAGAAAGACATATTTGTGTAACAAACAAATGGTGTCTTTTTAAATCGTTTAATATGGAAACATAAGTTTACAATTTTGAGACTGAGTTATAATGACTTATAAGTTTACAATTTTGAGACTGAGTTGATTAATGAATATAAAAAGAAATAAATATCTATAATTTTCATTTTTCCCATACGTTGTAGTAATGTTATCAGTTTATTGTCAATTTTACTTAGAGGCGCGGTTTTATCAGACCCAGCGTGAAGTACCAACCTTGGGGCATGATATTATCAGACCAGTTTGATGTGCTCATATTTTAGTTTTGTGTTTTATTTTGATGATTTTGAAGATTCGTTAGCGTAGGTAGATAAATTCCCCACCTCTAGTCATATTTAGTTTTTATTTTAACCCAACCTGAGGTTAGTTATATATTAATTTCCTTAGGGGCTCGGTAATACCCTACTCTCCCCTATACCTAAGGCTGCCGGTATCGATCGATGGCGATTGTCAATTTTTACGTCAATGCCATTTTCACTTCTCAAGCTTACGCGCTCACTAAGACATGAAATAAAATAAAACACTTTTTGACATTGAAAATGTCTTTACGTTCGCTCCAGTATAAGCTCCGATTTCACAAAAACGTGCGATCCCCTTATAGCTCAGAAGGTTGTGAACATATGATATTCAAAAAAGACTTAAAAGACGCGTATTAACGATAGCTGGAAGGTGAAAAAAGAATTATTCGAAAATATAAAAAACTAAAGAAATTATGGCTGAAATAGTGGGAAAAAAACCTCATTTTTTTCCGATTTTTTTGATTTTGGCGCTCGATATTTTGGAAACGAAGAATGATATCAAAATTTTGAGAAATACTCCTCTGAACAATAGGCTTTTTTAGCTGACAAGAAGAACGGGCGCAAGAAACTTATCAGCTGTAACAAACAGCCATAAGTAACGATATTTACAAACTTGAATATAACATTAGTCGCTACGCAAAAATAAGTTTTAATTTTTTTTTGTCGTTCTTGAATGTGACAGGGCAAATTAATTTGAATTTGATGTTGATAAGTTTTAATTTTTTTTTGTCGTTCTTGAATGTGACAGGGCAAATTAATTTGATGTTGATGTGATGCCTTCTCTATGATGCCTTCTAGCTAGCTTTGATAACCTTTGTAATACGGTATATTACTGTTTTAGTATAAAAACGTTACTGCTAACATTTAACACTTTGATTATTTTAAGCGACGCAAACATTTTTTAAGGAAGGCGATACTTACGATTATACTTATACTGACTGCTCAAAATAAAATAGAGACCTCTATTTTGATTTTTCATCCAAACAAGCTAATTTCCTAAAGGTTATATTACTACCACTCGCCGTGTGTCTGTTAGAATATTAGAATTTCGAGTAAACACAAATTTCTTTCTTTTTTAACTGAAACACGGCGAATAGGTTAAAAAACAAATACTTATATTTATATTACAATTATATTTACAGTAATTTGACAGCAGTCTGCAAGTTGACTATTACAGCTTTTGAACAATATCAAAATCAAATAAAATCAGATTTTATATTATATTAAATAACCTTTAAAAATTAGCTTGTTTGTATGGAAAACCACATTATTATAGTTATAGTAGCCCCTATTTTCTTTTGAGTACCTAATACCTAAGAATCTTAAAAGCTTATTACTCGTTATACAGGCAAAGACTTCAGTAAATATTATATTAGTAAACATTGGTGGAACCGATTGTTTAATTTGTTCGAATGACGTGTATTAAACGTGATTAAGTTGTTTTTAAGCACCGTACTAATCACCGAAAGGATTAATATAGAAACACTTGTTTTCCTAAATTGATTCGAACCTGGGAAATTGTGATGTTAACTTGGTTGTTTCCGATTTACAAAACACAAGGATACTTATTTGTTAGTTTACTTGGGATAAGACCAATAATCACGTGATTATGCGAACTTATCCAATAGGGAATGTCTGAAAAAAAATCAAATTGACTGATTTTACCATTGAAAATGGTTATCAGATGCAAATCGCCTAAGACGCATTTTTGCCCATATCTCCAAGGATTTTGGGAGGATCGAGATGGCAATAGTACAAAAAGTTTAGGAATTTATCGAGACACGTGTGAATGTTTGAAATTTGAAAATCTACAGGTAACTTTTTTTGAAATTTCCAAAAATTCCGGGTTTTTTGGGGGGTGTTTGTTTACTAAATTGTAAATATTTCAGAAAAAAAACTGACTAGGGTCCTAGGGTATTAGTTTAGCTACCAAATGGCGATATTATTTTGAAAATCGGTTAATAATTGTAACCTGTAGGTGGTCCCTTTAGATTAGGAATTTTAGAAAAACGGATGTTTCCGTATATAAAAAGTTATGTAGCTTCTATGATTATTGACCGATCGTCATTAGTGTTAAAAGATGCAGAAGCAGACGAGAAGTGCATTCGTTGGAATTTTGAAAATCGGTTAATAATATTTTGGCTGCGTCGAGGCCGTCAGCGGGCGCTTTTGTGACACGAGGCGGAGCCGAGTGTCACAATCGTAAAAATAAATACCTAGGTACTACCTAGGTAACTTTAAAAATATAATAGGATTTTGCATTTGATTTGATTTTGGTTTTTCGTAAATTTTTGTATTCATTTTCAATGCTCCGATTCTTGCGGGGACTGTAAAATCTGTGTTTATTTTTATTAATAAGCTTAAATTAAAGATTAGAACCCCTTTGTCGCAAATATTGGAGATTATTTCCTAATCACCACATATAAAAAAAATGTCAAGTGACAATTATCTTTGACATAAAATGACTATGAAAAACATGTAAAGCCGGCTCCACACTCGCGCGAGAACCGCGGCCGCGAATCACGGGCGCGATTCGCGCATGAAAACGGCGCGAAAAATATAGCCCTCCAGACTCGTACGCAAACCGCGGCCGCGAATCACGGGCGCGGTTCGTGCATGAAAACGGCGCGAAAAATACCCCTCTACTCGCAACCGAAGGTGATTCACAATCACAACATAGACAGAGTCCTAGCAGAGAGTCTGCTTGTCACTGCGTCTCGCACAAAACTGCGAACATGCCGCGAAAGTGGATGCGTTCGCGACATTCGCGTTCGCGCTTCGCAAACCCTTTGACGCGGACCAAAAAACCGCCACCGGACGGGGAATGCCGCGAAGCGCGAACGCGAAGCCGCGAAACCATCCACACTCGCGGTTCGCGGCCTTCGCGGGCTTTCGCGGCGCGAGTGTGGAGCGGGCATAAAAAATGGCAGAGGTCAGTTGACTTTTTTTTAAATTATGTGGTGATTTGAAAATAATCTCTGACATTCGTACATTTGCATTTTCTGTACAAAAAATATTTGTCTAAAGAATACAACATAGAAGTCTTTGGTCTAACTAAAGCATGCCAACCAGTTATTGAGGATATGATATTTTTTACCCGACTGCAAGGAAAGGGTTATGTTTATCGCTCGTATCTTGTATTTACGTAATATTCTTTATTAGGTACTTCAACAGTGTTCTATAATTAAGATGTCGTAGGATTTGTCTTGACAGTCCATGCGTTCTTAGGTAAGTGACTTTAAAAAAAACCGGCCAAGTGCAAGTCTGACTTCGCACGAAGAGTTCCGTACCAAAAAACGGCAAAAAACACGTTTGTTGTATGGGAGCCCCCCTAAAATATATATTTTATTCAATTTTTAGTATTTGTTGTTATAGCGGCAATAGAAATACATCATCTGTAATAATTTCAACTGCCTAGCTGTCTAGTTCATGAGATACAGCCTGGTGACAGACAGACAGACGGACAGCGGAGTCTTAGTAATAGGGTCCCCTGTTTACCCTTTGGGTACGGAACCCTAAAAACCAACATAGCAAGCTTTGTTATTGATCGACAAATGCTAACGAATAACCGTTAACAATATTTTACCCACATTTTACCTATCATCTCGAAAAAAAGATGATGAGGAAAAAAACACGTATTTTCACGTTTACCAACTCGAGTTCCTTGTTTCCGAGAATTTAACTCTCGAATTTATTTAATTAAGTATAAAAATAAAACGTGTAGGTAGGTGTAAACCTCCCAGGGGAGGAACGGGATAAAAGGCAAAGATGAGTCTCTGAAATACGAGTAACTATATTTATAAAAAAAACAGGCAGTGAAATGAAATTCTTTTTCAGGACTGCCGACTGGTGTGTGACTTAACGCTAGCTTAAGGCTGTAGACGCGCAACACGTTCCATTTTTAAAATTTCCATACAAATGATCAAAACATCTCTGCGCGAACCGTAATGAGGGCGAACTTTGAAAATTCCTATTAAATTATATATTAGATATAAGTATATACAAAAAACGCGATACGATAGACAAACACCTCATTAGTCCTAAGAAACATAAAAAAATACTTTAAAATCTGTAAATACCAGAAAAAAAAATGTCAAAGTGTACCTATTTGAGCATTTTTTAATATTTTATTTCTCTGCGATTAAAATCTTTTTTTAAATTTTCTCTCTATAGGGCACTTCTTGACAATACAAACAATAAGTGAAAAAATTAATATGAGTCGTATTCTTATTTGTTACAGCTAAAACGTTTTTGAAAAATATCTCTGACAAGCAATTTTGGAATTCCACTTGAACAGATTGTCTTTGTTTTAAAATACCTGATAATTTATTATGTTTTTCTCTCTATACGGCACTAATTTAAGAATTTTTCTTCCTAAAACTAAAATTTACATCAATGGTAATGCTTTGATTCTTTAGATAACTTCTTTGGAAAAACGCTAATTTCTTTGAAATGCGTATATACAGTCTTAACTATATCGGGTCATTTTGAACATACCATCCAAATTTTGAGGATGTGTTCAGTCCATGAAACTGAACAACATTCTCTCAGGAACACATGGTCAAATATGTAAAATAAAAATCAACTTTAAATACAAATCAAAGAGATCACGTGATTAAATTTAGTATGGGATGGTCAAAACTTTTGTGGCGAAATTTGACACATGTTTCTTACAGAAAGTTGTTTAGTTTCATGGACTGGACATATCCTTAAAATTTGGATGGTAAGTTCAAAATGACCCGATATACTCTGCCACTGCCAGCAATTATAATTGGGAGCTTGAAAGGTTTATTTTTTAACAAGACTCTGGGTTTTTCTCCGAGTAATTTCTTGGTAATTACATAGGATTTTCATTTACGCTAAAGTAATTGCCTTGGGCTTTTGGAAGATAATGTTTCCTTAAATTGGCAGACACGACAGGTACATAAACTCAACAGTAATTTTCTTCAGAAAACAAAAGATTTTATTTTTGTTGAATTATTATTGCTACAGCTACAATTTCATTGGGGAGTGAAAATTGAAAATGTATAAACGGTAATGGGAAATATCATAACAACCTTGAACCGACTTCTCGTAGCAGCTACGCCGTAGCACTGTCGTAACTCCTCGTCACCTTTCGACATCTGCTCCAAAATTCCTTTTTTTCATTTCTATTTATATTCACAGAACTCATATTTACCTCGTTAAAAGATACAAATCCTACTAATATTATAAATGTGAAAGTTTATGGGTTTGGATGTTTGTTCCTCAATCACGCAAAAACTACTGAACGGATTTGGTTAAAATTTGGCACAGAAATAGTAGATAGCGTAGATTAAAACATAAAATACTTTTTATTCCAATATTCATACGGAAACGGGAACCATGCCGGTAAAACTGCGGGCGGCCGATAGAAAAATATAAAGTAAGTGACAGAGCAGTTGATTCTATTTGGGCAGTAGCTTCTTCCGTAGACTTTTAGGTGATTAACACGGCTTATTTTTACGAAATATTTATTTGATGTTTACAGATGATCGCAATAGCGTATTTACTATCACAATCATAATAATCAATTTTGATAGCTGTACAGACTGCTACGATTATTTTACACTCCGTCTCGGCCTGGAAAGACAAGTTAGCGTGTGATTAGTGCTTCGATGTCGTTTCTGTATTTTGTCACCGAACACTTTGATTAACGTATCCGAGATTCTGTCAAGTCACGCCCCCCGTTCTTATCGAATACGTAGCAACGTAGCGTTCAAGCTTTAGGAAAATAAGTACCTACCATTCAGAGTGAGCATTCATCGCAGAATATGTAACATTCCATCATGGCGATGTTTACAATAGCACAGTCTAAGTCATTAGTTGAAAGGGGTTATGGTACGGGGCAGGGGGTTCCCTCCACCGCTCCATTGCAGGCGAGAGGTACCTAACATTTCACTACTGAAAATGTGGTACCATCATACTAGTAGTCATTGATTATTGTCTGCATTCATTGCCAAAACAAAGAAGTACCTCACCAAAGATGTTATTACACAATAAAGTTGTAGGTACCTAACGAATTATAATCGGGGTTAATGTATAAAATTGCCGATTTTTTGTCACACACAGAGGCTGTCATATTATCTACTATGAATTATGATCATAACAGCCGACTTTCCGCAATAAAAATATTTCAGTTTATTTTCCTGAAGGTTAAATAATAGCTATCTACCTATATATCTATATCTATATAATAGCTATCTTAAAACTGACTCCTTTTTTCGTTAGCAGAAATGACCACTTAATAAATCGTTGTATCTCAGTCGATATTTTTTTTCACTTCGTACATGTGGCATTGGTTAGCTGAGTGTTAAAACATTTGTGCATAAAAGTTTTAAAACATTAGCGTTCATGGTATAAAAAATAGAAATTCTTTAAAATTCTCCACACAAAACGATAACTTTATACTTAAACCCCTAATATGTACCTAATCGATATTGGTTTCAGATGTGATGTGCCGCCCACAATGGCGGCAGGCTTTGTGGGCGCTGGCGCTACTCAGTTCGCTGGCGCCCTCGCACGCCGATGGAAACATAGGTCAAGTACTCATCGACCTAATAAAAACTATAACATTTTAGATTTTTAGCATTCACAATGCTATTTGTATATTTACTAGACAAAATCCAGCGAAATTTTTTCTGTCTATGCAAAATCCTCTCACTCGATAGCAAACCCACTAGCTAGAGACTAACCGAGTCCGCCGAGAATAGCTACGGATGGATCAATTTTTTCTAGCATTTTATTATCTTAATAAAAACTTACAAAGTAATTATCCTCTAAACTGCTGGCTTTGAGATTTTTGCCCAAAAAAAATTGTTAGTGGTGATAATATTATCACGTTTGGTCTGAAAAGAGTAGGTACTTAAAAGTGTTGTTGTAATTTCCAGCACCTACTGAGTTCTTTTTAGTTACGACTTAAGTATTTTATGTATTTATTTTATGAACTATTGTATTACATGTTTAGTAATTTAGATTTTTTTCCAACAGGCTGCTTATTCGGAGCTTCTCTCTGCGTGAAAGGAGCTGAATGGTGTTACGATGGTAGGTAGTTAGGTTAAGTTAGTTCTAAGTGTGACCAAATAACAAAATAATAATGTTGATTAAACGTTATTAATGCCTACTTTAATCATTAGATTACGCCTTCGGGAGGTGCATCCAGCTCTACGAAGCACCGGATGAGGGAGCCATGTACAAGTACGTATAGAAAATTTATTAACAAGCAAATGACTGCAAATGTAATTGGTAATTCACATGTGTGTGACGCTTGACGATCAACGTGGGTTATGAGGGAGCCATGTACAAGTACGTATAGAAAATTTATTAACAAGCAAATGACTGCAAATGTAACTGGTAATTCACATGTGTGTGACGCTTGACGATCAACGTGGGTTGGTCCTTTCCACGCCCAAGTCTCGGGAGGCTATAAATAGATTACAACAAATGCACAGTCTTCTTGATTAATTATCTACCTTTGCTACCCTTTCACAATCTACCTAGACCTATCACAAAAAAGGGATTGGACAATTTTAATAACAAAATTGATGAACAAATCTCTTTAATGCCATGGATTTCGGATAATCCTGATGTTTTGTACGGGAACCTCTTTCATTTAGTTACTAATGAGTTTGATAAAACATTTAAAACCAAGACTATTAAATGTACTCAGAAGTTACGGTTCTGCGATTGGGCTACGACAGGTATTTATAAAAGTAGAAACAGACTTTATGAACTTTACAAGCTTAGAGAAACTAACCAAAGCCCAGGTTTCTTAGAACATGTTAAAAAATATTCGAAGACTTTTAAAATACTATGTGCAGTTGCAAAGTCTAACTGCATTAAAAAACAAATTAAAAACTCGAGTAACAAAACTAAAACAACTTGGGATATCATTAATCGTGAAACTGGTAAAACTAAAGCACGGGAAAATAACCTTACGCTTAATATTAATAATGAATTAATAAAATCAGATAATGAAATTGCTAATATTTTTGATAAGTTCTTTGTAAACATACCAGTAGAAACTACATCAAATTTGGATTCCTCACCAGCGGCTGCCGTATCTATGCTAAAGGGACATGTGGCTGAAAGTGATTCATTGTTTAATTTTAAATGTATTACTGCTTTAGATATAATTAAAGCTTTCAATTCTCTAAAAATGAAAAGCTCCACTGATTTATGGGGCATATCAGTTAAGGTTATTAAAAAAATTGTGCATACTATTGCCCCTTATCTTGCTGACATTTTTAATCAGTGTATTGATCAAGGAATATTTCCTGATCTTATGAAGTTTAGCAAGGTAATACCATTGTTTAAATCAGGAGATAAAGAAGACCCTAGCAATTACAGACCAATATCGATATTACCTGTCCTAAGCAAGATTTTTGAAAAAATAATGCTTGAGCAGTTATTGGGTCATTTTAATGTAAATAAACTTCTGCACAATAAACAATTTGGCTTTACGAAAGGTCGTTCTACTACTGATGCTGGGGTTGCGCTTTTGAAGCATGTCTTTGAGGCTTGGGAGGGGTCTCAAAATGCCCTTGGCATTTTCTGCGACCTGTCCAAAGCTTTTGACTGCGTGGACCATTGGACGCTGCTGTTGAAGCTTAATCATTACGGTGTAAAAAATAATGCCCAAAAATTAATACTGTCGTATCTCAGTTCCAGGACTCAAACAGTTAATATCAATGGAGTAAGTTCGTCAGGTTCTCATGTAAAAATGGGCGTTCCGCAAGGCTCCATTTTGGGCCCTTTCTTATTTTTAATATATATAAATGATCTTCCCTTTTTTGCAGAAAGGTTCTGTGATATTGTTTTGTTCGCAGATGATACTTCTTTAATATTCAAAGTTGACAGGAAAAAAACAGATTTTGACGATGTGAACAAAGCACTCTCGCAGGTTCTTACTTGGTTTAATGTAAATAATCTCCAGCTTAATGCTAAGAAAACCAAATGTGTCAAATTCGCTTTACCTAATGTACCGGCGAATCCCACTGAAATTGTAATCAATAATGAGAAATTAGATTTGCTCGATTCAACAGTTTTCTTGGGTGTTACTCTTGACAGTAAACTTCAATGGAATATGCATATAGCAACTCTGGCGGGCAAGCTCAGCTCTGCTGCCTATGCCATTAGAAAAGTTAGACAGTTAACAGATGTAGAAACTGCCAGATTAGTGTATTTCAGTTATTTACATAGCATTATGTCATACTGTATTCTTTTGTGGGGGATAGCAGCCGATATAAATACTATTTTTGTTTTACAAAAACTAGCAATAAGAGCTATTTATCAACTAAGTTCTAGAACATCTCTTAGGGATAGATTCAAAGAGATTGGTATATTGACAGCAGCATCTCAATTCATATTAAACTGCATACTTTTCGTGCGTCGCAATATTAACTTATATACAAAACATAGTGATTGGCACAATCGGAACACCAGAAACAAAGACAAACTTGTAATGTCTCAGTACAGATTAGAAAAAGTTCGTGGTTCTTTCATAGGTCTTGGTATAAAATTTTATAATAAAATTCCAAGTAATATTTTGGATTTACCATTTGATAACTTTAAGACTCATGTAAAAAATTGTCTTCTCAAAAAAGGATAATATACCGTTAAAGATTATTTAATTGATAAAACAGCCTGGTCGTAGATTTTTCTATTCTTTGTGAAAATTTAGAGATTTGTCCTACCTACTTATAATTTATTGTATGCTTTTGACTCGACGCCTTAATGCGAGTAGCTTTAGTATGTCATGCTCACTTTAAACATTTCTGCGGTGGTGTCGTATGAGGCGGGTCGTTACGTTCCCTCAAATATGGTTGAGCGAAGCGATGGCTGGTTCATGCGTCATGCTCGTGAACGGGTGCTGCCAGTGGGAATGGGTCTGCTTCTGTCTGCTTGTACTAAGGGCGTCGTATATTTAAATATATTATTTATTATTTATATATTATTATTATTTTTCTGATTAATATTATCAATATGTATGGCACTTCTTACTCAAAATTTAAATTAATAACTAAACCTTGTTTTGATTTCTATTTTTTTTTTAATTGCAATCATTTTGCTTTCTATATTCAGTAGTTTTGTAAGTAAAGGCCTATGAAAAGCTTTAGGATAATAGTTTTCAATTCGGTGCCTTAGGATGGGTAGCCTAAGTATGTCATGCTCTCTTTAATCATTTCTGCGGTGGTGTCGTGTGGGGCGGGTCGTTACGTTCCCTCAAATATGGTTGAGCGAAGCGATGGCTGGTCCATGCGTCATGCTCGTGAACGGGTGCTGCCAGTGGAAAGGGTCTGCTTCTGAGTACCTATCTTAACGCATATTGAATTGTAAGAATTGCATTTTTTTTAATTATTTTTTATGTCTTAGGTGCACTTTCGAGTAGCAGACACAGTGATTTCTCAACTAGTTGAAAGTTATTTACTCTCATTACTTAGTAGTTAGTTAGTTTAGTTAGTAGTATTTAATTTCAACCTACGTACCCATTGTGTGCAAACTTTTGTTAATTATTGTGATGGAAAATGACCTCACTTTAAATGTGGAGCTCATTTTTCAATGTTGACGACTCTGTATGAAATATACAGGGAGAAAAAAGCAGCCCTTGACGAGTTTCTTGCCGGTTCTTCTCGTTACAAGGTCTCCCGCTTAGGGTTTGCGAACCGATGGCGTAGCTTCTATGACATTCACAAGTGCTTGTAACAGCCTAGACTGAATAAATAATTTTTGAATTTTGAATTTTGAATCAGTTTGAGCTTGTATTAAAACTGCTGTTTAGGATTCGGATGATACCCTGCTACTAATGGATGCATCTATATAGTTACAAGGATAAATCATTCAAATCTCAACCAACCATTTGACAAGAAGCCATATTTGATATTCTTATAGTTAAATTCATGTGGCATAAGAGTGGGTAGGATGGATCTTATAGCTTTCATGATTTTAATATGTGTGAGTATTCTTACATCATCTCAAAATGTAACTTACCAGGTACGACATGAGTTCCGGACAGCTGCAGTGGTTTGAGGGTGAGCTGCAAAGGCTAGCCTCTCAGGGGTACCGCTGGGAGCATGCGTATACGCAGTGCGTGCTGCAGTCAATGCTTTATACACTGCGGCAGAATCTGTAAGTAGATCCAGGCTAATTAGTGTAGGAAATGAAGTGATCTTTTGTATGGATACCCCAACATTAAATCCTCAGTCGATGAAAGTTTGCAGGGATGTAATATCGTATGAACCAAAACCTATGTACAAATATAAAAAAAAACGATTTGGCTAATTAAAAAATATATGTTTCATTTATAATACTTTATCATACTGAGGATTTACTGAGGGGGTTCACTACCTTCCTTTCCTACACTAAATATTAATAATACAAAGGAAATTTTATTTTAATTAACCCAGCATAAAACATGTTGATGATACTACTCATTTATTGTGAAAATTTAATAATAATATAATTAAGTACCCTATTTTAATTACTTTTCCCCACATATTTTTTTTACCTACGTAAATAGTAATTACGTACGTATATACACCACATACACAAACACATAGACGTATTTACTAAATACATCTATGTGTTCTTAGAAATAAGCTGGAAATGGTCTGGTCTTTGAAATCAGGCATTTGGGTTTTTTCTTTACAGAGAACCAGATCATGTTAACACAAAAATCTGCGAACATTTTGTTGATCCCAAATTGAGTGCAGAGGGACCTATCGATGAAGCCGATTTAGAAGTAAGTTTAAGCTCACGACTTAAAGTTTCACATTCAAATATTATTTTCAAAACGAATGTTTATTCTTTACTTATCGTTTAGATGGAACCTGATGAAACAGCCTTTGTTCGGTTTACACCTAACTCGGACTTAGCCGACTCAGATTATGCCAATGAAGTTTATAGTCCTCCGTTAACTCCAGATGAAAGTCCACTAGCATACCTTATGGCTAAAGGTACCAAATAATCATAATTAATATTAGTGGAATTGTATCAAATCTATATTTTAAATACTAACGATAGTTACTTAACATTACAGATGAAGAAGAACGAATATTGAATGATGAAAACCCTAGTGACAAATTACGTGATTTAATGATGATGAGTGGAGGAGTAGAATTACCAGAAAGATTGCCTTTTGAAGGATTTCGAGAAAGAATTAAAGCTGAAAAGGCTAAAGCCTTAGATAGTGTCAACGAAAACTCTGGTGAAGTCCAGAAAGAGAAAAAGTCACTTGCTGTAAAAAGTAATGATAACAAACATGAAGCCTTTTCAGATGAAGAACGCTTGGGAGCTCACTTTCGCAAAATAAAAACTAAACCACCTCTCTTTACCGCTGAATACATCACTGGAAACCGGTTTTCGCCATTAGATGCTGAAATTCGCTCCAATGCGTTGGAGAAGTATAAACAAAGTTTTGCTGAGAAGAATTTCCCGTTTGAGTATGAAACTGGAGATATACCGGAACAGCGCATTTACATCGACGAGGATGGCTTAGATGAGATTCCCTTCGATACTGGCAGTGGAGAGCTTGAGTCGTACCACTTCAAAGGTAGCTATTTGTTTCATTTTAACGTAGGTACTTAAGTAAAATTATATTTTTAGTGTTCAAATCCTTTTTATTATTTATAAACACTTTTATCAGACGGTTCTCCTGATGGCAAACATTACAAAAATATGGATTATCTGATGAATTATTGGCGAGAAATAACCAAATCTAAAATGGAACCTCAAGGAGCCTTATACGCTGAGGGGGGGCCGCTAAAAGCAGATGATTTGCAGGGTAAGTAAATGTATATTAGAAGTGCAAACATCATGTAAAGATAATGATTTTTGTTGCTTCATTATTTTATTTGTAGTATAGGTATTCAATGCTGCTGCATTACATTGCCGCGCTCATTCCCTCAAAATACCCATATAAGTTATTATTTTTCTTTTTCTTCTTTGTTCTATCTACCACATAGGCCCTAACTTGAGAAAGTTAAATCGAGAGGTCCGACACAAAAACGACATTTACACCAGAATGAGGTGTTACTGTTTCTTAAACCGACGATGTTTCAGGTGAAAATTCAAAATTTTATCCCGAAGATTTTCAAGATTTTCTTAATTACGAATGGGGCTTTAAGCGTAGGGAGAGAGATGATGTTAAAAAGCCTGGGCCGCACATGGACGCGAAAACTTTAAAGATTTTATACCAAAATATATCAGTGACAGGTTAGTGTCACGGCGGCTGGAGATAGTCGTCTAAAGTTAACATACCCTCAAGTTTTAGAAATATTATTATGCTATTCCAAGATAGTCGAATTTTCCTAAACAATTTTGACGCACTTTGTTTTATAGAATACTGCACTAAATGTTTCCCTGTGTCAGCACTTTATTTCTTTGACACAAAAGCATGTATTTACCCTTATAAAAACAGTTCTCGATGTTGTCGCCATCAGTTTGGTCATTCGGATGGGCTATTTCATTATTATTTTGATCCTGCATCTCCCTGTCATTTCTCCATATTATTAGGTTCAATGTGTGCTTGTTCTTAAATTTATTTTCCGTTTCAAAGGTCTGTGATTATTTTTGGTAAATTATTTATTTTAACAAAAGTATTTCTTTTCATATTTGCATGTATCCAATTTTCAATGTTTTCCTTTGCTATGTTTCACAACCTAGCATTTAAATTGTTTTTCTATTTTTCAGATCAAGGTTCAGCGGCAGCACAAAAAGCTGGAACAGAATCAGAGCACGATCATAATGACTATGATTATGATCCATCGTATGCTTATGTGCTGTTTAACGATAGGTAAATATTTTCGTAGACTGCGAACAACTTTCGATTGTGTGATTTGAGTGAGTGAGTACATACAACTTGTATTTTCTTACAGGTTTTTAACCGATTGGAATAAAGGTATCTCGTTAATTTCAAGACTTGAAGAAATGCTCGGCTTAGAAAAAAACACCTTCACAAACCCTCGGTAAATTCATTTGTCTCGTCAAAGTTCCTTTCTCCGCATAAAATATAAATTTTAAGCTCAGTTCGACTATTGAACTAATAGCAGGACTGGATGGAATGAAGGATATTTTAAAATTTTGAAAATTTTCAGAGTTGACCGAGGTGAAGTTACATTCAAAGTGGAGAAAAATGGTAAAGGATACAATGCTGTTGATGTAGCCAGGCGTGTTGGTGAGTCTATTAATATTAACGGTGAAAAAGAACATCAATTCTACACATCAGTCGGAAATTCAATGGCATTCGTTTTACAGACGACATCAAAGAAGACTTGCGACGGGAAACTGGCGCTCAAGTATTATCCACTGGTGTTGGAGATAGAGTAAGCCTTGCTTTTTGTTGTTTATCAACACTAAAAGATATCAATTGTATTTCAAAGTTATGTTGCTTACTAATAGTGAGATTGTTAAAATTATTTCCAGAGCAAGCGTCCTGTGATCCGCCACATTGCTTCTCCCGAGACCACGATATTCGGTCTGGAGCTACAAGTCCTGCTGGCTTTGGTGGGAAGCTTGTCGGTTCTCGTCATTGGCGCTGTCGTGTTTGCTGTCCTTCTTAAGAAAGACTTCAGCTCCAAGAGGAAGGTGCAAGGCTTATCTACAGCATCAGAAATTGATGCAGAAGCGACAAGGGATTACCAGGTATTCATTGTTTTTGTTAATCAAGTTTGAAAACTTACGAGCATTAATAATTGAAACGTGTTTTTATATAACGCTTTCCCCGCCGCCATCTTGATCCTACAGGTTAGCATGAGCAGAAAACCAGCCTTCGAATTAGTTAGTCTGCCCTTTTTTAACCACATATAGTCCCTTTTTCACGAGAGGCATGACACAGATAGTTTGGATCAGAATGAGGGTCAGTGTTTCTGTATACCGACGGTCGATGTTCCAGGTGAAAATTGCTGTTGTTATAAAAAGTAGTTCTTCCAGGAGCTGTGTCGTGCCCGCATGACTGGCAAGTGGTCTGGTCAGCAGACGGCGCCGGCGCCCTCGCACCCTGCCGACCAGCCACAGCGGATCACCTCGCTATCCAAGGAGCCCGACACCAACTCACCTTCAACGAGGTCTAGTACATCATCGTGGTCAGTGTTATTTGTTCTCTTTATTAGTTCTTTTGTAGTTTGTAGCTGAACTTTGTTTTTGTTTATCGTAATTGACACATGTTTTTTTTAAGTTGTAGTGTAGAAGTAGAACTCTCTCTCTCTCTATTCTCTAGCATGATTTACGACTGACATAACTTCTTATTAATTTTGTTTTAGTTAGTACACTTTACTATTCATTGAAAGCTTTGCAATTTGGTGTACCAAATGGAAATTATAGATATTGAATTTTAAACATTTTTCTATTTCAGGAGCGAAGAACCGGCTCTAACTAATATGGATATTTCAACTGGTCATATGGTTTTGGTGAGTTTCCCAAAAAACAAATTACAATTTAAATCACAGTCCTAGAAAATTATCCCTTAACCCTGTATCTAGCTAGACTAGAACAACATACAGTCTTAGGCAGTATTCCTACATATAATACAATTAAGTATAAAAAACAGTTACATTTTCAATTTTCATGGCTAAGCCACTGAAGCTACAAAATAAAATACTCCTCTTTATAGGCCGACCGGTTAAATGATTCCTCGCCTGTGGGGTACAGGGGCGCGAGGGGAGACGAGAACGGGGGCGATGCAGGCGACGGGCGACGAACACCTGCCGCCCGCACCTCTCACGACCCCCGTTCTCGTCTCCCCTCGCGCCCTGTGCCCCGTAGGCGAGGACTCATTTAACCGGTCGGCCTATAGTTTCGCTGTCATACTGGGTGTACTCAGTTTCTGAAACGTATATGAATCGTATCTGTACGTAATACTGAATTAGTCAACAGGCTGTCATAATTAACAAACTGTCAAACAACTATGGATTTCTGAAAAGCCATTTACCGAAAAATTAGTTGATTGACTGTTAACAGATGATTTATTTATTCATCCGGCCCATAATTTTTGCCAGTGTCAAGTGTTGAATAGTTCAGTGGTAGATATTGTTTCAATTTTCATTAGAATGCGGGTGCATCGCATTCCAATGCTGCTTGGAGCATTTGGCATCAAGTATATATCAAGATATCAGCCACCAGTCACCACTGCAATAATGCACACAACCAAGATCGCGCCTATTTCAATTTTCCCACATATTGTTCAGTTGCGTAGACACTTGTACCACAAAACTGCACCGTTTTTAAGACACAACATTCACTATGAATCAATTTGAAAATACGTAATTAAAATAGACACCAAATCGAGCCCTCGTGAAAGAAAATAACTGTTTTCTGCAACTTCTCAGTATTGTGATATTTGTGATTGTGAATTTATTATCATGATTATATTTTTTATGGGAAATTACAAATAAATACAAATAAAGATGTCCCTTTATTAAGAACATTGTTATGTTTTAAAACCACAACGTGAACGAAGTCACGGGCAACAGCTAATATTGATATCATCAGCAGACAAATCTGACAACAACATTTTTATATACTCCACTGAAATACTCAAATATTAGAAATAAATTGTTTTGACAATCTGTTAATTGATCTTTCACAAATTAACTAATCATTTGTAACAAGACGTTGACGTTCAGTTAACAGACAAAAAAGCTTCCCGGAAACCCAAAACTACCGTAATCGGCCATTAATTCGAGATTTGACATTTGCAATGACAAACCGCTGACAATCTGTCACATGGTTCGTTCAGCAACCCAAACTGCATTTAAATACAGATTAGCAACTTGTTGCGTAATTTTTGCGATGACAAGCGTTTCAGAAACCGGCGGTTACTCGTTTATTTAGTGTTTCGTATTGTGTTTGATTGTGACTGTTCTTTTTTGTACGATATCACATACTTCCAACAGGCATACATGGAAGATCACCTCCGCAACAAGGACCGCCTGGAACAAGAGTGGCGCGCCCTATGCGCGTACGAGGCCGAGCCATGCGCCACTACCGCCGCCCTCAAGCAGGAGAACACCGGCAAGAATAGATACGCTGATGTGTTGCCGTACGACCACTCCAGGGTTTCACTCAACACTTTGTCTAACCATCTCGGCTCCGATTATATCAATGCTTCGACCATTGTAAGTTAAAAAAAATGGTTTGTGTTTATTGTCTTTACGGATCTTTCGAAACGGAGATATTCGCGTATTACCTACTACGCGTTCACTTCATCGTTGCCGCTCCTTCCCGGCCCGCTTCATCATTCTGCACCCCCTGTGTCGCCCTCCCGCGCGCCTCCCCAGGCGACGCCGGGGGCGCGGTATGAAGAAGCGGGCCGGGAGGTAGCGGCACTAATGAAGTGAACGCGTAGTACCTACTTTTATTGTAGGTCAATTGACAGCTTCGATTTTGGATGTGTCTGTAATTTTTCACAATTTTCCGGGATGAATCCTAATTTTGAAATCGATAAAATAAAAAGAATTGTAAAAAAATCCACATTGAAATCTGACCTCGACTATTACCTACTTACTTAAATAAATATTTGTATTGCGTATGTATATATATGCGCATATATATATTTATATGTTAAAGTTATAGTACCTATGTATAATTTGAATATTATTATTTTTCATAACCGCTTTATTGCTTGCATATTTTTCACTATCCTCTCTGGTTGACTGGGAGAGAATGCCTTCTTAGCATTAAGTCCGCCATTTGCTGTATTTTTAGATATAAGCAATAAATATTAAATAAATGAATAAAATTGAACATGTCAATTATTCGTTTTAAATGAGTTATAGAAAAAAAAACAATTCTAACCTATCCGCAGACCGATCATGACCCCCGCAACCCAGCTTACATCGCGGCAGCAGGGCCTCTGGCGCACACAGCTCCTGACTTCTGGCAAATGGTGTGGGAGCAAGGCAGCGTGGTGATGGTGATGCTCACGCGACTTACGGAGAATGGACAGCAGCTCTGCCACCGATACTGGCCGGAGGAGGGCTCAGAACTCTACCATATCTACGAGGTGATTTTCTCTCTTCTTTCTTCGCCGACATAGCAACTTCACTGCAGGGCCACTGGCTCACACCGCTCTCGACTTCTAGAAAATAGTGTGGGAGCAAGGCAGCTTGGTGATGCTGATGCTCACGCAACACAATGAGTAAGGCCAGCATCTCTGTCACTGGTCTAAGGAGAGTTTGGAACTCTACTTTAAGACCGAACCTGGTGGTTTTTGGCCGTTCAACTATATATACTTTCCCACTATCATAAAACCCCCACTCTGGACAAATAACTTTGACCTAAACCAAATGCAAGAATTTACTAGTACATTTAAATGCTAACTAGGTACAATAGTGAGGATGAGGACAGATTTAGCATCCTCCCGAACAATAACTAATTAACTAAAACGTTTCTGTTTACATCTCAGGTGCACCTTGTAAGCGAACATATCTGGTATGACGACTACCTGGTGAGAAGCTTCTACTTGAAGAATCAGCGCACGGGCGAGACGCGCACTGTCACGCAGTTCCACTTCCTCTCTTGGCCAGAGAACGGCGTGCCATCTTCTACGAAGGCTCTACTGGAATTCAGGAGGTGAGTTCGAAAAATTATCACTGGTCATTAGAAAAATGGGAAGTGGGAATGTAGTGACACTAACAAAATAATGACAACTTCCATCATTGTAATACTAACACCTGCATTTCACAAATAAATTCTATTCTATTCTATTCTATTCTAAAAAAAAAAGTATGCTATTAATGCTCAATTTAACAGTTGCCTTTTTATGTGGAACATCGCTCACTTCCTAACTTTATCAAGGCGAAGGCTGTAAGCAGTAAGCATATAGAAAACTATTGTGGCTAACTAAATGCTCAGTGATAACTTTAATATCAACATAATTTGGCAAAAAATACGAGAATTACGGTATTCTATATCGAGTAGGCAAAAGAATGAACTATCGTGTAGATATTTAATTATCCACGAAATACTGAACTGATTGTTGTTCTAAAGGCTAATAACGAATTATTTGGTTAACATATATTTGATCTTTGTTGCAGGAAAGTGAACAAATCGTACAGAGGTCGATCCTGCCCTATTGTTGTGCATTGCAGGTAATGTGTCTCTATTCTCTATGACTGACTATCACTTTCTTCTTTTTATCTTATCACTGCGTGACGACCTTTGTTTTTCAAGATTTGTATCATTCCATATCAAGCGCTATCTCATTCACAATTTCAAATTAAGTATGACATTGATTCATTAATCACAAGATATCGTTTTGACTTGGATACTATCTTTATGGGATGTGGAGATATTGAACTGTACATCAAGCTAATAATATAATATAATATTCTCATTTACCTACACTCGGCATCAGAAAAATCGCACCTTTTCAAAACATTTCTTCAAAGTTAATTTCATCCTATATAATTTAATGGTAAGTGTTGTAATATTTCTTCCCCTTCGAACATAGCCAACAGTCTCTAGAAACCGATGGAATACTCGTCGAACGGAATCAATTACTAAGATTCAGTTTCCGAGCAACATTTTATTGCCTCATTTTTTGCAATATTTGAACAACTTCATGGGCAATAGTATCCAACTTGGGTATTCCTTTTTTTAATTGAACTGTTGAAGTGGGTTTTCTCCATCAACTCGATAGCGAATTTACCCGCATTTCCTGAATTGAACCCTTTTATTTCCCTCTTATGGCGGCGCTAGCAATAACGCTTTAAGCGTTTAATTATGGTAACTGTTATGTTAATTAAATCAAACAATTATTAATTGAAAGCTCATTAAATATACTTTCAATAGATATCAACATTTACACAATAAAACGTTAGCTAGCAATAGCAGGTGGCCAAGTCTAAACTTATTTTCAAAGAGGTGCGCTTTTTCTGACGTTGAGTGTAGTTTAGATTACTTTTCTCATAATAGTAAGCTAACATAATAATGATTAGATAAAAAGATTCGTCAATAAAAGTCCAATATATTATAAATTAGAAGAGGGAGACAAATCAATGGCTAACTGCATGCATGATAAGATAAATCATCTCGGCATTGAAAATGATGTAGGTAATAGATGATTTCTATCTGTATCAACTTTTAGACTACATAACAGATGGAAGTATAGTCACGTTACTAGGATCAGCGAAAAATTCATTATTACCTTATGAGTTTTTGGGCAAAAGATCACCAAGCAACGGCAGTACCCTCCTTTGTGTGGTATCCAACCAGTTTAGCAAAATTAAAGTGTATCAATTAAAAAAGCATGTTTCCGATTCAGTGACGGTGCAGGGCGTACCGGTACCTATTGCCTGATTGATATGGTCCTGAATCGCATGGCAAAAGGCGCGAAAGAGATCGACATCGCAGCAACTCTTGAGCACATCCGAGATCAGCGCACGCGCACCGTCGCCACCAAACAACAGTTTGAGTTCGTTCTCATGGCTGTTGCTGAAGAGGTATGGATTTCTATTTATAGCAGAACTTCGATCTAGAACACGAACTAAAACAACAAGCAAACGTGGCACCGGCTGACAAAACAAAAAGCGATTCGAAATTTTGAAATTCGAATCCCAATATGAAAATCTCAGACACTTTCAATTTCCTATCGAGTGAATTCACGTTATTGCATGAAACATTAAGCGCTTTTCATTTTATCCAGGTACACGCTATATTAAAAGCATTGCCAGCCCACCTGCAGCAACTCCAAGAGAAGAAAGATAAAGATAAGGAAAAAGATAAAGAAAAAGACGGCAACGACAAAGAAAAACCGAACAATTAAACCCGCAGACACATGAATATAGACACTTTTAAATATAAGCTGACAGACTTGGAAACCAAATTAGGCTATAAGACGAATAAAAATATCTTATACCAATTATTACAGTTTAATATCGTTTTAACTGGCGTTAATGAAAGCTTAGACAAATCTGCCAACTTATATTTGAAAATTGCGTTGATTTTTAGCCATAGTTAGATGTATTTTATCAAACGTTAGGTTGAGAATCTCGAATTAGCATAATAAAAATATTTTCAAGTTAAAAAGTTAAAAGGTAAAAATTTTACCTTATACATATAGATTGTATCGGATTCGTTTTAAATTCTTTCGAGATTCTCAACCTAGACATTGTATGTCTATTCATTTATGCTTAGGTATAATGTAGTTTACATTTTTTCTTTTATTTTGCTTGTAAAGTTATTTATTAAGTTAACGTTTCTACTGAAAGTCAAACGAAACTTATGATTAAATTTGCTACTTCGCTACAAACGTTTCAAAAATAAAATGACGGCAGCACAAAATGATTCAGGAAACATAAATTTAAGTAGAAAATCTAACTTAGACGCTATCTTAGATGCAAAATTAATGTAACTAGACTGGTTTTTAATATTAGGGAATACTATGCCATAACATTTTCGATAATAGGGCCCAAACACATAAGTTTAACTATCGCAATTAATACTAATCTGTTATTTTTCTATAAAAGCTTTTTTGGCAGCAGATTTTATATCAGTTATTTTCTTAAACATTATAATGTGCTGACACTGGGTCTTAAAAGGTAGTTTAAAATACTTACATATGCGAGCATTATACGGGCATGCAAGGGTCAATTCCGTCAGTTATCATCAACGATCTCAGAACTTAGATCGTTGGTTATCATCATTAATGTTTATTTCCTTCAAATTAATCTCTGCATCCGTTATGACCAATCGAACTTTACGAAAAATTTAGGCGGAAGCGGAAGGGTAGACGCCTAATGTTAATATGGTCGCGAAATAGATTTGATTGATGGAGTCTGACGGAATTGATTCACTGATGCTTACATGACCGCCACGTTCGCTTTTCATACAAGTAAACTGGGCCCTATACAATAACGTGACAATTTTTCAATTGTCATGACAAATTGGTTTACATTGTGGTGTAGCTATGAGTACTTAGTTTGTTCTATTTTTAATTTGTTTAACGCAGTGGATATAAAATTATCATGACGGGTGACAAATTGTCACATATATTAAAAAGGGCCCGTAGTTCATTGTTATCACAAAACTCTACTTAAGCACTAAATGATTTAAATATTGGAAAGGATTATCGGAGCCATTCATTTGTTATAAGGAAATAAGATATCACAACATCGTCCATTATACAAAGTACGCTGGACTGGCGAACGTCACAAATCGTTTGTGCTGATTTGAAAATCGCCATATTGGCGCTGAGAGCAGTAGATTCTGCTCTCAGGAGGAGTGAGTGTACTTGGAACTAATTAGTTCCAATTACACTCACTACTGCCATAGTAGAATCTACTGCTCTCAGCGCCAATATGGAGATTTTCTAATGGCACAAAAAATTGCTGTCATTTCATGACAATAGCGTGTCCAGCGGACTTGTATATTGGACGTCAGTGTATCACAACAGATTCACAGTTTGAAATCAATAAAATGTTGCTGTATTGTCTACGCACGCCTTTGCGTAGCATCTGCTATAGATTATCTCAGTCAATTTTAACGGTGTCTAAAATAATGTCGGATCATTCTACGCGTTAACCGACGTTTTCCTTTTTTCTATCAAAATGAACAATTTTGTATGGTATTCGGTACTAGCCTACTAATAAAGTACTACGTAGTATAGTATTTATAACGTGTTAACTATAGTTACGTTTTATTTTTAGTAAATATACAAAATTGCTTATTTTAATCGTAAGAGGTTTATACATAAAGGCATACATACTAGCTTATTTCTTCGGCCAAAGAGACATAATATTATTATGTCTTTAACTTATTACTTAATCTGTTCAGAGATTTATTATACAGTATGTTCATGTATTGTTATTGCGCATAAAATGCACATTCTGTAAATTGAGCTAGTCGCTAAAATGTTATTTAAGTATGTAGTTAAAAGCATTTTTTTATATTTTCGCTTTCTAAATGTCCACATATTCAATTACTTATTATACCTATGTTATATTGTTTAGAATTTTAAGTAAAAATTTGTAATACCTATGTTAAAAATTCACGGGCGAAATTCTTTTAATTCATAGTTTAAATATTTCTAATGCAGAGTCGCTATCGATCATATCCTGGACAAACGGAATACCTGATATTTAATAATCAACAAAATTCAAACAAAATAACTATTTACAGACATTAGATTAGAAAACAATAGAGATCATTATAATTATTATAAACAAGTACCTAATTGTATGAAATTTGTATAAGATTATATTTACTGCATATTATTATGGGAAAATGTAAAAAAAATATTAACTACCCACGAAATTATGATTGTAGTTTAGAATATAAGAGAAAATATATTTAACCGTATTTCTGTATGAAATTATATGTAGTTTTTATGTGAATGATTGAATAATGGATTTTGATTATTAAATTGTTTTAGGGAATAAGACAAGCAGTATCCTGATTTCCTTACACTCGTATCAAATTACCTCTATCCGGGTTATTGGTTTTGGATAACATTATTCCAAAGTGTATTTGTTTAAATTAGGTACTTATTGAATCCATCGAATGTTAGGCCGTATATAGGTAGTCTCTATGAAAATCAAGCAATACAGATTGCTGTATTGCTTGATTTTCATGTGATTTTCGCAAATAGGTATTGACCCTATTTGCGAAAATCACAAAGTATCTAATTCTACAAGCTTACGTAATCTACTAGGCTAGGACCCGTCTGACGGAAAAACCGAGCTGTTGATTTTTTTTATATACTTACATTACTTATTTGTTTATTTGCGAGTCCAGTCTGTAGGGGCTAGGTACTAAAAGCTTTTGCCTTACATAGTGGAGTAGACACAGTTTTGACATAATTGTGTTGTTTAGGTATGGTTGCCTGATAAAATACAAGTTTTTGACCTCATGGGGCGCCAGGCGGGTGTGTATACAGGGTGTCCTAAAACTTTGCCACACGGTGGGAAAGTAGGTACCTTAAATATTGAAGATAGGAAATTATACTGAAAGAAGACTTCATTTTGATTTTTAAAATCATTGGAACTGCATTCACATATTTTCTAAAAATTGCATGCCTTAACCAGGAATCGAACCCATCAAATTAGAAACAAACAATCTTTTATTTTTACGATACTGATCGAAAGGGTTATTCATTAGGATTAGGATTGTTTTTTGTTAAATAACACAGCATCTTAAACAAAAGGAAGACCATGAAATTTAACATTTAAATTTTAATGATTACGTATTGTATCAATTTGTATACCTAGGAATGATTTAAAAAAAAACTTTGAATGCAGTTCGCATTATTTTTAGGGTTCCGTACCCAAAGGGTAAAAATGGGACCCTATTACTAAGACTTCGCTGTCCGTCTGTCTGTCTGTCTGCCACCAGGCTGTTTCTCATGAACCGTGATAGCTAGACAGTTGAAATTTTCACAGATGATGTATTTCTGTTGCCGCTATAACAACAAATACTAAAAATAGAATAAAATAAATATTTAAGGGGGGCTCCCATACAACAAACGTGATTTTTGTGCCGTTTTTTGGTACGGAACCCTTCGTGCGCGAGTCCGACTCGCACTTGGCCGGTTTTTTAAAACAATACGAAGTCTTCTTTCTGTTAAATTTCCTATCTCTTATATAAAAGTGAAGGGGTGACTGACAGACTATTGCCCAGCCCAAACTACTGAACCTAGAGACTTGAAATTTTGTACATAGATATTTTATACAGTTTAAATGTTACGGCTAATACCCGAAGTGCGGCTAAACCTAGTTCTAGCCGGCTAAAACTAGGTGTAGCCGATAGCTGTTGGCTAAAACTAGGTGTAACCGATCTGCTTTACTTCTGTAGGTCCCGGGTTAGGTTAGAAATTTAAGGCGAGCGCGAAGCGCAGCGGAGCGTGAGCCTTAAATTTCGAGGTTATTTTTTTTTAACAATCAACAGAAAAAACTTTCTTTATATCCCATGCTGCACCTAGTTTTAGCCGGCTACACCTAGTATTAGCCGCGAGCAAATCAGCTACATCTAGTTTTAGCCAACAGCTAGCGGCTACACCTAGTTTTAGCCGGCTAAAACTAGGTTTAGCCGCACTTCGGGTATTAGCCGTAACATAAACACCCACTAAGAAGGGATATTTGGAAATTCTAACCCAGGCTTGAAATGGGGGTACAAAGTTTGTATGGAAATAAAAAAAAATAGACATTTCAACGTGAAACTTCGTAGGAGTATTTCAAGAAACAAATAAGCAAACACGTGTTTCGTGGTTTTCCGAAACTCAACCCTTTAGAGGGTAAGTGGGGTAAAAAAAGCCAAACATCGATATGGGTGTCGTCATCGAGGTTTTATGGGATGTTGATTGCAAAAATGGCATTAATTTTTATATGGTGGACATAATTCAACCCTTAAAGGGGTCAAATGGGGTTCAAACTTTGTATGGAAAAAAAAGACTTCAAAAACCTACCTCTAAAAAGCAAGAAATAATATTCGTAATAATAAAAACACGTCTATTGAAGTCGGGTGGGGCTGGAGTATAGATTCCTGTTTTTTATTTTAAAAGCCCCACCCGACTTCAATAGACGTGTTTTTATTATTACGAATATTATTTCTTGCTTTTTAGAGGTAGGTTTTTTGAAGTCGGTTTTTTGTTTTTTTTTTAAACAATTTTTTATTTTTTTATTTTTAGTGTATGTACCTTGTAGGTTTATTATTTAGATATTAAAATCGGCTCGGCCAAACGTGCGATAATTGCGAAGAAACATACGGGTCAAACTGAGAACCTCTTTTTTTAAGTCGGTTAAAGAACTACACAGATACCCCTCTTCCAACAAAAAAATAATTATCTTATTCAGTTCATAAACAAAGAAGTAATTACAAACATTATCATCGAGGTTATTCACACAAAATCATACTATTTTCGTGCTTTTTTCAAGATTACTTGAAAATTACTGAACCGAGTTCCAAATTTTAAAAATTTGGACCAACTTGGGAGCTTACCTAATGTAAGAACGTTTGAATCATTTCAATCGGTCCAGCCGTTTTCGAGTAATCGGTGGACATACACAAAAAAAACCAAAAAAAAAATATACAGACGAACATAGAATCTCCTCCTTTTTGGAAGTCGGTTAATAAAATAGACATTACGACTTGAAACTTCGTAGGAGTACTTCTATAAACAAATGATCAAACATGTGTTTCGTAAATTTCTGAAAATCAACCCCTTAAGGGGTAAATGGGGTAAAAAGCCCAAACTCGTTATGGATGTCACTGTTGAGGTTTTATGGGATGTTTATAGCAAAAATGGCATTAATTTGAAAGTCCTACATAGTGGGTATGATTCAACCCCTAAAAGGTTAAAATGGGGTTCATGTTTTGTATGAAAAAATAATATTAAATAGACATTTTGACGGGAAACTTTGTAGGAGTACTTTTAGAAACACATCTTTTAAAAGCAAACACGTATTTTGTGATTTTCCGATAATTAACCCCTAAGTGGTAGATGGGGTAAATAAACCATTTGATTAGGGTACACTGGAGGTATTTAAAAGATCTGCTTATTCAACCATTAACATAACTTTTTTTTTCATAAATCGATATGTCGTTATTGAGGTTTCATGGGATGTTGATTACGAAATCGGTATTTATTTTGAAGTCCAACACGGTGGCCATGATTCAATTCCTAAAGGAGTGAAAGGGGGCTTATTTTGTATGGATTTTTTTATTAAAAGACATTTCGACTTGAAACTTCGTAAGAGTAAATCGAACGTAGTAATAAAAGAACTAGACGGAGGGTAGACCGATTCGTCTGCTAATAGCATCTACCCGCACGCAACAATCGACAGTTCTTCCGTGATCATGGCGCATGCAACTGCGCCGAAATATCGGAGTCTCAAAAATAAACAGGTACATGGTGTAAATCCCGACATAGTTTATTCTATTACGTCAATAACCATGGAAATTTAAAACAATATATTCGTAAGAGTACTTTTAAAATCTAATCAAAAACACGTATTTCGTGATTTTCCGAAAGTATTTAGGTTTATTTATCCACTAACCCCCAACCCCTTGAAGGATAGTGGGTAAATAAACCTAAAAATCGATATGGATGTCGTTAAAATTATGATTATGGGATATTGGTTGCGAAAATACTTATTTTGCAGTCCAACACGGTGCCATGATTCAAACCCTAAAGGGGTGAAATGGGATTCATATTTTGTATGGAATAATAATATTCAATAGACATTTCGACTTGAAACTTCGTATGAGTACTTCTAAAAACAAATAAGCAAACAAATCGATATGGATGTCGATATTGAGGTTTTATGGGATGTTTATTGCGAAAAAGGCATTTATTTTAGGGTACAACACGACACGGTGGACATTATTCAACACCTAAAGGACTGACACAGGGTTCAATTTTTTTTATGGAAAAATAATACGGTAATGGGAACAGGAATGAGAACGGGAAGCGGGAACTAATAATATTATAAATGTGAAGTTTAATGTTTGGATGTTTTTCATTCATTTCATCAACGAATTTGGAATAGCACACACACAGATAGTTATAGCCAGTGGTAAAACATGGATACTTTTTATCTCGGTCAAAGGTTCCATAGCGATTTTCCGATTGTCCACGCGGACGAAGTCGCGGGCAAAAGCTAGTCTTCAATATTTAAGATATTTTCCCTCTATGTGGCATAGTTTTGGGACACCCTGTATATTATAGTAAGGATTAGTAAATTATAGAAGGCGCGCAACTTTTTTTTTCAAAAAACCAACACTTAATAACCACACACACATTTATACAGTGTTTTGTTTGTCCACTTCGATTCATAATAAGAGATGAAAATAAGGTAAATTCCGTCGTAATAGAGATAAGTCGTAGAAGTAAGAATATATTTCGAAGAAGGGTTCTGTCGAAGTAGTGTTATTCGAAGTCGTGTGTGTCGAAATATGTTCCATTGGAATAATGCTTTTCGTAATATATGTTCTGTCGAAGCAGTGAGTTGTCGAAGTATCCTGTCGAAATAATTGACTATCGAAATTCAGAAGGACTATTTTTGCCTTTAAATAATATGTATTATACCTTGTTAAATAAAAAATAAAAAACATACTAACCTAATTTTTTCTCAATATAAAAAAGTAAAAAAATTACAGGGTGAACTACCCAGTTATTGGCACTAGGACAGTTTCCCCTACCAACTATAAAACAGTGAATCTGCTGACGGCTCGTAACTCAAATGAAAGAGGGATGCTCTTACATCTTCCCGGATTGCGTAAGGTCGTGGCTTCGAGTCGCCCTTTTAGCGGTTGGAGACAAGTTTTATTTTTAGTAAGTATACAATTTTTGAGTTAAGTAAGACAGATCATTATGTCAATCAAAAATCATTAGAGACACGATGACCTACAATTTAACAAAGCATTAGATTATTGAAGGAACTTGCAAAAAGCACAGTCAAGCTGAAAAAAATAAGTATCTTTTTAGATATATATACTTAAAAATTAACGGAGGATTCCAGGAGATTTCAGACCACGTAAATGAACAACTTTTACTTTGGGGCCAACCACGAAATCGCGAAAAAAAAATCAGCTGTTCCATACATTAAAGTTGAGTCGATGTTGTACTTTTCTATGGAACATCTGATTTTTTTTCGAGATTCCGTGGTTGGCCCCATAGTAAAAGTTGTTCATTCACGTGGTCTGAAATCCCCATTTCATTTTTAGATATACTTAAAAATTAACGGTGTATAAATAACTTTCAAATAGGTACTACTAGTTTACACTAGCAAAACAATTTATATACATTTTTGCCCAGCCTAAATGTTCAGGAGGAAACGTTTTTGGAATTTCAAAATACTTAAATAAATAAATGTAGTTTGCTTAAAAAACCTAATTACAAATTATAGGAACTTTCCTTACTTATGCTTTTTTTATTATAATAATTCATAGTTTATTGTTTATTCCCCAAATAAATAAACTTATTAGGTTAACAAATTAATACATATACTATTATTTAAATTCCGTTTTACTTTGTATTAATAGTAGCTTAATCTTTTTAAATAAAGCTATAGAGTAAATTGTACAGGTAGGTACTATGCAAACCTAATCAGACAACACTGATCTGTCAATGTCAGACTCCATTTTAGTACCTAATGTCACGCACGTCATTTGCTCAGTTGTCATTTGGCAAAGAAAGAGTAAAGTGAACATCACAAAAAGATAATATTTTCCGTTCATTCGTAAATAAATAATTAGTTAAATCATCGTAATCTCATTTGTGTTATTTTAAATTTATAATTCATTTTTTATCACAATGATTAGTGGTCGTGCCTTACATTTCGTTTTCAAAGTTGCCGACAGAACACTTACAGCAAAATTCTACAGAGATGTGTTGGGAATGAAGGTAAGTTAATCATCATCTAATAAATTATTATTTGCTAACTGGTCTGTGATTGAAAAGTATTAAAAAATCATCACAATTCCTTTGACAGAACATGATTTTGGGGCTGTTGAAATATACTGTCGAAGTATAATTATTTCTCAAAGGCACTAACCAAGGTCACAAAATAGGAGTGCGTCAACCGGTAAATTGCTATGGATAATTGCATATTGTTGACAAAATGACATATAGTTTGTGCACTGAAGTGTTTCCAATCTGAAAGATCTGAGCTGCAAGATAGCAATAATGTAAATTGATAATAAACTTACTATACAACCTTAGATTATTATACAACATAATAAGTGATTAACTATAATAACCTATTTGATATTATTGTACTCAAATGATGACTGATGTGAAGACATTAGGAAAAGTCTACCTCATACAGATGAAAATAAGATTAGTAATTATAATATCAAGTACCTACTATCTCTTATTTAAAACAAATCTTTGGAACAATTAATATTCCATTTTTATAGACCTAGTACAAGTACAACGACGAGTGTGAGTAGTACCTACATCCTTACATGTACCTAAAAATTTTATATACCTAGATCACTGTAAACTGTACAAAAACTAATAAAAACATCTTTTATGTTTACTTTAAACAATTCTTCATTTATCACCTAACTAATATTTGAATATGTATATGAACATATCGAGTTAATGTAATCTGTGATTTTAATCACTTGATACCATTAATCTTTATTGAGGCTTGCAGATTAATTTCCAAAGAGAGTAGTAATTAAAGATATATCTAAATATAAATAGGGTAACTAGACCTAATGTCGGCATTAGATGTAATCACCTGTTTGCATCTAGGATTGTTATCTCTTTTCAATTTTCCATATAAATAAAAACAAAATTTCTTAGCTATCTGGGGGTTTTCAGGGTTTAGAATAATTTGCCAGGATTGTATGCATTACCATGCATACCTACAATCCATATTCGGCCTTATAAGATTATTACCAAACAGCATGTAAATTATGTACCCACATTTAGAACCCTTTTTAGAATTATTTAATGTTTTTTTTACATCAAATAATGTAAATAATAATGTTTTCTATAAGCTTTCCAATCATGGATGCGGCTTTTGTATGTACTGAGAATAAATTGCCAACAATATGATTTTCATCTCTTCAGCACGAAAAGGGCGCGTTTGATGCGTAAAAACTCGCAGCAAAATCGTTCTTTGCTGCGAGCATAAGGAAAAGTGATTCGAACTTCGTACATCACCTTTTGAAATTAAAAAGTAACAAGATATAGAGTAAAAAAGAGAGAGATGTAAAATTTATGTGTGAGAAAAGGACATAAGTATAGAATATTTTAACATTTTTAAATGTTGTCCGACATGAATTAAGAAGCATAACAAATAAAATACACTGAAACCAAGTAGTCATATTATTGAATTTGATTGAATTTTTAGATTTTAGGCATTCACAATGCTATTTTATATAAAGATAATTAATATAATAGTGGCTCCGTGAGCTGTAGACCTCGCGTTAAAAAATAGCTCGAATGGGGAGGAAAAGCGCAATTTTATCCCGATAGGTGGCGTCGGTCTTTGGTACACGGCCGCCTCAAAGAAAGTGTCAAAACATATGGGAATCTCTTGGAGTATTGCACTTTTTAATTTTATACTGAGAAAATGCCGCATTGTTATGCATGTAACTTGTAAAATATTGGAGTTCATCGATTTTCCAGTAACAAAAAAAATATTGGGCAAAAAAATATCAAAAAAAGATACTTTTCCCTCAATTTTTTCCTTTGCTGAGCCTGAGAAACATTATAAATCAAAAGGAATGTTTCATGAATTTGATGAAGCTTCGCCAAAATAAAACAACATTTGAATTATAACAGCTTTGTTCTTTAATATTTCAACCTCAGCAGTTTCTAACATATTTATAACTTGGATGAATTTGATAGGTATATCAAATATGGAATAAGCCCAATATTCAGGCCAAACAGAGAATTAATAGAATTTTATATGCCAGAGTCATTCAAGAAACTTAGAATAATAAAATAAATATGATAAAACGGTTCGTGTAATTTAGGATGGTACAGAAATTCCAGTACAGAAACCTGAAATTACTATTGCAGAGAAGGCATCATCAGGCAACTATAAACACGGAAATTCACACTCAGTTGCTTTGTTAAAATTTAAATCATATGCTTCTAATCTGAAATAAAAAGATTACTTGTAAATCTTACACGAAATTTAAAGAAATGTAATGCTTGTTAGCAATTTTTTGTAAGTTGCTATAAACTTTCTTGCCTGTTGTTTTGGCTTTTCTTTTCCGTAATTCTTCTTTTATATGAGCTAAAGTTAGCATAGAATACATTGTTTGTCCGCAAAACCGAAAAAAATACAATCTAAGAAAGTAAAATCACGTAATACACAGTCAAGACAATATAAGCTCAAACTGACAATTGTTCCAAAGACTGAGCGCCATCTGTAATTCACTTTGCCTTCGCCTCCCCATTGTACCTATGTTGTTTAAAAAATAATCTAAAAGATGTCGCCACCCCTTTTTCCCACACTGCTCACGAGCTTTTCGAAGCACATAGTGGGTTCGTGCTGTTTGGTATATTATTTGGTATGTATATTTGCAGCTAGATGGCACTTCTAATTTTTCAAAATAGGTGATTTTTTGGAAAATTTCTAAAAACTGGCTTGAATAAAAATTCTATATAATTATCGAACCTGCTCACAAAATTTCACGATAATCGGTTGAGAAATGCGACTAGTGTAGGGGAAAACAGAGAGCTGGAAAGTCGGACTGAAATATGATTTTTTACGTATCTCTGCCATTAAAAAAAATAAAAAAACTGGCGTGACGAAAAAATCTGTATTATTTACAAACCTGCTCACAAAATTTCACGAGAATCGGTTAAGAAATGCGACCTGTAGAGGAGAACATCCAGCGCCAGAAAGCCGGACTGACTTTTTTTTACATATCTCCGCCATTTTAAAAAAAATTGAAAAACTGGTTCTATTTAAAATAATCTACATCATTTTCAAAACTGCTCACAAAATTTCACGAGAATCTGTTGAGAAATGCGACCTGTAGAGGAGAACAGACAGCGCTGGAAAGCCGTAAAATCTGTTTTTTTTTATATATCTCCGCCATTTTGAAAAATTTTAAAAATCTGGCTCGACAAAAAAATTCTATATAATTAACAAACATGCTCACAAAATTTTACAGGGATCGGGTGAGAAATGCCACCTGTAGAGGAGAACATACAGCGCCGGAAATCCGGACTGAAATATGCTTTTCATTAATTATCTCCGCCATTTAAAAAAAAATTGAAAAACTGGCTTGACAAAAAAAACTATATTATTTTTAAACATGCTCACAAAATTTCACGAGAATCGGTTCAAAAATGCGACCTGTAGAGGAAAACAGAAAACACCGGAAAGCCGGCCTGAAAAATGTTTTTTTAATATTTCTCCGTCATTTTGAAAAGTTTCAAAAAACTGGCGTGACAAAAAAATCTATATTATTTTTAAACATGCTCACAAAATTTCACGAGAATCGGTTGAGAAATGCGACCTGTAGAGGAGAACAGACAGCGCTGGAAAGTCGGACTGAAATCTGTTTTCTTAACATATGGAGATATGTTAAGAAAACAGATTTCAGTCAAATCAAGTCAGATTTCAGCCATCGCCAAATGGCCTTAATAAGATATAAGTGTTATGTAGATTAAATTTATAATAAGATATAAATTAGATCCTCCTTACCACCCATAAGGAAGGCCTGTGCCCCAGCAGTGGGGACATTAAAAATGGCTGATGGACAATACTCAATAATATATGATATTACTGTTTCAGGTACTTCGTCATGAAGAATTCAGTGAGGGTTGTGAGGCGGCATGCAATGGGTAAGTGTCATTCTGCAGCCACAATGAGGGTGCACGGGGTCAAGGATGGTATAGGAGGGTTGTAGGATTGTGGTTTTTGCTACAATGGTGCAAGTTGCCCTTAATTGTTACCTAATGCAGAAAACTATCGTCATTGCTGTAGTAAGTCATATTTTAGATAGAATAGATTGTATGATACTGTTTCATAAATGTTTTCGTATATTTTCGTTATTAATTTTTGTATAAAACAGCTGTTTTTTTTCGCGGCTGGCCGCGCGGCTAGCCACTTTTTCCTTTTTAATATGCAAACACTCGTGATCGTACGCACTTGTAACCGCGCGGTTGGCCGCCCCCAATGTCGACCGCTAGTGCGTAAGAGGACTTACTTCAGATTAAATATTATATTTTAGGAATATATCTAGTTGGCACTTAATTACTAGAAAGATGTTGACTCACTTTATCCTTTTATTACTCACAAACAACGACTTACTACAGCAATGACGAAAGTTTTCTGAACTATAGATAACAATTAAGGGCGACTTGCACCATGAATTAAATATTGTTTAAGTACAACTTTCGTATACAAAATTGTGTTTAAGTACAACCTTTGTTTACAAGTACTTAAACAATATTAATTGATGGTGCAAGTCGCCCTAAAAATTTAAGATAAATACCTTTCATTTAATCATTCTGTCATATTTATTACATTGCTTTTTATTTCAGACCATACGCCAACAGATGGAGCAAAACCATGATTGGTTACGGCCCAGAAGACACACATTTTGTTGTGGAGCTCACATACAACTACGGCATCACACACTACGACCAAGGGAATGACTTCCTCGGGCTCACCATCCAGTCATCCGAGAGTCTCAAAAGGGCTGCGGTCAATAACTGGCCGATAAAAGAACAGAATGGTATCAAATACCTAGAAGCACCGGGCGGATACAAATTCTACATTATTGACAAGCCACAGCCGGTAGATAAAGGTATGTAATCACGTAGACTTTTATATCTTTGTCACAGATACTCTATAGGTAGTGATCGTGACAGATAAGCATTTTGATAGTTCACTTGACCCTCTTAACAATAAATCTTCAAATCATAGTAAACTTATTCAACTTGTATATTCAAATAATTAATATATCAGAAAAAATAATAGACAAAATCGACTCACCCGTAGCAGCTCAGACGGGATAGAGGAGGAGAGGAGATTTTTGGGAGGAGATTTTGTTTTGGAGGATTTTATCAACTACATTGCTCTGTTATTCAAGGGCGAGATGTGAACTTTTAATTTCATGAATCGAAAACATTAGATCATTAACATTCTGCGCCAAATTAAAAAAAAAGTTATAATTATGTCAAAACGTTTTTCCAACTTTTTTCAAAAGAGGGATATTCCACTGAATCATTTATTTATACAGCCCAGTTTTTTTTATTACACACTATCAGATCACAATTTCAGAATTCTATCTAGAGGTAGCCGAGATAAATGGTAGGTACCTTTATTGAATCTGATCTGACTACGTTTGTAGTTACCTACTCCATACGCAAATGAAACCATACCTCAACAGTATTATTTTTACTAAAAATATGCTAACAGTGGTAAATTATGTTAGTTTTAGTATGTACATAAAAGAATCGATGATTTATTATACTATATGAAGGAAAAGTTGAAAATGCCAGATAAACTAGTACTTAAATTGTGATTTTACCGTAATAATATGATTCAGTCCAAGTCAATGTAAAGTAAGTAGATTTTATTGAAATTACTCGATTTTAATAAAATAGCATTGTGAATGCCTGAAGTCTAAAAATTCAATAATTATTCAACTTGTGTATTAAATTAAGAATGTCAATGAGAAATTGTTATGAAATTATATTTTTCAATTGGCCAATATCAAGTGACGGGACGAATCTAATATCAATAATCATGAACGCGGAATTGTAATCTAATGTATTAAAATTATCAACAAAAATATCAAATAAACGCAATCACTGTAAATCAAGGTTACCTAATAAGTTAGTAGTATTTATCAAATTTAAATTAATCTTATTCACATAGCAATTGTATTAAGGTATCAGACATCGCCGTGTTTGAAATTTTCTTTATAAGCGTGCTGTGAACAAGATAGCTTCTTTACTATCTCCAATGACGAATAAAATAACAATAAAAATAATGTCATCATGATTTCAGCAATGCTACAAGTTCATTATTTTGAGACTTTAAACCTCGCCAATGCCAATTCAATTATTTATTTACTCTCAAACATACCCCAAAAAAATTTAACCCTCCTCGTATATAAGGTGGTACCAAATGATCTGATGATACTTAAACAGGTGATAGTGTTGCTTAAACTGATTAACTTTCTCCAAGGAACATAGGTCGAAAAACGAAAAAAAATTTTCATACTCCCATACAAAATGTACTGGTCAGCTGACCGACTTACTATGGAAAGGCGAAAAAAAAAATTCGTTTTTCGACCTATGTTCCATAGAGAAAGTTGTTCAGTTTAAGCAACACTATCACCTGTTTAAGTATCATTAGATAATTTGGTACCACCTTATATAGACGAGTAAGTAATGATGTGAGTAAAACTTACAATTTTAAAATGCTTCTAATATTATATTCACATGCAATGCAATCCTTCCTACTAATATTATAAATGTGAAAGTTTGTGGGTTTGGAAGTTTGGATGTTTAGATGTTTGGATGTTTGTTCCTCAAACACGCAAAAACTACTAAACGGATTTGGTTGAAATTTGGCACACAGATAGTAGATAGCCTATAGGTAGATTAAAACAAAGGATACTTTTTATCCCGATATTCCCACGGGAACGGGAGCCACGCGGGTGAAACCGCGGGCGGCCGCTAGTTTACAGTATAAATTTATCTTAAATAAACCAGAACTGCTATAAAAATAGCATTTTATTTATATATTGGTATATATTAAAAGCATTTGAAAATTGCAAATTTTTTACTCAAGTCATTACTTACTCATTTATAGATAGGGGGGTAAATGTCCACTTTCAGCGCTTATTACTTTATCCAATTATATTAGGAAACCCAATTAGGAAATCGGGAAATGTATTTGCCGTTTGTTATTTTTGCAATCAACCGGCAGGTCTCATTATTGCTTTAATTTAATTAAT